>CM034356.1:100709741-101928655 GCA_019925275.1 Mytilus edulis | reverse complement strand
ATTCAGAGGCTTTTTATCAAACGAAATTCGACTATATCTCAAATTTTTATCACCTGTTAACTGATATGAATGGAAAATACATTTAATTTCCTTTAAAATGATATGATATGTACTTTTGTTTGAGTTGCAGGTAGAAAATCCGAAACGATCTAAGATGTCCAATGAAATGTCCCCGTAACCGTAATTTGACGTTTGCGTTATAATAACGTTAAACTGTTTACGATTTTTCTTGCATATTTGGCAAAACATAATTTCAAGAAATGGTCTGATCTATATAAAATAAAGTTCTCGTTTAATATGTATCAAATTGTAGATCTTCATTGTTTCAAGGATATAAGGTGTCGAAATATTTAACTTGGATACCCCGGGATCCATAAAGACAAGGCCCGGAGCTATAACAAAGAGAAAACTTACTAATGACCACACCCCACTTTATAAAAGCAAGATACATTGAAAAAGGAAATGCAAACAAAAGTGAAACCTCCTTAATGATCCTCCTCAGCCAGGAAAATTAGGCAGTAAGTTTGCTATAATGTTGTCTTCCTTAAAAATTGTTTTACGTTGTCATTTCGGGGCCTTTTATGGCAGACTATGCGGTATGGGTTTTGCTTTTGAAGGTCATATATATATATACAGTGACCTATAATTGTAGAATTTCTGTGTCATTTTGGTCTCTTGAAGAGAGTTGTCTCCTTGGCAATCATACCACATCTTTTTTTTATATATATATTTCAATCATTTAACAAAACATCAAATTGTTATTTTGTGTTATTGTTGCATCTATAATTCTTCGTAAAAATTAAAAATTGTTCATGCAATAAATTTTTTTGGTTCAAATTCAATGAAATTTTGTATTTGCACCGGCTTGAAAAAATAAAACAATGTAAAGAACAACTTCGAAAATCTCTGTACTTTAAGCGGCATTTCACATGAGTATAATATGAGGTCAACGTTCAAAACTTTCCGTGGACTGACAACGTCAAAATCGTCGTTTTGTTAGGAACGTCGTGTAACGCTAAGTGGCACCAATACCGTGCGTAACGTCTACGCAATGCTCTTCAACTTTATACTTGTTTGTCTTTTTAACTTTTTTGATCTGAGCGTTACTGTTGAGTCTTATGTGGACGAAACGCGCGTCTGGAATATCAAATTATAAGCCTGGTACCTTTGATACCTATACTACATGTATGAACCCATTTATTATTTCAGAATTGGTTTAAAAAATTGATATACGAATATCAACAGTATTCATAATTTTATACTGCAACTAGCTGTCTTTATTTCCTAAATATAGTAATATAGCTTTATGTTTTATAATGTCAATTTCATCATGGAACACTTTCCCGACAATTAGGGGTCCATTAAGGGATGAAAATAAGTTTCTCAGTCTCATACAAAAAAGTTTATATTTTCCTGACATTGGCCTTATAATATATATTTATTCAAATAACTGTCCAGATATTTTAATCTGATTTTTCACGTTTACATCAATTTGTACAGTTACATACAGAGCTTCTTTAATGACCTGACGACACTGTTTCTAATCTTATATAGACGGAGGGCGATATGTGTTTTTTTTCTTATGAAACGTTTTAACCTCGCGGTCTTCGAAAATGTTGAGGTGTCCTGTAATAACATGGCCATAGTGAACATATCTAAAACTAGATGTGTCATAGTCACAAGGGGAAGGGGCATATTATTTTCTATATATGTTACTGACGTTAGTAATCATCAAAAATCTGATGGATAACTGGATACCATAAGAAGAAGAGAAGAAGAAGACGTATAATTAAAATTCAAATTTCTGCTGGATTTCGATACAACTACAAACGGCCTAGCCAAGATCAGATGTGCATTTCATATTGTGTCTATGTTATAGGCTTGTAAAGACAAGATAAACTTTACATAAGTAATACATCTTTGAACTGAAGAAGAGAATGTAGGGTTTCACAATGAATATCAAATATCATGCATAGGTGGTACCGTTTTGAAAAAAACCACTAAAATACACGCTGAAAATGGGCAAAATTTCACGTTATGTTGTTTCATTTAAAATTTCGCTGTTTTTATCAATTGATAGTGAACTTAATTTGAACCTACGGTTACGAATGCGAGAATTTAAACGGGCAATAGCCAGAGTGAGTGACAGGGGTGATATACATCGTGTCTTCGGGTCTTGCCGCAAAATTTCGTCTTCTAACTCTTGAATTGCCTTGTCGGCTACAGGGTTTTTGTTTTTGTTTTTGAAACGACCAACTTCTATGGTAATTCTATGTCGACGCAAAAGTTCATCGTTGACCAGAGCTTGGAATCCTGGTGCAGGGTCGGTACGAACAACGGCAAATGGTCCATCGAGTGGACATAGTTCAACACAAAGACACAATAAAGACTCACGTAAAGTTTCTTGGCGCTCGTCTGTGATCAAGCGAGCGGCTGTGTATGACGTAACATATTCGCACACAACTTGGATAAGCTGTCGTTCACGCTTCATCACATCTGCAGAAAATGCAGACCCTATTGTCTCTGGTGGGTCACCTGTAGATTGTACATTTAACTTGTGAGGAATTTTTTGAAGAGCGGCACATTGATGACATCCATTACTGACAGTTTCAATTGCTTTATCCATATCAAGTGCGACGAAATAACGGTGTACGACAGATTTAAGTTGATATGTTGAAGGATGGTCGAGTTTAATGTGTAACGATGTAAGTGGTCCATCTAAAACCTGACCAGGAACAACAATACATTCACGTGTAGGAGCCATCGGCTCGTTTCTCTTGACAACGAGTAAACCGTCTTTAGCAATACATGCATTGTTTAGATAGCGTTTTATGTCCTTTACATTAGTAAGTTTTTTTGACGGTCGGGTCCCTTGGCGCAAGTGAGCATGTGTTCGCCGTAAATCCGAGCATTCTGTTTGGATTTCCTGCTGTAAACGGAAGTTTTTGAATCCCTTCAAGAATGTCTTTTGTTGAGATATGTCTAACAACTGAATTTTAATTAAATTGCACAAATGCACAGATTTGACAGGCTGAATCCTCACAGTCTGGTGCATTGCGACTTGCAAAATCGGACGGAAGTATAGCAGCTCCTGCCACATGTCTTACTGTTACTTGATATCTACAGGCTGTTGAAAGAAATGTCGATACACGTGGGCTTGCTAAAAATTCTCCCCTTCACAGCTTCTCGAATGCCTAAACACAGGGTTTACTATCGGTCAATATGCAAGTGCTAAGTTTTAATTGTATGATATACGGACTAAAGTGCTTACTAGCTGAGGCAATAGACAGTGCTTCGATTTCACAAGGCAGCCACGTTAATTGGCGTTTTCGCAGTTTTGCACTAAAAAATCCAGAAACATGTATTTTATCACCACGTGTTATGTAAAGGGTAGCGCCTAAGCCATGTTTTTTCACAGAACCATCGGTAACAATCCATAGTTGATCATTTGGTTGAGGTAAAAATATTGAACGATTTGTTGAAAGAGCTTTCTGGGCCTGTGAAAATATATCAGTAAGTTCGTCTGACCATTTTATAGTTTCTTTAGATTCTCGACCGGCTACCATATCATCAAGTTTACCTAGTATTGAAGCTATATACTTTGTCTGGTTGTGGACAAACTGATAAGGTAGAAATACGATGCGGGTTGGCTTTGATATTTCCTAATTGCCAAATCCATCCAAGAATAGTTGTAGTTTTGGGTGCGATAATCGTTTTAGTAGCAGACAAATTTAGACTGTTCTTTTGCAGAGCCCGGAGAACCCTTGTCCAGTTTTGTAGTAATTCGAGTTGGGTATTTCCACCGCAATAAAGATCATCAGCTATTTTAGCTACAACACCTTCTTCTATCAGATCACCTAAAACACGACACATTAGCTCCTCAAGTGCTGTTTCTGAGCCTGGCATGCCCATTGCAGAGCGCACATACACACGCACACCTTTAAAGGGGGTTACTACACCACAGGATTTCATTGAATCACTCGAAAGTGGAATTTGGTAGAACGATTTAGTAAGGTCTGTAGCTATTATGTATTTCCACTGTGCTACTTGTCGTAAGGTTGAATCAACATCTGGCATAAGTGACGGTTGGGGTTTGCTATATCGACCTACGTCTGCAAATGCGGTAACTAAACGGAAACTGCCATTTGGTTTCTTAACTAAAAAGGACGGGTTAACATACTCTACAGATACGCCAATATCTTCTGGGCGTTTGAAAACACCAATTGCTTCAAGTTCATCAAATTTTTATTGAAGTTCTACTAGTTGGTTACGGGAATATTGCGGCACACGGCCTTTGCGTTGCGGTGGTTGGACTGGTCCCATGTTCACTCTAGCTTGAAATGGACCAGCGGCACCATTGTATCCCTTGAAACATGGATCAAAAACATCATCAAAGTTTTTCACTGTATCCCTGAATTTAACTTTTAACTCTTGAGATAACAAATTATCTGGGTCAATTTTTACTGATTCTGAATGATTTGTCACTCTTGGGTGATTTATTTTATCACTGTTTTCAGTTGATTCGACGGCATCACTTTTACACTCTGGAACATATGTTGATCGTATTTGACAAAAGTGTTCGTTGCGTCTTAAACTATGGGGTTCCTGTGTCAAATTTGGGATACGAATTCTGCCGGCAACGCTTTAGATTAACACATGTATACAATCTGTAATCTGTAATCGTAGTTCTGCCAATCAAGGCACACCTCCATTCACACAGAGGAAAATGTCAATACGCAATATATCACAATACAACGCGCATCACTTCATATATTAAAATATAAAAAATTTCCGCCACATCAAGAATTTATGTTACATACACAAATAAAACATAAGAAAAATCTTTGATAGAAATAAAACTAAATGTTCTTTGAATACAAAAACAACTCATTCTGGGACCATGTGTGCCCGTTATGTACTTGCAAGGCCAATCTTTCTATACTACACTATTAAGCAATTAGAAGTTAAATTTTCTACTGCCTTGCTTATCTATATTAACTAATAAAGCATAGCGTTTGTTATACAAATTATAAAGCAACTGTCTACACAGGGGTTCCAAAATGTTACTGGTTTCCTCAAAAACAGCTCTGTTTTATTAATGTCTACATAACAGAACGGATTGATAAATAGTTGGATAAGATCAATTGGAAACGAAGTTGCAACTTTGGCTAGGATCAGGCTTCCATTATCTAAGATCTTTGACAAAAGTGGTATTCTTGCCTCTTCTAACTTTTCACACAATAGAATAAAATGTTCCACCGTTTCATCCGCTTTACTACAGAGTTTACAAGTTGGGCTTATATAATTATTCTTTGAAAATGATGCCTTGTGGGTTTGTAGGATATAGTTCCCAGTTGAAATTTTAAGACGTACAGGAATTTTTCTGATGTCCTTTAGATTTGCATTAACTGATATAGCTAAAGGATGTACGGATCCAATATTATATTTATGGTCCATGAATTTAAGAGTTGAGTAACCTTTTGACTAATCAGTAATTTTAGATGTCCAATAGTCATGAATTTTGTATTTAACTAGCTTTTTCCATTGGAATTTTGATAACGGATTGTTTAAGTTAGCATATAAGTCATTAATTTCATATTTTAAACATAATTCCTTGACTTCAATAAACCAGCTGCAACTATTATGGGGTTTTATCTGTAACTGTCTTTCGGCTAGCCGCCATTCAATTGAATCACAATTCGCTCTAGATATGTTTCCAAAAAGATTGATAGCTTTGACATGGATTTCAGCTTCTATAGGGAGTAAACCAGATAAGGTATAAACTGCAGAATCTGCTACGTTGGAATTTAAAGACAGAATTTGTTTGATCCATTTTTTATATTGAATAGATATATTATTTAGTATTTTTCCTTTAGGTAATAAGATTTCCAAACCATAAGTTAATATTGGCAGAATATATGTTCTTATCAATGCTATTGAAGTTTTACTATCTAAACCATTCTCTCCATGGAGGCCTGTGCCCATTAAACTGTACATCGCTCTACGTGCTTTCTTTATATTTTCATTTACTGTTGATTCAGCAGAATTTTTGTCAGATTTTTGAATTCCTATGTGTGAGGCGTTCGAAACAATTGGCATGTTTTTTCCATTTAATTTCCAAAATCCATCTTCAATTTCATAAAATTTGCGGCACGTTTTTACTAGAATAATAACGCTTTTTTGTAGGCTGTAGTAAATACCCTTCTCTTTTGCTAAAATCCAAAGCAATGTTAATCATGGTTTGTAATTCTAGAGGGTTGTTGGAGACAAGTGCTACATCGTCAGCACATGTAGGAGCACAACAATTTATGTTTCCTACTCTTCCACCAAGACCTGATGTACTTAAAATGTTAAGCAAAGGATTGATGTGGATTTTATATAAGTCAGCGCTGAATGCACCACCTTGACGGACCCCTTGATCAATAGTGAACATCTCTTTTGACATTATATTATTCCATTTGATAAGAGAAGATGCATTTACATATAGATTATTTAGTAATAGTATGGATTGTTCCGTAAAGTCTATCTGGAACATACGACGGATCAAATTAGCATGTACCACAACATCGAAAGCTGACTTGCCATCTAATAAGGCTATGTAGACTGGAAGTTTAAGGTCTTTGCTTTCCTTTTTCAAATTCTTCTATAAAAAGTTCACAAATCAGTGGAGAAGTGCCCTCAGTGAATCCTTTTTGAAGTGGGTTTTGTGAAATTATAATTTTTGGATTTTCTCTTTCTTTCAATATTTTTTCTATAATTTTTGAATATGTTGGAGTTATAGTAATTCCTCTATAATTTTTGGCATTTTTTACATCCCCTTTATTTTTGAACACAGGAAATAAAGTTCCAATTTTCAGTAAATCCGGTATGTAGCAGAATTTAAAGCAGATATTCAAAAGATGTTGTAAATGTTGTAATAAAGATTCGCTTCCATGGATAAAATGTTCAGCTGTTAAACCCTAATAATCCTCAGCTTTGTTTGTATTGAGTTTTGAGACAGCTCTTTTTATCTCTTCAGTAGAAATTTCCTGATGAATATATGTATCTTTACATTTGTTAATAATATGGGTAGCTTCTTTTTCAATTGAATTTAGATAAATAGTGTCAAAAGAGTTATTGTTGGACTTTTTTGCAAGGTCACCAAAATGTTTGTTCCAGCCCTTCATTACATTTTCGGGAGATTGGAAAATTTCTTCATCAACAGTTAGTTCCTCAATAAAGCGTGAAAGTCTACCTCTTTGTTTTTTATAAGGCTGTAGAAAAGTGCCGGATCGTTATACCCCGCGTCAATGATTTTCTGCCGTTCTTGTATTCTTTGTAGTGCAGTTTCTATTCTGCATTGTTTATGAAGAGAAGAAGTTGTGATTTTCTTCTGAATAGTAAGAGGATGGTTGGGGTCAGGTGGACGACCATTTTGTTTCCATTGAAAGAATGCTATTTTTTTCTCTGATATTGCTTGAGAAATATTTTCAGTCATAATTTGTAATTTCTTATTCCGTATCTTTTTTTTCTTTTTTGGGAACAACAGCCAAAGTAGCTTTAGTAAGAGTATGGTTGAGAGTCTGAAAAGCTTGATCCAGTTCATTAGGGTTCATTGGATCGACTTTTAATAGAGCTATGCCTTCTTCAACTAGAATTTTATATTTATCTCTATCTATATTGTTCCATTTGACCTTATGGTGGGTAGTCACCTGTGTTTTACTTACGGAATTAATGCAGGGAAATTCATATTTGAGTTGTAGTAGAATTGGAAGATGATCCGAGACGTTTGAAATAATGTCAGGTTTTTCAATATTTATTATGAAATCTTTAAATTTCTCTTGGTAAAGTATATAATCAATTGCAGAAGATGATATGCCACTGGTATGTGTATAGGTAATTCCAAAAGTTCTGTAGTATACAAGTTATGGTCTGACATGAAGTCAAGTATGTAATTTTTTCTATTAGAGTTATTTTCTTTAAAAATATTTTCATTAAAATCTCCACCAATAATTATCTGGTGAGTGGTTTTATAAACTTCCATGATCTCATGCAATTGGTCAATACATTCATAAAGTTCATTTAGATGGTTATCTGACGATTTGCAAGGAAGATAAATAGAAATAAATAATAGTTTTTGATTTCCAGACAACTCAATACACTGTATTCTCTCATTTCCAATTGGTAAAGTTGTAACAAGTTTGTCAAGATTCTTTTTCCACAATATAGCTACACCTCCATAGCCACGAGGCATATGAAGAGGTTGAATAGGATCATTAGAATCAACTGCTTTACCCGTTCCAGTAAAATCACTATGTAGTTCTTGTAATAGATTTAGTTGGCAGTCATATAGCCAGTGTTCTTGGAGAAGAAATATATCAATTTTTCTTTCTAACTCTTTAAAAAGTGGACCACATGTCAATATGTTTTTGCAGTTAAAATTTAAAATCCTCATAGTAGAGTTGCTACGTACATCTTTATCTTTATTTACACAATGTACATTTATACAGTCATTTTTAAAATCTAAAACATCGTACTCAGGAATTCCATCACTGCTTGTATTCATTTGTTCAGTAAGTAACGTGTCGATGTTTATGACATCATTTTGTGCCTTTCGAATTGGAACAGTTCCTTGCATAAAAAATCCTGCTCAGATTTGTCTTGTGAATAATATAGGGGTTGGCCTATTCTTGAACCGTGAAGCATTGGAGAAGTTTTATCATCACTTGTATGCATGGATGAGTCATTTCTATAAAATTTGGACTTATCTTTCTCTTCTGGAGTGTTATTTATAGAGGTAGACGATGAATTATGAAATCTTACAGTAGATGTTTTTTCTCTACAATTTGCCTCTGTATTACTAGCAGAATTTGCAGAAAGTTGAGTCGGAGTAAATGAGATTAAATTAGAAAAACAAAGTTTAACATGATTTTCTGCAGAATGCCGATTATGAGAATGATGAAAGGTTTCTGGTGGAACGTTGTGGTAAGTCCCATCATTGCCCCACCAGTTACCTTGGGTATAATAATCTGGAGTTCTGTTTCCGGATAGTAACTCTTGTGGATATTGTCCTGATAATTATTCTAGTTGTGAGAGTGTGGATAGCAGGGATCACGACTATCAGTAGGGACGTTGTGGTAAGTCCCACCATTGCCCCACTGATAATGTGATGTACTATTACAATTGGTGGCTGGAATTTTGTTATCTCTGGAATAGTGAGTGTTGTATGGGTAGCTCGGAAAATGTGGATTTGTATAGACAATGTTGTGTTGGACGGAACTAGTTGGAGCACTATTGCTATAATTTGCATATTCAACGTTGTGTTGGAAGGAGCTAGTTGGAGCACTATTGCCATGTGTAGATTTCTCTTGTAGAGGACTATCTGTATCCAAGGATTGGAGAAGACTAAGTTCCCGATCAACTTTTTTTAGGACGTACTCGGTTACTCTTTCATGTATACCTGATGAGATCTTCAGCTGGCTGTTTTTGTTTATGGTTGTCAGTAACTGTTGTCTTACTATCCATGTGGGCTTGATTCTTCACAGAGTTATCTAAACATTGATTTAGGGTTTTAAGAGATTGTTCTAGTTACTTGACTTGTCATTTGATTTGTCATTTAATATAGCTTCTTTAATCTTTATTAAATGATGTTTGGTTTACAATGGAGAGCGAGCTAAAACATAGTTATCAGTCCTGGACAATAGAGCCTATTATGGCGCATAACGTTCAAATATGGGATTCGGAAACAAGTTTGGAAAAACTAATATAAATCAGTCTCCCTATAAATCTCTAGATTTTTCATTTATTTAACAATGGCACCTTTTTTCCTTTCAAAAACTATGCTCTCGCGGTCGGGTTGTTGTCTCTTTGACACATTAGTTGGTGGATTGTAGTAGGTTTTAGTTTTCGGAAGAAAAAAAGTCGAGCTAATAATTTCAAGCCGTCAGTCATGATGTTTTGAAAATGATTAATTGTCGTTTAATGTTGATTTGAGAGACAATGCAAACTATGGTTTTCGTTTTCACTTACTTTTTCGCAATTCATTAATGACAACATTCATTAAATATTTAATAACATAATTGCTTTCGGATACACTCTATGCATACAAATTGTCTCGATTGAATGATATTGCAAAGTAAACACTTAAAATGATGCACAAGTGGAATCAGAACTGAATCTATTACTATATCTGGTTTACCGTGCTCCCTATAGAAGCTGAAATCCATGTCAAAGCTATCAATCTTTTTGGAAACAGATCTAGAGCGAATTGTGATTCAATTGAATGGCGGCTAGCCGAAAGACAGTTACAGATAAAACCCAATGATAGTTGCAGCTGGTTTATTGAAGTCAAGGAATTATGTTTAAAATATGAAATTAATTACTTATATGCTTATTTAAACAATCCGTTATCAAAATTCCAATGGAAAAAGCTAGTTAAATCCAAAATTCATGACTATTGGACATCTAAAATTACTGATCAGTCAAAAGGTTACTCAACTCTTAAATTTATGGACCATAAATATAATATTGGATCCGTACATCCTTTAGCTATATCAGTTAATGCAAATCTAAAGGACATCAGAAAAATTCCTGTACGTCTTAAAATTTCAACTGGGAACTATATCCTACAAACCCACAAGGCATCACTTTTCAAAGAATAATTATATAAGTCCAACTTGTAAACTCTGTAGTAAAGCGGATGAAACGGTGGAACATTTTATTCTATTGTGTGAAAAGTTAGAAGAGACAAGAATACCACTTTTGTCAAAAATCTTTGATAATGGAAGCCTGATCCTAGCCGAAGTTGCAACTTCGTTTCCAATTGATCTTATCCAACTAATTATCAATCCGTTCTGTTATGTAGACATTAATGCAAACAGAGCTGTTTTTGAGGAAACCAGTAACATTTTGGAACCCCTGTGTAGACAGTTGCTTTATAATATGAGTAACAAACGCTATGCTTTATTATCTAATATAGATAAGCAAGGCAGTAGAAAATTTAACTTCTAATTGCTTAATAGTGTAGTTTAGAAAGATTGGCCTTACAAGTACATAACGGGCACACATGGTCCCAGAATGAGTTGTTTTTGTATTCAAAGAACATTTAATTTTATTTCTATCAAAGATTTTTTCTTATGTTTTATTTGTGTATGTAACATAAATTCTTGAGGTGGCGGAAAATTTTTATATTTTAATATATGAAGTGATGCGCGTTGTATTGTGTTATATTGCGTATTGACATTTTCCTCTGTGTGAATGGAGGTGTGCCTTGATTGGCAGAACTACGATTACAGATTACAGATTCATATAGAAAGCTATAACCAGATGCTCCACAGGGCGCAGCTTTATACGACCGAACCCTGAACAGTTGGGGCAAGTATGGACACAACATTTACGCTTGATACAGCTCTGAATTTGGATTGTGATTAAATAATTGACACAACTGATAGGTTTCTGACACAGAATGAATGTGGTCTAAGAACTTAAACTTAAAAACTTAAAATTTTTAAATTGGACATTTACCTATTATGGCCCAATATCCAAAATATAAATACATGGTTAGATTCAGCATATCATAGAACCCCAAGAATTCAATTTTTGATGAAATCAAATAATGTTCAATTTTAGACCCTTTAGACCTCAATGTGGACCAATTTGATAACCGGGCCCAAATATTAAAAATCTAAATACATGGTTAGATTCAGCATATTGAAGAACCCCACATATTCAATTTTTGTTGAAATCAAACAAAGTTTAATTTTTGACCATTTGGACTTTATGTAGACCAATTTGAAAACGGGACAATACTGTGCAATTGAATATTTCTTGCAATTGCGCAAAACTGTGCAATTGAAAATTTCTTGCTATTGCGCAATATTGTGCAATTAGATATTTCTTGCTATTGCGCAATACTGTGCAATTGAAGATTTCTTGCTATTGCACAATACTGTGCAATTGAAGAAAAAATCTAAGTACATGTTTTGATTCAGCTTATCAAAGAACCCCAAGAATTCAATTTTTGTTAAAATCGAGCTAAGTTTAATTTTGGACCCTTTGGACCTTAATGTGGACCAATTTGAAAACAGGACCAAAAATTAAGAATCTGAATACACTGTTAGATTTGGCATATCAAAGAACCCAAATAATTTATTTTTTGATGAAATCAAACAAAGTTTAATTTTGGTCCCTTTTGGCCCCTAATTCGTTGGGACAAAAACTCCAAAAATCAATCCAAACCTTCCTTTTGTGGCCATAAACCTTGTGTTAAAATGTCATAGATTTCTATTCACTTATACCAAAGTTATTGTGCAAAAACCAAGAAAAATGCTTATTTGGGACCTGTTTTTGGCCCCTAATTCCTAAACTGTTGGGACCAAAACACCAAAAACAATCCCAACCTTCCTTTTATGGTCATAAACTTTGTGTTTAAATTTCATAGATTTCTATTTACTTAAACTAAAGTTATGGTGCGAAACCCTAATGTCTTCGGACGACGACAATGACGACGCCAACGTGATACCAATATACGACCAAACAAGAATGTGTCCTCAGTACACGAATGCCCCACTCGCACTATCATTTTCCATGTTCAGTGGACCGTGAAATTGGGGTAAAAAACTCTAATTTGGCATTAAAATTAGAAAGATCATATGATATCATAGGGAACATGTGTACTAAGTTTGAAGTCGATTGGACTTCAACTTCATCAAAAACTACCTTGACCAAAAACTTTAACCTGAAGCGGGACAGACGGACGAACGGACGCACAGACAAGAAAACATAATGCCCCTCTACTATCGTAGGTGGGGCATAAAAATTTCAATTTTTGCGGTTGTATAAAAATAATCGTAAAATTATAATTGTTAAATGAAGAATTATATATTTTAATACCTTTATAAAAATGGAAACAAAAGTTTACATATGCCTTATTGATGTATACTAATAACTAACGGATTAACCAAATAATCCTATTGGGTTGCTCAATGGATTAGAAACAGTATTTATTATTGCAGAAGTGAATTTTTAATAGAATATGGGAGATTAAAGTGAAGTGAGGAGTAGGCATTACACCTTTACACCCAAGTTTGGCTCTCTAGTGAAGAACAAGAGTGCACACGCTGAAATGCCCCGCCTTCTTTACATTGATATTATGTTGATAGTCCTATATATAAAGCTTTATTACAACTGTCACATAAACACAACATTAACCAAGAAAACTAAACATTGACCAATGAACCATGAAAATGAGGTCAAGTTCAGATGAACATGCCAGGCAGGCATGTACAGCTAATAATTCTTCCATTCAACAAATATATTTGACCTATTGTTTATAGTTTAAAAAAACAGACCAAAACACAAAAACTTAACACTGAGTAATGAACCGTGAACATGAGGTCAAGGTCAAATAAAACATGCGCGACTGACATATAGATCACAAAATATTTCCATACACCAAATATATTAGACCTATTGCTTATAGTATCTGAGATATGGACTTGACCACCAAAACTTAACCTTGTTTACTGATCCATGAAATGAGGTCGAGGTCAAGTGAAAACTGTCTGACAGGCATGAGGACCTTGCAAGGTACGCACATACCAAATATAGTTATCCTATTACTTATAATAAGAGAGAATTTAACATTACAAAAAATCTTAACTTTTTTTCAAGTAGTTACTGAACCATGAAAATGAGGTCAAGGACATTGGACATGTGACTGACGGAAACTTCATAATATGAGGCATCCATATACAAAGTTAAAGCATCCAGGTCTTCCACCTTCTGGTATATAAATAAAGTTAGCTCTGCCGGATCACTATCCCTATGTCAAGCTTTCTGCTACAAAAGTCGCAGGCTTGACAAAAACCATCGTGTTGTTCCACCTGGGTCATTTGGCCAAATGGACCCTAGACCATTACATATCATTTGCACCTACTGTGTCAAAAACTATTGCGGTAGAGATTATTTTACAATAAAGATGAGAAGTTGGCACTTCAGACTTTTTAGACCTTAGTTTTGACCTATGGTGAAGGCAAACCATGAGTTTTCCAACATGCACCTTTTAGTTCGATGGACCTTAGACCTTTAGTCATCATTTTGTGAAAAATGTATTACGTAGGGAATTTTTGACAGACTTTGAAAGATGCTTGTTAGGAATTTAAAACTTTTTTTTAAGGAGGCTCGAGGGTATAAAAATTTAAGAAAAATTAAAACAATTGTTTTTCATTACAAATTTTATTTATTACCTTTTTTAGTTGTTACTTTATCATATGGTACAAAAATCATTCAAAACAATCAATTCATGTTGGCCCCAGATGACTTTTAAAATGTATACATCATTGAAAAAGTTCCAAATTATCTCCCTTTGGTAGAAAAATGCCATTTTTTGGCTTTAAAATTGAAATATCTTTTTTAACTCATCGGTGACATATATTTTTTAATATAATTTCCATATAAGCTGTACTTAAACTAAATTATTGTAAAATTTGAGCGATTTCTGTAATAAAATTCTTTTTTTATTTCGATATTATCTTTATTTCTCCTATTACTTCAACAGAAAAAAAATGTATGCTTCTTTCGAAGGCAGATTGTGAGCGTAAATGAACGGTGACCCCACTTTTTTATTTTATTTTTCTATTAACTACAAGATAAAGTTCATTTATAGAAAAATATAGAGAAATCCTATATAAATGATTAAGACCCGCGAACCCCCTTAAATGAAACTTTGGACCTATGGTGATGACAAACAATGATTGTCCAACCTTGGCTATGTAGCCCAATGTATCATAGATCTTTACCTATCATTTCCACCTAGTGTGCAAAATAAATTGCTGTAGGAACATTTTAATCGACTTTTACAAAATACAGGATCAGGCATCTAAGACTATTTAGACCTATGGTTGGACCTTTGTTTGAACCTATGGTAAAGACAAACCATGAGCTTTTGCTCCAAAGAAACTTTTCTATTGGGTAAAAAAATTTGAAAGACTTTGAATACTCTATGTACTTATAAATATGTTATTATTATTTTGAGGACTCTCAGGAAGATTAGTTTTAACTAATGGGATCATCCTCTTGAAATAAAGATTATTTATTTATTTATTTATTTATTTAAAGAGAAACTACAAATAAAGCAGGAATGAATATAAAAATAGAAGATCTGGTATGATTTCCAATAAGACAACTCTCCAGAAAAGACAAAATATCATAGAAATTAACAACTATAGGTCATCGTACAGCCTTCAACAATGAGCAAAGCCCATACCACATAGTAAGCTATAGAAGGTCCCATTGACAAATGTAAAACAATTCAAAAGAGAAAACTGATGGCCTAATTTATGTACAAAAAATGAACGAAAAACAAATATTTAACAAATTAACAAACAACATCCACTGAATTACAGGCTCCTGACACAGAGAGGACATGGCCGTATATCCCAACAAACAAAAAGACTAATTACTAATCTGAGAGTACTGACAGTTACTGACAACTAATAAAAAAAAGTCTTATATATCTTTGAATCCAATTATCTTTTCTTTTTCTTTCCTAATTCTTCTTATTCTTTTTTTATGAAAAGGGGGGGGGGGGCTTGTTTAATGATTGCCATACAAAGTTGGTTTAGGTTCATTCTTAAATTCTGTAAATTGACTTGATAGTTGTATACAGCCTTGTTGTTTTATTACTCATTCAAGGTTTTATACTGACATGTACATGTACCAGGGGCGGATCCAGAAATTTAGAAAAGAGGGGGGGAATTTTTGAGACCTTTTTCGGGCTAAAAAACATAAAATAAGTGTTAAATGTACTTTTTTAAACGGTTCCTGACGTGGGACATGTATATTTTAATGTTGCTGTATAGTGTAAGAGTTGGACATTTTTGATTCTTGTTGTAAACAATATTTACGCCAGGCTATTCGATGAAATTTACAATACCACCGACATGAGATAAAAAAGACAAACAAGCATTTTTATCCAAATGTTTGGTTGATATATGTTTCACCCAACAAAATTAAGGGAAGTGAGGGATTCCAAATCAACCAAAAGGCTACGAATGAGTTTGTAATGACAGCGAATTTATGAATGACGGTCGACAAATAGAGACATAAAGGCCCCATCCAGTCGGCAGATTGCAGCCCTGGTCTTGAAAAAAGTATTCAATATATCAGTTCAGCGAAAAAGACATTCAAACGCCCGGCCCCAAAAAATACGCCCGTTTTTTATTCATCATGTTCATTTAATGCTATCGGCTATATTATTCTGTTTGAAATTTTCGTTTCTAATAGCGAAAAAGTAGACAACATTATTTTTTTTAATCCAGATACGGCCAGAATTTTGTTTAAGGCAAAAATCAGAGTCAAATATCTCAGACTGCCTCCTCAAACCAATGATCACCAATGGAACTTTTTCATCATCGGAGAGTGTAACAGAGTAAACCTTTCTGTTTGGTGGAGTTGTGAAATAGAAGTCAATACGTTCTTGTTCAATCCTGTATCGCTTTGAAGGTGACGTGATTGTTATGCTCAGACTATGCAATGTGTTACTGTAATTTGAATTTCAAAACGGCTGGGTGACGTATTTCGACGAACTGGTCAACACCACCATAGCGAATCCCATGTTTTGATGCGACTGTCATACAAATTAAAGGCTTAGCGCTAAAAAAAAAACAGGTTCAATTCACCATTTTCTACATTGCCTGTACCAAGTCATGAATATGACAGTTGTCCATTCGTTTGTTGTGTTTTATAATTTGATTTTGCCATTTGATAATGGACTTTCCGTTTTGTATTTTCCTCGGAGTTTAGGATTTTGGTGATTTTTCTTTTGACACGATCATTAAATACCAGCGAAAAATATCTTTATTAAGTAAAGAATTGTCGCATAAAGATTACACGGGAAATGGCAATGGTCACAAAGTCTAGTAGTCTGATTAATCATTTTTCAAAAAAAAAAAAAAAAAAAAAGTCCAATCAAAAAAGGGGGGGCGTACGCCCTCTACGCCCCTCTCTGGATCCGCTACTGTGTACACTGTAGGTGAAGTACATTGTATATCATTTTTATTGAGCCTTCGACTTTTGTTGAAAAATCGAGACATAGTGATCCTACATTCTGTCGGTGGCATCGTTGTCGTCCACAAATATTTTGTGGTCAAAGTTTTTAAAATATTAATTACTTTCTTAAATTGGCCTGGATTTCTACCAAACTTGGACAGAAGCTTCAAGATACAGCAGCTCATGATCATAAGATAGTACATAGAATATAGAAGTAAATTTTGAACAGATATATCATGTTATGGAGGGGTATTTGCGAAAAATACAAGTCGAGGGACTTAAATTTCCCGAGCCGCTAGGCAAGGGAAATTTTGTCCCAAGACTTGTATTTTTTGCAAATATCCCTCCATAACATGATATATCTGTTTAATTACACCGATTTTTTTTTAATTTAAACACTCTGTACTAGGAAAAGGAAATATTTATTTGAGGACAAGTACTATCATAAAATATACCGCGAGAACTATACATGTACTTATACGCGTTCGCGCTGTCTTTATGTAACGTCATATCCGAAAAAAATGGTGGGAAGATGCTCGCGAGGGTAAAAAAGGAATATCCAAAATGGCAAATACCATGGTATTTGAGGCATATTCACCGGCAGTGGTGAAAAACAGTCAGATTCGTTTGTAATGAGGAAAAAATGCTAGAATATGCGAAAAATACACTGGCTATCAGCCAATCAAAAGCTGGCATTCTTATATAAGGTGTAATTATGTTAAAAAAATCCATTTTTTTCGGTATTTTACTTATAAATAGACTTAGTGTTTCTGTCAGTTAACATTACATACAGTCTGCAGTTCAACTTTTTATATTTCAATATTTATTTGATTCATTAACTATCCTGGGTTTTTACCAAACTTGGACAGAAGCTGCTCACAATATAAAGATAGAATCAAGTGGATTTTTTAATCATTTTTCCCTCCTTTTTGTCGATCCTGCAATTAACAGCAAAAGTAGGCGAGACACTGTGTTCCGCGGAACCCTTATATATTTTTCTAATACTATATATACATAAATGAGACAGCAACCTATCAGTAAACTATTTTTTGAAGGTTCAATGTTTTCCTGGTATATATAAGCCCCTCCCCCTTTTATAGAAAAAGATCAGTGATTGACTTTCAAACCTACCACTATTTTGTTATCAGTCTTAGAAAACAGTGACGTTACGCACGGTATTGGTGCCACTTACTGACTTAGCGTTACACGACGTTCCTAATAAAACGACGATTTTGACGTTGTTCCACGGAAAGTTTCAAACGTTGAACTTTTATTCTACTCATGTGAAAAAGCCGCTTAAAGTAAAGTTGCTTCTTTATATGGTTTTAATTTTTCAAGCCGGTACAAATGCAAAATGCCATTGAATTAAAACAAAATTTTAAATGCATGCAACAATAACACAAAATAACAATTTGATGTCTTGTAAAAATGATTTAAATATATAAAAAGAAGATTGTGGTATGATTGCCAATGAGACAACTCTCCACAAGAGACCAAATTGACACAGAAATTAACAACTATAGGTCACTGTACGGCCTTCAACAATGAGCAAAGCCCATACCGCATAGTCTGCTATAAAAGGTCCCGAAATGACAACGTGAAACAATTCAGACAAAAAACTAACTGCCTAATTCATGTTACAAAATGAACGAAAAAGTCTGTGTTGTTTATTTTTTGACGTTTTTTTTTTATCTTCAAAATGTTTTAAAACTTTAAAACTTAGTTTGATACTATGAGTGAAACAAATGCAGGACAAATCTGAGGCTAACCACTTTACTCTTAGGACGAGCGTGCTTATACAACATATTTTATTGGCTGTCTTTGCTTATAACCTTCGATGTCTTATTTTCTTCTCTTTTTTTACTATTTGTGTATATTATCAGTTTCTTCTATTTCTTAAAATCAGGCAATGTTTTCTCTGCCAGAAGACGTCTCCTATCATTGCTAGTAAAATTGTAAATATTTCCTTTCTTGTTTCTGTCTCTTTTCCGCCAAATACACGTTTATATATGTTTGTTGTAATTTGATAATTTCGCTCCCTCAATTTACGTTAATGTTCAAATGCTTCTTGATTTGTCTTTGATTATGTGAAAGATGTAGGTAGCATATCGCCAGCTATTTTTCTTTTCAAAATCTTATTTTATCACCATTTTAATCCTGGGACTATTCTACTAACGTTAATATAATAGTCCCAGAATTTGGTTTTAATTTTAATTTTCTTAAACAGTGACTTATACTTACATTATAATTCATATTATTTATTTTAACGTATAAGTAAGTCCACAATCTTAACATCAATCCCGATTTTATGGAAAATGTTATAAATAGCATATTTTCAAAAATCTCTCACAAAAAAATTTATAAAATGTGCATCAAGTTTGCAAAAGAAATACGTGCTCTTATGCTGCCGTTGCCAATTTTCAATGATTGAAGTTTGTTGGGGTCTAAAATATTTTTTTAAAAGAAAATGTTGTCATTGATTACAATGTTTAAATCAGGATTGTTTTCCCAGGCACAAAAATTAAGAAAATTCATGTTACATGTATGTAGGAATTTTCACATTTCGTACATAAATCAGTTAGTTTTCTCGTTTGAATTGTTTTACATTTGTCATTTCGGGATCTTTTATAGCTGACTATAAGGTATGGTTTTGCTCTTTGTTGATTGCATATAGAAATTATCAATTGGTCTTATACGGCCGCATCCTCTACTTTATTATGAAAATGAGAACGGAGATTATGTATTATTGTTTTGTTTTTGCTTTCGGAAACATATTTTACCAGCTATCCTTTCATCTGACATTTTTTCACAAACCTAAGCTTCAAAAAAGGGTCGGTGATCAATACTTTTTTGATAATGTTTGAAATTATAGAATTTTGCAAAGTATGGCAAACTCTTACACAGACCAATACCTACCTCACAGATTACTAGCAGGTCGAAATGCGATTTTGAATAATACAATTATTTTTATTTGACTAGATGTGATTTTTTAAGTAACTGCTCTATGTGCATGTTCACATGGATCAGTATTTTTTCATTCACTTCAACTTTACTTTACATTATTTTTGGTTCAGCGCTTCCATATAACATATAAATGAGTATCGGTTTACAAGATACATCTTCTTTGACAATTTTTTTAAAACCGTTTCCAAACTGATTATTTTTATGTTTTCGGTTTCAATCTTTTTGGTTTCGTTTTTAAAATTGTTTTAACAAGAATAATCAAAGTACAGACGTACTGAACATCGGATGACCGCAAGTTCTTGTGGATGGTCACAAGTACTTGTCTCAAAAAAAAAAAATCACATTTGTATACCTGAAACTGAGGTTTATGTACAGAAATATGGTTTTTTTCTGAGACAAGTTCGTGCGTGGATGATTGATAAATGACAGGGAATTCAACCTCACTGCTTTATTATCTATTATATTGATGTGATACAAATCAGTATTCTCTATTTTGTTGTTACATATTATATTATTATAATATTTTTATTTAGCAGTTACATGTATGTATTATTTTCATCTATTGTATATCATTCTATTCTACGATTCTAATAAAAGTGTAGTACAAGTGCATGGTGGACACTCTTCTATAACAATTCGATTTTTCCAATAGATTGGATTTGAGTAATCATTCATATTTTCCCACAAAACTTTCTTGCGATATTCTTCCACATGCGTTAACACAATTTTTCTGTACGTGTGCATATATTCTAATGCATATAAATATTTCTAACGACAAAATATTTTCGTATTATTAATTTCTGTTCTTATGAGTATTCATTGAAGAAATGAATTCATAACAAGAAATAAAAAATGTTATTTTGCACTCGATGATATCAGCGTATTTATGCGATCGGTTACCAGTCAAAGACGAAAGTCAAATCTCTATGGCAACAATACATCGAATGCCCTCACGGTCATCGCGATGTAAAAATCAATATTCGAGCCAGTAAGTTTTGTGGCGTTCTGCAAAGATAAAAAAAAGGTCTACTTTACACACAAAAAAAAATAATCTGCACACACCAGATTGATTGGTTGAATTTTTTCTCTCGAAAGAGTTGGGAGTGTCTGTAAATTAATACCTTAGATCTAGCTCCTACATGTTTGTGTGCCATCAATCATATATGTCGGACAACTACTCTCTCTCTCTCTCTCGCTCTCTTTCGTTCTTTGTAAAAGAAAAGTTTCAATTTCAAAATACTAGTTTCATCACATGCCTATGTACCAGGCAATTCTGTTGGAGATTCGAGAAAATAAAATTCATTCTGCCACACTACTTCTAAATGTAATAACCTTATTTTTCATACACATATTGCTAGGTAGATGACTAGGAATTGTTCTACTCAGTAGATAAAAAAAAAATGATCGTAATAGCTATACTGAAATGTTTATGACATGAAATAATTTCTCTGATAAAACTTTTTGTAAGATGAGTCGATGCGACAAAAAAAATCATTGCACGTTTTACTTAAATGTTCACGACTAAGGAGTTTTTTTTTTCTCATAAGATTTTTGTGAGAATTTTCATTCGTGTGTATAGCTTCGAATCTTTTAATAGCAACGCTAGTAATTACAGATTATATCTGTTTGAGGAGGATTATTAAATAGATCTCACTTTTGATCGCATTTTGTTTTTCAATGTATCTTGCTTTTATAAAGTGGGAGTGTGGTCATTAGTAAGTTATCTCTTTGTTATACATGTAGCTCCGGGGCCTTGTCTGTATGAAGTATCCGAGTTAAATATTTCGACATCTTATATCCTTGAAACAATGCAGATCTATATTTTAATGCATATCAAACGGGAACTTTTTTTTATAAAGATCAGACCATTTCATGCAATTATGTTATGCCAAATATGCAAGAAAAGTCGTATACAGTTTAACGTTATTATAACGCGAACGTCAAATTACGGTTACGGGGACATGTCATTGGACATCTTAGATCGTTTGGAATTTTCTACCAGCAACTCAAACAAATGTACATATCATATCATTTTAAAGGAAATTAAATGTATTTTCCATTCATATCAGTTAACAGGTGTTAAAAATTTGAGATGTAGTAGAATTTCGTTTGATAAAAAGCCTCTCAATTATTCTTTGTGTTATTTTGTCCATCGGGACATTTTATTGGACACGGGAAAAATGACGATGTTTTTTAAAAAAGACCGCAGTTACATAATGATGACTTCAGAAAGCTTCTTTGGGACATGTATAATTTTTCTAATATTATTAAAATCAATTTTCGTCGATTATATCTTATGAAAGTGAAGACAGGAAGTTTTTTTACGGGTTGAGCAGCTAGATGGGACATTTTTTCTCTTTTTTATTTAAACTCTTCTGACGATCTTCCTTCTCTTACAGTTAAAAACTTCTTTTACTTCATTTAACGTTAAATGTATACAAAACAGTTGTAAAATTTTAAACCATTCTACTTACTAATGAATCCGCACTGGGATTTCAAAGACGCACATAAAACAAAATTGTAACAGCGGGACACCCTTGAAATGACGTTATAGGCATCGAAATGAGCAAAGTTTTTCATTAAAAAATAGACAAAGCATAAAATCATCTATGTTATTGTTTTCTATGGGTTATTTCCTTTCGAATGATATGCATAACATGGATATTTATGGTATAGGATAAGAGCTTGAATTTGAATAACCCGCCTTCTAACCTATATTTTCAAAGTGACACCAATATCGTGCGCAACGTCATTTCAAATGCCTGTATTTGGTCTGTAATACATGAAACTGCAAGTGACACACTGGTGTTCATTCACTTTATGCAGGTCTACTATGACTTCTAAACAATGTTACATTTTACAGCCTCGAAGTTAAAATATATAACTTATAGTTTAAACTGTACATGGTCCCAGTCTATGTAGATCGAGCTCCAATAAAAATAATCCTAACCCGGCAAATTATAAACACAAATGATGCCTACCCTGCCTTTATTTAAGAACCATATATGCCTTACGAATAATGAAATATATTACTTTGTAATATAGATATACCTCTATTCTAATCTCCCGTCGTTTTCCTATGGCTATGTGTTCTAGATGCATACTTGGGCTGGCTCCCTGCAGGAAGGGCAGAAGTCTGTTCTTGCCGTCTTGTCATAATTAATAAAACATTTGCTTTCAGTCTTATTCTGTTTTGGTGTCAATGTGACTTTTTCATGAACGAGGCAATCCTTGCATCAATAACAAATTGATCAAAATCAAAGTGTTTGGGGTCATAATCTGGAATGCTCCGTTGAACGAAGTTCTTCATCTTTCGTGTCCAACTCTTTCGTCTTTATTGGTATATCGGAAATGTAAACAAACATAATCCCTGACCTGATCCAGTATTACAGTTGTATGCCACACAAAACACCATAGCCGGTTAACGTTGTCCTACTCAACGTATTCGATACCAAAGGACTCATATGACGTCACAGCGAGAAGGAAATAAAGGGAGATAAACAAGGTTGGTATTTCCCGCATTTTTCGACACCTATATTTACTTGTTATTTTTAGTACCAACGAGGTTTGGAATTATTGTATAAATATAAATTTCAACATTTTAAACCTAAATTCTTGCGATTTACACCTTTTCCTCAATTTTTTTTTCTACCTTTGCATTTCACCTTTAAAGACTTTTTTCAACCTAACTTTTGACCTACAGTAAGTACGGTGTAGAAAAAAACATGAGTTGTCCCACCTGGGCCATTTGGCTAAATCTTTACCTTTTTATCTTTATCGTTGAAATGGTAACTGATAGTTCTCATTAACTGTAAATCTGTTAGTTTGTCTGATTTGGTTAAAATTTTAGATAGACTGCCATATTTATGGCACTCTATCGAACCCTGTTTCATCTCTTGAATATTATTAGCTTAATGAATATTTAAAAGCTTGCTAAATGTATCTTTAAAATGACCAAGAATGAAATATGACCATAAATAAGTTCTGACTTGACATGTTTTTTAGAAGCAAAGCCATTGATATGTTCTGTGACTTGGGTGATGGCAGTCAGTAGCAAAGTTATAACTTATCCTAAAATATGTTCTGTAACTTGTGTATGTCAAAAGCATTGCTATAAATTTGTTCAGTGAATTGACTGATGTCGTTAAGTAACATTATCTTTATCCTGGAGTGTCAATTTTTCATATCTTTTTTTAAAAATCTATAGTAAGAGAATAAAACAACCTACTGTAATAATGTGTTTTGTAACATGGCTGCTATCAGTTTATGAGGCCCCTCATGGGGGGTCCTAGTAATCACATAATCACCATTTTTTTGCCAATATAATCACATAATCATTAAATATTTGCTTATCTTTAGTAATCAAATAATCATAAACTAAAAATACAGTCCTAGGTAATCAAATAATCATGAAATATTTGGCTTAATAATCAAATAATCATGAAATATTTGGCTTAATAATCAAATAATCATTAAAAAAACGGCCAAGTAATCACATAATCAAAAACCCCATGAGGGCCCTCGTTTATAGAAGAAACTCAATTATGTGTATTTCTGTAACCAGACATTTTTAAAATAACACAATCATATAGCAAATAACAAATTTGCCCAAAATAAGAATCCTGATATTTTTTATTGTTGTAGGTACTTATTGTGACAAATACAACAGAATGAGTATAATGTTAATAACAAACTGCTGTCTAAATTCTGATCAAGTTATCCATAAGCAGTAGTTTCTGAAAGTGCATTAATAAATACCCTTTCTGTGCCTTAATCAAAAGTGCAATTATAAATGCAGGCATTAAGAATATTCCAACTCATGTGCCTTGACCTTCTATTTCACACGGTTATAATGTAATAACTTCCCCTCTCAAAAGTTCTGTATAAAATAGATTATTTCTAACTTGTGCATATAAGTTTATTTTGTTATCTCCCCTGTCAGAAGTCAATATTCTTTAAAATAATCTCTTTCAGCTGAGTCAAGTGAATTTTTTCCTGAAATAAGAAACAAATAGAAGGTAAAGTTTATACACATTTATTAAATTATAAATATAAACCTATATTTGTTGTTATAAATTTTGCTTCTTGTATCTTTTGGGGTTCATATCCAGATTTGTTATTTTCAGTTCTTTTTAAAACACAATCACACACACAAAATTTGTTACTTTAAATTTGGAAAACAAATAAACTTTAATTATAATGCAACATCTTGTTTTTCTCCATTGTTTATGATTTTACTTCCAGTAACCATGAGCATTCTTTGACATCTGTTTTGGTGCATTAAAGTAAACAGAGCCTGCTTCCAGTACCTGTGTATCCTTATTTGATACAACAATCTTTTGTTTTGGTGCATTAAAGTAAACAGAGCCTACTTCCAGTACCTGTGTATCCTTATTTGATACAACAATCTATTGTTTTGGTGCATTAAAGTAAACAGAGCCTACTTCCAGTACCTGTGTATCCTTATTTGATACAACAATCTATTGTTTTGGTGCATTAAAGTAAACAGAGCCTGCTTCCAGTACCTGTGTATCCTTATTTAATACAACAATCTCTTGTTTTTCTCCACTGTTTATGATTATGCTGCTGGTAACCATGAGCATTGTTTTACCTATGTTTCTTCTGATGAAGTAAACAGAGCCTGCTTCCAAAACCTGTGTATCCTTATTTGATACAACAATCTCTTGTTTTTGTTGACTGTAGTAATAGAGTTTTTATACTGTACATTTTTCTTTTTACCCTGTGTTATACTGATAAAGATCAAGGGATGAGTTCAGATTTTAAATACTTATTTTAAATTCACTACACCAAATTGTGACGGCATTGTGATATAGGAAGATGTGGTGTAAGTGCCAATGAAGACAGTATATTGAAAGCAGAGACAAGAAAAGGGGTGTAATATATTCACATTTATATACTGTCATTGTGAGGTTTTTATTATTGCGAAAAGTGTGACAGTGTTAATTGTAATCGCAATAATTTAAACTTGCATTCTGGATATTTTTTATTTGAATGAAAAGGACTTTTTCTGATTATCACAAAAATAATATTCACATTCTGGTCTTAAATGACAAAATCGCAAAATATACCCATGCAATAATTTCACTAATTCTTAGACAGTTGATCCTTTCCTGACCTGTTGATTATTCCTATCTAATCAAAAGATGGTTTGTTTAATCTCAATTTTTCATTGGTCAAAATTCAAATATGATGTCATATGTCCTGTCTTTTCTCTGCATTTCACATTGTGACATCACAAAAAAAGGTAACCATGCCTGATAGCATTACAAAGAAAGTTGACCATGCCTGATGACGTTACATAAAAAGGGGACCACCTCTGATGACGTCACATAAAAAGGTGACCATGCCTGAAAACATTACATAGAAATTAAAGGTGACCATTCCTGATGACTTTACATAAAAATGTGACCATGCCTGATGATGTCACATAAAAAGGTGACCATGCCTGAAGACATTCCATAGAAATTAAAGGTGACCATGCCTGATAACGGGAAAAAGAAAGGCAACCATGCCTGATAACGGGAAAAAGTAGGGCGACCATGCCTGATGACGTTACATAAAAAGGTGATTATGCCTGAAGAAGTTACATAAAAAGATGACCATTTCTAATGACATTACATAAAAAGGTGACCATGCCTGATGATGTTACATAACAATATGACCATGCTTGAAAACATTACATAGAAATTAAAGTTGACCATGACCATGTCTAATGACATAACATAAAAAGGTGACCATGCCTGATGATGTTACATAACAAGATGACCATGCATGAAAACATTACATAGAAATTAAAGGTGACCATGCCTGATGATGTTACATAAAAAGGTGACCATGCCTGATGACATCACATAAAAAGGTGACCATGCCTGATGATGTCACAAAAAAAGGTGACCATGCCTGATGATGTCACATAAAAAGGTGACCATGCCGGATGATGTCACAAAAAAAGGCGACCATGCCTGATGATGTCACATAAAAAGGTGACATTACATAGAAATTAAAGGTGACCATGCCTGATAATGGGAAAAAGAAAGGCGACCAAGCCTGATGATGTTACATAAAAAGGTGATTATGCCTGATGAAGTTACATAAAAAGGAGACCATGCCTAATGAATTACATAAAAAGGTGACCATGTCTGATGACGTTACATAAAAAGGTGACCATGCCTGATGACGTTACATAAAAAGGTGACCATGTCTGATGACGTTACATAAAAAGGTGACCATGCATGAAAACATTACATAAAAATTAAAGGTGACCATGCCTGATGACGTTAAAAAGAAAGGCGAGCATGCCTGATGACATTACATAAAAAGGTGACCATGCCTGGTGACTTTACATAAAAAGGTGACCATGCCTAATGACTTTACATAAAAAGGTGACCATGCCTGATGACGTTACATAGAAAGGTGACCATGCCTGATGACGTTACATTGAAAGGTGACCATGCCTGATGCCGTCACATAACAAGGTGACCATGCCTGGTGACGTTACATAGAAAGGGGACCATGCCTGATGTCGTCACATAACAAGATGACCATGCCTGATGACGTTACATAGAAAGGTGACCATGTCTGATGACATTACATAAAAAACTGACCATGAGTAATGACGTCACATAAAAAGGTGAACATGCCTAATGATGTCACATAAAAAGAAACATGTTTTAGCAGAAAAGCACTAGTTGTCCCTAAATCATTAGTGTAACAGATTCCATATCTTTTCACTCTTGGCAGTTAAATTTTAAATATATATATATGTTGAAGGAGAAAACTAATGGCCTAATTTATGTGGAAAAAAAATGAATGAACAAACAAACAACAAGTGCTTAATTACAGACACATACATACAAAATGTGGCGGGGTTTAAGTTGATTGTTTAATAACGGTTAAATATGTTAGCAAGCCAGGCTTTTCTTCCTGTTCTTATAATACATGTACGTGCAAATAAATTTCTGTTTTCTTACATCGTGAGAAGATTGTATGATGTAAATTTAGAACTTTATACATTGTACATGTTAAATGGCAATGATTTTAAAAGGCAACTTTAAATACAAAATGTATCTCATTTTTATAAGAATTGACATTCTGAAATCTATACATCATGTACATGCATGACAAATAAGTAACTGTACAAGTATGTAGATATTTTCTGAAATAGCAATTATTAATATCACAATTTTCCGTTCTTCAAGAATTGCAATACAATAATGTACCCAATATAGATCATGATAATTTCTTAATTAAAAATGGAGTGTCTGTACCAGCAATAATATTTATAAACACAGACATGACAGATACACCTATAATAATATACTGAACTTGCTAGCTAAAATTTCTTGTGGATTACTGATATTGATCATGTTGATATTGAAGTATTCCTGTCATTGTTCACATTTGGAAAAGGAGATATAAATACATAAATTTAAATATTTATTACATAGTGCGCTTTTTTAAAATGTGTGTGGAAAATTTAATTTTTGTTCAAATGTTGAATGAAGACATTTACAGGTAAAAAAGGATGGGAATTATTTTGTTAGCATTTTAATTGTACCTTTTTGAAGAAGTATGTTTACTTGCACTAACTTTTGATTACTTTTTTCATTTTGAAAATTGCATTTGATATTTACATTGTACATGTATTATATTTGGATTTTTATTTTTCAGGGATAAAGACCTTAGACCTGCAGTCAGACACCAGTTAAAAGTTACTTATTATATAACTCATCATGGCCATTATCATGATTATGGAAGATCTGATTAAAATTTGTTTAGAAAGCTACCAAATATGTCCGTGAAAAATAGAAAAAAGACAGCAATTCTACATAATGTACCGTACTAAGCAGAAGCATTGAATGTTTCAAGACCAAATGAATTGGAATTTAGTGTTTTGATGCTGAAAAAACAAGGAATATTAATTTTCATCATTATTGAAGTTGATTTTTTTACCTCAGTTAAAATGAATTCCAAATAAACATGATATCAGCAGTTCGGAGATTTGTGAATATTCTTAGAATAGGAGCTTCAAAAAGGATTTCAGTTAAAAAATTGTATTTCATGGATGTAAAAAATGTAATTTGTTGTCTCTTTCATGAAATATATGAAAAAATCTGCAATATCTAACCAAGATGAGTGAGAGATCTACAAATAGACATGCTATTCAGTTGAATTGTAAACATGGTAAAGAGGAATTTTGAAATATTCATTTATAAGACTTACATGAGTGTTTTATTATTTTTATGTCGATTACAGGCAATTCAATATAAATATTAATCATACCAGTAAACCTACAGATATGTACATTTTCATGAGATATGTACATGTATGCATGCAATTCACTGATGCACCACTAATGGAGTTGCATGTACATGTAATAATAAAAGTAAGAATATGACATATGATTGCCAATGAAACAACTCTCCATCAGGTAACAAATTGTCCTATACATGTACATTGATGTATTGGCCACCAGAGAACAAGAAAATCATATTTTGTCATTATTTATATTTCAATCTCATTTCATAACACACAAACTACAGGTTTACAAAAGGTTCAAAAGCATAATAAAGTGTTTTGATTGCAGTTGTTGGTCATATTGATGTTGGCCTTCAATACTGAGCAAGACCTCTGTACAAGACTACAAGTGTAACAGCCACACAATGTTTGAACCAAAAAAAAAATGGGTATTTTTCTTAGTTTGCATTTATATCATGTAGCTGCTATTTTGTACATATGTACATTTACATACATGTTCATGCGTATCTAACTTTTCTACAGGTACATGTACAAAAATGTATACTTGGGAAATCGGAATTATATTAAATTTGTCCCCTATATCATGATTTCATTCATTTGATTACCACATTACAATGAATAACATGTACAATGTATGCATGGCAATGAGAGCATTCCCAACACACAGACAGAAATTACTTTCTTCTTATTTTAAATTTACATGTACAATGTATCATATTTATGTACAGAGTACATTGTAGTACAGACTGTACAGCTAGAATTTGATACAAAAATAAGATGATGTGGTATAATTGCCAATGAAGTTTTGATTAACAATTACAATTAAGTTGTGTTACTTTTGTGATTGGGTCAGGTGAAGATAGGTTATATATACTGGTACATAGAATTTCTTTTATTCTGACAGAAAAGTTGGCTCCAATCTCAGCAATGAAAACACGATTGATCATGTTGATTGTGCTAAATGTCACGTAAGCACTTGCAGCTATTTCTTGGCTGTCCATTTGTATTGGTGGCCACTTTGTACAGTAGGTAGGATTTTAATACGAAATGAGCGACATAAAAAAATAAGTCACTATTTCCAACGTCATGGTAAAAATGTATACTTTTAAAACTTTTGAAAATGTTAGAATAAGTAATATTTTGCTCCAAATAGCAATGAATGGGTTGAAAAGGAATATTCTGTCCAACAAAATACAGGAAATAACAAGCGACATAAAAAAAAGCAAGCCATACAAAATTAACTAGCCTGACGAGTTACAACTGTTGAAAAATAAAACATTTAGAGGCAAAAAAAATCACCCTGCGTATGCCCCCCCCCCCCCTGAAAATAAATTCAAAAAGACCTCCAAATCATGATTAACAAATTGATACCATCACTTGATTAACAGCAGATATTCAACAAGTAAAATTTGAATATTTTTATGCAGGTAGGTTATTTTATTTAAATTTTAAAATTGCCAATGACACCGATCAAACAAAAAAATAATGAATTCTGAATTCTTTATGAAAATGCAACTGTTTTCAGTAAAATGTTAATGGTTTACAATACACAAACACTAGAAGAGACATAGTAGGGTAATCTATTAATTTATATTATGAACATGCACTTGTGAAATCGGAGCTATAATACAAGCACACCAGATGGCGAATTTGAAATAAAAAAAGGGGGAGGGCTGTGTGCCACAACACTAATCGACGTTTGGAGTGCTACACACAAACATAATAATGACCTGAATATTTCTGAATTTGTTTCCTTCAAATGATAAAGCAAGCAATAAGAGCATATTTGTTTATACGCTCAATTATATTATTACATAAAACGCCGGTGAAAACAAAATATACACATAGTTTTTCCGTCAGCCGATCCGAGTATTACAGGGTCTTTCAAACGCTTTTTTCTTGCATTTCATGGCGATTATGTTACTACACGTTAAATTAATTGAAAAGTGCAGGTACAAGAGCTATACCAACCCACTACATTCTGATATTGGTAGAAAGGCCACATTTCATATTTTTCAAAAAGTGCTGCTACAAGTTCTATAGCGTTCGTGTAAAGGAATTTTTACAACCCGAAGTGCCAAAAAGTCAATAAATCGATAAAATTCTCAATGTTTTATTGTTTTTTATTTACAAAACATCTAATAAAAAACTAGTAGCAGCACTTTTCAAGTAAAACAATGTATGCCGATTACAGGGAGACCAAAATCAGGGTGATCCGATATCATCTTCAACCTGCACTTTTGACTTTTTTGGAAAATGTCGTTACTTTCAGTTTGAAGTCACGTGACACTAGTGTATTTATATTTTTCTAAAAATAAAAGTTTGGAATGTAAATCAGAATAGACCCTTTTCCATCCGTTTACTCCTTTGACATGTATTTTGACTTTTAGACAGAGAAAAATATCTCTGAGTTCAATATGATGTTTCTTGTGTATAAAAATGGGAAATTTCTTGAAATGCCCTTAACATCGCTGCGTGTCTCAAGTGGATTAATATTTTATCACACTCCATGCAATGTGGAATCCATATATGACATATAACCGAGTAACATTGTTTACCTTTAATGTAGTATCTTTATTTCTTAGTTCAATGGTTCCTGAATCTAATGTCCCTTCACTTAGAATAGCAGTGTATGGCAGGCCCATCATATCATTTCTAATAAAAAAAATAGTTATTAAAATTCTTCTTTCCATTTTGATCAAAGTCATGATTATTGTGTGTCTCAATCGGTAAAACAAAAAGTTCAGGAAATTCTTACTGTGAACACATTTTTACACATTAGTTCTAAACTCAATATTTTTAGAAAAAAAACACCATTGTTACCCTGGTTTCAAAATTTTAGCTTTACAAGTTAATGGAAATTTGTATTTAGTTTAATATTAAATAGATGGTTTTTATCAATAACTAAATCAATGATTTTGAGTACCCCATGGATAAATGTAATTTCAATGTAATCTTTGATAGATGTGCTATAAATACATACTAGTATATAGAAAGTAAGTAAGTTAGTAAGTAAAGTAAGTAAATTTTATTTATAGTCGGGCATGGTATGTACAAATCAACAAATAAAACATGAGCTCTGTAGAGCTCTTAACCGACTTGATATTTAAAACAAATAACAAATTATAAGCACATTCGACAAACTACACACACAAATAAAACACATGCATAATATAATAGCTAAGCAAACATGCATAAATCAAAGCAAGCAAGCTAAAAGAAAGAAAAAGCAAATTTTGCTTTAACTGGCACACTGACAAAAGCTAAGCAAATATATAAAACAAAAGCAAACAAAAAACAGAACACAGGGCTTGAGGATTGTGGCTCTGATACAACAAAGTTAATGTCTACAGAAGCATTTTCTGGCTCTGATACAACAAAGTTAATGTCTACAGAAGCAGTTTTCTGGCTCTGATACAACAAAGTTAATGTCTACAGAAGCAGTTTTCTGACGAACACCATGAAGTATAAACACAATTATCTCCTACTATAAAAACATTATTTAAAAAAAGACAGAATAAAAGTCCTAAAAACAAAGCTTACATACCTTATAAACTGATCTTCAACTGAGAGGGAATCTTTTGCATGAAATACATCAATCCCGGCATTCCTTAAATCTTTATTTAGATATGATGCAACTTCCTGGATTTCATTTGATCTTGATTTAGATGAACTGACTATAGACAACTTGTATGGAGCAATCTTTGGATGTAAGTTTAATTTCTGAGAGAAGAAAATATTCAGCTGTGAGATGTTTTTTATTTCTCATCAAAATACTTTTGCAAAAAAAATCATAATGTTTCTGACACTGTACACATCCAATAAATTACATGACCCAAAATAAAAAGGCTCAAATGAGTATGAACAGCTTGAAAGGCAATTGCCAGCTTTAATATAAATATGCTTTCTATAAATGTAAATTTGGTGCCCTAAAAATCTTTCAACAAACTATTATATAGGGTCTGGGTATGACGTCAACAATACTATGACAAACTATTCTTATTGTAGCAATTAGGAATATAATGCATGCAATATTCTCTTTAGTTTGAAAATGAATAGGATTTAGAGATATTTTTTTATAACTTAAGCAGTTCAATGACAAAATAATAATCCTGATTATAATCATAAAGCTGTGATTTTGGAAAAAAATTAAGTCAGCCATACAGATTGTAAGAACTTAAAACTTTCAAAATTTCAAATTATTACACTGTAAACTAAATTTCTCAGTGAATCATAATTGTTACACGGTCGAATAAGTTGACAGACATTTCAGAATCCAAACAGAAAAGATTCACAATCCTGTTTCAAACTTTTGATTATTAACTGTTTAACTATTTTATGATTTGTTCCAGCACTATACCTCAGTAGGTAGAGATTTCTTTCCTGTTTGAGCTGTACTTTCTGTATAAGCATCACATAAACAAGCCATTAAGCAATGTTCTAATACTGTACTACACTCTATCAAATGTGGGGTGTAACTTTTATTTCCATTTGCACACTGAAAGAAAACAAAATCATCATCATGATATTTCATGTGTTTTATGCAATATTGTATTGTTTTGTTGCTATCTAACTGATAATTTAATTTTAATTTCATTCATACATCCTCAAACTAAAATCAAGTCTGAGGTTTCTGATTGCTAAGATATTTTGAAAAATATCAAACCTCAGATAATAGCAATGAAAATTGAATTTTGTTTTCTGGCTTGTAATTTAATTACAACAATGTGATTATAAAAATAAAAAGATGTGGTATGATTACCAATGAGACAACTCTCCAACAGACACCCAATGACAAGTTTACAACTTTTTACTTGTAATTTATTAACAACAATGTAATTATACATTTTTACTTGTAATTTGTTAACAACAATGTAATTATACATTTTTACTTGTAATTTATTAACAACAATGTAATTATACATTTTTACTTGTAATTTATTAACAACAATGTAATTATACATTTTTACTTGTAATTTATTAACAACAATGTAAAAGAGGGACGAAAGATACCAAAGCGACAGTCAAACTCATAAATCTAAAACAAACTGACAACGCCATGGCTAAAAATAAAAAAGACAAACAGAAAAACAATAGTACATGTAATGTATCTACAACTATGTAATGATGTTACATGTAATGTATCTACAACTATGTAATGATGTTATGGTGAAAGAGAAAGATTTGAAATTGTCAAATGTTTTTGGCTTGTAAACTTCTTGAAATTTATCCTCCAATTTCATACAACTTAGGTATTAGTATACTTAGCAGACAATGATCATATAATACTATTATCTTGTATCTGTAGTTCTTAGTTTTATATTTACTTATTTATTTGGTATCTATAGTTTCCTGTTTTATATTTACTTATTTATTATCTGGTATGTGTAGTTTCCTGTTATATATATACATGTTATTTTATATGCAGTTTCCTATCTTACTTGTAATTTTACTTTTGTAGTCTCCTGAAGGTCACTGACTGGGTTACTTCCCCTACTGATTATTTCCTCAACATTATCTTGTCCCCATGGAAACTGACACTGTATGAATGCTCTACTGGTATTTTCATTTAAAGTCTCTAACTCTGAACAGGAAATCTGTGCTGGATCACTAGCATACTAAAAATAATTCTTACTTTTAGAGCTAAATTCTTAATTCTAGTAGTTTAAAGGTTTGGTTGGCTTCAGCTTTAATATATACTATTCTCTGCATTATACTTAACAATCCAATAACATCTTGAAGAATAATGTAAACAAGATGAAGCCCTGACTTTCTATTGATTGCAGATGTCAATCTTAATTACAATGCTTGAGAAAACATGTTTAGAAACAAAGCAAGAGTTAACCAAACCATTAAACTACAAGCAATAGGAAAATAGTTCCAGACAGTAAACATATTGGCATTAGTTACAAGGTGAGTTTCCTCTTTAAGCTCTTTAAGCATTTTGTTTCCTATCTTATAATTAAGTAAGTAGAACAAGCATTAAGGACCTGGTTTTCATGTAAACCAACAGAAGAAATTTCAAAATACTTGGTATTACAATCGTTCATGCTATTTAACGCTCTAAAGCTTAAAATTAGCTAGGTTGGTCCCCTCCGTAAAACATTCAGTATGCCTTCGGAATATACAAATGTATTGTCAGGAATTTCAATAACGGCCGGGAAACAGACTAAAAATTAGCCTAACACAATCCCAATGAATCTGATGTGTTCTAGGCAATGCTTGAGATTGAATACATGGTACAACAAACTATTGTGATTGTTATCAATGACATAAAGACATCCAACAAATAATCTGAAATAATGGCATTATTTACCTTTCTCCACCACAGTAATCTCTGTTGAATCCACTGATCAAATGACTGTAGAGCTGAACTAGGGCTGCAGAAATACTGTAGAACAATGCTTGTCTGAACTGAGGAGCTACAATAAAATAGACCAATCAAAAGACTGTAGAACTGAACTAGGGCTACAAAAGTACTGTAGAACAATGCTTGTCTGAACTGAGGAGTTACAATAAAATAGACTAATCAAATGAGTGTACAGCTGAACTAGGGCTACAGAAATACTGTAGAACAATGCTTGTCTGAACAGTTGTCTGAACTGAGGAGCTACAAAAATATAGACTACCGGTAATCAAATTACTGTACAGCTGAACCTGGGCTACAAAATTACTGTAGAACAATGCTTGTCTGAACTGAGGAGTTACAATAAGATAGACAAATCAAATGACTGTAGAGCTGAACTAGGGCTACAAAAGTACTGTAGAACAATGCTTGTCTGAACTGAGGAGCTACAATAAAATAGACCAATCAAAAGATTGTAGAACTGAACTAGGGCTACAAAAGTACTGTAGAACAATGCTTGTCTGAACTGAGGAGCTACAGTAAAATAAATTAATCAAAAGACTGTAGAGCTGAACTAGGGCTACAGAAATACTGTAGAACAATGCTTGTCTGAATTGAGGAGCTACAAAAAAATAGACTAATCAAATGACTGTAGAGCTGAACTAGGGCTACAAAAGTACTGTAGAACAGTGCTTGTCTGAACTGAGGAGCTACAATAAAATAGACCAATCAAATGACTGTAGAGCTGAACTAGGGCTACAAAAGTACTGTAAAACAATGCTTGTCTGAACTGAGGAGCTACAATAAAATAGACCAATCAAAAGACTGTAGAACTGAACTAGGGCTACAAAAGTACTGTAGAACAATGCTTGTCTGAACTGAGGAGCTACAGTAAAATAAATTAATCAAAAGACTGTAGAGCTGAACTAGGGCTACAGAAATACTGTACAACAATGCTTGTCTGAACAGTTGTCTGAACTGAGGAGCTACAAAAAAATAGACTAATCAAATTACTGTACAGCTGAACCTGGGCTACAAAATTACTGTAGAACAATGCTTGTCTGAACTGAGGAGTTACAATAAGATAGACAAATCAAATGACTGTAGAGCTGAACTAGGGCTACAAAAGTACTGTAGAACAATGCTTGTCTGAACTGAGGAGCTACAATAAAATAGACCAATCAAAAGATTGTAGAACTGAACTAGGGCTACAAAAGTACTGTAGAACAATGCTTGTCTGAACTGAGGAGCTACAGTAAAATAAATTAATCAAATTACTGTACAGCTGAACCTGGGCTACAGAAATACTGTAGAACAATGCTTGTCTGAATTGAGGAGCTACAAAAAAATAGACTAATCAAATGACTGTAGAGCTGAACTAGGGCTACAAAAGTACTGTAGAACAGTGCTTGTCTGAACTGAGGAGCTACAATAAAATAGACCAATCAAATGACTGTAGAGCTGAACTAGGGCTACAAAAGTACTGTAAAACAATGCTTGTCTGAACTGAGGAGCTACAATAAAATAGACCAATCAAAAGACTGTAGAACTGAACTAGGGCTACAAAAGTACTGTAGAACAATGCTTGTCTGAACTGAGGAGCTACAGTAAAATAAATTAATCAAAAGACTGTAGAGCTGAACTAGGGCTACAGAAATACTGTAGAACAATGCTTGTCTGAACAGTTGTCTGAACTGAGGAGCTACAAAAAAATAGACTAATCAAATTACTGTACAGCTGAACCTGGGCTACAAAATTACTGTAGAACAATGCTTGTCTGAACTGAGGAGTTACAATAAAATAGACTAATCAAATGAGTGTACAGCTGAACTAGGGCTACAGAAATACTGTAGAACAATGCTTGTCTGAACTGAGGAGCTACAATAAAATAGACTAATCAAATTACTGTACAGCTGAACCTGGGCTACAAAATTACTGTAGAACAATGCTTGTCTGAACTGAGGAGTTACAATAAAATAGACAAATCAAATGACTGTAGAGCTGAACTATAGCTAGGGCTACAAAAGTACTGTAGAACAATGCTTGTCTGAACTGAGGAGCTACAATAAAATAGACCAATCAAAAGACTGTAGAACTGAACTAGGGCTACAAAAGTACTGTAGAACTGAACTAGGGCTACAAAAGTACTGTAGAACAATGATTGTCTGAACTGAGGAGCTACAGTAAAATGAATTAATCAAAAGACTGTAGAGCTGAACTAGGGCTACAGAAATACTGTAGAACAATGCTTGTCTGAACAGTTGTCTGAACTGAGGAGCTACAAAAAAATAGACTAATCAAATGACTGTAGAGCTGAACTAGTGCTACAAAAGTACTGTAGAACAATGCTTCTCTGAACTGAGGAGCTACAATGAAATAGACTAATCAAATTAGTGTACACCTGAACTAGGGCTACAAAAGTATTGTAGAACAATGCTTGTCTGAACTGAAGAGCTACAATAAAATAGACTAATCAAATAAGTGTACATCTGAACTAGGGCTACAAAAGTACTGTAGAACAATGCTTGTCTGAACTGAGGAGCTACAATAAAATAGACCAATCAAATGACTGTACATCTGAACTAGGGCTACAAAATTACTGTAGAAGAATACTTGTCTGAACTGAGGAGCTACAATAAAATAGACTGATCGGATGTAGGTAGAGCTGAACTAGGGCAACAAAAGTACTGTAGAACAATACTTGTCTAAACTGCAGACAGTTTGATAAAAAAAAATACTGGGCATAAACAAACTAACAGCTTTATAATTAGACTTATCAATTTTTATTTTACAATTTGTTCGAGTCAATCCTAAATGTATGCATTAGAAATCTACTAAGGTTTGTATATTGATTATGTTTTTATCAATAAATCTTACATGAACATGGATATAAACAATTTATAATTTCAAAGATGTTCACATAAACTTAAAAAAGTTCTTAGGATTTACTGATTGAATGTCAGTTTTTAGTTCCACATTCATCTCTATTGTCTACCAATATATCAAGTAAGCCAGGTTTTATTGGTGGTGGAAGCTAGGGTACCAGGAGAGAACCCAACGTTCATATATATATCAATAATACAGTTATGAAATGTAAATTTTCTGTTTATAAATTTTGAATGAATGAAAAACACTTATTTCTAGCCCCAGGCAAAGATGGCCTAAGCCACATTTTGCAAAACATTCAAAATTTATTGTTAACAATGCTCTTAATTTTTCATTTGTCCTTGCAATTGATTTGATTTGAGTGTCACTGAAGAGTTTTGTGTAGACAAAACATGCAACAGGTAAATAGATATAGGAAGATGTGGTGTGAGTGCCAATGAGACAACTCTCCATCCAAATAACAATTTAAAAAAAGTAAAACATACTATAAGCCAGATGAACTTTTTAGTCCTTGCTTAAGTTTCTTGTTAGTCTCTTGAGTATAGTATTCAATTTTCAAAAGCTAATTAAACACTTACTCAAATAAAAACGTATCATCATATTGTGTTGCCAGAGACTCTGGAAAAGTCTGTCCTCTTTGTACTATAGCAAAAGGTAAAGTGTAGTTGACTAGTTGTAGTATATCTGGTAAATGCTTTAATGTACCTGTTGAATAGAGTAAACTCATGTTTATATGGTTGAATTTTAAGATGCTGTCATTTATATTTCAAGCAGACATCGACAGATGCAAAATAAAATAATGTCCCACATGAAATAGTGTCAACAATAATGTGCACAGACAATTATCATAATAAAATACTGACAAGGACAATATTTCTTGATGAAATAGTGTACTTCTCTAGGAAATTTTGTAAGAGAGGACAATATTTCACTGTTAATTTTTGTTGAGGACAGTACTTCACTGTTAACGTCTGTTCAGGACAAATATTTCGCTGTTAATTTCTGTTGAGGACAATATTTCAATGTTAATTTCTGTAAATGACAATATTTCACTGTGAAATACTATCCATGACAATACTTCCTAATCAAGTATGTCTTCCCTGAAAAATTACAAGCCATGAAATTGTGAGTGTTTCTGAAATCTTTGGAATATTGTTCTTAAAAAGAAAGTGTATAACTTTAACATGCTGCATCAAATAGTTATCATTTAAAGTGTGGAGCAAATAGTTCTCATTTAAAGTGTGGAGCATGCACATTTTTATATTTATAGTTAAAATAATTTTATTAAGCAAGTGTATGATTACTGAGCTACTTCTCGTATGGACTCATTATTTACTGTAATCAAAAACTGAATTGACTGTCAGACAATGCTTTTCCTCTTACTCTTTTACTCTATGAAAAAATACAGACTTCTAAATATGGATATATGTTCTATGTGACATCCATTTTCATTGAACTAGTATACATTTGGTTGAAGGGCCAGCTGAAGACCATCTCCAGGTGCATGATTTTCTCACTGTGTTGAAGACCCATTAGTGGCGTTCATCTGTTTTTTGCTCTTTGGTTGGGTTGTTTATTTTCTTTTACACATTCCCCATTTTAATTCTCAATTTTATTTTCATTATAATTAATCAAAGAACAGATATCAAATAACAATAAATAAAAGTGTTGTAAAGAATATTCAGATAACATGAACAATACCAAAAACATGTTTAACTTCTCTTTTGGTTTTTTTTGGCCCCCTAAACCTATATTTGTACCAAATCAGTCATCTACTTAAGATAAAATAAGTTCTTATGTACCTTGAGATAGATTACTTCTAAGTTGCTTTGGTTCATCTCTGTAATAAAAATAATAATTTTTGTAAGTAAAATGTAGCAATGAAGAAAAGACAGGTAAAAGTCAGATAAAAGTCAGGTAAAAGTCAGATAAAAGTCAGATAAAAGTCAGGTAAAAGTCATCAGGTAAAAGTCATCAGGTAAAAGTCAGGTAAAAGTCAGGTAAAAGTCAGGTAAAAGTCAGGTAAAAGTCAGGTAAAAGTCATCAGGTAAAAGTCAGGTAAAAGTCATCAGGTAAAAGTCAGGTAAAAGTCATCAGGTAAAAGTCAGGTTAAAGTCAGGTAAAAGTCAGGTAAAAGTCAGATAAAAGTCAGGTAAAAGTCGAGTAAAAGTAAATCACACATACCATTTTCTATAACATTTATAAAATTCCATAATGAGTAACCATGACTTTAAATAAACCAATTAACCTGAAACTGCTTTGTAATTTAGTCTATTTTTGAAAAAATACAAAATCATACATAATGACTTAGAACTTTAACATTGCATATGTACAGTTTCAATATGAGTTATACAGTACCACCACAAATTTTTGATAGTAATACTTTTTTCAGACCAGTTGTGTAATAACTAACCAGCAAGGCAATTTCGTATGGCAACTACTTTTTATACACCTTGAACGCTATGTAGTCCAATTACACACCTTAAAGTATAGTCAACAATACAACTACAATACTGGTATATAAGTAATGTACCAATATTATTGTTTTTAAAAAAAAAAGTTACAATACTGGTACAAAATTTGTATACCAGAATGGCGATCACCAACTACAGGAGATCCCAGGGATGAGCTGAGAGAGGGAAAGGTTTGGAAAGTGAACGTTCAAACTTAACATAGTTTATGAAGCAAATTTTTATAAGACAAATCAAAGTCATAAAGAATGGTTTGTTGGGTGTGTTTAAGATGTTATGTCTCTATGCACAATACATTGTTTGAAGAAGGACCCAGATGGCTTCAACTGGTTTGAAAAGTAAATTTTAGAACTTATCCGGATTGAAAAAAATAGCAAAAATGTTTATTCAAATATCTTTATTGTTTTTATCTAATGACGGTGCCCTAGGCACCGAAACATGTCGATCAATAAATTTCTGCAGCAGTCCCTAAAGTGTTGTTGTTATAAGACTCTCTACATTTTATGTTTTTTATCATAACGACCCTACATACCCCATGGTATCCACTTTATGGACTCTACCGTACTACAGACTCACCAGGCGTTGGTTCACTTTCGTTTGTAATTGAAATATTTTTTTAGTGTAAGAGATAAACAAGAGGCTTTCAAGAGCCTGAATCGCTCACCTTAATTTTTTTGGTTAAATCTCTCATCAATGATTATTTTGGCTTTTCAATTTATTTAAATGTTCTTTGAATCGTCCTATTTTCTTCAAAAGCAAAAAAAAAATCATTTTCTCCTATGTTCTATTTTAGCCATAGGAGCTATGTTTCTGACATACAAGGAAATGAAATATAAAATTTATACTAGATACTCTGAAACTCATTTAGCCTAAGTTTGGCTGAAATTGACACAGCAGTTTCAAAGGAGAAGATTTTTACAGCAGTTTCAAAGGAGAAGATTTTTTAAAGTAAGTCAACATGATGAACAAATTGTTAAAAAAGTCTTTAAAGGGCAATAACTCCTTAAGGGGTCAATTGCCAATTTTGGTCAAATTGACTTATTTGTAGATCTTACTTTGCTGAACATTTTTGCTATTAACAGTTTATCTGTATCTATAATAATATTCAAGATAATAACCAAAAACTGCAAAATTTCTTTAAAATCATCAATTCAGGGGCATTATACCTGAAAAACCAGTTACCCAATTCGGCTGAAAATTTCAGGACAGGTAGACCTTGACCTAATAAATACTTTAACTGCTTGTCTTATTTGCTCTAAATGCTGGAGTTTTTGAGATATAAGCCAAAAACTGCATTTTACCCTGTGTTCTATTTTTAGCCATGACGGCCATGTTTTTTGACGAAATAAAAAATAAAGCACAAACTTTATTTTATACACCCTACTGATCATTCAGTTGAAGTTTGGTTGAATTTGGTTTCGTAGTTTTAGAGGAGAAGATTTTTTAAAGTTAGCAAATATGATGAACAAATTGTGAAAAATTGTCATTAAAGGACAATAACCCCTTAAGGGGTCAATTGACAATTTTGGTCATATTAACTTATTTGTAGATCTTACTTTGCTGATCATTTTTGCTGTTTACAGTTTATCTTTATCTATAATAATATTCAAGATAATGACCAAAAACTGCAAAATTTCCTTAAAATTACCAATTAAGTGGCAGCAACCCAACAATGGTTTGTTTGATTCATCTGAAAATTTAAGGGCTGATAGATCTTGACCTAATGAACATTTTACCCCATGTCAGATTTGCTCTAAATGCTTTCGTTTTTGAGATATAAGCCAAAAACTGCATTTGACCCCTATGTTCTATTTTAAGTAACAGCGGCCATGGAGAAGATGTTTGAAAAATTGTTAACGACGACAGACGACGACGACGACGGACGCCAAGTGATGAGAAAAGCTCACATGGCCTTTTAGGCCAGGTGAGCTAAAAATTAGAGGTATTTTGTTATTTCTTATACAATATTTAAGATACTTAAAAAAACTTTCATAAAAGGTTATACAACTTTACAATTGTTCCACTAAATAATATAATAAACCTATTTTTATAATATCTAAGAAAAGACTGAACAGTTGGGCCGGACACAATATACTAAGCTTGATACTCTCTGAATTTGGATTGTTATCAAATTTTTGACATAATATAGGTTTTTGACACAAAACAAATGTCAATCTTACAAATAAATTTCACAATACTGTGCAATTAAAGATTTCTAAGGGCATAAGATACAGTTTTGATCCCATATTTACATTTTGATAAAAAAATTCCATATTATATAGACTATTTTTTACCAGATTAAATCAAATATGTAATAAAAAATATACCTTCATGTGCTTTTTTTTTAGTATTACAGTGACTTGATTGTAAGTGTTGCTATCCACCAATTGCAATTCATTCAAAATTTTGACCAAATTGCAATTTGTTTTATTAAACCAAATTGTTCAACTGGTCAGAAATTTGAACCAACTGCTGTAGAAAACCACAGTCAAGTCGTGAAAGTGCAAGGTGATAAAATAAAACATACTTACAATCCTATAAGACTTTAACTCCACTTTATTGATGCTATTACTAAATCAGTCTATCAATCTGTATAGTTATATTATAGCCCTTACCATACTAAAGGTGAACTGTTTTATTTTGAATTGCTATAAAAATGTCCAAACTAAGCTTTTATATAGTTTTTTCTTTCGAAAAGTATTCTATATTCATAAGAATCACACATTATGTGAATAATCAAAGTGATGGAAATCACTCATGGAAAGATTAGAAGAGTAGTTTGAATTATTTCATATTAAGGTATGGTGGGGAAAAATGAACATTTATAAAGCACTATTGCTGAAAATTGCATTTACAGCTCAGGTCTTAAGAAGGAAACTTGCTTTTCCAGTATGAGGATAAAATGAGCTCAAATTAAATAATATGGGTCTCTTAATTTGCATGATTTTATTTAAACTGCAGTTTATATCTTATCAAAATTATGTTTATGGTTCTGAACATGTTTCAAAAAAACCAAAAAATACAAAAATTCTTCTAGTAAATGTTACCAACTATCCTTGTAAGACATAAATCTGGACCAACAGCTTAAAACTTTAAAATGTCAACAAAACAATTGAAAAATGTTGTTTTGGGGCATTTTGTAAGTTGAAACAGAGGTTATATGGCATTGAAGATTAAAAGTTTTAGAGTGCCTTTTGATAAATTTTTAAAAGTATTTTTCAACACAGGGCATTGAAAATGTACTTTTTTCAACGTAAACAAATTAAAATACTTATTTTATTGAAATGTGGATTCTTTCTTGATATTCACTTCTAATAAAAATTCAAATGACTAAAAAAGACATAATGATCAGGATTGATGGGAAATAAACTAATAAACAATGGTTTATTATAATTAAAAGTTTTAAAATTTTTAAACTGTTTCAGGCCAATTCCTGATAAAAAAAATAGTGTACTAATTTAATTGTTGATTAATTACAGATGATTATTGGAAATTTATCAAGTAAATTATAGGCCTTACTTGAATACCTTTTATTTATTTATATTTATATTCATATTTCATTTTTTAAGATAGTGTTAATCCATTAATCATTTATCTTTCAGATGTAATTTACAGAATCACTTTATGTAATTTAGATCAAAAGCACTTGGCAATAAATAAATCTATCATCCTTATAAATATCAAACATCTAATATACACATTTGTGTATTCAATTATGAGGTCAAATACTTGTGTATTAAGAATTATATGTGGTCTGTATAACTATAATTATGTAAGACTGAGGTTGATAGGTAATGTGGTCAATTTGATTGGCAGTTTAGGAGGTGGGACATTGTAATTAAAGGTCCACCTTGTCTCTGATTATTTAGTGATAATGACAGTTGTCAATCATACTAGTTGAATCAATACCCAATTACCTAATCAAAATGTTTTTTAAAAAGCCTGCACATCAACACACCTTGATGACATACATCTTGAATGAACTGCTCCAATAATATACTCAGTTTTTTTCAGTTTATATGTGTATTATGTGCACATACATGAATACCATAGGGAACTATATTTCAGTGTGAATACATTGAGTAACAGTAGCTAACCTGTCCTGTTGTTAGGGAGGCCAGTGCCTAAGTAAAGATTTAGAACAAGTTCTAATCTTTCCAAAAACATTTCATATTCAGTAAAATATTTGTGAAATTGCAATATGTTTGTAGGAAGGGGAGATAATCTTTTTTGGTTTCAAAAAATCTTTATTCAAAAGAATAGTATTTTAGGTTATCTCCCCAAGGAAACTTATCAATAGCATATTGTTATTTCACACGTATTTTACTGAATATATGATGTATTATTTTAAATGATATATGATTCTTATAAATATAAAATGTTCCTTCATCCAAGCATATCTTGGATGTGCAGGATGAAGGTCATTCTTAGAATATGAGCCTGGGGCTCGAAAGTAATGAATTAGCTTAACTTTTCTATGAGGGGTGAAGCTTACATATAATATCTCTGTTTAAAGAAACAAACTATAACCACCTATAGCTGGCCAGTGACCTTGACCCTAGTATATAAGCACCTGTTCCATAATAACTTGTCATAATTTAAAGCAAGTTTGTGTCGACCAAATATAAAACCCAGTGGAAAAGGGTGGGTCTGACTGAAAATCCCTAGGGTGGGAATTAATTACTTTCGAGCCTCAGGCTCATATTCTAAGAATGACCTTCATCCTGCACATCCAAGATATGCTTGGATGAAGGAACATTCTTATTCATATTTCGCCTTCGGTCTCAAGTAATGAATTAGCTTGTTTAAAGTGTAGACACAAACTAAAAACAATTTTTATATAAATGCCAACATTTAATAAAGGATAAAAATCACAAGATCATCCAGTAACTACAACTGAAGAAAAGTGTTTTAGTACTGATATTATTTACTTTCCTGTTATAGAACTTGTAAAAAGTTTTACCATATGTCCAGACAAAACTGTTGCCATAATGTCCTTAATAGAACATCCTGAAGCTAAATGCACTTATGAAGAGGTTCCTCTAAATGAGTTAACCTTAGAACCTCGGATAAAATTAGAACTCTCTCTAACTATCTAAACTTTACGAAAAGACTTAGATGAATTCTCTCACCTATTTTGTACACAAAACATGATAAATCATTGTCTTAATCAACACAAAGTTTTGGTTTATCAAAACCTTTGATCACCTCAATAGGTAAACTAACTAACAGATCTAGTATTTTTCAAAAACTCATGTATATGAAAAAATAAAGTGCCATGTCTCTGAATGAAAGACATAGAATGTAAATCTACAGCTGATAAAGATAGTACTTCAAGGCAGATGTAGTCAAGGCAAATAAAGACACGAGTATAAAAGACAGTCTTCAATGTTAAATACTCCAATGAATATTTAAAGAACTTAAAAAAGATAGCGCTAAATTCATCTCCCAAGTGAAAGAGTATCTAACTCTTCAATTGCAGATTCAGGTTTAAGCAACCTTCCACAAATACATGTAGTAAACAAACAAATTCAGTAAAATCTATTTCTTAAAGGATTAAGTCTGTTTCAACATAGACCAAGAAAAATTCACATTAAACATGCTGAATATGAAAAGCTTGTGTTTTACAAAAATTTCAATAATCAATAACATCCTTTTTAGATGGTGATAAGGAATTGGTTCTCTAATTGAACACACCAAATAATGAAATTTCTCAAAAAAAAAATATTGATAATGCTTGATTATAGATGCATGGTCTCCAAGATGAAATGTAAATATATTTTACAAATGATTCTGAAATCTCCTGTTTATATTAAAGTGATTTCTGAGTATAATACACACGTTTTTACCCTACTGCACAATCAACCCTTCAGGTGTTGGTTCACTTTAATTTTTTACAATATACAGTTAAATTAAGTCTCTTCCTGACGGAAAGACATTATCTTCAGTATGTAACATTGTTACTAATTTTTATGCTTAACAGTTTAACTGGCAAATAAATTAAAATTGGTCTTAGCAAAGAAAACCAACTCTGAGCAAGCCAAAAAGGATAATCAAAAGAGCCTTCTGAACTTTATCACTAATAATTTTCTTTATAAATATCCCCAACAATGAAAAGATGGGAAAATATAAGGTCTTAATTCTGATCATGAAAATAAAAACATCTCTGAAAGGAGCTTGTTGGTCAAAAGACAACGAAGTAATTATCTACAGATTGAAAATGAAAACGTAATAACAACAAAACAAATATATCTTCTTTCAATTGACATCCTTTTGAATCTGTAAATTTTTTAGACATATGATAAGCATCAAAAATTTTCTTACCAGGAATATAAAGAGCTGTGATAAAAATGTTCTTTCTTGAACACCAAGCCCAAATAATGAAATATTTGTAGTAAGCATGTTAAGTGACAAAGAGGTTACACCTCCTATTGCATAATAAAAGCTACTGAAATTGTATCTTCTGATTGTATAACTCTCTGTGACTAAAACTTTTTCTCCAGAAGAATATTATAGCCAACAATACTATGAAATCTATATGAAATGAGTGCATACTCTTAAAGAAGCTCCGTCTACCAACAGAAACATTTTCTTCAAATTTGGATCCCAAATCCTTATGTCAGAGGAATCTGGTACAACCCAAAAACTTATTTGGATGGGTCTATAAATCAAATTTTTAATTTCTGATTTTAGATTGTTAAAAAATTTCACCTATTGATGATAATAAACACTGTAACAACTATACAGTGTTTCAACATTATTTCTCGCCATGTTTCTGCAATGTAACATTCCCACAGATACTGCATTAAAAGCATTCATCACAAGACCAATATATGATGTAAATCATCTATAATACCGTTACACAATTCTATTTAAAAAGAATTTCCCAAGGGAGATAATTTTACCATTTCTCATCTGTCAGAAAAAACTTAAATAGCTCAGTATCAATAATGAGACAAAGGAAAACCATGTGCTTCCAAGGAATGAGTACCAACTTCTCAAAATTTTTCTGAAGCACAGCTTATCAAGCATTTGCACCACTTCTTCTGTATTCACAATACAATCATCTAAACTCTGATCCATAATAAAAGAATCATCAATGTATAAACTATAGCATGTATATACTTCAAGTGACATTATTTCATAAATACATAGACAGGTTTTAAAACCTTAGTAAAAACTCTTGATGCAGAAGCCAATCCAAAACAAAAAACATAAATATCATATCAATGTCTTTTCCACATAAATCAGGAAATTGTGATATAAACATAAATGATACTTAAATATGCATCTGTGAGATCTATAGATGTTAGCTCTATCTATATATATATATATATAGATAATTATCCTAAAGAATTACATCTAAACAAAAGATAAATGGTCCTGCTCCAAATGCTGATAAGCCACAAACTAAGTTTGTTTTAATTTTTCAAATAGATACAGGCCTTGAAGACCAATCTTTCTTAGGAACCAAGAAAATATAGGAAATAAACTGATTTTCCATTGATCGATCAACCTTTTAAATAGCTCTCTTAGCTATCAATTTTTGGACTTCTGAAATAAATTCATCCTTATGAAAGGTGAAATGTATTTAATTCAAAAATGATAAACCTTGTGGTACATCATTAAAAATAATTTTATAACCATTTCTTAATAAATCTAATATCAATAGATCATTAGTAACATTTTCCAAATCATAATATTTAAGTTATCTACTGTATATATAGCAACTGGTTGAGAAATGTGACCTCTTCGAGATTCTCTGTTCCCTTTTTGGAAACCTCTCCCTCTCAATGAAGGGAATTGCCTACTAGTATAGTCGCCCTGTTGACCAACAGAGCCTCTGCAGTTAAAAAACTGATATTGCCTTTCCCATAACAGCTGGGAGTAAATTAATTGCTAGACCTAGAACCTCTTCCAAGGAATCTATAATTTGCTTTAGAATCTTTGTATAAACACTAAGTTTGCTTTTTGCAATCATAACTAGAAATGTGATAAAGCAACTATCACAACAGAATTACAAATAAGTTTTATCATCTAAATATTACTGAGCATCTCCTATGGGTTTAACCAGAAAACAATGGTAAAACAAACAAATATAATTTTACAATAAAATCCTTGTATTATCAAGATCCAATGGCTCATTCTTACAACAAGAAATAGCCAACTCAACAATAGGGGTGATGATCAACCCCTTAATAAAGTATCTCTGGGTTTCCTGCATCTTTGAAACCACAGAGTGGGCCTGTCTAGGCATTGCCATTTCGATTTTTTAATTATCCTAGACACACTAGGATTGTCACAGTTCTCAGTGTGATAGTATTTCCTCTATGAACTTTATATATTCCTGATTTTATCAAAATCATGATTAAACTGTTCAACAAACAGGATGAGATAATGGAGCATTAATCTCACTAAAAGAAGCCTTAAAGGCTTCTGAAAACCTTAATGCAGGATCAAAAGACCTTAATGCAGGATCAAAAGACGTATCAAATTAAACTCCGGCTGGACTATCATCAGCCATGGCACATATTACTCCAAAAGGAGGTACATACACCGTATCATTTCAGTAGATAAGATCAAAATTTAGAACTAAATCTTCATTAAAGTAAGCCTCTAATGGCAAAAATTCAAATATAGCAGCAGGTTTCTCTACAAACTCTGCTCGAGTTGAAGGCAGTGAAACTGTCCCAAACCTCATGATTCATACAGGTTCTTTAATACATTAATAATAAATAGTAAATGTATCAATATACATGCCTATCTAAATCTCAACAGCACTTTCGTTACTCGTTAGAAACAATCACAAATCAAGTAGATTTTGAAGTTATACAAGTAACACTAGATTTTAAAACTTACTTTTTACAGGTTCTGTTGCTTTGTCAATTATTTCCAATTGCCATGCCATTATGATCTATTATAAAACTACTAGGTTTTATAACTGTTTAAGAAGAGGATTTATTCAAAATACCTCTTGTATTCCTATTAAATTTATCATCTTTAATTTCTAAAACATTCCAGAGGTGATGAAAATCATAACCATCACCCTTGTAAGTGTAAACATCATTCTAAACATCTTGCAAAAACAATACATTTGCATAAACAAATTCAGCCATTGTAATACAAAAATGTGTACCTGTGCAGGTAAAACACGTGTAAATTGTGAAAAGTACTCACGACCTTCAGGTGAATAGAAATACTTTTAAATATCTACCTGTTTAACAAACAGGAGTATGAATTAAGTAACAAACGTGCTATTAGGCAAAAACTTAATGAATATATAAAATTGTCATACATCGTAGACAATAAAATATTTAATTAATTTCCATGAACACTTGTCATACATCGTAGACAAGAAATTTTTAAATTCATTTCCATCAACAATTGTCATACATCGTAGACAATTGAGGAATTATTATTTGTAAATAACAAAATAACATTAGAACTTGTCGTACATCGTAGACAAGTTAATGTAACTTTAATAACTTTCTGCCAAATTTAAGATAAAAATAAAATAACTAAAAAGAACTTATGTGAAGTGTTCACTTCAAACCCTCTAGAAAAATAATGACAAGTTATTATGGAACAGGTGCTTATATACTAGGGTCAAGGTCACTGGCCATCTATAGGTGGTTATAGTTTGTTTCTTTAAACAGAGATATTATATGTAAGCTTCACCCCTCATAGAAAAGTTAAGCTAATTCATTACTTGAGACCGAAGGTGAAATATGAATAAGAATCCTTTTCGAAAGAAAAACTATATAAAAGCTTAGTTTGGACATTTTTATAGCAATGCAAAATAAAACATTTTACCTTTAGTATGGTAATGGCTATAATATAACTATACAGATTGATAGACGAATTTAGTAATAACATCATTAAAGTGGAGTTGAAGTCTTATAGGATTGTAAGTATATTTTATTTTATCACCTTGCACTTTCACATTTTGACTGAACAATTTGTTCAATATTCTGACCAGTTGAACAATTTGATTTTATAAAACAAATTGCAATTTGGTCAAAATTTTGAATGAGTTGCAATTGGTGGATAGCAACACTAACAGTCAAGTCACTGTAATCATAATCTTCTCACGTAATCCAACCAAATGGCATTCTAAAAAAGAGGGGTCCATGAACTCGTTTTCAAGATAAATCAGTTTGAATGATAAAAATCAGTCGAAAACTGAATCTTTTCCCGATAGGTCATAGTTTGACATCGCGAAAATAACAATTTACTTTAACAACGTCATTACCTCCCCTGTAACTGTATTGTATGCCCTTAAGCAGGCTCGTGAGTACAAAAAAATCAGCAAATATTTCTGCATTTTATTTTTCATTACAAATTTTATTTATTGTACTATTAGTTGTTACTTTATAACATGGTACAAAAATGAACCCAAAAAATTCAATTTGTTTTGGCCCCAGATGCTTTTAAAATGTTTATATCATTGAAAAAGCTCCAAATTATCTCCTTTTGGTGAAAAAAATGCAATTTTTTTGCATTGAAATTGAAATATTTTTTTTATTCATTGGTGACCTAAATTTTTATTATTTTTTTCAAATAAGCTGTACTTAAACTAAAATATTGTAAAATTCAAGCGATTTCTGTAATTTAGTTCTTTTTTTATTTCGATATTACCTTTTTTTCTCCTTTTAGTTCAACAGAAAAAAATTACCTATACAAAAATGCATGCTTCTTTTGAAGGCAGATCTTGAGCTTAAATGAACGGTGACCCCATATTATCATTTTATTTTTCTATTACAGGGACTTGACTGTTAGTGTTGCTATCCACCAATTGCAACTCATTCAAAATTTTGACCAAATTGCAATTTGTTTTATAAAATCAAATTGTTCAACTGGTCAGAATATTGAACAAATTGTTCAGTCAAAATGTGAAAGTGCAAGGTGATAAAATAAAATATACTTACAATCCTATAAGACTTCAACTCCACTTTAATGATGTTATTACTAAATTCGTCTATCAATCTGTATAGTTATATTATAGCCATTACCATACTAAAGGTAAAATGTTTTATTTTGCATTGCTATAAAAATGTCCAAACTAAGCTTTTATATAGTTTTTCTTTCGAAAAGGATTTTATATTTATAAGAATCATATATCATTTAAAATAATACATCATATATTCAGTAAAATACGTGTGAAATAACAATATGCTATTGATAAGTTTCCTTGGGGAGATAACCTAAAATACTATTCTTTTGAATAAAGATTTTTTGAAACCAAAAAAGATTATCTCCCCTTCCTACAAACATATTGCAATTTCACAAATATTTTACTGAATATGAAATGTTTTTATTCACATAATGTGTGATTCTTATGAATATAGAATACTTTTCGAAAGAAAAACTATATAAAAGCTTAGTTTGGACATTTTTATAGCAATTCAAAATAAAACAGTTCACCTTTAGTATGGTAAGGGCTATAATATAACTATACAGATTGATAGACTGATTTAGTAATAGCATCAATAAAGTGGAGTTAAAGTCTTATAGGATTGTAAGTATGTTTTATTTTATCACCTTGCACTTTCACGACTTGACTGTGGTTTTCTACAGCAGTTGGTTCAAATTTCTGACCAGTTGAACAATTTGGTTTAATAAAACAAATTGCAATTTGGTCAAAATTTTGAATGAATTGCAATTGGTGGATAGCAACACTTACAATCAAGTCACTGTAGGTATAGGATAAAGTTTATTTATAAAAAAATTAGCAAACTCCTTTATTAGAAAAAAATTTGATTTATACCTGCGAGCCCCTTAATTCCTAAACTGTTGGCACCATGAATCCCAAAATGAACCCAAATCTTATACTTGTGATATAAGACATTAATACAATTTCAGAGCAATTAAAAAACACAAGTTATTATCCTGAAAGTAGAAAAATGCATAATTTGGGCCCCTTTTGGGCCCCTAATTTCGAAACGGTTGGGACAATCGTCCCCAAAATCAATCCCATTCATTTCCTTTGTGGTATTGAACCTTCTTATAAAATTTCAAAGAGATCCATTCACGTAAACTAAAGTTAATGTCTGGAAATCAATGTGACTTAGGACGATGACGATGACGCAGACGAAAACATCATACCATTTTACGATCCCAAACGTTTGTTTGCGGGCGTATAAAACTTAACATTGTCCAATGAACCATGGAAATGAGGTCAAGGTCAAATGAAACTTCCAAATTGACATGTACACCTTTAAATTATTCCATACACCAAATATAGTGGCTCTAATGTTTGAAGTACATGTATGTGAAAAAATCACAAACAAACAAAACATTGTCCTATGAATCATGAAATGTTAGATGAAACCTGCCTTGTACTAATTAAAGTATAGACCACATAAGTTCAAACTTGATCACTGATTTATTCAATGAGGTCAAGGTCATGTGGACCCTACCAGATGGATATGTAAATCTTGCAAGGAAATCATTTATCAAATATATTTATTCTATTACTCATAATAAGTATTTCCCTTAACAATTTTTTTTTTCAAGCAGTCACTGACCAATGAATGTGAGGTCAAGAACAATGGAAACATGAAAGACTGAATCTTTGTAACATGAGGTCTCTGTATATAAATTATGAATCATCAGATGCTGGATTGCATGGTTTAAGCTAGGATTTTTAAGGCTTTAGTCACTTTTGCGTGAGGTATTGCGTGTGAAAACCAACATTAAGAAAAAAAACTGAAATATACAACTACAACAAACAAAGTTATTATGAAGGTTCTCTGTGGATGAAGCAAACAATAAATGTACTAACGTGTTCCTGAAGACGGAGTTCTCTACAGGATAAGTATCTATCTGTGAAGTGACTAGACTGTCCCATCTGAAATATAGTCAAATTATGATGAGGTATGTTAGCAGAAAACAAGCTCAAAGAAGCTAGACAGCTATATACATTGTAGTAATAAACACTACAAAAATCGTTAAAAAAGAAGCTAGACAGCTATATACACTACAAATATCTTTGAACTCAGACTTCTCTTAAACTGAGTTTAATGTGCGTATTGTTGTGAGTTTGTTTTTTCTACATTGGCTAGAGGTAAACCGTATAGAGGGAGGGTTGAGATCTAAAAAAAAATGTTTAACCCTGCGCAATTTTGCGCCTGTCTGAAGTCAGGAGCCTCTGGCCTTAGTTAGTCTTGTATGATTTTTAATTTTAGTTTCTTGTGTATAATTCGGAGTTTAGTATGACGTCCATTATCACTGAACTAGTATACATATTTGTTCAGCATGTTTAGGGGCCAGCTGAAGAACGCCTCTTGGTGTGGGAGTTTCTCGATACATTGAAGACCCATTAGTGGCCTTCTGCTGTTGTCTGTTCTATGGTTGGGATGTTGTCGCTTTGACACATTTCCCATTTCCATATTTCCCATTTCCATTTTCAATTTTATTGTTCCAGATATTAGGACACCTCCACAGCCTAATGTCATGAATGTAAATTTATAACAGATGAAGTAATACTTAACAATAATTGGTTGAGATTTCTAGATGATATTAAGACTCCTGCTGGACCAAATGTATATAACTAATTAAAATTAAGTAATACTTAACAATAATTGGTTGAGATTTCTAGATGTTAAGACTCCTGCTGGACCAAATGTATAGCTACTAAACTTTCCTCTATTTCTATTTCTCTTTACAAATGATGATTTATGTAACAAGCTGATTATTTTCTCCATCTGTGCCAAGCTAGCTTTTGCCATTGTTAATACTCTGAAAAGAAATAATGAAATTCTATTCTAAGAGCTATCCACTTTCTCCTGAAAAATTTGTTGTTTGTATTTGCAGCTTCATACCAAATTTTTTTGAACTAGTACCATTTGTGATTTTCCATAAAATAAACAAATTACAAACTTTATTGTGTAGACTTTAAAAGCATTACAAATCACTATACTGAGACAACTGGATCAAATTACCTCTGTGGAAATGAGCTGTGCCACTAGTTGCTATTATATAATACAACTGTATAAAGATATAAGAAAATGAGGTATGAGAGCCAATGAGACAACTCTCCATCCAAGTTATAATTTATAGAAGTAAACAATTATAGGTTCAAACCAAACAGCAAGCTCTAAAAGGCCCCCAAAATGACCAGTGTAAAACCATTCAAATAGGAAAACCAACAGTCTAATCTATATAAATAAGAGTGCACACACTGAAATGTCTCGCCTTCTTTATTAATCATTGATAATATGTTAATAGTTGTAAATATAAAGCTTTATTACAACTGTCACATAAACTTAAAATTAACCAAGAAAACTAATCATTGACCAATGAACCATAACAATGAGGTCAAGGTCAGTTGAACCATGCCAGTGAGGCATGTACAGCTAACAATTCTTCCATACAACAAATATAGTTGACCTATTGCATATAGTATTAGGAAAAAAGACCAAAACTCATAAACTTAACTTTGACCAATGAACCATGAAAATGAGGTCAAGGTCAGATGACACCTGCCAGCTAGACATGTACAAGTAGACCTTAATATCATTCCATACACCAAATACAGTAGACCTATTGCATACAATATGAGAAAAACAGACTAAAAAACATAAACTTAACTGTAACCACTGAACCATGAAAATGAGGTAAAGGTCAGATGACACCTGAAAAACACAAAAACTTAACTATAACCACTGAACTGTGAAAATGAGGTCAAGGTCAGATGACACCTGCTAGTTCAACATGTACACCTTACAGTCTTTCCATACACCATGTACACCGAATATACTAGACATATTGCTTATAGTATCTGAGATATGGACTTGACCATCATTGTCCAAAACTTAACCTTGTTCACTGATCCATAAAATGAGGTCAAGAGAAAACTGTCAAACGGGCATGAGGACCTTGCAAGGTATGCACATACCAAATATAGTTATCCTATTACTTACAATAAGAGAGAATTTAACATTACAAAAAATCTTAACTTTTTTTTTTCAAGTAGTCACTGAACCATAAAAATGAGGTCAAGGACATTGGACATGTGACTGACGGAAACTTCGCAACATGAGGCATTCATATAAAAGTATGAAGCATCCAGGTCTTCCACCTTCTAAAATATAAAGCTTTTTAGAAGTAAGCTAACACCGCCGCCGCTGCCGGATCACTATCCCTATATCGAGCTTTCTGCAACAAAAGTTGCAGGCTTGACAAAAATAATTCCCCCACTGGCGACCATTTTGGATAATGGATCGGCTAAAAAGTAACAACATTTGGTCAGCACCTCATAAGGAACATTCATGCCATGTTTGGTTTCATTCCATTCAGTGGTTCTCAAAAAGAAGTCATTTGTATGGATTTCCTATAGGGTCCTATGTTAAACTAAGTCCCCCACTGGCAGCCATCTTGGATGATGGATCAGCTACAAAGTAACAACACTTGGTCAGCACCTCATAAGGGACATTCATGTCATGTTTGATTTCATTTCATTCAATGGTTCTGTAGAAGAAGTTCAAAATGTAAAAAGTTAACAACGACGATGACGGACGCCAAGTGATGAGAAAAGCTCACTTGGCCCTATGGGCCAGGTGAGCTAAAAATGAGGTAGGAGTTAATTTTCAGAAGAAGCAAAAATAATAAACTTTTCGGTGTAAACACAACCATTTTAGGTCAAATAAAATAGTATGTGTGGTCCCAGTGTAACCGGAGAGCATGGATTTCATTATAAAATTGCTCGTCTTCAACGAGACTCGAACCCTTGACAAAATGCTTGACTTTAGTGTTATAAGGCAGTGCATTAACCAATAGAGCTAAAGAAGTACTTCCTTAGCTCAACCGCTAACAGCTGACTAAATATCAACCACAAATTTACTGGGGTGTGTCATCTGTGTAAACATATGAGGTATGTTCTTATGTATTGATGTTTTAACACACTTGTGTACTTGGATGTGTCATCTGTGTAAACATTTGAGGTATGTTGGTCTTATGTATTGATGTTTTACACACTTGTGTACTGGGTGTGTCATCTGTGTAAACATATGAGGTATGTTCTTATGTATTGATGTTTTACACACTGTGTGTACTGGGATGTGTCATCTGTGTAAACATATGAGGTATGTTGGTCTTATGTATTGATGTTTTACACACTTGTGTACTGGGATGTGTCATCTGTGTAAACATATGAGTATGTTGGTCTTATGTATTGATGTTTTACGCACTTGTGTACTTGGATGTGTCATCTGTGTAAACATATGAGGTATGTTGTCTTATGTATTGATGTTTTACACACTTGTGTACTTGGATGTGTCATCTGTGTAAACATATGAGGTATGTTGGTCTTATGTATTAATGTTTTACACACTTGTGTAATGGGATGTGTCATCTGTGTAAACATTTGAGGTATGTTGGTCTTATGTATTGATTTTTACACACTTGTGTACTGGGGTGTGTCATCTGTGTAAACATATGAGGTATGTTGGTCTTATGTATTAATGTTTTAACACACTTGTGTAATGGGTGTGTCATCTGTGTAAACATATGAGGTAAGTTGGTCTTATGTATTGATGTTTTTACACACTGTGTACTGGGATGTGTCATCTGTGTAAACATATGAGGTAGTTGGTCTTATGTATTGATGTTTTACACACTTGTGTACTGGGATGTGTCATCTGTGTAAACATATGAGGTATGATTGTCTTATGTATTGATGTTTTACAAACTTGTGTACTGGGATGTGTCATCTGTGTAAACGTACGAGGTATGTTGTTCTTATGTATTGATGTTTTACACACTTGTGTACTTGGATGTGTCATCTGTGTAAAACATATGAGGTATGTTGGTCTTATGTATTGATGTTTTACACACTTGTGTACTGGGGTGTGTCATCTGTGTAAACATATGAGGTATGTTCTTATGTTTTGATGTTTTACGCACTTGTGTACTTGGATGTGTCATCTGTGTAAACATATGAGGTATGTTGTTCTTATGTATTGATGTTTTACACACTTGTGTACTTGGATGTGTCATCTGTGTAAACATATGAGGTATGTTGTCTTATGTATTGATGTTTTACACACTTGTGTATGGGTGTGTCATCTGTGTAAACATATGAGGTATGTTGGTCTTATGTATTGATGTTTTACACACTTGTGTACGTGGGGTGTGTCATCTGTGTAAACATATGAGGTATGTTGGTCTAATGTATTAATGTTTTACACACTTGTGTACTTGGATGTGTCATCTGTGTAAACATATGAGGTATGTTGTTCTTATGTATTGATGTTTTACACACTTGTGTACTGGGATGTGTCATCTGTGTAAACATATGAGGTATGTTGGTCTTATGTATTGATGTTTTACGCACTTGTGTACTTGGATGTGTCATCTGTGTAAACATATGAGGTATGTTGGTCTTATGTATTGATGTTTTACACACTTGTGTACTTGGATGTGTCATCTGTGTAAACATATGAGGTATGTTGGTCTTATGTATTAATGTTTTACACACTTGTGTAATGGGATGTGTCATCTGTGTAAACATTGAGGTATGTTGGTCTTATGTATTGATGTTTTACACACTTGTGTACTGGGTGTGTCATCTGTGTAAACATATGAGGTATGTTGGTCTTATGTATTAATGTTTTACACACTTGTGTAATGGGTGTGTCATCTGTGTAAACATATGAGGTAAGTTGGTCTTATGTATTGATGTTTTACACACTGGTGTACTGGGATGTGTCATCTGTGTAAACATATGAGGTAAGTTGGTCTTATGTATTGATGTTTTACACACTTGTGTACTTGGATGTGTCATCTGTGTAAACATATGAGGTATGTTGGTCTTATGTATTGATGTTTTACACACTTGTGTACTGGGTGTGTCATCTGTGTAAACATATGAGGTATGTTTCTTATGTATTGGATGTTTTACGCACTTGTGTACTTGGATGTGTCATCTGTGTAAACATATGAGGTATGTTGGTCTAATGTATTGATGTTTTACACACTTGTGTACTTGGATGTGTCATCTGTGTAAACATATGAGGTATGTTGTTCTTATGTATTGATGTTTTACACACTTGTGTACTGGATGTGTCATCTGTGTAAACATATGAGGTATGTTGGTCTTATGTATTGATGTTTTACACACTTGTGTACTGGGGTGTGTCATCTGTGTAAACATATGAGGTATGTTGGTCTTATGTATTAATGTTTTACACACTTGTGTAATGGTGTGTCATCTGTGTAAACATATGAGGTAAGTTGGTCTTATGTATTGATGTTTTACACACTGTGTACTGGGATGTGTCATCTGTGTAAACATATGAGTAAGTGGTCTTATGTATTGATGTTTTACACACTTGTGTACTGGATGTGTCATCTGTGTAAACATATGAGGTATGTTGTTCTTATGTATTGATGTTTTACAACTTGTGTACTGGATGTGTCATCTGTGTAAACGTATGAGATATGTTGTTCTTATGTATTGATGTTTTACACACTTGTGTACTTGGATGTGTCATCGTGTAAACATATGAGGTATGTTGGTCTTATGTATTGATGTTTTACACACTTGTGTACTGGGTGTGTCATCTGTGTAAACATATGAGGTATGTTCTTATGTATTGATGTTTTACGCACTTGTGTACTTGGATGTGTCATCTGTGTAAACATATGAGGTATGTTGTTCTTATGTATTGATGTTTTACACACTTGTGTACTGGATGTGTCATCTGTGTAAACATATGAGGTATGTTGGTCTTATGTATTGATGTTTTACACACTTGTGTATGGGGTGTGTCATCTGTGTAAACATATGAGGTATGTTGGTCTTATGTATTGATGTTTTACACACTTGTGTATGGGTGTGTCATCTGTGTAAACATATGAGGTATGTTGGTCTATGTATTAATGTTTTACACACTTGTGTACTGGATGTGTCATCTGTGTAAACATATGAGGTATGTTGTTCTTATGTATTGATGTTTTACACACTTGTGTACTGGATGTGTCATCTGTGTAAACATATGAGGTATGTTGGTCTTATGTATTGATGTTTTACACACTTGTGTATGGGTGTGTCATCTGTGTAAACTATGAGTATGTTGTTCTTATGTATTGATGTTTTACACACTTGTGTACTTGGATGTGTCATCTGTGTAAACATATGAGGTATGTTGGTCTTATGTATTGATGTTTTACACACTTGTGTACTGGATGTGTCATCTGTGTAAACATATGAGGTATGTGTTCTTATGTATTGATGTTTTACACACTTGTGTACTTGGATGTGTCATCTGTGTAAACATATGAGTATGTTGTTCTTATGTATTGATGTTTTACACACTTGTGTACTTGGATGTGTCATCTGTGTAAACATATGAGGTATGTTCTTATGTATTGATGTTTTACACACTTGTGTACTTGGATGTGTCATCTGTGTAAACATATGAGGTATGTTGTCTTATGTATTGATGTTTTACACACTTGTGTACTGGGATGTGTCATCTGTGTAAACATATGAGGTATGTTGTTCTATGTATTGATGTTTTACAACTTGTGTACTGGATGTGTCATCTGTGTAAACTAGAGGTATGTTGTTCTTATGTATTGATGTTTTACACACTTGTGTACTTGGATGTGTCATCTGTGTAAACATATGAGGTATGTTGGTCTTATGTATTGATGTTTTACACACTTGTGTATGGGGTGTGTCATCTGTGTAAACATATGAGGTATGTTCTTATGTATTGATGTTTTACCACTTGTGTACTTGGATGTGTCATCTGTGTAAACATATGAGGTATGTTGTTCTTATGTATTGATGTTTTACACACTTGTGTACTTGGATGTGTCATCTGTGTAAACATATGAGGTATGTTGTTTTATTATTGATGTTTTACACACTTGTGTATGGTGTGTCATCTGTGTAAACATATGAGGTATGTTGGTCTTATGTATTGATGTTTTACACACTTGTGTATGGTGTGTCATCTGTGTAAACATATGAGGTATGTTGGTCTAATGTATTATGTTTTACACATTGTGTACTTGGATGTGTCATCTGTGTAAACATATGAGGTATGTTGTTCTTATGTATTATGTTTTACACACTTGTGTACTGGGATGTGTCATCTGTGTAAACATATGAGGTATGTTGTCTTATGTATTGATGTTTTACCACTTGTGTACTGGATGTGTCATCTGTGTAAACATATGAGGTATGTTGTCTTATGTATTGATGTTTTACACACTTGTGTACTTGGATGTGTCATCTGTGTAAACATATGAGGTATGTTGGTCTTATGTATTAATGTTTTACACACTTGTGTAATGGGATGTGTCATCTGTGTAAACATTTGAGGTATGTGTCTTATGTATGATGTTTTACACACTTGTGTACTGGGTGTGTCATCTGTGTAAACATATGAGGTATGTTGTCTTATGTATTAATGTTTTACACACTTGTGTAATGGGTGTGTCATCTGTGTAAACATATGAGGTAAGTTGGTCTTATGTATTGATGTTTTACACACTGTGTACTGGGAGTGTGTCATCTGTGTAAACATATGAGGTAAGTTGGTCTTATGTATTGATGTTTTACACACTTGTGTACTGGGATGTGTCATCTGTGTAAACATATGAGGTATGTTGTTCTTATGTATTATGTTTTACAAACTTGTGTACTTGGATGTGTCATCTGTGTAAACTATGAGTATGTTGTTCTTATGTATTGATGTTTTACACACTTGTGTAACTGGATGTGTCATCTGTGTAAACATATGAGGTATGTTGGTCTTATGTATTGATGTTTTAACCACTTGTGTACTGGGTGTGTCATCTGTGTAAACATATGAGGTATGTTCTTATGTATTGATGTTTTACGCACTTGTGTACTTGGATGTGTCATCTGTGTAAACATATGAGGTATGTTGTCTTATGTATTGATGTTTTACACACTGTGTACTTGGGATGTGTCATCTGTGTAAACATATGAGGTATGTTGGTCTTATGTATTGATGTTTTACACACTTGTGTATGGGTGTGTCATCTGTGTAAACATATGAGGTATGTTGGTCTTATGTATTGAATGTTTTTACACACTTGTGTAGTGGGGTGTGTCATCTGTGTAAACATATGAGGTAATGTTGGTCTAATGTATTAATGTTTTACACACTTGTGTACTGGATGTGTCATCTGTGTAAACATATGAGGTATGTTGTCTTATGTATTGATGTTTTACACACTTGTGTACTTGGGATGTGTCATCTGTGTAAACATATGAGGTATGTTGGTCTTATGTATTGATGTTTTACACACTTGTGTATGGGTGTGTCATCTGTGTAAACTATGAGGTATGTTGTTCTTATGTATTGATGTTTTACACACTTGTGTACTTGGATGTGTCATCTGTGTAAACATATGAGGTATGTTGGTCTTATGTATTGATGTTTTACACACTTGTGTACTTGGATGTGTCATCTGTGTAAACATATGAGGTATTTGTTCTTATGTATTGATGTTTTACAAACTTGTGTACTGGGATGTGTCATCTGTGTAAACATATGAGGTATGTTGTTCTTATGTATTGATGTTTTACACACTTGTGTACTTGGATGTGTCATCTGTGTAAACATATGAGGTATGTTGTTCTTATGTATTGATGTTTAACACACTTGTGTACTTGGATGTGTCATCTGTGTAAACATATGAGGTATGTTGGTCTTATGTATTGATGTTTTACACACTTGTGTACTGGGATGTGTCATCTGTGTAAACATATGAGGTATGTTGGTCTTATGTATTGATGTTTAACACACTTGTGTACTTGAATGTGTCATCTGTGTAAACATATGAGGTATGTTGTTCTTATGTATTTATGTTTTACAAACTTGTGTACTGGGATGTGTCATCTGTGTAAACATATGAGGTATGTTGTTCTTATGTATTGATGTTTTACACACTTGTGTACTGGGATGTGTCATCTGTGTAAACATATGAGGTATGTTGTTCTTATGTATTGATGTTTTACACACTTGTGTACTGGGATGTGTCATCTGTGTAAACATATGAGGTATGTTGTTCTTATGTATTGATGTTTAACACACTTGTGTACTGGGATGTGTCATCTGTGTAAACATTTGAGGTATGTTGTTCTTATGTATTGATGTTTTACACACTTGTGTACGGGGATGTGTCATCTGTGTAAACATTTGAGGTATGTTGTTCTTATGTATTGATGTTTTACACACTTGTGTACTGGGATGTGTCATCTGTGTAAACATATGAGGTATGTTGTTCTTATGTATTGATGTTTAACACACTTGTGTACTTGGATGTGTCATCTGTGTAAACATATGAGGTATGTTGTTCTTATGTATTTATGTTTAACACACTTGTGTACTGGGATGTGTCATCTGTGTAAACATTTGAGGTATGTTGTTCTTATGTATTGATGTTTTACAAACTTGTGTACTGGGATGTGTCATCTGTGTAAACATTTGAGGTATGTTGTTCTTATGTATTGATGTTTAACACACTTGTGTACTTGGATGTGTCATCTGTGTAAACATATGAGGTATGTTGTTCTTATGTATTGATGTTTTACAAACTTGTGTACTGGGATGTGTCATCTGTGTAAACATTTGAGGTATGTTGTTCTTATGTATTGATGTTTAACACACTTGTGTACTTGGATGTGTCATCTGTGTAAACATATGAGGTATGTTGTTCTTATGTATTGATGTTTTACACACTTGTGTACTGGGATGTGTCATCTGTGTAAACATATGAGGTATGTTGGTCTTATGTATTGATGTTTTACACACTTGTGTACTGAGATGTGTCATTTGTGTAAATATATGAGATATGTTGTTCTTATGTATTGATAAGATTTTCATGTTTAAATGGAACACACAGTCCTATGTATGCTGTAATGGAACAGTCTTATGTATGTTTTAATGGAAGAGTCCAATGTAGGTTTTATGCAACTGTCTAATGTATGTTTTAATGGAACACACAGTCCTATGTATGCTGTAATGGAACAGTCTAATGTATGTTTTAATGGAACAGTCCAATGTAGGTTTTATGCAACTGTCTAATGTATGTTTTAATGGAACAGTCCAATGTATGTTTTATGCAACTGTCTTATATATCTAATATCTTGTTCTGTTTCAGGTGCTGTAGTTGTTGTCTTCCAGCGAACCAAGTTTATTTTGACAACTGTTGTCAGTGTAATACAGCCACAATCAAAAGATTAACAGGGTTGGATCAGTTTGATCTGGTTTATGCAGATTATCATAATAGGGTAGGTGGTGTCACGTATGGAACAAATTAACATTTAAGGTCGAACATAACACTACAGGGAGATAATTCTGTAAAATTCAGTTTTAAGTTTTTATCACGTTACATGTATATTGTTAAGGCTTCTCAATAATCAAAATAAGTGTTTGTCAAGATGCTATATATCAAATGAAATTTTGTTGATAAAGTGTGTGGCTCAATTTTTTTGAAATTTTATTTATTTGTCAAAGAGTCAAAATTTTATGATAATTAAACAAGCCAATTAATTTTGGGCAAGTTGTTTGGTACAACCTCAAGCACTACCTTTACTGAAATTCAGGCATGTAAAGTCCACTCTGGAAAATGATTTGCACCCTTTTTTGCCATGGGAATTCAGGAGAAAAACTTATTGAAACTGCTTGAAAACATCTTATGAAACTACAAAATAAGTTCAAATCCTGTGTGATCATTTGGGGTATTTTCATGGAAAAACTGTTTTCCATTATAAAGAAGAATTTGAAAATACTTGTAAATGATTCTATAAACTCAAGGAGTATTAAGATAAGTCAAAATCACGAATAAATAATTAGGCAAGTTGTATTTCTTATTTACAGAACTATGGTAAAGATGCTAGAACATTAAAATTTAGTATTCAAACTGGGAAATTTTAATAAGACCATGTAAATGTTTTGAATATTTACTTCAAATATTAGTCATTTGATATTTTTATTGAAAATTGATATTGTCTAGTAACATAGTATGTATGAAATGCTGGATTACAATTCTTATTCTAATGCAACATCAATTGTAATTTTCATTTTGATTCGATAACATCACTTATTTTCATGACATTAGTTTGCAATTGTCGATGCTATGAAAATGTAGTGCAAGTGCAGAAGACATAGGACAGATTTTAAATGTATGATTTCACATTATTTTCTGTCAGTTTCAGTAGAATAGAGATAACAATATTGTATTTTAAGCTCCAATGGTATCAATTGGTTATTTGATGGTTGCAAATAACCGTTTACCGGCTTGGCTTACCGCCTTAGCTTAAAATACAATTCAGTTATCTCCTAAATATAAAATAGGAGAGGTGGTATGATTGTCATTCAGACAACTTTGAAGTCTGATTCAATACTAGATGTTTTGTGGAGGGAAATATGGTTAAAGATAAAACATTTTATTTGAATTGTAGATATTTGAAATACCATTTTATGTAGCAATAGATAAAGAGAAACAGTCAGTGGTTGTAGCCATCAGGGGGACTTTATCACTGAAGGTCAGTTATTGGTATCATGTAGTGTAGGTTCAGATATATATATTATGTAAAAGAGTTGTTATTTTTTTGTATTTATATGTATTTTGAGCATTTGTTTTCATAAGTCGAAAACACGATTCCAATTAAAAAAAGTCAAACAGACAAGCAACAGTACATAAAAAAAAACATAGAAAACTCAAGACTAATACCGGTGTCTAACATCATCATATAGCTCTGACGTACGCCGGGCGTGTTAAAAAATCATGTAAGCTGCCGATACGCTAATAATTTTGGATGCATTCAACCTGTCAATCATATCTGTAATGTGTGCACAATGAGCTTTAAGCGTGTATTGGGCGTACGAGAAGCATAGCTAAGTGTTTGTCGGGCGTTGAAGAAATGTACAGTTACGTATACATGGCCTTTGTAATACTAAATGGAATGCATGCTACACAGGAAAAAAGTTTCTTTAACATATTTGAGACGCGTCCCGGATGTATCTTGGATGTTCTATTATGGGGTGTTTGTTACAAACACACCTTCATACATTTTAGTTAAAGTCGAACGGTCTCAAAGCGTATACAACGTGCCCTAAACGTGTCTCAAACTTATCTTTAGCACGTTAAATGCGTTTGTAGCGTATGTATAAAAGAGGGACTAAAGATACCAAACTCATAAATCGAAAATAAACTGACAACGTCCTGGCTAAAAATTAAAAAAAAGACAAACAGACAAACAATAGTACACATGACACAACATAAAAAACTAAAGAATAAACATTATGAACCCCACTAAAATCTAGGGTGATCTCAGGTGCTCTGGAAGGGTGAGCAGATCCTGCTCCACATGTGGCTCTAGTCGTGTTGCTTATGTGATAACAAAACCGGTAAATAGTCTAATTAGGTAGGTCACATTCATGAAAGGGTAGGGGATTGTAGTTACGATGTAAGAAACATATCCGAGATCATTTGTTAAATGGTTATTCCATAACGGTCAACCAACTCGTGATGGCGTCCGTAAAATTTACGAAGGGCTGATTTCAACTTCACCATTTGGAACTCTTGTGAGCAGCAACCCTCTTTCAAGAAAATCATGATAGGAAATGCAAGCACGGGAATATCGTATCAATTGGGAGATATATACCCCGTATGCAGGTGCTGCTGGAATGTTGCTACTTAGAAATGGAAAGTTCACAATTGGAAAGCTGAAATCATCTCTTATGTCGTAAAGTTTTGTTTTCAACCGACCCTAATTGTCAATTTCTAGATGTAAGTCAAGATATGAGGCAGACTTAACTGTATCTGTAGTATCTTTTATCTCTAGTTCGATGGGATAGATGCGTTCTACATAGTCACCAAATTTTGAATTATTTAGTGAAAGAACATCATCTATATAGCGGAAAGTAGAGTTAAAGGATATTACTAACTTCTTATCTTTCTTCCTAAGAAGTTCCTGCATGAAGTCAGCCTCAATAATAATAAAGAAACAAGTCGGCAAGTAGATGAGCACAGTTTGTTCCCATTGGAATGCCGACAGTCTGTTGAAAAACACGTCCTCCGAACGTCACAAATATGTTGTCAATCAAGAAATCAAGCATCTTGATAATATCAGTTTCAGAGAATTTTTTCTTTGAATCAGAGTGATCCTTTACAAAGTAGGATTTATCCCTCCCTAAGACAAGATACTTGTACTTATAACGTGCATGTAGCGTATAGGTATACGCTAGACACACGCTTGAGCTGGACGAAATTTTTTATGCTGCATAAAAATTTGTAGCGTTCATAAAGCGTATACCTTTGTTTTTGCCCATTTAACAATTGCTTAGCGTTCCTCTGGCGTGCAGCTTACGTATACCGACTTTGTCAACTTTTTCTGTACGTTTGGTGCACGCCTGTCTATACGCCAATGTGTGACGCCGGCATAAGCAAATAAAGCCAGGATCACACTAAGAGACCCAAAATATATAAACTATATTTTACTGGATGCCATAACAGATAATATATTCTATATTTTATAGGCTGCCATTACAGATTATATAAACTATATTTTACAGAATGCCATAGCAGCCATAACATGATATATTCTATATTTTACAGGATGCCATTACAGATTTGAGTGCTGACAGTGAATGTTTAGAGTGTGAGGGACTTATAGGCTGTGTGGCTCACAAAGGTATTCTCCAAGCTGCTCAGTATGTAAAAAGGACATTAGAGGAGAAACATATATTAGAGGATGCATTTGATAGGGCACAAGTAAGTAAAGATCTGGGATGATATGTTTGACCTTGAACATGCTAATGAAGGTTAGGGCTGCAACATTTAAATTTGGTGACATTCGGCTGTTTTTTTCTCTTTGGTGTGGTTGTTGTCTCTTTGACACAATCCCTATTTCCACTCTTAATTTTATGGGTACATCAATGAAACTGAAACCTAATGAAATCTATAACCAAAAATATAAAAAGTAAAGGACTTTTAACATCAGGGTCAGTCTTCTTTCTTTTGCCAATAATTTCTGAATTTCCATTGTTACAGGGCAGTAAGCTGGTAATCACAGGACACAGTTTAGGAGCAGGTACAGCAGCATTACTGGCAGTGTTACTCAAACAATCATATCCTGATCTAATCTGTTTTGCTTATGCTCCACCAGGTGGACTTCTGAGGTAAGAATATATAGTGTAATTTACAGATTTAATTTAACAATTTTATCAAGAACTTTATTACTCATAGTCAAAAAGATGATATCAAAACTCGAAAAACAAATTAACAAATTGGCATTGCAAGTTAAAAAAAAATGATGAAAAGACAAACACCAGTTTAGAAAACACAACACTAAAAAATAAAGACAGAGCAACATGAACCCCATTAAAATGTGTGGTGATCTATGTTGCTCCTGAAGGGTCAGTAAATCCTGCTCAACATTTGAAACCCTTTTTAATCATTAGGTAGAACAAATGTACTAAATATCATGGTAAGTATAAAGAGTTAATGTTCATATATACATTAACCTTTAATTAATATTCATTGAATACTAATGTTCATGGATTTCATGGGAACAGTGGAACCATGAAATTAAATTTTCAACGAAATACAAATTTTCTCTAGGAATGTATGCAGACTTCACCAAAACCATGAATTCAAATATCTACGAATAAGCAAGTTTTCCCTCAACCTTTGAAAATTGGTACCCACGAAAAATAAACAAATCCACAATATTAGAAGTTAGTAGATATAAGAAGATATGGTATGAGTGCAAATGAGACAACTCTCCATCTAAGTCACAATTTGTTAAAAAAGAACCATTATAAGTCAAAGTATGGTCTTCAACACAGAGCATTACTGTTAGAATATTGCTCAAGGGGTCATATTAAATTATCCATGACTGTTGTGTAGCAGTGAATTATGAAAATATGTTAGTTGACTCCAGCATATGGATTTGTTTACTATGCAAAATTCTATAGATAAAAAATAGTTTACCTAGCCATGAAAATTAAATGAGACCACTCTCAATATGAGACCAAATGACTCAGAAATTAACAACCATAGGTCAACATACAACAGGCCTTTAAAAATGAGCAAAATCAATGCAAACAACATATATTCAAAACGATGAAATCAAATATCCATGTTTCCATGAAAATTGGACTCTATGAAAATAAATGAATCCACAGTATAGTGAAACAGGCTTGTGCAAAACATTTAAGTTTCATAATTTTTATTCTAACTTTATTTATTTCAGTTTTGAAGCTAGCCAGGCGAGCCAAGATTACATATGTTCTGTTGTGCTAGGAAAAGATATGATAACCAGACTTAGTATATGGTCTATGTATGATCTTAAGGAAAAAACATTAACAGCCATCAGAAATTCACATTCTCCTAAGGTTAGTACATATTCTCCTTAACATACAATCATATTCTCCTATGTGAAGAACATGTGTTTCTGTGCAGGTTCTGATTTTGAGTAATGGATGATATGCCATATCTTTTCCTTTCTATTGTAATCTCTCTTTAGAAATAAACCAGGCCTGTCACTTTGCATATAAGTCTTATGTTTTATCAGTGACAAGTATTAGAGAATTCTTTTTTTGTTCAGCTTTGAATTTTAACATGTGGTGTCTGTTAGTTTTATATAGGCATATGGGGATTGTTATATCAGGGACAAGTATAAGATAATCTCTTTTAATGCCCTCCACTATTACTTCATCTTTACTGTTCTTGAGTTACATGTATGCTTCTTAATAATGGAAAAATTGCTGAACTTTACGTTTCTGTAGTTTGCCTCAAACAAACGTTATGAAACTTATACTGTAAATTCAGAAATTATTGCGATGTTTTCATTATTGCAAAAATTGCAACACGGTATAATCGCAATAATTTAAATTCTTTTAAATGAATTAAATAGGATTTTTCTCAATATCGCGAAAAATTAAAAATTGTATTTTAGTCATTAATGACAAAATTGCAATAATAAATGCTTGCAATAATTTCTGAATTTACAGTACTTAATGCTTTTTACTGCAAAACATAGATCCAGTTTGAATTTTTGTGTCCTCACTTTTAATGTTCTGGAGATATATTCCTTTACAAATGAAAATATGTTGATTTTTTTTGTCTTTGTTCCCTTACTTAAGTTTGCCTTAAGCAAATGTTATGAAACTTATACACAACTACAAAAGACAGATTAAGTTCAAAATTGGGTTTCACTGTTACTGTTATTGAGTTTTGTCCCTTTATAATCTTATATGCCATTGGGGCCATCATCTGTGTCCCATGGGCACATTCCCCATTTTAAATTTGTTTTCAGTATACAACTTTGACATCTAGATTATTGTTGGCCGTTTTATGAGTGTTGAGTGTTAGAATTCTGTTTTCAGTTCAGAACTTTAGCGTCAGGTGCCTGGGAGGTATTATGTGGCTGTTTTATCAGTGATAGTACAGCAACAGAGAGACTACTTGGTCGAGGTGTCACTAATATAGGCAACAATGATATAGAGGTAGTGTATTAGATTTTATCTTTATTTTTATTATCATTTCGGAAATGTTTTGTCCAATATACTGTATAGCGGGTTATTTTCGCTGGTGTAAAATTTCGCGATTTGTATTGAATAAAGTATATGAAATATTTTGGCGGATTCAAAACTTTTATCAATACCTTTGCATGTGCACATTTAATTTGGTGGAATTTATTTTGGCGATTTTGTTCTATCCGCAAAAATAAGCGAAAATTTACACCCTGCGAAATAAGCAAAAATGTACATCCCGTGTAAATAACCTGCTATAGGGGTATATATCATTAGTTCTAATATGATGTGACGTGCACGTGATTGACGTCACAATTGAAATTGCAACGTCAGATGAATTTTGAACAACGCCAGAGATCAAAATGGACATTTTTTATGGTGTTGCTCGCTAGGAAATGAAATAAAAACATTCTAAAAGTAAGTTTAAATGTTTTTGTTCTTTTTTTATTGATAAACTGTTGATTTTTCTGTAACGATTTTGTTCATCAAATCAAAATGGCAACATTTCGAGCGTCTACTATAGGTCCGCTTCCAAGTACAAAAGTTCAAAATATTCCTATTAGAATCGAAATAATTCTATCATGCCATGCTCTATACTCATTTTAACATGGTTAGGCATTATATTTGTAAACATTTGATACCTCGCTTAGTCTCGGTATTAAGATATTAACAAATATAATGCCTACCCATGTTAAAATGAGCATAGATCATGGCATGAAAGAATTATTTCTTAATTATCAACAGCTACAATTGTTTAATTATATTTTTCTATGAACGTCAAATCAAAAGTGTGCAACACTACTTAAGTTTGAAATTTTGTGGAACAGCAAAGAAGAGACAGAATTTGACCAGAACATTTCACCAACTGCTATCTAATACCTGATCTATACACACAATTGTAAGTGGCAGCTTTTCCATACACCTAATGCTATTTGTCCGCCATTACTGGATATCACACAGGTTCCCGTGAAATTTTGATGTCATAAAACAAAATATCTGACGCCACAATGGAAAAGTGATTGTTGTTGATGTCAAAAGTTCAAGTGGCCGGGTCAGCCGGGATAAGCGATAAGGTGTATTGAAATAATCCTGACGATGCATAAACTATTAACTTTGCATTTCTTCTTTTCTTAAAACTAAGAGGAGAAATAAGCATATGAAGTAGGCGGTTGGTTTAATTCATTTCAATTAATTGTCTTAGCGCCATTCAACAGATATGTTTAACAGGTGGATGAGTGGTTTCTACCGTTTATATGCCACATATCAAATAATCTCTGGGCACAGAATTATGTTACGTTATTTTTGTGATTCTATTTTTACAGACAGCTGTGAGTGAAACTTATTTTTGACCTTTAATGTTGCACATGTCTATAATCCAGTGGTTTTCAACTCTATTTGATATTAAAATGAGAATTTATAACAGTTTGTTGACATTTGTGCAAGACTTTCTACTTTCTTTTAAAGATATTTTATTAATATTTGAATGCAACATATTTTTGATCTGTTGAACTGTTTTAAAAGACAACTATTTGAAGCAATGTGTTTAATGACTTTTAGTCATATAATTAATTTCCTCATCATATAAGGCACGCATTCGGCACACAGTAACCACATTCTTTACTCCTATTTTACAGTGTTAACTCCTATGGCAAATAAGTGCACAATACTCACTATGTAACTAATTGTAAGATAAATATTATAACTACCCTACTTTAATAGGGGGCATTATAATGTCAAAGTTTATAAAGGAAGTTTACCAGAAAGTTTGGTTAATTACACTAGAAACTTAGAACACATATTAAAATTGAGGAAATTTTATATGAATGCCAATGAGACAACTATCCACCAGAGTTGAAATGAAGTTATAGTAAGCAATAATAGTCCACCATACAGTCATCACTGTGAGAGAAAAAAAACATATAAAGTATAGTTGGATACAAAAGACCAAATTACTGTTTTGACTATGATTTCACAGTTGACAAAAGATTGGAATATGATACTGTGGAATCATTAATATTCGTGGGTTCCAATTTTGGTGGATTGAGGAAACTTTGCATTTTTGTAGATGTTTGATTTTGTGGTTTTACTAAGGTCTGCACTCAAGCTTATAGAAAATAGGTATTTCGTTGAACAATTAAATTTGCGGTTCACCGGTAACAACAAAATCAACGAAAATTGGTTACCCACGAATAATAATGAATCTACAGTAGTATGAGCTTAGCATAGAGAACATGAATTTTTTGTTTTTTCATACTCTGAACTGAGTCCACTTAACATGCTTAAAACTTAACTTGACCTTTCAGTAAATCTGTCCTTGACAAGTTTATAAGAATTCTCAATGATCGCTTCCTTTACACATCCTGTCCTTTCAACAATTCAGAATAGCTTCTAAAAATATGGCTAGATTGCAGATTTCTTAATGTTCAGATTCCTTTTTCCATTTTCCCCTTTCATACTTCTATATAATTTAGTCATACTGAAACTTAAAACAAGGCTTTCAAGGTGGTTTGAATATATATTTTGTTTTTATGCCCCACCTACGATAGTAGAGGGGCATTATGCTTTCTGGTCTGTGCCTCCGTTCGTCCGTCCGCTTCAGGTTAAAGTTTTTGGTCAAGGTAGTTTTTGAAGAAGTTGAAGTCCAATCAACTTGAAACTTAGTACACTTGTTCCCCATGATATGATCTTTCTAATTTTAATGCCAAATTATAGTTTTGACCCCAATTTCATGGTCCACTGAACATAGAATATGATAGTGCGAGTGGGGCATTCATGTACTATGGACACATTCTTGTTTACTTCTTATAAAATATGAATGAATTGATTTCTGAAAAAAACCCAGATTTTAATTATCCTCCATAGTTTCTCATGGCAATAAACTTTTACATTCAGGTCCATGTATCTAATATGTATATTCTAGTACCCTTTTTGAAGAGGAAAAATATTGTAATGCAGTTTGTCAAACTAATGCCACTTATATATGAATGAATGATGTCAGTTTCAAGGTTAAGGGTCAAAGCCGTGAAGCACAATATGACACAATCTCAGTTGTGTTTCAGGGATATTTTATTTTAATTTTTTATGTTTTGAACATTTTACAAGTATTGCATTACAATAGGAATAACAGTATTTGAAGAGTTACAGTTTGTTACGTTTTGAACATTGTACAAGTATTGCATTACAATAGGAATAACAGTATTTGAAGAGTTACAGTTTGTTACGTTTTGAACATTGTACAAGTATTGCATTACAATAGGAATAACAGTATTTGAAGAGTTACAAGCATCAATTTGAGATTTGATTGTGACACACTTGTATCAGTTTGAGATTTGATTGTGACACACTTGTATCAATTTGAGATTTGATTGAGACACACTTGTATCAATTTGAGATTTGATTGTGACACACTTGTATCAATTTGAGATTTGATTGTGACACACTTGCATCAATTTGAGATTTGATTGTGACACACTTGTATCAATTTGAGATTTGATTGTGACACACTTGCATCAATTTGAGATTTGACTGAGACACACTTGCATCAATTTGAGATTTGATTGTGACACACTTGTATCAATTTGAGATTTGATTGTGACACACTTGTATCAATTTGAGATTTGATTGTGACACACTTGTATCAATTTGAGATTTGACTGAGACACTTGGTCTTATATCATCTTAATTTTTAAAAATTTAAAAAAACTCTGCGTAGAGAATTTTTCAATCCCATTGAATAATATTCATTTGCATAAGGTCTATTATATCCCACTCAGTTCCCATGTTAATTTATTATTTTGTTTTTATTGATCATATGAACATTTTTTCTGTGATATCTTTAGGAAGCATTGCAGAATGTCAGTATGGCGAGAGAACAATTGAAAATCACCCACCCACCAATGTATCCACCAGGGCAGCTATTACATGTGTTAGAAGTGGAAGGAGGGAGGTAAGTATTTATATAGTTATTTGTATGCCGCAGCCATAGCAGAGGGGCATTAAGTTTTACCCATGTCTGTCTGTATGTCTCAAAGTTGGTTCCGTTCTCTAACTTCAGTTTGCCTCTACCAAATATTATGAAACTTATACACAATGCTAATAACTACAAAACACAGATCAAGTTTGAATTTTGGTGGTGTCACTTTAACTGTTCCGGAGTTATGCCCCTTTACAAATGAAAAAATTGCAGATTTTTTTGTTTCTGTTTTCTAACTTTAGTTTGCTTTAACCTCAAGTTATTAATGAATTGAATAGAAAACATGTTCAATTTCATAATAACAAACAAATGTTATGATATGACATACAACAAGTACAGAGAAGATTTCTAACTTTGGACATGTTTATGAAAATGTGGTGGGGTATACTGGATTTTAAGATGTAAACTCTACTAAATAAGATAAGTAGATTGACTAAACATACATAAAAACATACCTTAAAAATCAGTACAGGATATTTGTTGGTTGATATATTTGTTTGAATAATGAATATAGCTAAGTGTTGTGTTTCTATAGGCATTCTATATAAGTTGTAATATAAAATCATGGAGATTTGGTATGATTGTCAATGAGACAACTCTCCACCAGAGACCAAATGACATAAAAATAAGTTACTATAATTCATTGTATAGACTTCAAAAATGAGCAAACCCCATACTGCATAGCAAGCTATAAAACCCCAAAATATCAAATTTAAAACAAGAAAAAAAGAAAAAAAACCAGTCTGATTTATGTACAAAACAGTATGATAAACATCAACTAACAACAACCACTGAATAACATATGCCTGACTTTGGACCAGCACATACAGAATGTGGTAGGGTTAAACATGTTTTCTGGCACCCAACCCTCCCCTAAACTTTGACAATAGTGTTACAGCGCAACATAAGAACAAACTATAAAGAAACAGTTGAAAGGGGTAAATTAATCAGATTGACACAAATCACAAACGCACACAATACAGATCAATACAATATAAGTTACTGAATACTATAGTTCAAAGCCAATAACAACTTTATTATATTGGTTGCAGTGAATTAGGTGAGAGGGTTAGCGCTATAGAACCAGGTTTAATCCACCATTTTCTACATTTGAAAATGCCTGTACCAAGTCAGGAATATGACAGTTCTTGTCCATTCGTTTTTGATGCGTTTTGTTATTTGATTTTGCCATGTGATTATGGACTTTCCGAATTGATTTTCCTCTAAGTTCAGTATTTTTGTGATTTTACTTTTTACATTGATTTCCCAGTTAAATAAAAACCGATAATTTCACATGTGGAATAAAGGTGGTTATTTCACTCTCTGACATCATACAACAATAGGCATTACCTAGACATTGATGACGGCAGGTCAAAAAAAATTGTGAATGCATAGAAAAAAGATATAGTTCCTTACATGTTTTAAATTAATTAAAAAATTAAAAAAAAGCCATTTGCCAATGTAATAAAAAGAATAACTATTTAAAGAACTTGTGACAGAACAACACTGATAATTATCTCATGCACTACGCGCATTCATTAGTTAATGTGTTGTTTGGTCACTCGTTGAATATTTTTCTTTATTTGAATTCTTCGATTAGTTATTCTATAATTAAAAAAATTAGATATCTAAGACTCAATTATCAATCAGTACAATCATATTATAATGTTTAATTTCATATTGTTTCTAAACATGTATTTATGTTTTGTCTATTATGATTTATTTGTTTGTAATTGATATAAGGGCCCTTTGATTAGGAAATAAACATATTTGATTTGATTTGATTATTTGATTTGAGTGCAAATCACATTCAATGTATTTAATTTTTTTTTTTGTATTTATAAAACATTAACCTCTGATTGTATGTCTGTTTTGTAATTATTTACAGGGCCTGTTGTGGAACTCCAAGTTTTTACGCTGAATGGTCGAGAGCAGAAGACTTTGTCAAGGAGATAATTTTGTCTCCAGACATGGTCACAGATCATATCCCTGATAATCTAATGACAGCATTAGAACAACTAAGTGACAAAGACTTCACACCCAGACAACGAAAGAGTCAAGAAGAAGTAACTGCACTGTAACAAGGATACTATAGCCAGTAGAATTATTTAATTGATTAAAGCCTTAGGAGAAAAAAATATAGGGGCAAATACTTATTGGTTTATGTTTCAATATATGTATAAATTCCAACAAAACCCTAAATTTTTATAAAGTATATATAGTTTATATTAACAATGAACAAACATAATTTAAATTTAGTTCATAAAAACAAATTTTAGATTTAGAAGAGGTAACTGTCAGTGTAAAAGAAAAAAAAACTTTGTTGTAAGTAAAAACTTTATCCTTTAGGTTGAAAGAAAATATCTTACTGGCGCATCATGCTAAAATTGTAAGTTTTTTAAGAATAACCAAATCAATTTTACAAGAATAGGAAGTTAATAGCTTTGATTGGTCTAATGATTCCATTATGTACAGAAATTATGGTATATCACATATCTTATAGTATATAAAATATGGATTTTAGTGTTCTTAAATATATTAAATTTTCATCACATTGACAGTGGCAATGCTTTTCAAAAAATACTCATGATTTGCAATATTAAGCTGTTTGGTAGCAGGTTATAGTACTTTATGTTATATTCAAAAGTATTATTAAAAAAAAAGGGTATTCTATTCACAATAATACTGTTATATGCTTAAAAGCCATTGTTAATTATTAATCAGTGTATAACAGTGTAAGTGTAGCATTTGTCATACATTTTGTTGTGTATGGCCTAGTATCCAAGCATCCATTGTACATGTAGGTTAAGTGAGGGATATAGGCATTCTAGTTACCAGAGCTTTAGCAGCTATTGAAAAAAATATATTTTATAGTCAAAATTGTATTAACCACTAAAGGGATTCATATTGACCTTAAACAACCTTAAAAAAAATCAATAAAGCAGAAATGGTTTTATCCAGTCAGTGACCAATAAAACCTGAGGACAGAATCAAATCTTTATCTTTTCAAAGCCAGAAGAAAAGACAATAGAAATAAGAACATGAGGTATGAGTGCCAATGAGACAACTCTCAATCCAAGTCACAATTTATAAAAGTATAAAATGTCACCTGCATATCTATACCTGGCACTTTACTTAGATCTCATTGTTTACCTTTCTATGTGATTTTGTGTGTGTTATATTTTTATTTATAATATTTACCTGTGAAATATTTATCTGTATAAGATTCTTAAATTATTGTTTGCTATGAGTTTTACCTGATGCACAAGACGAATCACAGATGTACCTGTATGAAGTATATATTTTTAAGACTTGTTTGTCCAGTACATGTATTATGTTATCTTGTCTATATCTGCGTAAGACTTGCATGATTATATATTTACATGTAAAATGTTTATTGATATAATTGGCTTGATTTGGTGCTATGATTATATTTTATATTTTTGTTACCCTATATTAAATTTGTAAGTCTTGTGTGTAAAGGTGTATAAAACTACTTTGGGACTTCTTATGATCTGTTTCATTCCCACAAAGGAGTAGGTTCAGTAAGACCCCTTTTTGGCCCCAAAATATAGCAGTTTTACAAAATTGTTTAAATGTAAACTTTTAGTTATTTTTTGGAAGGTATAATGCCTCTGCTACATAAATATGGGCTTATTTTGGCATTACAATGCACATATATCAGGTACTTGCATCATTAAGTCATTCTAAATTACTGAAATCTTCACAATTTCAGCATTTTAATTAAATTTTAGATGGTTTCTGTCTTAAATGAAAGTGGCCGCATTCGTGTTCATTCTTGATATTGAAATGTAAGTTGTGTTTGATAATACATAACATATATAAAGCTCGAGGATGAACACAGATGCGGCCACTTTCATAAATGACAAAAAACATATAAAAAGTGACAGTTTTTAGCATATTTGATAGATTTTTAATATTCAAGCTTGAATCTGAGCGTTTTTAATGAGTGAATCAGTTATAATCTTTCACAAAAAATAATTGAATCAATTGAAATAGGCATTTGAGTGTTTAAAAAGTGTGCAAAATCTTTCGTCAGATGAACTTGAAATTTGAGGCCAAAACCTGCCCTTACCGGACCTACTCCTTTGTAAATTATAAAAACAAGAAATAATCAACATCAATATGATACCTCGTTTTTACCATTGCTTTTCATTGTCTTTTGTACAAAGGGAAGTAACTTATGTCAGCTCATAACTTTATAGTAAATTATCAATCTTAATTTTATACCTCCTGCTTACCATAATTTGTGCTTATCATGACACAAAGGGTTCATGATAATAAGTAGCAAGTAACTTTTGTCAGGTTATATTCAAGAAGGTGCTGTATGACCCTGTATGTTATTCAATTGTAATTCCATAAACTTTATGCTCACCTAAATATTTCTCAGGAAACATAATTAAGGATAGTTCAATTAGGTGAAAATACTATTTCTGATGTAATTTTGACATATGACAAACTATGTCTCACAATTATTATTCCAGGCATTATTTTTTTAATCTTTAACAGTTAAACCTGGGAACAGTATGTCTAACGGGAAATGATTCTGATACGCTTTTCAGTATAAATTGATAAAATCTCAGACTTTACGAGACTTCTTGATATTTATTGATTTCAATAGTGTCTGACTGAAAAACTATAGGAACTGCTCAATAAATTAACCACATTATTATAATCTTAAATAAATAAAAGTTTTATCATATATTTAATATATTTTATCATATGAAATGACCCAAATAAGTGTAATTTAATTGATTAAATGTGTTTTATAATGGTTTGTAAATTTGGGAATGCAATGGATGCCATTTTTTTTATTACCCCCTCTACATTCTGTACTCTTGAATCGATTATAAAAAAAATGAAGTGACAGATTACAAATCTGGTACAATGGCATCACCTTAAAACTTAGTTTGAATGACATTGTATTAAAAATAAATAAAAAAGGCTCTCCTAAGTTAGAGAGTTGGCATTTTCAACCTAAATGAGTAGAATGGCAATTTTTTAACCTAATGTTTTCTGTGCTTTGGACATATTATTACCACCAATTTACCTGGACACATATTTAAAAGTTTACAAAGAAAATGTTAAAACATTCCTTCATGATGACATAATGAAAATGGTAGAAAATTTGGAAATTGAGAAATCTCATTGAATTTCTAGAGATCTTGTAAAGGATATATAGCTATGTTAAAAATATCATTAACTTTTAAGTAAACAATGCCATTTATTTATACTATGCTGTTACCTTGCCATTTATTATTACTCCAAATATATTTAACTATGGGGATTTTATAATGTGGCGATTATATAGTGTTATACTGCTGAGCAATAAATATTATATAAAATGTATAAAAAAATGATAAAAGTTTTCAAGTGATAAAAATAGGAAAACATATATAGGTAGTATGCTGACCTATTTGCTTTATTTGTTGTTGTGGTTCTACCCCTCATCTTCTTTTATTAATGTTTAGATAGGAGAGTTGTCTCATTGGCACTCAAACCACATCTTCTTATATCTAGATAGGACCAAAATATTTAGAGTCTACTACTTTAACCACACCATACCTGATTTTGTTTTGAGTTAAGGCAGGTTAAAGTATTCATGTTTTATGTTATTTCAATGTTACTTTTAGTCCACAGTAGTTGTTATTGTTATGTTATAACTTTATATTTGTTATGTTATGTGCCATATACTTTGTATGTAATACTAGTATTTTGTGCATTTTAGCGGGTAAACAAAAGAACCAAGTCACAAAATTGTTGAAATTAGTTTTGTTATACCCTCCTATATTGATGGCATTTTATAGAGTTTTAGAAAATATCCAGTAATTGTATCCTGCTCTTGCATGTTATAGGAGAGACCATCCACTTATTTATATATTGCACCAATTTGACAGTAATATCTTTAAGCACAAGTCCTCCTGAATTACATGAAATATTAGTATTGCAGGGCAGGGCATCCTTTTGTTACTTCAATCAAAGTTCTTGTTAAATGTTTTATTTGTTCATAATCAAGTTTTTTTGTTTTGTCAAAATCCTATTTGATGTAAAATGTGATGTTTTTTATACCCTTTGTCTAATTCCAGAATGTACTGACATATAAATCAAAGCTTTACAGCTATATTGTGATATTTCTTTGTAATTAAAAGTTTTAAACTAACATTGTGTTTGAATAGTAGTAGCAGATGGATTTAATCTCACCTTTTCATCAGTATTTTTTCTTGAAACGTTTTATCCATGTACAGTGAAACAACATACAAACACAGAACAACATGTTGGTTTAGTTTAAACATAATATGTTTACTAAATCTGAGCAAAATACATGAGACACAAGTAAATTATACTGAAAAAGTCTTCTCCATAATACAACATAAGTATATATAACTATATTATGAGCATGCATGTAAAATGAACAAATTAGTCATTGCTATTGCTGAAGGTCATAACATGAATTATATTCTAGTACATCCATGTACTTTAGTCTTTAGTGGATAGATATCGAGGTAGTAATCATACCAAATTTCCATATTTGATATGAGATGAAGGACAATAAATGTTAAGATTGTCTTAGAACAAACAGAAAGGCCAAAGATACCAAAGGAACATCCAAACTCATAAGGCAATAAACTGGCAATGTCATGGCAAAAAATAAAAAGAACAAAAGACAACAGTATACAAAAGCCGTAGATGATATCAAGTGTTTCTGAAGAATAAGCAGATCCTGTTCCACATATTGCATCTGTCTTGAAGAAGAGAGCGATAAAAAGCAGGGAGTGTTTCTTGCACAAAACTGCTCCAGCAGAGTTGTGAGAAAGAACAGCTGATATCTTCACTACATAAGTTTTACGGTAACCATCACAAATTGGTTGACCACTCCTATGTTTCAATATCTCACTTGCAACATTATTTTGCAGACCAGTAAAGTATATAATATTTTGATCTGTAATTTGTCCAGTTGTCTCTGTCCTTGATTGTGAAGTTTCGACTACGAATGAATTTATATGGAGGGTGATATATGCTTTCTCTGTTGATGTATTTAGTCTCTCTCCTTTAAAAGTTATTGTTTTCCTTCAGCTTTTAACTTGATTGTTTCCTTAAAAATCATGAGATTGTAAGCTGGCATAAGCTTGGTGTATGTTTGGTTGGCTACCATAAAACTGTTTCCATGAAATAACTTATATTTTTTCTTTAATTTTTAATATGTTGAAACTAATGACAAAATGAAGATTTTTACATTCAAACTATTCAGAAGTTGGTGGTCCTTGATATGTTGGAATGTGGCACTTTATGCTGACTTCTTTCAGTAATTTATGAACTCTTTTACCGATGGTTTTTATACGACCTCAAAAAATTTTGCAGTCATATATTGGTATCATGTCGTTGTCCTATAAATCTTCGGCGTCAGCGTCGTACGAAGACATTTGGTTTCCAGACAATGACTTTAGTTTAAGTAAATAGAAACAAGGTTTATAACCACAAAAGGAAGGTTAGAATTGATTTTGGAGAAACAGGTTAGGAATTAGGGGCCCAAATAAGCATTTTTCTAGTTTTAAGACAATAACTTGTGGAAAGGTGTATGGACCTCTGAAATTATACTTCAAGTTTCGATACCACAAAGGAATTGTTAGGCTTGGCTTTAGAAGGTTATGGCTCAAACCGTTTAGGAATTAGAAGGGTTTCCTGGTTAATGGACACTTACTTAAGTACAATGTTATGTTTGAATTACCTCCCTTACACTTCTTTTACATTATGGATAAAGAAATGTTGTATTGTCTTGAGGTGATTAGCTGTACATTTAATTTTAGAAGTTACTTTTAAAAATGCTGATGATGTACATGTATATTAATTTTAGCCATGATTATGTATGTCATTTTCTATTTTAAGACTTTTATCATGTATTTAAATGGGTAATTATGGTTGCAAACTACCTTGGAAAGAAGAAGGTTCAGGAAGGGTTGAATACATTTTTTATGTTTTTTAAATCCGGCAAAAAAAATTACAAATTTCACATAGAAAAACTTTTGCTATTACTATTAAGACAAAAATATATTTTCTGGCATTTTCTTATACTATTCATAAGCTATGACCCTTAACTAATCATTATTTGTATTTTAAGGTCAATTTTGGTATCCAAAAAGTTTTTATATTCAATTTGATGAATTCTGTATCAAAATTGGAATGTTTTGGTCACAACACATTTTGAATTGTAGGTGGCGTCCAATGTGTTTTCTAAAGCTTTTAGGTCTGAAAATTGAATAAAACCATCATATTTTGACAAAATGTCCAAAAGGGCTTACTTTGGAGAAAATTATGTACTTTTATGAAAAGAACTGATGTATTTAGCAATAGGACTTTTGAAATATACCCATTTTAAAAGCAAATTGTTATCTTTTTGCTGTTTTATGATTAACTTGATATTTAAGGCCATTTTCTGCCATAAGTGAACCTTGTTGTTTGAATTGAGATTATGACCATATCCTGAGGAAAAGATTTTTTTTAGAAAAAAGGGGGGGGGGGGAAGGTGGGAAAAAAATGGGTGGAGGTAAAAAAGAAATTGTTGGGGAGACAATTTTTTCTCCTCAAGATTTCAGAAATGAAAAAGAAAATTTTTTCAAAAATTTATTTTTTAGGGGGTAAAAAAAAATTCAAATCAAAGAACTAAGAATAGGTTATATGATTTGAATTTAAATTCATTTTTTTCGCTTTTCAAATTCAAATTCAAATCATATAACCTATTCTGAGTTCTTTGATTACAGTTATTCTGTGTCAGTAACCTATTATGTGTCTAATATTTAATTACAATCCAAATTCAGACCTGTATCTAGCGTGAATATTGTGTCCATTTTTGCCTCCAACTGTTCAGGGTTGGACATCTGCGGTCAGCGAAGCAATTTATTAAACTATAATATGTTGTTACTTATGACAAAATGGAAGTCAAGTTTAATATTGACTACTTTCACACTTCAGTTCAAGTCCTTGAAAATGGCACTTCTTGTTGTTTCAATGCAACCTCTTGACCAATGATTTTAAAGTTATCATATTATGGTTCTATTGAAAAATGGTGCTTAATTTCAATATTAATGATTTCACTTTTACCGTCAAGAAGTTGAGGTCCTTACAGATTTGATACATTGATATTAATGCGATTAATTTTATTAATATTTCATTGCAATTACTTATAGACTAATGAAGCAATGCTCTTTAATTTTAATATGCTGACTGATTTTAAATACAATGGTCAAGTATGATGTTAACGATATTCATTTAGGCTGTTCATTAATCATGGTCTTTGGTAGATTGGAAATTAGGCATATAATGTAGCAGGTCAAAAAAGCATAGTAGCACCTTTAAAAATAACGAAAATCGAGTTTACACTCAATTAGACTGCTCATTCCCACTGACACTTGTCTGTGAATTTTATTTATATATTAAGGTATACAGGGGAAATAATTCTCATTCCTGATTTGTCTCTATTTGATTGATGAAACATCTGTATTCTCCTCATTCTCAATCTCAAATTGATCAGCTCAATAGAAAAGATCTCCCGGCAAAATAAGACAATAGGAGTGATAGGAGTTACTGTTCTTGAATGGTGATTTTTACCTGAAACTACTATAACAGTTATATTAGTCTCAGTTTTAACCATTTTTTTCGTTTTTACTATTTTTTGTTAAGACTGTATTAAAGGGAACTTTTAAAACAACATGACCAGAATCGTCTGTTTTTGTAATTCTCCCAATTATAACTTTTCCACCATTTTCTACATTTGAAAATGCCTGTACCAAGTCAGGAATATGACAGTTCTTGTCCATTCGTTTTTGATGTGTTTTGTCATTTGATTTTGCCATGTGATTATGGACTTTCCGATTGGATTCTCATTTGAGTTCAGTATTTTTGTGATTTTACTTTTTACTCTCAATTTATCATGGTTTCTACAGATAAGGATAAAAATTATCATTCAAGGGCAATTAATCTTACAGCGCTAATTTGATTGACAATTACAGCCATACATCTTATTTTTATGATTAATTTTGCTTCATCAATTTCTAACAGTAGTTCAACTATATGTGATGTACTGAATGATTGTACTTGTGTACATGTCAGCCTGGCAGATAGCAACTAACCTCGAACTAGTTTTCATGGTTCATTGGTCAATGTTCAGTTTTTGTGTTTTGATCTGTTTTTGAAATACCATAAGCAGTAGGTCTACTATATTTGATGTATGGAACAGTTGTAACGTGTCAATGCCTGTCTGACTTGATTTATGATACCTGACCTTGTCACCTCCTCGACCTCTTGTAAATTTTTCTCTGTCTGATTGTAGTATGTAGGTTCTTGTAATTATACCCCACGCAACGAAGTTGCGGAGGGTATAATGTTTTTGACCCGTCCGTCCGTCCGTCAGTCCGTCCGTCCGTCCGTCTGTCAGTCCGTCCGTCAGTCCTGTTTCTTGTCATCGCAACTCCTCTCAAACCACACAACAGAATTTCACGAAACCTTTTCAGATAATTTACTTTGCTTTAATTTCGGCCTTTTCATTTTGATAGTTGTTTGGGTACTAGCTGCCATATTTGATGAGGCTTTCCGATAGGCAGTGGATTTATTTCAAGATATTGCATAGTGGTTTTATTTTCTTTCTCTACTAACCACTGTTTTTCCCAATGCATGTTTATTGCCATTTTTACAGTCCTTTTCCAGATCTCTTTTGTTGCATAATTGCCTTTCTATGATCATAAATTCGATGCTAGCACGATCCTGAATAATGCCTCCGAAAAAAGTAAGGACGAGACGATCGACGGTGGCTTGTACTGGCTCTACCCCAAGCATAACATATGTGGCGGCGTTTGCTGTTCTGTTCGGCAGTCCCTGAATTTGTCTACAGACCTGTTGTTGTAATCTTTCAAGCTTAAGAATGTTCATTATCTCTATACCATACAAACATCGTGAGACTGCATATGTTTGCCATACTTTAAGTGCTACTATAGGTGACATTCCTTTTCGTGTGTGAAGGCCTGGACCTAACATTGCGTAGACGGGTTTCCTTGCGGTTTTCAACCTATCCTATTCAACATGAAATCAATGGCTAGTAAATTAAGATGTTAGCTTGTGCACTCGTGTACTGATAATTTTATAAAAGACAGAAATTCTTCTGGTGAATATTTGAACCACGTCAGTTTTGCGCTAACTGCATATTTTTTTAAAGTATTTTTAAAGTAAAAATGTCATTATATATAACCATGAGTGTTGTTCGTTTAAAACAAATTGCTTAACTCTTTTACAAGGAAGACTCAGGTGAAGGTTGATATCATCAAGAACTTTCTATACTATAGACTCCCTGGTATCATTTGGCAAAGAAGTTTCAGAGAAGTAGATTTTATTATAAAGTTTACAACGACGTACGACAGGAAAACGTACAGGAATGACCGTCACCATGCTCCTGGGGACAATGTTCCCACACTCTGCTTTAATAAGTTCAGCTGCATAGGGAAAAACACATAGATACATGTATCAAAGTCGTATGTTCAATTAAAATATAAAATGTAAAATTACTAAATGATGAAAATTTAATTGTAAATATAAAGAAGAAATCTGTCAATTTTGCCCCATTTCCCCGTTTCTCTCCTTCTCGACAGCTCTATGTGATTATCATTGTCCAATTGTGTGATATCTGCATGCTCAGCAGTATTTATAAGTATATAAAGGTGTACCCTGTCTCCTTACAAGCACGTGTGTAACACTGTATCATATGAAAACCCTTATCAGGATATTTTTTTAAAGTACATGGATGTAAGTATTTACGGATTAATTGTTTTACATTAAATAACTTGTTCTATTGAGGAAGTCACACTATAAAAAGGGTAAGACACAAATCATGTACATATTGACAACATTTTAGTATGTACAATTTTTACATATTTACACGATATAACATCTCAAGTTATTGTTTTTAACTATTTCTAAAGAGCTACTTTCGTTTCTGTATCTATCTAAGATTCACAGGCACTTGTCTCAGATTTTTTTTTTTACTTTATACCTTAATATATGAGGATGGATGGGGGGTCTGTTATTCTGTAAACATTTAATTTTCACCCCGTTATTCTCTTATCTTCATTTTTTAAGGGCATTATTCTTTAATCATTTAACCCCATCCAAACCCTCATATATTAACAACAACAAAAACCAACAATACTTTATTTTAAGAGGGTTACACAGTTAGCTATTTAACTAATCTTCCCTGAGGCCCTCATCATTAAAATCAAACAAAATACAAACAAAATATTTCACATCAGCATAAAAAGTTAAGTATGATATAAATAACGTTCAATACAACTTCATAAAATGTTATGAAAAAATAAGCATGATGACATAATCAGTTTTCAATATTATTTATACAGCTAGGTTGATTTCAATAAATGATCTGTTAGCTATTAGGGTATTTGATAGTAAGAAATATATTTCTGAGACAAGTGCCTGTGCAAAGATCCTACGAAAAGTTAGCTGAATCTGATACTATAACACATAGTAGTCTGGGGTGAATAGAGACCAGCAATATAGAATCCCGAAATACCAAGAAAGGTTAGGATCAAGCAACACGAACACTCATCTGACCTTGGGACATGATGATGCTATTTTGTCTTCTCTGATTATGCTGCACTGTGGCGGATCCAGAACTTTTTATAGGGGGCACGTTGACTGACCTAGTCATGCTTCGGTGATTCCCTATATAATCAACCAAATTTTGCCCAAAAAAGGGGGACAGTAAGCTGTGTAATTATATGCATATGTCTCTTGATGTGGTTCATAAGTATTTCTTAAATATATAAGAACGTTGGTTTTCCTGCTCGTCTTTAAATTGCATGAACTATTTCAAGTGCCACTGAATGTTTAACAACCAACAATCTATCTTGGTGCTGTAAGGGAATTTGTATATGTTGTTTGGTGTGTTAAGTATGTAATTTATTAGTCTTTATTCAATTCGGATGTTCGTGTATCATATATATACACTGATAATGCCAGTAGTAAAAGACCACCCAAACAAGATATCAACAGAAAAACAGCTAAAACTCCAGGCTTCAAAATTTAGTTTAGGGGCTATATAAAAGATGTTATGATTTTACTGAACCTGGGAAAATATATAATGTCCCAGTTCAAATATGATACTCTTGTTCTGGATTTGTATCTTGGATAGAACTAAGACTACGAATTAGGGTAGTCTCGGGATAGAACTATAGTTAGTCAGCTTGATATTCTCATGTCCAAGTCTGAACTGAACTACAGGTACAAATTTAGAGTAAAAAACACCTAGTTTAAAGGTGCTATTGTTATTAGGGTTATGACCCCTTCTGTGACCTCTGAATTACGAAGTTTTGAAACTTCAATAGTATCAAAACAGCAAGGAATAATGAATAATAGAAATTGGCCATTTCATTGTGTACATATACCAAGGGAAAACTTCGTACAAGGCATTATTATTTATAGTTTAATTGTATTTTTCAGTACAAAAGAGAATTCAGTGAAAATAAAACCAAGATTTTTGTAGAAAATCCTCAGACTTTAATGCATGTACAGAGATTTTTGTTATAAAATTTTAAACATAGATTACTCACTTGTTTTTCATTGATATGCTAGCGTTTATTGGTACAAAAAGTCATACAACCTTTAAATTCCAAAACACCTCGTGCTGAGTCACTATAAGGTGTACTTGAATTGGTACATATTGATATTTTTTTTTAACCAATATCTAAATTTAATATGAGGCAGGCATTACCTGTAAATGGGGACGAAGTCTGTATGAATTATTTTTTTGTAACTTAAATATTTGTTTAAAAAAAAAGAAACGGAAATACCGTAACGTTTCCGATTTTGGTTCTGTTGTTAGGGATTTAGTTGTGACGTTATTTAAATTATGACGTCATATGCAATGTAAACAAAGAAACGCTATCATCAGGTAACGTTTTTTCATATCAAGAAATTATTAAAAATGAAATTAGTATTGCGCGTTCCTTCCTATTTTATACTAGACTGATAAATATATATTTTACTCAAAGTTTCATACAAACTCCCTTGGAAGGGAGAAGGTTCACGAAGGGTTGAATACATTTTTTATGTTTTTTAAATCCGGCAAAAAAATTACAAATTTCACATAGAAAAACTTTTGCTATTACTATTAAGATAAAAATATATTTTCTGGCACTTTCCTTTACTATTTATGAAGCTATGACCCCTTAACTAATCATTATTTGTATTTTAAGGTCAATTTTGGTACTTTTGTGCCATTATTTTAATATTTTTTGGCATAATTAACTTTGGCCGCCATCCACGATCCAAAAAGTTTTTATATTGATGAATTCTGTATCAAAATTGGAATGTTTTGGTCACAATGTGTTTCTAAAGCTTTTAGGTCTGAAAATTGAATAAAATCATCATATTTTGACAAAATGTCCAAAAGGGGCTTACTTTGGAGAAAATTATGTACTTTTATGGAAAGAACTGATGTATTTAGCAATAGGACTTTTTGAAATATACCCATTTTCAAAGCAAATTGTTATCTTTTTGGTGTTTTATGATTAACTTGATATTTAAGGCCATTTCTGCCATAAGTGAACCTTGTCGTTTGTATTAAGATTATGACCATATCCTGAGGAAAAGATTTTTTTTAGAAAAAAGGGGGGCGGGGAGGTGGAAAAAATGGGTGGAGGTTTTTGGGAGACAATTTTTTCTCCTCAAGATTTCAGAAATGAAAAAGAAAATTTTTTCAAAAATTTATTTTTTGGGGGGTAAAAAAATATTAAAATCAAAGAACTTAGAATAGGTTATATGATTTGAATTTAAATTCATTTTTTTTGCTTTTCAAATTCAAATTCAAATCATATAACCTATTCTGAGTTCTTTGATTACAGTTATTCTGTGTCAGTAACCTATTATGTGTCTAATATTTAATTACAATCCAAATTCAGACCTGTATCTAGCACGATAATTGTGTCCCTTTTTGCCTCCAACTGTTCAGGGTTGGACATCTGCGGTCAGCGAAGCAATTTATTAAACTATAATATGTTGTTACTTATGACAAAATGGAAGTCAAGTTTAATATTGACTACTTTCACACTACAGTTCAAGTCCTTGAAAATGGCACTTCTTGTTGTTTCAATACACCTTATCGCTATTCCCGGCTGACCCGTCCGCTTGAACTTTTGACGTCAACAACAATCACTTTTCCATTGTGGCGTCAGACATTTTGTTTTATGACGTCAAAATTTTACGGGAACCTGTGTGATTGCCAGCAATGGCGGACAAATAGCGATAAGGTGTATGCAACCTCTTGACCAATGATTTTAAAGTTATCATATTATGGTTCTATTGAAAAATGGTGCTTAATTTCAATATTAATGATTTCACTTTTACCGTCAAGAAGTTAAGGTCCTTACAGATTTGATACATTGATATTAATGCGATTAATATTATTAACATTTCATTGCAATTACTTATAGACTAATGAACCAATGCTCTTTAATTTTAATATGCTGACTGATTTTAAATACAATGGTCAAGTATGATCTTAACGATATTCATTTAGGCTGTTCATTAATCATGGTCTTTGGTAGATTGGAAAGTAGGCATATAATGTGGCAGGTCAAACAAGCATGGCAGCACCTTTATAAATAACGAAAATCGAGTTTACGCTCAATTAGACTGCTCATTCCCACTGACACTTGTCTGTGAATTTTATTTATATATTAAGGTATACAGGGGAAATAATTCTCATTCCTGATTTGTCTCTATTTGATTGATGAAACATCTGTATTCTCCTCATTCTCAATCTCAAATTGATCAGCTCAATAGAAAAGATCTCCCGGCAAAATAAGACAATAAGAGTGATAGGAGTTACTGTTCTTGAATGGTGATTTTTACCTGAAACTACTATAACAGTTATATTAGTCTCAGTTTTAACCATTTTTTTTCGTTTTTACTATTTTTGTTAAGACTGTATTAAAAGGAACTTTTAAAACAACATGACCAGAATCGTCTGTTTTTGTAATTCTCCCAATTATAACTTTTCCACCATTTTCTACATTTGAAAATGCCTGTACCAAGTCAGGAATATGACAGTTCTTGTCCATTCGTTTTTTATGTGTTTTGTCATTTGATTTTGCCATGTGATTATGGACTTTCCGATTGGATTCTCCTTTGAGTTCAGTATTTTTGTGATTTTACTTTTTACTCTCAGTTTATCATGGTTTCTACAGATAAGGATAAAAATTATCATTCAAGGGCAATTAATCTTACAGCGCTAATTTGATTGACAATTACAGCCATACATCTTATTTTTATGATTATTTTTGCTTCATCAATTTCTAACAGTAGTTCAACTATATGAATAAGAATAAGAATAAGAATAAGAATTTTATTAATCTAAAATCCAAACAATAGGATTGTTACTAAAATACACAATAAAAACATAATGGTTTACTTTTTAAATTGTTATTTGTATGGAGAGTTGTCTCATTGGCACTCACACCACATCTTCCTATATCTATAAACAGACAGTGGCACATTAATTACAAAAACGATAGTCATTAAACACTACAAACATGTAGCATTGAAAGAAAAACAAAAACATAGATTATTAGTATTAATTATAATACTGTTTTTGACAGCATGCCTCCTCTTTAAAATTATCAATAAAAATATTATGCTTATGTTACAAAAAATACGTTATAATATATATAACATTATAAGTTAAGCCATCAATTACACAGTTCATATATTGACATTATAATTGTTTCTCTCATTATACATTTCACTTATGTAGTTAACAATGATAAGTAAAATATCACATTCTTCGCAGGAAAATATAAAATCAAAATTGTTTTCTTCACTCATTGAATTAAAACAGGGGACAATACTAGATATTTCATCAAACATTTTGATCCTAGTTTTATTAATTTCTGAACATGTTATGATAAAATGAAATTCATCTTCCACCTCTTTATGGCATAAAGGACATATTCTATTTTCTAAAGCTGTTTTGTTGTATCTACCACGTTCAACAGCCAGCATACTATTACTTATTCTTATTTTAGCATAATTTTTTATAACATTTTTATCTAAATTCAATAAAAGGTACTTTTCTAGTTCATACTTTACTTTAAATTTTCTGTAGGTTCTTAGTTTATTTCCATTTATTGAATTATCATCATTAAAGAGACAATTTCTCCAAAATATAATGTAATTTTCATTGAGCTTCTTCACGACGGCTAAAAGTAATCTTTTTTTAGAGAAGGTACATTGATTTTCCCAAACATGAGTGAAATTCAATTTTATATGTGATGTACTGAATGATTGTACTTGTGTACATGTCAGCCTGACAGATAGCAACTAACCTCGATCTAGTTTTCATGGTTCATTGGTCAATGTTCAGTTTTTGTGTTTTGATCTGTTTTTGAAATACCATAAGCAGTAGGTCTACTATATTTGATGTAACGTGTCAATGCCTGTCTGACTTGATTTATGATATCTGACCTTGTCACTTCCTCGACCTCTTGTAAATTTTTCTCTGTCTGATTGTAGTATGTAGGTTCTTGTAATTTACTTTGCTTTAATTTCGGCCTTTTCATTTTGATAGTTGTTTTGGTACTAGCTGCCATATTTGACGAGGCTTTCCGATAGGCAGTGGATTTATTTCAAGATATTGCATAGTGGTTTTATTTTCTTTCACTACTAACCACTGTTTTTCCCAATGCATGTTTATTGCCATTTTTACAGTCCTTTCCAGATCTCTTTTGTTGCATAATTGCCTTTCTATGATCATAAATTCGATGCTAGCACGATCCTGAATAATATCTCCGAAAAAATAAGGACAAGACGATCGACGGTGGCTTGTACTGGCTCTACGCCAAGCATAACATATGTGGCGGCGTTTGCTGTTCTGTTCGGCAGTCCCTGAATTTGTCTACAGACCTGTTGTTGTAATCTTTCAAACTTTAGAATGTCAGTTTTTGTATAGTTCATTATCTCTACACCATACAAACATCGTGGGACTGCATATGTTTGCCATACTTTAAGTGCTACTATAGGTGACATTCCTTTTCGTGTGTGAAGGCCTGGACCTAACATTGCGTAGACGGTTTTCCTTGCGGTTTTCAACCTATCCTATTCAACATAAAATCAATGGCAAGTAAATTAAGATGTTAGCGTGTGCACTCGTGTACTGATAATTTTATAAAAGACAGACATTCTTCTGGTGAATATTCAAACCACGTCAGTTTTGCGCTAACTGCATTTGCTTTTTGAAAGTAAAAATGTCATTATATATAACCATGAGTGTTGTTCGTTTAAAACAAATTGCTTAACTATTTTACAAGGAAGACTCATGTGAAGGTTAGTATCATCAAATGTTTTCTATACTATAGACTCCCTTGAATCATTTGACAAAGAAGTTTCAGAGAAGTAGATTTTATTATAAAGTTAACAACGACGGACGACAGGAAAACGTACAGGAATGACCGTCACCATGCTCCTGGGGACAATGTTCCCACACTTTGCTTTTATAAGTTCAGCTGCATAGGGAAATACACATAGATGTATTAAAGTCGTATGTTAAATTAAAATATAAAATGTCAAATTACTAAATGATGAGAATTTAATTGTAAATATAAAGAACAAATCTGTCAATTTTGCCCCCCCCCCCCCCCTCCCTTTCCCCGTTTCTCTCCTTCTCGACAGCTCTATGTGATTATCATTGTCCAATTGTGTGGTATCTGCATGCTCAGTAGTATTTATAAGTATATAAGGTGTACCCTGTCTCCTTACAAGCACGTGTGTAACACTGTATCATATGAAAACACTTATCAGGATATTTTTTTAAAGTACATGGATGTAAGTATTTACGGATTAATTGTTTTACATTAAATAACTTGTTCTTATGAGGAAGTTACACTAAAGGGTAAGACACAAATCATGTACACATTGACAACATTTTTATGTACATTTTATATATTTACACGATATAACATCTCAAGTTATTGTTTTTAACTATTTCTAAAGAGGTACTTTCGTTTCTGTTTCTATCTAAGATTCACAGGCACTTGTCTCAGATTTTTTTTTACTTTATACCTTATTATATGAGGGTCTGGATTGGGGGGGTCTGTTATTCTGTAAACATTTAGTTTTCACCACTTTTTCTCTAATCTTCAAAAAATTAACCCCGTTATTCTCTTATCTTCATTTGTTAAGGGCATTATTCTTTAATCATTTAACCCCATCCAAACCCTCATATATTAACAACAACAACAACAACAATACTTTATTTTAAGAGGGTTACACAGTTAGCTATATAAATAATCTTCCCTGAGGCCCTCATCATTAAAATCAAACAAAATACAAACATATGTACATTGCATACAAATTCTGATTCAGATTTAATATTTTACATCATCATAAAAAGTCAAGTATGATAATAACGTTCAATACAACTTGATAAAATGTGATGAAAAAATAAGCATGATGACATAATCAGTTTTCAATATTATTTATACAGCTAGGTTGATTTCAATAAATGATCTGTTAGCTATTAGGGTATTTAATAGTAAACAAATATTTCTGAGACAAGTGCCTGTGCAAAGATACTACGAAAAGTTAGCTGAATCTGAGACTACTATAACACATAGTAGTCTGAGGGTAAATAGAGACCAGCAATATAGAATCCCGAAATACCAAGAAAGGTTAGGATCATCATCAAGCAACACGAACACTCATCTGACCTTGGGACATGATGATGATATTTTGTCTTCTCTAATTATGCTGCACTGTGGCGGATGCAGAACTTTTTATAAGGGGGCATGCTGACTGACCTAGTCATGCATCAGTTATTCCCTATCTAATCAAACAAAGTTTGCCCCAAAAAGCTAGGGCAGTAAGCTGTGTAATTATATGCATATGTTTCTTGATGTGGTTCATAAGTATTTCTTAAATATATAAGACCGTTGGTTTTCCTGCTCGTCTTTAAATTGCAGGAACTATTTCATGTGCCACTGGATGTTTAACAACCAACAATCGATCTTGGTGCTGTACTGAGGGAATTTGTATATGTTGTTTGATTTGTTAAGTATGTAATGTATTAGTCTTTATTCAATTCGGATGTTCGTGTATCTTATATATACATGATATACACTGATAATGCCAGCAGTAAAAGACCACCCAAACAAGATATCAACAGAAAAACAGCTAAAACTCCAGGCTTCAAAGTTTAGTTTAGGGGCTATAAAAGATGCTATAATTTTACTGAAACTGGGAAAATATATTATGTCCCAGTTCAAATATTTTCCTCTTATCCTGGATTTTTATCCGTTGGATTGAACTGAGACTACAAATTATGGTTTACTGACTATCCTTTCGGGTATAACTGTGCCGACAGCACTTGCCAAATCATACCCTGTTCTAACCAGAAAACATTGAAAAGCATACCCTGTTCTAGACACGCTCAGAAAATGTACACCGTATTCTAGACAGTTGTTAAAATATGCTATGGGAAGGATCCTGTTCTAGACCGTATAAAGTAGATGCTGTTCTAGACCCGGATTCTAGACTTTATCTTACAGTACAAGGACATAATTCGTAAATATAACTCAACATGCAGACATCTTATACGTTCAGGTATTTCACATCCAATCTTTTATGGTAATATTTTTTACAAAGCACAGAAATGTCAGTATTCAACTCAAAAGCTAACAAAACCTTTAAACAGACTTATTAAGCAGGGATACTGTTGTCAGGTCATTGAAGATGTTGGCTTTAAATATTGGTTCACTTATAGGGTCTTTGCATCGGAATTAAACACATTTCTTTAAATAGTTATCAAAGGTACCAGGATTATAATTTAGTACGCCAGACGCGCGTTTCGTCTACATAAGACTCACCAGTGACGCTCATATCAAAATATTTATAAAGCCAAACAAGTAAAAAGTTGAAGAGCATTGAGGATCCAAAATTCCAAAAAGTTGTGACAAACCCGGCTAAGGTAATCTATGCCTGGGATAAGAAAATCCTTAGTTTTTCGAAAAATTCAAAGTTTTGTAACAGGAAATTTAAAAATTTAAAATGACCACATTATTGATATTCATGTCAACACCGAAGTGTTGTGTTGACTACTGGGCTGGTGATACCCTCGGGGACGAAACATCCACCAGCAGTGGCATCGACCCAGTGGTGTAAATAGTTATCAAAGGTACCAGGATTATAATTTAGTACGCCAGACGCGCGTTTCGTCTACATAAACCAGTTGTTGGCATGACACGGGTTATATTCTTCTCATAGACTCAAAATTGAAAAAACTGATAAATAAGAAAAACAAATTTTATAAAAAGAAAAAACATGATAGCAAACATACTAAAAAATTCAAACAAATTAAAACACAATTACAGAAAGAGATGAGAAATGCCTATTGGAATCATATCGAAAACATGATTTTTGACATTGAAATACAAGAGCCTGAAAATTCGAGATTTAACAAACAACCTAAAAAACTCTTTTCATACATAAAAGGCCAAAACAATGAAAACACTGGTATTGCACCTCTTAGGAGTGAAGGTTTACTTCATACAGATCCCTTGAAAAAAGCTAACATATTAAATGAACAATTTAAATCAGCTTTTACATCTGAGACTAATACAGTTATCCCTTTCAACACATCCAATAATGGACAACATAGACATCAACAGAGAAGGCATCTATAAATTAATTAAAAATATAAACCCCAAAAAGGCAACAGGACCTGATAACATTACTGGAATAGTGCTTAAAGAAAACATCAACACATGCACAGACATACTCACTCTAATTTTTACAAAATCAATGCAAACAGGAAAAGTACCTCACGATTGGAACCACGCAAATGTAACACCTGTTTTCAAAAAAGGAGACAAACATCATCCTGGTAACTATCGTCCAATTTCACTAACATGTATTTCATGCAAATTATTAGAGCACATAATTGCAAGCAACATTATGAAACACCTTGAATCCAACAACATACTTTATGACTTGCAACACGGCTTCAGGGCAAATAGATCATGCGAATCCCAAATAATATCTCTAATTCACCAACTATGTTCAAATAACGACAAAAACATACAAACCGATCTAATCATCATGGATTTCGCAAAAGCCTTTGACAAGGTTCCACACAACCGTTTACTATATAAACTTAAATTCTTCGGTGTATCAGATCAAGCCGCAAACTGGATAAAATCGTTCCTTTCAAATCGTACACAAACAGTTATGCTAGAAAACCATTCCTCTGACAACGTACCAGTTACATCAGGTGTTCCTCAGGGCACTGTATTAGGTCCAATACTATTTTAAATATATATCAATGACTTACCTGACTACTTACATCATAGTCAAATCAGGCTCTTTGCTGACGATAGCATCATTTACCGACAGATAAAATCACCATCAGATTGCCTTAAACTCCAGCAAGACCTAGAAGGGACAATCAAATGGGAACAAGACTGGCTAATGCAGTTCCACCTTGATAAATGCAACATACTTAGAATGACCACAAAGAAAACACCTATCCATTTTTATTACAACATGCACGGTCACATTCTTGAGTCAGTTGAAAATGCAAAATATTTAGGTATAACTATTTCATCAAATTTAAAATGGAACAAACACATTCAGAACATGACATCTAAAGCAAATAAGACCCTTGGATTCATCAGAAGAAACTTAAAAATAAATTCAGTAACCATCAAAGACCGAGCATACCAAGCCCTTATTAGACCAAAACTTGAATACTGCTGCACTGTCTGGGACCCTTACACAACAGAGAACATTAACTCCATAGAAAAAGTTCAAAGACGTGCAGCGAGATATGTATGCTCAAACTACAAATATACTGAAAGTGTAACAAACATGATTAACACACTTCACTGGCCAACATTACAAGAAAGGAGACTCAAAAGCAGATTAAATATGTTCCATAGAATAACAAACAACAAAATTGCCATACCACATACTGACATATTAATTAAAACCCAGTCAAACACCAGGTCTAGCCACGAACAAACATACCGACAAATTCGATGCAGCAAAGACAGTTACAAATTTTCATTTTTCTGCCAAACTATAAAAGACTGGAACAAATTACCTGAACCAATAGCCTGCAGCACCACTACTGAGTGCTTCAAGGAAAAACTCACTAGAGAGATGCTCCTTGACACTTACAAACACCTACATGTTTAATATGTATCTTGTTTTTATCTTATACCAAAAATTAAAAATAAAAAATGAAAAATATTACTTACATATATACATTTGTATTATATAAAAATTGAAAAATTATTACAAAATCAAAAATATATATTTTTAATCATTAACAATATTGTTAAACCAAGCATGCGCCGGAAAGTAATCATCAACCAGTTGATGTTTTTCTGTATATAAAGAAGAAGAAGATATATTTTATGATGGTATGATACTAAACCCATAACAGGAGAGATTGTGCCTGAAATTCATACGATGAAGACAATCTTTCAATTTTCGTGTCCTGCTGGCTAGAACAAGGTCCCTTTTTCATGTCCTGCTGGTTAGAACAAGGTCCCTTTTGTCCTGCTGGTTAGAACAAGGTCCCCTTTTCATGTCCTGCTGGTTAGAACAAGGTCCCTTTTTCGTGTCCTGCTGGTTAGAACAAGGTTCCTTTTTCATGTCCTGCTGGTTAGAACAAGGTCCCTTTTTTCGTGTCCTGTTGGTTAGAACAAGGTCCCTTTTTCATGTCCTGCTGGTTAGAACAAGGTCCCGTTTTTATGTCCTGCTGGTTAGAACAAGGTCTCTTTTTCATGTCCTGCTGGTTAGAAACAGGGTCGCTTTTTCGTGTCCTGCTGGTTAGAACAAGGTCGCTTTTTCATGCACTGCTGGTGAGAAAAAGGTACTTTTTTAAACAAAGTATTTGTCTAGAACAGGATCGCTTATTTAAAAATAAAATTGAGAATGGAAATGAGGAATTTGTCAAAGAGACAACAACCTAACCATAGAACAGACAACAGCAGAAGGTCACCAATAGGTCTTCAATGCAGCGAGAAACTCGCGCACGCGGAGCCTACATCCCCCCTTTTCCAGTGTCTTTGGAATCAAATAGTTAGTCAGCTTAATATTCTCATGTTTAATGTCAAAATCTGAACTGAATTACAGGTACATATTTCGAGAAAAAACCATCTTGTTTAAAGGTGCTATTGTTATTAATTACCAGACAAAAATTTAAAACATTTAGGACTTTAATATCTTGTTTTTTCACAGGCAAATTGCGGAAATAACCCAGAACCTTACCGACATAATCTAACAATTACAATTTCATCCCAAATAATAACCTTCTGATTTTGGAGTGTTTTTAGTTTTAGTCAAAAACTGATCTTTTCATCATGTAAAGTGTGTCACATCTTTTCTGTAAGTATGCACAAACACAAAAAGAGTGTAGATAAATAAAAAATACTGCACATGCAAATATAATACACACTTTAAATTGTAACATGCCACATCTTTATATCAGCTGTTTTCATTAGGTCATTTTAAGGCCAAAAAAAAAAAATACTTGTGTTTTTATAGAGTTTCCCCTACCAGAGACGTTTAAATATATATATATATACTAGATTAAAACTGACGTAGAAAGGTAACACACGGCCAGCGAAAGCTCTTTTTTTGAGAGCCCAGGTGGTCGTGTGGTCTAGCGGGACGGCTGCAGTGCAGGCGATTTGGTGTCACGATATCACAGTAGCATGGGTTCGAATCCCGGCGAGGGAAGAACCAAAAATTTGCGAAAGCAAATTTACAGATCTAACATTGTTGGGTTGATGTTTAGACGAGTTGTATATACATTATGTACACCGCCATGTATCACCATCATTGATGGCGATCCGATGGATACATCTGTTGTAGGGTTGTCACTGACTCAGACGTACTTATATATATATATATGTAGGACTCTAAAGTGCGATGGGGATGCTAAAGTACGATGGTCACGCTAAAGTGTGATGGTATACGCTAAAGTGCGATGCCTACACACGCTAAAGTGCGATGGTCCGCAAAAGATAACGTAAGAAACGTTGTTGGATTATGACGTTAACAGTCGTTTATACAAATCAAAAATGTACAAGCTAGAATATATATTACAACTTATAAACCAAGCAGCCAGAAACCAAGTGTCCATGACTTAATTAATTTAAACCGAACCGTGCTTTGTCGGCTGAAGCAGATGTGTGGTTTTTTTTCGGGTGCTGGAAGGAGAACTTGTATCTGAAGTTTACTTTATAGATACAAAATAGAATACGTATACGTATCCTGTATCCTGCATTTATTGAAAAACGGATACATTTAAATAATTTTTACGTTAATTGAAGTTTTATCAATAACTTTGCGGTCTCCATTAAAATATTGTGGATTTTATGGAACAGAAACGTATGTTGAATAAAGGTACGTGTTTTCAAGCGTATATTTATCATGCACTTAAATCACTACCAATAAATTATAAAGCCTATTACATATTTAAACCTAAGCTTACTAGCTTTTGCAAAAAGATTTTTTTTAACATCCATGTACTTTAACATTATAGCCTTATATAATCTTATCCGTTTAGTTCATCGCACTTTAGCGTGCTATGCCATTGTACTTTAGCAAACAAACAACCATCGCACTTTAGCGTGAGACACCATCATACTTTAGCGTAGACCATCGCACTTTAGCGTGAACATCGCACTTTAGAGTACCATCGCACTTTAGAGTCCTACATATATATATATACCGTATATATGTCTCTGCCCCTACATATCTTTTTAAGGCCTACCAAAAAATGTTTCTGGCTCTGTTTCTCTGAAGGCACTGGCTACGGTTACATGGAAATATAACAATAATAAAAATATTATTGTTACATTGGAGACTAAATGCCGGAATGCATGGTTGGGTAGGGAACAGATTAATTATGAATGTAACAATAATTATTAAGGCTACGGTTACATTGCGTTATTGTTACATGAAAAACAGCAATGTATGATCATGGGACTTGTAATATGTACTAAATAATAGAAGTTGAAGACATTTATTTGATATTTACAAAACATACAATTATTGCATCCAGTTTCTTTAATTTTTTATTTACAATGACAGTTTCTACAAATCCAGTAAGTGGTTTTTGGAGCATGTTTAAGCCCGACATATTTGATGAAACCACTCCAAGCAGCAATCACATACCAGTGATGCTGTATTGTGAACGTCTGTATCCCATACCGTGCAATTCCATTCTGTGATATCCCTTTTAGAAGATAAGGCAACCTTTAATGTCTCCCATGCTTCTGTTGAGAAATATTTTTTTACTATGACTTTTTAGTATCTTTAAGAACATCAAAACAATTCTTCTTCTTCTTTCAGTTTCCATACTCCATCATAATATTGATGACTATGTGCCGTGCATGTGTGGGTAAAATTTACAATCATATATTTACGTCAAAAATTAAATAAAGAAATACGTAACTTATTTTTGATTTTCCTGTACATATCAGATAAAACTATTTACAAGGTGTAGTTTTGTTGAGAACAGATGCAGTAATCTGTTCTCTGAAGGTTTCAACTGTGGTGCATTGGACATCAGTAATTAGTTACTAGTCTTATAAAAAAGAAGATGTGATATGATTGCTAATGAGACAACTATCCACAAAAGACCAAAATGACACAGACATTAACAACTATAGGTCACCGTACGGCCTTCAACAATGAGCAAATCTTGTTCTTATTCTTCTAAGTTCAAGTGTTGGCTAGTTAAGATAGTTATTAAAGCATGATTGTCACAGAACTGGTGTTATACATTTATGTTAATTAATACATGTAAAACTATTTAAACACCATTTGTTGAATGATAATATTTATTGTTAATCATTATTACAAGCATTATTTAGTACATATGAAAGAATTAAGCAAACACTATCGAAGATTTCAGTTGAATAAATCTAGCGTACAAAGCTGTTTTTCATGAAACAATAACGCAATGTAACTGTAGCCTCAATAATTATTGTTACATTCGTAATTAATCGGTTCCTAACCCAACTTTGTATTCCGGCAATTAGTCACCAATGTAACAATAATATTTTTATTAGTGTTACATTTCCATGTAACCGTAGCCAGTGCCTTCTCTGAAACTTTTCTTGAGAACGCAAAGGTTCCAACCCTACAAGTAAGACGCATCAGGACAATGGCACTTTGAGACTTATAATTTTAAATAATTTGGCTGCTTTATGTTTACAAAATTTACTCCAAACTAAACACACTAAATATTCTTTTAGATACAATAATATTTTGGAAATACCACAGGTACAAATGTAAGAACTACCTCATATGGACAAAATCTTTTAGTTTTGCTGCTGCATCTTTATGGAATAGCTTACCAGATCGTTTCAGGACTGTTAACAGCTTCTCACATTTTAAAAGTCTTGTTCAGGCCTGTAGATAATTTGTGTTACAATATTTATGCTTTTTATGCTGCATGAACAGCTTGCATTGCAACTGAAATTTTTGTTTTTACATTTTAAAATTTAAAAGATTTGAAGTTTTTACTTTATAAATCATAAATTATTTAAAAAATGATTTTTAAACTGCAAATTTTTAAAAATTTAGTGCTTCATATATATATATGATTTGGTATTTTGCAAGATACATGTATATGCTATTGTTTAGAGTTAATTTTTTGTGCTGCTTTTTATTAGCTCACCTGGCCCGAATTGCCAAGTGAGCTTTTCTCGTCACTTGGTGTCTGTCGTCATCTGTTAACTTTTACAAAAATCTTCTCCTCTGAAACTACTGGGCCAAATTGTTTATAAAGTCAAGATCTATCTCCCCTGAAATTTTGGGTTGCTGCCCTAAATTGGTAATTTTAAGGAAATTTTACTGGTTATTATCTTGAATATTATTATAGATAGAGTTTAACTGTAAACAGCAATTATGTTCAGCAAAGTAAGATCTACAAATAAGTCAACATGACCAAAAAGTGCAGTTGACCCCTTAAGGAGTTATTGCCCTTTATAGTCAATTTTACCATTTTTTCTTTAATTTTTGTAATCTTTTACAAAAATCTTCTCCTCTGAAACTACTGGGCCAAATTTAACCAAACTTGTCCATAATCATCATTGGGGTACTAGTATCTAGTTCAAAAAATGTGTCCGATGATCCAGTGACCCGGCCAGCCAACCAAGATGGTGGCCATGGCTAAAAATAGAACATAGGGGTAAAATGTAGATTTTGGCTTATAACTCTGAAACAAAAGCATTTAGCTATATTATATTGAGCATATCTGACATGGGGTAAAATTTATAATCAAGTCAAGATCTAACTGCTCTGAAATTTTCAGATGAATACATGTAGAACAACAGGTTGTTGGGTTGCTGCCCCTGAATTGGTAATTTTAAGGACATTTTGCTGTTTTTGGTTATTATCTTGAATATTATTATAGATAGAGATTAACTGTAAACAGCAATAATTTACAGCAAAGAAAGATCTACAAATAAGTCATGATGTGCAAAATGTGACCCCTTAAGGAGTTATTGCCCTATATGGACAAAGTGCATTATAGATAGATTTATTAACCAACTAAGTGCATTATTGCCAAAAGTGACTGTTTATTAAAAATGACATATTTTCTGTAATGGCCCTGTTTTTCTGTAATGGCCCTGTTTTTTCTGTAATGGCCCTGTTTTTCTGTAATGGCCCTGTTTTTTTCTGTAATGGCCCTGTTTTTCTGTAATGGCCCTGTATTAATGCCCAGTTTGTCTGTATTAAGCCCTGTTTGGGTTTTTTGATAAAGTTAATAAAACTAAGTTGTAAAGAGTATAATACCTTTTTGTATTTTATTTAATTTAGTAACCAGCAACCAACATTAAAGAACCATATAAGGGGATCACTGTTCATCCTGTTTTTTAACACATATCTCTTTCAACTTAATATCTTGGATATTTGGTATATTTAAAGCTTTATAATGGTGAAGTACAAATTATTTTGTTCAAACTAAACTGTCATTAAAAGAGTAAGACGGTACATCAAGTTAGCAGCAACACATACACTTTTGTTTAGTTGGTTAATAAATGTATTAAGAAATGGGTATTTTTATAATGGCCCTGTTATATGTCCTCGGTCAGTAATAATGGCCTCGGATGTCTGTTGCCTCGGGCCATTACAGACTTCCTCGACCATTATTACAGACCTTGGACATATAACAGGGCCATTATAAAAACACCCATTCATTAATACCATAGTATTGTTTACAGCAAGAGTGTTCAGTAAAGTAATATGACGTCATAGGGGTGGGCCAATATCCAAGAACACATCACCATCACTAAAACACAAGTTTGTCATGAATCCATCTGTGTCCTTTGTTTGATATGCACATACATGTAGACCAAGAGCCTCTAGTTATTTATTCTGCGTGCTGCATGCCTTGTTTTATTTGTTATTGCATATATATGTTTTTATATTGGGTGAAAAGCTCATTAGAGGTTATAAGTTTGTATGTTTGTACTGTTTGTCAATATGCTGAATTGAAGTAAAGTTTAACTTACTTACTTACTGTTAGTAGTGAAAAAAGAAAGGTATGTACTATGATGATAAAATGCTTTGTCTCCCTGTGTATTCAAGGTAAATACAGAGAAAAATAATTCTTATATCATTTGCATATCTATAAATACTTGAATTGGATTGGTCACTTAGATTTTTTCTCTTGGTTTACACTTCGATAAACCATGTTTCCGAAATTACTTTCGTAATCTATTCATGCGCAATACACATTCTTGCAGGGATACTGGGATTTTCAGCAAATTGAGATTATACAACAATTGCATAACATTTGTTTCTATTCTAATGCATAAAACAAAACAAACAAAAAAAAATAGATGCACAAAAGCTTCGAAAATATATAAAAATAAGATTTAAAAAAAATTCCGCGAAATTTCATGAAGGATTTGGCGAATTTACGTCACGGCAAAACATGACGTCATACGAATGAAAATGTTCAAGGGAAAGACTATTTCGTTTATACGTGTACAGCTTCAAATTCGGATAATATTTAATTAAAATGAAGTTTTTTGAGGTAGGTGCTATTTCATCTTAGATTCTGTTGCATTTGTCGGACATTTATTGTTTTTAGAAAGTCAAGATGGCGGCATACTCCTTATAAGTAACGACATGCCATTGTGCTTTTGATGGAAAATATAGCAGCCATCAAACAAATAATGTAAATTAATAATCGGGTATGTTTGGCTGAGGAATTATAAGGATTAAACACATTTTTTCTAGAGGTTATTGATGTCTAAACCTGGTGTCTTACTCACAAACTTGACATAAAAGTCCTTTGGACTTTTATTCAGTTTGTGAGTTAATCGCCCTGGTTAACACATCAATAACCTCTAGAAAAAATGTGTTTAATCCTATAATAATGACAAAACTCAAGGTCTCCCTATTCCCTTTTGTTAAATTTCTGTGTCCAAGCAATTTTCTGATTAGATCACCACACAACCCTAAAATAGAGACAGTTGGAGAAGAATCAGGGCATATTCCCAGGTTCTGATATACAGAATGTAAAATTATCATGACAGAATCCAAGGTCTCTCAAGGTAAAAAAGAAAAAAAAGTAAAATAAAAAAATATTCTCACTTAGGCAACAACCATTTGATTTTCTGGGGGGGGTTTATGGTTTTTTTTTCTGGACAAATTTTTTTTTTCGCCTGCGGCGAAAAACGATCTATTTTTTTCGCGACAAGTCAAAAACAATTTATTTATTTCAATTTTAGCATTACATATAGTGGCAGCTGAGGATGAAACAAACAAATTTTTTTTCTCAGAATCAAAAACAAATTATTTTTTTCTCCAAAAACTGGAAACAAACTTTTTTTTCCAAAAAAAACCATAGCCCCCCCCAGAAAATCAAATGGTTGCTGCCTTACTTAACCTATTTTTTTCGTACGGAAAATCAGTATTAAAGCAAACAATGTTTTTTATCTGGCCTTATAATCTATTTATATCATTATAGATTATAACAAACTATATAATTGCTATCTCATGGCTATTTGTCAAAGTGATATCAAGTTCAACAGGTAGGAAGTCAATAACCTTCATGGATTATATAAAAATGTAATAAACTTCTATTATGAATTCCAGGAACATAATTTTCATGACAGTTTGTTCTAATTTTTATACGACAGCAAACATTTTTTTGGGGATCATATAACTATTTACACCACTGGGTTGAGGCCACTGCTGGTGGACCTTTCGTACCCAAGGGTACAATGTATCACCAGCCCAGTAGTCAGCACTTCAGTGTTGACATGAATATCAATTATATGGTCATTTTATAAAATTCCTGTTACAAAACTTTGAATTTTTCGAAATACATGTACTAAGGATTTTCTTATCCCAGGAATAAATTACCTTAGTCGTATGTAGCACGACTTTTTCGAATTTTGTGTCCTCAATGCTCTTCAACTTTTAATGTAACTATTTTGATATGAGCGTCAATGATGAGTCTTATGTAGACGAAATACGCGCCTGGTGTATTAAATTATAACCCTGGTACCTTTGATAACTATATAATGGTATGATATCTGTGTCGTCTGCGTCGTCTAAAGACACATTGGTTTCCAGACAATAACTTTAGTTTACGTGAATGGATATCTTTCAAATCTAATAAGAAGGTTCAATACCACAAAAGAAAGGTTGAGATTGGTGTTGGGGATGATGGTCCCAACCGTTTAGGAATTAGGGTCCTAAAAGGGTCAAAAACAAGCATATTTCTATTTTCAGGATAAGAACTTGTGTATAAGTATTTCAATTGCTCTGAAATTGTTCCACAATGCTGAAAACAGAAAGTAGAAGGTTTGGATTCATTTTGGGGGTTATGGTACCAACAGTTTAGCTATAAGGGCCTAAAAGGGGCCAACAACATTATTTTTGTAGTTTCTGGACAATAACTTGTATGTAAAAGTATGGATCTATCTGACATTGTACCACAAGATTCCATATCACAAAAGGAAGTCTGGGATTTATGGGGCTTATTCCCCATTCATGCAGGAATTATGGGCCAAAAACGAGCATATATCTAGTTTCCTGTTAATAACTTGTGTTTAAGTGTATGGATCTCTCTGAAATTGTACTACAAGGTTTCATACTACAAAGGAAAGGCAGGGATAGAGTGTGGGGGTAATTGCTCTAAGAGGGGATTCAAAAAGTTTTGGTGGTTCTAATTTTTTTAAGGGGTTCAATTTTTTTTTCAAATTTTTATAAAGTTTCAAGAAGAAATCTTTAATTGCACAGTATTGCATAATAGATTTGTAAGATGTTGATATTTGTTTTGTGTCAGAAACCTATAATATGCCAAATTTTTTATAACAATCCAAATTCAGACAGTATCAAGCTTGAATATTGGGTCCAAATTTGGCCCAACTGTTCAGGGTTCAACCTCTGGGGTCGTATCAGGCTGCGCTCAGCGAAGCATTTTATTGTACATGTATTACCTCATAATTAATCAGAAACAGCTGAAAACAAACAAAAAGTGAACACATCGTGAAAGAATTATATTTCTCTTTTTAACTTTCAGGTCTGAATAGAGTACACATAAATTTGGTATGGCTGAAAGTTCAAGAATAACTTTTACTGTCCTATTGAGTTTAATTGTCATAGTAACAGTTCTGCTCTGGTTTAATGCTGTACTGGTACCCTATGTAAAGGTCTTTTTCTATCCATGTAATAGCACCAGAGATTCCTCAGCCCAACAGGTATACAGAGTCTCTGGTAACCAAGAACAACATGAGGTATATGAAGCAGAAATAGTAGAAACTGTTTACATTGTCAATGACATTAAGTTAGAAAAGAACAAACAGAACAGGATCAATCAAAGACCTAAAAATAATCCACAGTGTATAAATATAAGGAATGAAGATAGATTTGATTGTGATCCTGAAGGGGCAATAACTCAGTCTAACTGTGAGAAGAGAGGTTGTTGCTGGAGACCAGTATTGAGACTGACAGTAAACCAGTCAGCAGGAATAGTTCCTCCATTGAATGTTCCTTGGTGTTACTATCCATCTAATTATGAAGGTTACAAAGTCAATAAAGTATACAACACAAAATTAGGATTAAATGCAGATCTGACAAGGACCACACCGTCACCTTACCCAGAAGCCATCACAGATCTTACAGTCGAAATAAGATATGAAACACAATCAAGACTTAGAATTAAGGTAATTGTAATCTGATATTGTAACATAAATTGGATGTTTTCCTTTGATGTTTTTATGAAATAATTTGCTTAAAAAGAGTGGTGATGGAAAACCATGGTATATTATATGCAAATTTATGTTGTACCATACTTTGCTAATATAACATGCAACTCGACTAGAATCCAAAGGAAAAAAGGCAGAGCTTCAGCCATGGTATAACATATTCATTTTCATGTTATTCCATGGTTGAAGCTCCACCTTTTTTTTTTTTAAATGTATCCGCCTCTAACATATTTAGGAAACTGTAAAACGTTCTTAAAGGTCAAGATCTTTATTTGTTTTCATTTTATAAGAAAAAGCACAAACTATATAGGATTGTTACGAATTACTTTAAGTTTGGAAACAATAACTAAATGTTTCTTCTTTCAGTTTTGAAAAAAATAAAATGTAAAACTATCATTTCCTTTGCGAAAATTCAATTAAATTTCGATTTAAAAAGGGGGTACCTATACAAAAAGAAATAAATATCGGCTACAAATATCTGTGAAAAAACATGATTAGGGGACGTACACTATCTACGCCCCTGGATCCGCCACTGTTAAAATATTGTTTTATCATTAAAATTGTATTTAATCCTTGTCGCTGAAATCCAACATTTTTGTTTACCTCAGTCTGATGACATTATGAAATTACCTGCGCCTACAATCATACACAGGGCGCAAAACTAAAAAAAAAAAATCGGGAAAATCCGACATTTCTTTACTTTCTGCAAATTCAGGGGTTCTCTATTACATGAAATACACAGACGATCATACACAAAGTGCAAAAGTGACTTGCGCGAGCTTATATTTCATTGGATAAAACTGTAACGTGATCAATTTCCAATATTAGTTGAAGGTCTTGAAGCTGTCAGTCATTTTATTTATATTACAAATTTTATATACCATGTGTCTTACTCATTAACATATTTAAACAAACCCATCCTTCGGATTCGTTTGTTTAAATATGTTAACTCGTAAAAACCATGGTATATATATAGTACATGTTTAAGTATTTACAGTGTTAATGATCTTAGACATTAATTAGTAATTGTAATTGAATCTGATAATGTTTAAGTATTTACAGTGTTAATGATCTTAGACAAAAATAAGACTTTTAAAAATTTGCTTACGTCTATTTTTAGTTATGAAGAATATGAACATCTAGCTGAAGATGTTAAAGAAAATAATCAGATTAAAACACTAGTCTATGACCTAAACTACTATGACTTCGTTTTGTTTTAGGTGAAAGCGAAGGTAATTTTTTCATCAGGCCTGGTGATAATGTTTTTGTACCTATTACCATGATTCCTACATGAACAATGTACTTTAATCTATCGATACATGTAGTTTAAATTTCAAAATACAAAAATGTAATGTTATCAAAATAATAACAGATAGATTATAACCTGTAATAGAAAATAAGAGATATCAAGTAGATGTCCAAAGTTTTTAGGTTATTGAAATCTTACAGAATTAAACTGAACATTCTGAAAGTTTGAATAATAATCTTTTCTTGAACTTATGTTTATTTCTAGATATATGACCCAGCTACTGTCAGATATGAGGTACCATTGAATACACCTGACGTATCACAAGCTGTCAATGATACACTGTATACAGTCAGTGTCAGTAAACCTACAGAAAGATTTAGTGTATCTGTGATCAGGAAAGATAACTCTGTAGCTTTGTAAGTTCTCCATAATATCACAAGCTGTCAATGATACACTGTATACAGTCAGTGTCAGTAAACCTACAGAAACATTTAGTGTATCTGTGATCAGGAAAGATAACTCTGTAGCTTTGTAAGTTCTCCATAATATCACAAGCTGTCAATGATACACTGTATACAGTCAGTGTCAGTAAACCTACAGAAACATTTAGTGTATCTGTGATCAGGAAAGATAACTCTGTAGCTTTGTAAGTTCTCCATAACGTCACAAGCTGTCAATGATACACTGTATACAGTCAGTGTCAGTAAACCTACAGAAACATTTAGTGTATCTGTGATCAGGAAAGATAACTCTGTAGCTTTGTAAGTTCTCCATAATATCACAAGCTGTCAATGATACACTGTATACAGTCAGCGTCAGTAAACCTACAGAAACATTTAGTGTATCTGTGATCAGGAAAGATAACTCTGTAGCTTTGTAAGTTCTCCATAACGTCACAAGCTGTCAATGATACACTGTATACAGTCAGTGTCAGTAAACCTACAGAAACATTTAGTGTATCTGTGATCAGGAAAGATAACTCTGTAGCTTTGTAAGTTCTCCATAATATCACAAGCTGTCAATGATACACTGTATACAGTCAGCGTCAGTAAACCTACAGAAACATTTAGTGTATCTGTGATCAGGAAAGATAACTCTGTAGCTTTGTAAGTTCTCCATAACGTCACAAGCTGTCAATGATACACTGTATACAGTCAGCGTCAGTAAACCTACAGAAACATTTAGTGTGTCTGTTATCAGGAAAGATAACTCTGTAGCTTTGTAAGTCCAGTCCTTCATATCAAAGTTGTTGAATTTTAATGAATGATGTTTAGGGGGAAATCTGTAGTTTTGTAATTCCAACTTTTATTAACAATTGGTTGAAGATAGAGTAAGGATATTCAAACTCATAAATCATAGACAAACTGACAATGCCATTGCAACAAAAAAAAAGAAATGAGAATCTAGTTTACAAAACACAACATAGAATCTAAAGACCAAGCAACACAAACTTCACCAAAAATTAGTGGTGATCTCTATTCTTTTATTCAATGTCAAGGACTTGCAGAAATACTTCAATGTCTTCTGTTATCAGGAAAGATAACTCTGTTAGGGTAAATCTTAATTATTTAATTTTGTTGACAGACATCCAGTGTTATTAAACTTAGCTTTCTCTAGTAAAATAAACTCAATTGTATTGTAAAGGTAAATAAACCTTTGTTGTCACATTTGATATTGAATCCATTTAGGTTGAAAACAATATTTTGTGTGTGTGCTACACAAATGTATTGTAAATAAACCTACACAACCTTTAAGAATTATCAAAATTCAGATCTTTGGACTATTAAAAATGGTCAAGACTTAATATCTAATAAAACATGACTTTGCTTCCAATTTTAGAATAAATACAACTGAAGCATCCCCTTTGACCTTCTGTAATCAGTTTATTGAGCTGTCCAGTTTTTTGCCATCAAGTTTTATTTATGGATTGGGAGAACATCGAGGACCATTGCTACACAATGTCAACTGGACCAGATATACTATGTGGAACAAAGACAACCCACCACATGTAAGCTGTAGGATTATTCTATCTTGTAAGATAAACCACCACATGTAAGATGTAGGATTGTCTTGTAAAATAAACTTGATGTTGAAGGCAGTACATTGACCTATAATGGTTTACTTTTTATAAATTGTTATTTGGATGGAGAGTTGTCTCATTGGCACTCACACCACATCTTCCTATATCTATTGATGTTGGTTTAAGTTGTAGAATCTTCATCAAGAAATGTGCATTCATTAGTATTTGTGGTATTCCAACTTTGATTACGTGGGTACAGGTGAGCCACGAAAATTAAATGTTGAAGGAATGACAAATTCCTATAGGCTTGTATGCAGACTTCAGCAAAACCAGAAATTTAGATATCCAGGAACATGTTAGTTTTCATTCATCTACGAAAAATAAATGAATCCACAGTAAATCAATACCCCTCTGTAAATAGCAAGATGTAGAACTGCATTAAAAGGTTTCTTTCTATGAGGTTATGGCTATTTATATGCATTGTGAATGTTATCTCCCCTTCATTCATTCTATGTCATTTTACTCCAAAATAATTCCAGTACATGTAAACTGTATCTTATTTAATCTATGAACTGAATATTCACTATTGACCATTGCTACAGAGAGAAAATCTACCAATTTATCTTATAAGTTTTGAACGTTGATTTTTAAAAACAAATTCATCACAATGCTTAAATCCGGTTTAAAAACTGGACTTAAATTTAATTCCTGGAAATGGTTAAATATAGGTAGAATATTTTATAATGTTTACTAAAATGTGTGGACTGTCCTGTTCACCTTAATACCATCAGACTCAATCTATTTTGTTTGGTGGAGAAAATAGTACTTAATTATATATAAACATTATTGTAAATTTCAGGAGAAGGCAAATCTGTATGGATCCCATCCATTTTATCTAGTTATGGAGAATGACGGGAAAAGTCATGGTGTATTTTTATTAAACAGTAATGCAATGGGTAAATATTTATATTTGTTATAAAAAGGGTAAAACCAACAATACTAAAAAGTTCAACAGATAATATCAACCACAAAGACACAACTCCTCAAAAAATAATAGAGCAGACAATGAAAGGCAAGATTGAACAATACCATGAATACACAGTTACGATAGCCTGACTTGGTGTAGGCACAAAATGTGTTGGAGTTAAACCAATTTCATGAGTACAAATCTCCACCTTCACATATGAAGTCAGTACGAAGTCAATTTTTAAAACACTTATTGGCAAATCTGCACACATCATTGATGTATGTTTCAGGAGCAGGTAGTTCAAGAGTTGTCATGTGTTGCTGTGAATCTTTTTTTTTTTTTTTTTTATTGTTTTGCACATCAGGCCATTAGTTTTCTAGTTTGAATTGTTAAACATTTGTGAATTCAGGACTTTTTACAGCTTACTATGCTGTATGAGTTTTGCTCATTTTTGAATGCCATTAGGTGACCTATAGATGTTAACCATTAGGTGACCTATAGATGTTAACAATAATGTCATTTGATCACTGATTGGCAATCATACCACATCTTCTTTTTTTCTGGAGTCAATGGAAAAAAAGTTGAAACAATAATGATATTTTTTTCACTGAAAATACATGTTGCTATTGCATGTAAGAGAAATACTTTTTTGTGAGCACTTACACTCTCTCTCTCTCTTACTTGGGACAATGGTGTAACAACACATTATCAGAACAACCTGAAAAAATCATTTGGAAATGGCTTAACTCATCTACCGTTTGATATAGAATAACGACAGGAATAGCAATTCTCTTAAATTCAATTTCCCAAGGTTGTTGTCAATCAAAAAAATATACTAACTTACAATACAGTATGGGGTTTTCTCAATGTTGAAGGGTGTACGGTTGCCTCTAATTAATTATATCCATTTCATTTGAACTCTGTTTCATAGGCAATCATACCAATCATATGAAATCTGTTCTTTCTTAAGCTGTTGTTTCATGTGAATTAAACTCATATTTAAGTTATGAAGTTAGCAAGCCTTGAGTGAAATAATACAGAAATTAAGTACTAAAAGTATAATTTATTATAAAAAAAAGACCATATAAATATTTACAACATTGAAACTGCAGAGGAAAAAATGAATAGTGAATCAAGTTTTATATCCATATGAAAAGGGAAAGCATTTTAGCTTACGCTTGAAACTTGGATTTCAGATAAAAAAAAAGAATTGATTTACAAAACTTTTGTATCAAAATAACCATACACCACAAATAAGAACTTATCTTACAAACTAACAAAAATTTCATTACAAAAAAAAAATTTACAGATTAAAATTCAAAGAAAACGATCTCTGCTTACCATGTAAAATTCTCAGTCAATGAAATATACAAACAAGCAAGCGAGTAAATGTATTTGGGTTTTTTTTAAATTAAATTGTTGTCTCTCAAAAACAGTTACTTCAAATATGATTATATTTATTTAAGAAATGAATTCTTTTTTTAATAATTTTCTTGGAGTGTAAAAGCATTGACTGAAGCATATTTTGTATGAGGCCTGGAAGAGCTTCATATTTAAGTGAGGGAACTCTTTTTCACCCTTGTCAATTAATAAAAAAGAAGCATTCCATTCTTATGATTACATTTTTATGCTAAAACAATGAAATTAAGAGTTACATAAAAAATATATATTTTAATGTTTCACACTTCAATTTCTAATATACCGGTAGTAACTGTACACAACTGATTAAGTAATCAACAAGAGTTTACTAATATTTAGAAATAAACTATTAAAACTATTACTTATAAAAATATAAACTAATAAAACTATTACTTATAAAAATATAAACTAATAAAACTATTACTTATAAAGAAATAAACATTTATGTATGTATATATATATATAGTTTATATGTTTATTTACAATGTGAAAACCTGTGACCTTTTCAATTGCATTGTATAAAACAATACTTTATTATATGCAAAGGGAGATAACTATGGACAAACTTGAAACTTGTAAGTAATAAAATTGAGATTGGAAATGGGGAAAATTTTTATTTAAAAATTAACAAAAATTCAATACAGTCACATACAAATACTAGTATATGAGCCAGTCCATGTGAAAAGGTACAAAAAGTCCTTTTGAAAAACTTTACAGGGCACTTTATTAAAATTTGTTATAATATTTTTGAAAAACAATTTTATCTGAAAAAATTTACATAAATAATGTAAACATTCATAAAATTGTCAAATCTATCCCGAATAGATTTTTTTTGTACTTGAGCAAGTATAAAATCATTTGTTTACCGGACTAATGCTATACCGACCAGAAACTTAAAAATTTACGACAGTCACACTATAGAGCCAAAAGTCAATAATTTTCATCAGTTCTACAGTTTTAAAGAAAGTAAGACAGCATTTAAACATGAGGGAAAATACAAAAATTATGTCATCTTGTGTTTTAAAAATTGAAATTTAAGTTAAGGCGAAGTATACGTAATTAAACTACACAATGGATTTTTAAAAAATTTTACATGTAGATTCTGCTTGTAAAAATAAATCGGAAAATAAAATAAAAAAAGGGGGTAACCGTTTTCGTTTTTGAGATACGAGCTGTTGAAGTTAACAGCATCATACACCAAAATTACAAAGGATATATAGGGAAAATAGTGAAATTCGGCAGGAATTGTTACATTTCCAAGATTTTCTACTATATTAGACAATCGATTTTTTTTTTAATTTATGAGACGATTCTAAAATGTCTGAGGAATCGATTGTTGCAAAGAAAGTCCTTAGCAACCGTGCTACTTTTCAAGCTATACCCTGTTAAAGTTGAATTTTGAGTGTAAAAAAACAAAAAACAACGACAACGTTATTGACGTCGCCGCAACAGTTACGACGTTTCATATAGTCCTATACTTGTATGAAATATATACCGTTTTGTTGGAGTTCGTGTTGCTCGGTCTTTAGTTCTTTATGTTACGTTTTGTGAACTATTGTATTGTATTTGTCTATTATATTCGGGTGCGTGCGGAGATCGCCAAGCTAGAAAACGGTTGACATTTTCTTCATTATGAACTAGAACTATTTTCGACCTTGGTGCCTTATTTTTTGTTAAAATCTAAACACTGCGACGTGTTTCCAAAATCTTTGTTCCAATAAAACTTCATTTCATCAAGGTCTCTTCTCAGAATATCAGCCATCTGTCTGGCACAGGATAACAAATCAATATTTAAGTAAATTTAAGTTGTGTGGTAATTCTTAGTACATTTGGGTAAATTAATCTATTCTTTGTGCCGCATAAGCATCTCTATAATTCAACACATCCCTGAGCCACGACATTATATATTTTATGCATTGCATGCGCTTCTTTTTGTCACAATCCAGACCGGCTAGTTACCGTTGTATAACTTTACACGTCTGAAGACGAATATTTGCGTGAAACATTTTTGTATGATTTTTATTTCTGGAAATCAATCTGAAATCTACAACAGTCCATTTCCGAAAGTCGGGCTGGACCTTTACTTTTATGTGCATTCGGGATTTACACAAATTTTAAACCCGAATAATTCAGTCGTATTATTCAGCTGATGTACGAATGCTACATTTCTCGTGTGGCAGAAAATCGGACATGGAAAGGGCTTGAATTATTTGAGTTACTCAAATTGGAACTCGGGAATATATTTCTAGCTGTTCGGAATTCGCGGAAACAAATGATTGTTTTTCGGCATTACGGTATTGAATCAATAGAGATACCAATTATTTCTTTTAACAAATTCGAATACCAGGCAGTTTATAGAACTTCAGTTTGAAATAGGGGCGGCAATCCATTCATTTTATCCAATCAATTGGAAAGGGGGTGGTCAACATTGATAGTCAAAAAGCCTTGAAATATTCGATAATAAACGTTGAATGTAAATTATATGAACTCCAAAGTCTCATATTATAAGACTAGAAAACCACAGGCTTCTCAATTCTTGTATGATCATGAACTAGGTGAAAACCTAGAGCTGACCGAGTGCGAGATCCTCATGGATAATAATCGAGGTCGTTAAACACCCCTTGCAGTAAACTTTGGTTAAATTTTAAAAAAAATCGAAATGTTATAGTCTGAACACATTTCACCTCTCATTCCACTAAATATTAAATTGCAGTTACAAGTATCACAAAACTTCCATGATATCTATTCTTTAACCATAATAGAGGGAGGAAGGAAGGAGGGATCCAGATCCCGCAATCCCGGGCTTAAAAACACGAAATCCAGCGAGGTCCCGAATTAAAAAAAAATTAAATCCCGACTACCCGAAATTCGGAAATAGAATTCCCGGATCCCGAAAGGGTCAATCCCGAAATCTCGAGCTTAAAAACACCCGAGCCCGGAGTTCCGATAAACGCGTCTAAAAAAAACAAAAAAAAACAGTGTTTTTAAGTCAGGCTGCACACAGAACAACGTACAGAATGCTGTGATTTCTAATTGGAGTTATTTAGATAATTTCTATGAGGTTTAAGACAGCACAGGCGTGCTTGTTTGATTCATTATAGACCACAGAAAGTAGTTTCTCTTTCGTGTGTCCTTTCTTGGAGTAAGGGAGATAACTTGCGTAACTAACGACGAACGTTTTTAATCGCATATTCCGCTAGAGGCGTGCAATTACGTACACTTCGCCTTAAGTTAAGTTATCTAATATTAAATAGATCAACCGTCCTTTCACAGGATTTCGAACCGTTGCCCGGTTTGAATGCATTGATATCATCATAGTAAGCGAGAGCCATATCCAAACTGCTACCGGAGTTATCATTGTCATTTGGCAAATTAAGACATTTAAAATGTACTTTGAAAATGTTTGAAATATATGAACTAATTCATTAAAAATCTTATTAAAACAAACAGGGGGAGGGGGCTCAGTACTTGAAGGTGCTAAAGCTTACAGCTTTAGGATATGAGGAAAAGTAGCTGTGTTTTATAAAGCACAAATTAAGTCTGATACCAATAATTATGCACACTTTTTTAGAAATTAGTAAATTTTTCATTTTTTTACCTTTTCGCATGGACTGGCTCATATATCTATATTCTCACAAACTAAATTACAAAGGTATAGAGATAATTATACATATTTCAATACAATTACATAAATAAAATGTACTAAAGAAGTTAGAGGCATCCACAATTGTTCACCCAGAAAAGTTCAATTTGTTATTGATCTTAATAAGTTTACATAGTTCATTCAGATCTTACTAACTTTTACAACCTTATAGAAACAAAAACAATAGTATACTTCAAGAATTGAGTATTTACAACAAGTATGATATGGTAACTACAATGTGACAGATAAATTATGACAAAGTAGGACAGATAAATTATGACAAAGTTGGACAGATAAATTATGACAAAGTTGGACAGATAAATTATGACAAAGTTAGACAGATAAATTATGACAAAGTTAGACAGATAAATTATGACAAAGTTGGACAGATAAATTATGACAAAGTTGGACAGATAAATTATGACAAAGTTAGACAGATAAATTATGACAAAGTTAGACAGATAAATTATGACAAAGTTAGACAGATAAATTATGACAAAGTTGGACAGATAAATTATGACAAAGTTGGACAGATAAATTATGACAAAGTTGGACAGATAAATTATGACAAAGTTAGACAGATAAATTATGACAAAGTTAGACAGATAAATTATGACAAAGTTAGACAGATAGATTATATGACAAAGTTTGACAGATAAATTATGACAAAGTTAGACAGATAAATTATTACAAAGTTAGACAGATAGATTATGACAAAGTTAGACAGATAAATTATGACAAAGTTGGACAGATAAATTATGACAAAGTTAGACAGATAGATTCTGACAAAGTTGGACAGATAAATTATGACAAAGTTAGACAGATAGATTATTACAAAGTTAGACAGATAGATTATGACAATGTTGGACAGATAAATTATGACAAAGTTAGACAGATGAATTATGACAAAGTTGGACAGATAAATTATGACAAAGTTAGACAGATAAATTATGACAAAGTTAGACAGATAGATTCTGACAAAGTTGGACAGATAAATTATGACAAAGTTAGACAGATAGATTATTACAAAGTTAGAAAGATAGATTATGACAAAGTTGGACAGATAAATTATGACAAAGTTGGACAGATAAATTATGACAAAGTTAGACAGATAGATTATTACAAAGTTAGACAGATAAATTATGACAAAGTTAGACAGATAGATTATGACAAAGTTAGACAGATAAATTATGACAAAATTAGACAGATAAATTATTACAAAGTTAGACAGATAGATTATGACAAAGTTAGACAGATAGATTATGACAAAGTTAGACAGAAGAAGGCCACTCTTTTAAATTCTGACAGCAAGATATATCTACATTTGTAATTACAAACCATGAACAATAAATTTGACTCATCTAAGAAACCAAAAACAAGCTGAAACACATGCATCAGTAAAACTATCAAAAATATTTTTTATAGTAGAGACATCATGTGAGCATAAACAGTAACTAAATTGTACAATCTTATAAATTATAAACAATATTATATATCAAAATGAAATTTAACAACATTTAACAACAATTTGTATATGGTAACTCCATTGTAATAGATGAATTTCAAGGATGGTATTAATAGCTTTGTAGAAGGTCCTTCTGGACTGACAGGATTTTACATACCTTATATAAATTTTACATTAATAATTTATAAATTAGACCTTATAAGTTACTTCGAAATATTGAAAGTTATGGGTAAATAGTTTATCTTATAAAATTGAGGATGGAAATTGGGAATGTGTCAAAGAGACAACAACCCGACAATAGAGCAGACAACAGCAGAAGGTCACCAACAAGTCTTCAATGCAGCGAGAAATTCCCGCACCCGGAGGCGTCCTTCAGCTGGCAGTGCTGTGGTAATGAACCCATATGTTGGTTTATTATTTTATTTTCAGATGTGATATTACAACCAGCCCCAGCTATAACATGGAGAACTATAGGAGGAATTATAGATCTGTATGTCTTCATGGGACCTACTCCTGGAGAGGTCATTCAGCAATACACAGAGGTCATAGGTCATTCATTTATGCCACCGTATTGGAGTTTAGGATTTCATCTGTGTAGGTGGGGCTACAAAACAGCCAATGAGACACTTGCGGTAGTAGAAAAAAACAGACAGGCTGGTATACCTCAGGTAATTAAACAGGTCATTAGGTCATCTGTGTAGAATGGGCTACAAAACAGCCAATGAGACACTTGCGGTAGTAGAAAAAAAAACAGACAGGCTAGAATACCTCAGGTAATTATAGAGGTCATTGGGTCATCTGTGTAGATAGGGATACAAAAAAACAGCCAGTGAGACACTTGCCGTAGTAGAAAAAACAGGGTGGGATACCTCAGGTAATTATAGAGGTCATTAGGTCATCTTTGTAGATGGGGATACAAAAACAAACAGCCAATGAGACACATGAGGTAATTAAATATTCACAAAAATGTATGTTTTCCTCAATCCACAAAAAATTAATGAATCTACAGTACTATATTGGTATGTAATATTGTAATGGATCATGAAATCCATCAACAAATCATTCTGATCTGTTTAAATTACAGGATGTCCAGTGGAATGATATAGACTATATGGACAGCAAGAAAGATTTCACATATTCTACAGAATTTGGTGATATGCCTGCAATGGTCAATACTTTACACAGTAAAGGAATGCATTATATAATGATTATGGTAGGTACTGAAGTTAGTGATATTCCTGAAATGGTCAACCCTTTACACAAATATAGAAATGAATTATATCAGCATTGTTGTAGGAAGGGGAAATAACTTGTCCATTGTTGTTTTGTAGAATAGTAAATATCTCTGGAAACACAGTTCCCGTCCTATTTTCTTTCTACCAATATAGTCCCTTGTGTAGACATTGTATCACTTGCAATAAGTCCCCTGGGAATTATGGAGCATTTGACTTCGGAATAAAGATGGTCATATTTATCTTTGTAGGATCCAGGTATAAGTAATCAGTCCCCTGGGAATTATGGACCATACGACTTAGGAATAAAGATGGACATATTTATCTTTGTAGGATCCAGGTATAAGTAATCAGTCCCCTGGGAATTATGGACCATATGACTTAGGAATAAAGATGGACATATTTATCTTTGTAGGATCCAGGTATAAGTAATCAGTCCCCTGGGAATTATGAACTGTATGACTTAGGAATAAAGATAGACATATTTCTCTTTGTAGGATCCAGGTTTAAGTAATCAGTCCCCAAGGAATTGTGGACCATTTGACTTAGAAATAAAGATGGTCATATTTATCTTTGTAGGATCCAGGTATCAGTAATAAGTCCCCTGGGAATTATGGACCATATAACTTAGGAATAAAGTTGGACATATTTATCAAGGATAGTCAAGGAAAACCACTTATAGGAAAGGTAGGTTTGTTTATCAACATTTTGGATAATTTAACTAGTAGAAGATTTTCTACAGTGTTGTACTTTTTAAAGATTTATACCCTTAATGTCATGAATCAAACTTTATAAAAACACGACAAAACATCCCTCATAGATAGTTTAACAATACCTGCAGATATTTAGTTGGTACATGAATGTTTCTGTTAAGGATAAAGATTTTTTTCCAAATTTATGGATTGACCCAATTTTACTGAACCAAATTTCTATAATTACCAATGTTATTTTTTTCATCTTTTAAATTAGAAATTCTTATGATAATCTAAATACAAAAATTATAAGGGGGGCACTTTTCTTTTCTTGCTGTTTATATTCCTTTCCTTGATGGAGATATGAGTCAGATACACTATCAGCATCCCCTTGCACGTAGACATGAAATCTATCTGTTATTTTTACTAAATGATACTACTGTGTATTCATTATTATTTGTTGGATACCAATTTTTGTAGGTTTCGTGGGTACAGGTTAACCATGAATTCAAATGCTCAAGGAGTTACAAATTGTCTACGGCTTTTTATGCATAGATTATACATAGATTGGCAAAACCAGGAAATCAAATATCTACACAAAAAAATTTCCTCAATCCACGAAAATTGATACCCAGGAAAACAAATGAATCCACAGTATCATGATTATCTATATATATTTTTTTAAATTCTTTCACAAGGTAATTTCTTCACTGCTAAGGATATTTCAGTTGAAAATTAGATAACAGTTACACAACAACACAGTACAGACATACATTAAAGCACTTGTTTTCATTTCTTCTCACATTCAAACTTCACACCAAGTATCAGCATTTAGAATATAAGGATATTTGATGTGAACATTAATTAGACAGTTACACAACAACCCAATAAAAGCATACTGCCTACATTTCCTTCACACCATATGTAGATATAGGAAGATGTGATGTGAGTGCCAATGAGACAACTCTCCATCCAAATAACAATTTATAAAAGTTAACCATTATAGGTCAATGTACAGCCTTCAACATGGAGCCTTGGCTAACACCGAACAACAAGCTATGAAGGGCCCCAAAATTACTAGTGTAAAACCATTCAAACGGGAAAACCGAAGGTCTTATCTATATAAAATATGAGAAACGAAAAAACATGTATACATTACATAAACTAACGACATCTACTGTACATCAGATTCACTACTACAGAATATAAATAGACAGTAGACCAACAACACAATAAACCTCTGTACAATTCTCTATATTTTCTTTTTAATTACTTTGAACTTCTCAACACACATCATCAATTAGGAATATATGGCTATGTGATATTAACATGGACTTAATAGACAGTTACCCAACAACACAATAAAAACATACATCTATACACTTGTCTTCTTTTCTTCTCACATTCATTCGTCACTCAAATTATTACCACTTAGGAATATAAGGATATGTGATTTGAACATTAATTATACAGTAAACAAACAAAACAATATCTATACACATGTCTACATAACTTCTCACATTTAATTTCCACACTTTTAAATATCTCTGATTCCTCAGTGTATATGTTATCAATAAGATAAATGGAATGTTACCAAGTATGTGCCTCTGTAATCATAAATAAAACCTGAAGACTGATTGTGTTTAAAATAAATACACTTTGGATTCTTCAGTCCATCCTCTTTACTAATCAGTACTTTACTCTCCTTTCCATCTTTTGATATCACTATTATTCTATTAAATCTTTTTTATCCCTAACAGTTAATCTAATAGAATTGTCAAATATCTTATTATTATCTCTCTACAGAATATTCAAAGTTATAGTAATATTTAACAGAGTCAAATATTTACAAAACATAAGAATTAAATATTACTAAAAAAATACATAAGGTATAAATCTTTTTTTTTTTCTAATATAGGATTTCGCTGTATTTTTTTATTAATGAACTTTATCATATACTTAAAGGGAAACTTCGCAAAAAAATCAAAAATTGATATTAGAAAAAAAAAAATTCTGTATAAAAATGCTCAAATTCATAGATATTAAAGTTTTATTCCGCTAGATAAGCGATCACCATCGATTTTAAATTTAGAGTATCAATTCTCTGCGTTCAGCCATTTTGTCTTCTTTCCCGATTAATAACAACGATATGTCTATAAACCACAAAGGAACAAAACTACAGTAACCGATGTAGTCGTAATTGCGTGTCGATATCTTGTCAATCGTACGGTTGTTTTATCCGACTAACTAACTTGATACGGAAAATATTCTTATTTTTTAAAATTACCATGGTCTGTTGTTTTTAAACTTTTGATATTGGAATTAGGTAAAAAGTCAAAGTTGAAATCATAAATAAGTGTTCCGTGAAAATTGTTTCCGAAAATCTAATTTGTTCATAATTCTTTAAAGTAATAAACTTTTTTCCAATAAATTCTGATCTTCCCTCATCTGATCACCAGCATGGCTAAAGGTATTACTGCCAAAGGTATTGTGAGGGGTGTGAGGTGACACCTCCAGGTATTCAAGCGATTTCCTGTCGGGCTTGCAAGTTCATGCATCATTTCACTTCTGCAGGTATTGATCAATGTACACGGCCGATAACTTATAACTTTCCATTTTGAACTATCAGATGTATAATATATAACTCTGTCTTACTTGTCATTACTAAACTCATACGCTTGTTTATAAATAACATTTCTGGTGTAAAGAATATTATTCATAAGAATATAAATAATACCCAAAAAATAAGATTTGATGAAATTAAACTCTATTTAAATATTTTTTCCAAGGGTGAATTTGGGAAAATGTAATATATACTCATTGTCAATAGTGAAAGACAGATTGGAACATACTAGAAATATTGATTTAAAAAAATGTACGCACTTGTCGATGATTCGTTTATACGACTGGGTAGAAAGTTACTGAACTATAGCGCAATTTAAAATATATACATGTATACATTGAACAGAAGAAAAAAACATATATTTTGAATAAATTGGGGTAAAAGATTTGTAAATAGACTAGTCCATGTATGCCAACAGTATGTAATCATCGAATGTCGATAGACTATTGTATACCAGAAGAAGAAGAGTACCAATTTGATTTAAATACAGGTCGATGTATAATTTGCTTTGGTTCATCGAAGTTGTGAACATAGTAAAATCACAGATTTATATTTCAATAAGATTGTTCAACCAATGATATCAAACAGATGTGCAATGGTATATCAAATTGGGTAATATTGCATTTAGTTTTTATTAAAGATTAAAACTACTATTTTTTACTTCATATTTGAATCTTTACGCCAATTGCCATCTAAGAAAGTAATAAAAAATTGTTTCCTTTTATTTTTATACACTTTCGGAATTACGAATCTGAATTTTATTTTCAATTAATTTACACAATTTAATTATTGTATCTTTATTCTCATCTTGTATTAAATCTTAGTGTATTAAATACAGCATACTCTTTCTAATCTTTTCTGTCAAGTTATCCTTTCCAAATAACAACATTCATACCTGTGTACGCTTGAACTCACACCTGCGGCTAAATAGCTACAAGGTAAACAAATTGACCTCAATCCGAGAAATATACAGTGACCTTTACAAAATAATATACACACTCTGCTCACACATTAGTTGCATTGAAATGATTATCAAAACAATAAGGGTAAATAGAACTGAAATATTTTCAGTTCAATATCAGTAAAAATGTTCAATAAATATTTTATGAAAAAAATCTCAACAATAATTAATGAAATTTATTCGAAAACATTTACTAGAGATAATTTTATAGGAGTTTAATTCAATCAATACAAAACAGTATATGCATATTCATTTTCGTTCATTCTTATATTGTGGTTAATAACTACGACCATTCGTCAGCTGTGCGCTTTTAATTACGTATATTGTCGATAAGCTATAAGAGTTAAACAGATTTTATTTTTTCCCAGAATTCAACACATCGGGCTAAAACGTCACGACCCACTCGAGAATTCAACCAAAAAAGTTACAAATACTTGATTTTCTCCGTTATTAGAAGGAATATAAATTTAAAACTTTGCAAATGTGTTTTTTATGTTAAGATGAACATAATTAGATGATAATTAAAAAATTGCGGAATTTCCCTTTAATAGAAAAATGAAATAAAAAAATGGGTTCACAGTGAATTTAAGCTCCCTATCTTCCTCTGAAATAAGCATACATTTTTGTTAATGTCCTTTTTTTCTGTTAAACTAATAGGAGAAATAGAGGTAATATCGAAATAAAAAAAAAATAAAAAATTACAGAAATCACTTAAATTTTACAATTATTTAGCTTATGTACAGCTCATTAGAAAACAATAATAAAAAAAGATAGGTCACTGATGAGTTAAAAAAGATATTTCAATTTCAATGCCAAAAATGGAATTTTTGCACAAAAGGGAGATAATTTAGAGCTTTTTCAATGATATAAACATTTTAAAAGTCATCTGGGGCCAAACCCAATCGATTTTTTTGGTTGATTTTTGTACCATATCATAAAGTAATAACTAGTAGTGTAATAATTAAAATTTATAATGAAAAAACAAATGTTTAATTTTTCGCTGAAATTTTTTAACAAGCGAGCCTCCTAAACAAAAAACAAAAAAGTGTTTTTGAGCTCATCTGTGTATCTGGAGGCCTACCAAACCCGTTCTGACACAAAATAAGATGGAAAAACTATCCAAGTTTGGAAAAGGTTGGGTTTCTGCCACCAAGGGGGGGGGAATTTGCCCAAAAGTAAGTTGGTCAGCAGGTGCAAAAAGGGTCAATTTGATGATTTTGGTCCTTTCTCTTGACCCAGAAGACCCAGGGATGCTGGTAAGGGTATCCAGCTGTAGCCTACATGTAGAGTGGACCCGAGTTACCAAATTGACCCCAACAGTTGTTAGGTGGGAGTGAATCTGATCTTGGTTCAGCAGTCTACAGAGATCATTTGGACCAAAAATACAGAATTTCACGATTTTTTCCGATTTTAGTCTTCAAATGGACCCGAAACCGGAAGTAGTCATTTCCTATGCATATTTCAATGATAATAACGATCAGTAGTTATTCTGCCGTGGGTTTGCACTATTTTTGCAAGTTTTATGCCTCTAAACTTCCTGTGTAAGACACAGATGTGAAGCCCACCCCCCCAGAAAACCGAGTTTCAGCCGATTTCAATTTTCCAAGTCTGTATTTGTGCTTAAAATGCAACTTATACATGAGAAACATGAATATGGATAGCCTCAGGTTGACGGAACATGCATAACTTTTAAAATAAGTATCATATAGTGGACTTCTAAAAGTATGGAACGCCATTTGAGCCAAATAACGGTGGTCTAGGTACGTCCGTCATATGAAGGTCACCCCATGGTAACTTTGGTTAATACTATTAAGTAAAATGCAAGGTTTAAATGAAATTCAATGCATATAAGTTATGATAACAAACACAAGTAAAGTAAAGTCTTTATTTTTGTCGAGCCTTCGACTTTAGTCGAAAAAGCGAAACTAAGCGATCCTACATTCCGTCGTCGTCTGGGGTGTCCACAAATATTCACTCTGTGGTTAAAGTTTTTGAAATTTTAATAACTTTCTTAAACTATACTGAATTTCTACCAAACTTGGACAGAAGCTTGTTTATGATCATAAAAAAGTATCCAGAAGTAAATTTTGTAAAAATAAAATTCCTTTTTTTCCGTATTTTACTTACAAATGGACTTAGTTTGTCTGCGAGGAAACATTACATTCACTCTGTGGTTAAAGTTTTTAAAATTTTAATAACTTTCATAAACTATCCTTGATTTATACCAAACTTGGACAGAAGCTTGTTTATGATCATAAGATAGTATCAAGAAGAAAATTTTGTAAAAATAAATTTCCGCTTTTCCGTATTTTACTTATAAATAGACTTAGTTTTTTTGCCAGAAACAAAACATTCACTCTGTGGTTTAAGTTTTGAAAATTTTTATAATGTTCTTAAACTGTCCTGGATTTCTACCAAACTTAGACAAAAGCTTGTTTCTGATCATAAGATATTATTCAGAAGTAAATTTTGTAAAAAAAAAAATCACTTTTTCCGTATTTTACTTATAAATGGACTTAGTTTTTCTTCCAGTTAACATTACATACAGTCTGCAGTTAAAGTTTATAAAACATTTATTAGATTTATAAACTATCCTGGATTTTTTTACCAAACTTGGAAGCTTCTTTCAATCAAAAGACAGTATCGAGAGGGAAATTTTTATTGATGTTTTTCCTCATTTTGTTGAGTCTGCGATTAACAGAAAAGTAGGCGAGACACTGGGTTCCGTGGAACCCTTACAAATTTTTTTTTAATTGATCATATTTTATCGAAATCTGTACATTTGTTAGTGGAAAACATCAAGTACTTGTATCTTATCCTGGCCTCGTTAATATTTTTTTTAATTTTTATTATTTTCAAGATTTACAACAAATACAACACATCAAACATACATACAGTAATATTAGCGATAGATTTGAATATATATTTATTTATGACAATAAACATTGTTGTAAATTAATTTTTCTATTTATATGAAAAAAAAAGAAGCAAGAAAATACAGAAGAAAATATAATTAGAGTTAAATGTTTATGTACCACTGTGTGGCACTTGAGAATTTTAAAGAATTTTTATAAAAAAAAAAAAAAAAGAAAAAAAAGGAAGAGGTTAAAAAATATCCTGTAAGATTTTCAGTACATAATAAATTGTGCTATTAGATACAATAATATTTTATGTTAGTTTTGACAATAAATATAGATTGTAAAAACAAATGACAAATTGAATTATAAAAATAATACTTTAAATGCATTCCACATGGTATCAAAGTGTTTTTGTCTCTTATTTTTGACTGCCATTATTTTTTCTAAATTGTACATATATTTTAACTTTTCTTTAATGGCACTGACTGAAAGATCTTTTGAAAAACATCTACTGTTGTATATATATTGTTTCATGTATAGAAAAATCAAATTATATGGGTCACCTTTTCGAACTTTTGATATATCTCCAAAAATAAAATTCAACTTATTCAATGGCAGGCTTACCCCACCAGATAAGAACCAATAATCTACATCTTGTAAAAAATTTTGGATAATCTCACAATTCCACAGAATATGTTCAACAGTTTCATCTTCTAGTTTACAAAAAGTACATAGAGGGTTATCGATAAGTTTGATTTTACATAAAAATTTATTTGTGGCAAGAATTCTATGGTTGATTCTGTACTGAAGCCACTGTAGTTTTGTATTGACAGTGACTGTAAAAGGTAGTTTGAATATATGTTTCCAAATGAGATCTTCACCTAATATTTCACTCCACTTCAGTTGTCCTGTTGGAGTCACCTTGTTACTTATGAGTATTTTGTACATATCTTTAGTACCTTTTCTACTTTTAAAAAAGACTTGTAAGCAAGCTGGAATAAATGGACAACATAACTTATATGAACCTTTTTTGTAATTGTTTGCTGCTTTTTTAATAGCAGAAATAACACTCATGTAATTCAGAAAATTTACATTGATATCATAACATTGCTGTAACAATTCTAATGAAATAAAACATCCATGTTCATCTATTACATCATTAACATATTGTAAACCATGATTAAACCAATGTTGATAAAAAACAGGTTTATTACCAATTCTGATCATATTGTTAAACCAAATAGGACTTGATAAAAAATATTCATAGTCCATATTTCTTTCTTTATCAGTAATCATTTCCCATGCTCTGAATACATCTTTCCAAAAACTGTTTTTGATATATAAACTAGTTTGTTTGATATACTGAACACCACAATTAAAAAGTTTATTTTTATCAATATCAGACATCAAAATACTTTGCCACTTATTATCTCTCTGAAAAATCCTTCTTATCCATGATGATTTTAGTGCCATGGTAAAACTATAAAGATCTATCATTTTTAATCCTCCCTCCAAAATATTCTTTAATCAATATGTCCTTCTTCACTCTATGAATAGGAGAATTCCATACAAAAGAATAAAAAATGTCATTAATTTTTTGGAATACACTGTTTGAAGGATTAGGCAAAGACATAATAAGGTGGTTTAAAATAGGTAAAACAAGAGTTTTTATCACAGTTATTCTACCTATTACTGTAAGGTTTCTTTTTGACCATTGTTTTATTATGTTCTTAATCTGTATAATTTTATCATTATAGTTGATGTTGACAATATTGTCCAAGTCCACATCAAAATTTATCCCAAGTAGTTTAAAAGTTGTTTCCCCCATGAAAGGTTAACTTTGGGACATAAAATTTCCTTGCTATACTTTTTACTTCCAAACCAAATTACTTGTGTTTTCTCAAAATTTATATTTAAACCAGATATTTTTGCAAACCATTCCAATTCAGATAAGGATTCATATAAAGATTTTTCACTACCATCTAAAATCAATGAAGTGTCATCGGCAAACTGTGACAACTTATGCTCAACTTGAGTTACTTCAATACCACTTATTTCCTTATTTCCTCTTATCTTTAGTGCAAGAATCTCAGCACAGAGGATGAAAAGATAAGGTGAAAGGGGATCACCTTGTCGGCAGCCTCGACCTATGTTAAAAAATTCAGAAAGGTTACCCCCTTGTATAACTGCAGACTTGATATTATTATAAAAAGCTTTTATCCAGTTGATAATTGATTCCCCAAAATTAAAGAACTCTAAAACATTTAGCAAAAAATCCCAAGAAATAGAATCAAAAGCCTTTTCGAAATCAATTAACAACAAGAGTCCAGGTATTTCGTGATCTTCTGTGTATTGCATGATATCATATAAAAGCCTTATATTTTCTCCTATGTACCTCCCACTGATAAAACCAGTCTGATCAAGATTAATAAGTTTGTCAAGGACAGTCTTAAATCTGTTTGCAATTACTGCTGACCCAATTTTATAGACAGTGTTTAAAAGTGAAATAGGACGCCAATTTTTCAAAAAATGACGTGGTTTATTTCCTTTTGGCAGGCAAGTAATAATTCCTTGCTTTTGTGTTACTGACAATTCTCCCTGTTCTGAACCATAATTTAAAGATTCAACCACAAAAAAATGGAGATCTTTCCAAAAAAATTTAAAAAATTCAGTAGAAAAGCCATCAGAGCCAGGAGTTTTATTATTTTTCATATTTTTTAATGCCTGTCCAGCCTCTTTGACTGTGATTTTACCCTCCAAGCTCTCCTTCTCACCATTAGAAAGTATTGGAACATTTACATTTTTAAGATCTTCTTTCAGATCAGCTACTGAACTTGAGTTATCTCTCTTCTTATATAAATTTTCATAGAAAAGTTTTACTTCTCTTAAAATTTTGTTCTGATCAGTAAGTATTTCCCCATTATCTCTTTCAATTTTTGGTATAATTTTACTCATAAAATTTTTTGACTCCAGTCCACAAAAATAATTTGTTGGTTTTTCACCTTCCTCTATCCATTGAACACGTGATCGTTAATATTAGTAAATAACATATATATATATATCTGCTAGTTTTTGTTAGTATTATACATACAATTTTCCATACTTGAAAAAATAATATACCATGTCAGTAATATCAATAAAGCAGCTTACTATTAAGATTATCAAATATGCATTTGTTATACATGTATTCTTTTCACCAGGATGTTTTATCACAAGATTCATTAGTGTTTATGTTATCCATTAGATAAATTGAATTTTGCCAACTTTGTGCCATAGTAATCACAAATAAAACCTGAAGACTGATTATGTTTAAAACAAATACACTTTGGATTCTTCAGTCCATCCTCCTCACTAATCAGTACTTTACTATTCTGTCCATCTTTTGATATTACTACTATTCTATTAGATCCCTGGTCTGCTACAATAATGTTACCATAAGTATCTGTACAAAGTCCTCTTGGTCTTGATAAATCCTGTGTATATCTCCAGATCTGTTTACTTGATTCATCATAACAGTATACTGCATTACCTTGCCAGTCACTATAGATTACTCTGTCATTACAGTAAACAAGGTACCACAGGTTTGATTTACTGTCAACCTGTATTGACTTTAGTGTAATTCCTTCCAAGTCTATAATACGGATTTCATTATCATCATCAATCAAACCTACAGCCATAGAATCACTGGAGAATGATAAACCCCAGCATACTTTGTCTAATGTGATAACTTTGGTAACTGTTTCATTCTCCATATTGAAGATTTTAATGGCTTCCTCATTAGGATAAGTTATGGCTAAAGTGTTGTGATTGATCTGTGTAACACTCCAGGCTCTACCAGGTATAGGTAATTGTTTCTGTAGTTTGCCATCAGAAGTAAGTAGGTTAACTTTACCACACCGTTCCACTACTATAACTCTTCCATCCATCAGACAGATCATGTCACTTATCACCTTCCACATGTTAATCTCTATCTCTGTCTCTATATTCATGGTCATGCTGTTTATGTTGGATTGTTCGTGTAATTCTACTTGTGGTTTTGTTCCCACACTTATTTCTATTTTCATGGCTACTTCTGTCTTAACAATCATTACTTCACCCAATGGTTCTAACTTTTTAAGTATGTTTTCTATTTCTCCGTTTTGCTTCATTTTGATGTCAACTTCTTTGGTCCTATCATCATTTTCCAGATCTTCAACATATCTTTGACATTGGTGTACTTGTTGTTCAATCTTATGAACACCAAGAAATGTTTGGAGTTTAGAAGTTTGTGAAGTGACAGTTAGTAATTGTTTTTTCATTTCCTTCAAATTTGTTTTTTTCCCTTCAATTTCATCCAAAAAATCGTTTGCTTTAGATTTTTCCTGATTCCAAATGGTATCAGCTTCTTGGCACAACTTCTTCTCCAGGTGATCTAAATGTTTATTTATTTCCTGTCTCATTACTTTAATTGATTTGTGTATGCCTTTATAATTATTTTCTCCTGTTTTGATGTTTTTGGATTTGTGGTTTATTAATTTCTCCAAAAAAGATAGAATAGAATTGATGTCTGTCTCTACATTTTCCTTGGATTTATCTATTTTGGTTTTCTCCACAACACCTGCTAAACTTTTTATTCCGGTACATTTTGAATGACTGGTTGAAATACATTCATCACAGCAAGGCATTAAATGACTGGGGCAGTACAAGATAAGTTGCTGACCATGTTTGTCGCATTCCATTTTGATCACTGAGATGGATGGTTTATCACTTTTAGTATTGATGTCGCACAAAAATCAATCCTTTATGATGAATATAATATTTTTACTTAATCTTTCATCATAGTTGTAACACCAGATGTCAGCTTAAGCTTTCATTTTTCCCCTGGTAAAAGTTTCACGTGGTATAGGTTCTCAGGATTCTATAACCTAAACATGTAAAAAATAAAATCATAAATTACTTACCAGTCTATATGATACAGTCCTCAATCCAGATTCTAATTATACATAACGGTTAAATATATGCCGATATTGGGACAAACAATTTCATATACTGTAAATTTCAGAAATTATTGAGATGTTTTTTATTGCGAAAAATATAACGGGGTTATATTTGCAATAATTCAAACTCGCAATTATTTTTTTCGATATGAATTGAACAGGATTTTTCTGAATATCACAAAAAATTAAAATCACATTTTAGTTTAAAATGACAGAATCGCAATAATAAATGCTCATAATAATTTCTAAATTTACAGTATATAATTATACAGAAGGAATTAACTGTATTTGTTCTTAATTGGCTATCACACATTTCTGGTGAGTTTTATTTTGTATGTTCACTTCCTTATTACTATTTGTCCACCATAACTAAACATCACAGCTGGTTTTTACAAATTTTGATGTCAGATGAGAAAATATGACATGCCACAAAAAAAACTGATTGTTGTATCAAGTTAAAAATTAAACTGTAGCTTCCCAAATAGTTTAAGATATATTCAAAAGGAGATGTGAAAGGTACCAAAGGGACGTTATCACCATAGATAATCTTCATATTCAAGTTAAGGTTAAAATATAACAAAAAAAAAAATATTTTTCTTACTCTAAAATGATGCATATTGTACAAATTGTTTATTTGTAAGGGTTTACAAACAGGATGAAAAGTGAGGTTTCCGAAATTTTCATCTGTAAAATTAATGTAGCAGGTACAAATTTATTTTATATTTTCTACAATGTATATATATTCAAGACAATATAAGTATAAATAAATTTGGTGTATTTACTGTCTTCTGATTGGTTAAAAAAGAGGGACGAAAGATACCAAAGGGACAGTCAAACTCATAAATCTAAAACAAACAACGCCATGGCTAAAAATGAAAAAGACAAACAAACAACAGCACACACGACACAACATAGAAAACCAAAGAATAAACAACACGAACCCCACCAAAAAACTAGGGGTGATCTCAGGTGCTCCGGAAGGGTAAGCAGATCCTGCTCCACATGCGGCACCCGTCATGTTGCTTATGTGATAACAAATCCGGTAAATAGTCTAATTCGGTAGGTCACATTCAGGAAATGGAAGGGGATTGTAGTTACGACGTAAGGAACATATCCGATATCGTTTTAGCTCTTCATAAGAATCAGGCAGAGTGCCATATACACATGATTTATGAGGGTTTCAGATTTTATCTATAAATGGCCTAGAAGAAGCAGTAACCACATACTGCTCAAAAAATAAATTTGAGTGGGAAAATATGAGTGGTTGCCATGGTAACAGACACTCTTTTTTTGGGGTTGTTAAGAGTGGTAAAATCTTTCAAAAATCAGCTAAATCACTACAATTCAGAGCCTGATTACGAATAGAATCAAGCACTTTTCATTAATTATCATATGTTACATAGATACAACTTGGTTTAAGCTTCATTTTAGTTAAGATTGCATGTAAACCAAATTTGTAATTTTTTTGAAAAATTTTGCCAAAAAATGCATATTTTCAGCTTTTCTGAATTTGGGATTTTTGCGAAATTATCAAATTTTCTCGGGTGTTTTTGAGAAAACTGCAAATGTGTACAGCATAGTTAGCACTGTAGTTATGAAGTTTGGATACTACTTTACCAAATTAAATAGAAAAATTCTTGGGACCTTTTTCAGTTTGATCACCATAGCAACCATTTTTTTCCTTGGGAAACGGAGTTATTATTTGCAGAATATAGCAGTTTAAGAGCTTAAATGTACTGAATTGTTTCATAACCGATACAAAAATACATAAAAGCATACGCTTACTCTAAATCATCATCAGTAAGAGTTGCTGACTTCAATACTTACCATGGAAACACATATTATCCATAGCAACATCTATTTTAAAATCTATCTATGGATTTATGTAAAAAAAATACATATATAGAGAGTTAATATTCAAATTTGAATATGACAGCATGTTTTTCTTCACTCACAATCTCTTCTGTTCTTTTAAAAGGTTCAACAAATGTAATATATAATGTAACATTGGGGTTGGAAGGTTGGGAAAAAAAGGGGGTAGGTTTATTTAAAAAAAAAATCATACATGTAGATTCTTGAAACGATAACGTTTGGTCGTAGAGCCTGATTATGAATAGAATCAAACTTTTTTTCAGAAATTTCATATATAACATCGATATAACTGGGGGTTTAGCTTCAGAGCTTAGTAAAGATAACAGTTTAATCGACTGTTAGATTTTTTTTGTAAAAATATACTAAAAAACACATATATTCATTTTTGTTGAAATATGGAGTTTTTATGAAATTATCAATTTTTTTCGTGTGTTTTTCCGAAAAGTGCAAATATGTAAAACATATAAAAATGCAAGCATTGTAGTAACAACATTTGAATACTACTTGACCAAAATAAATAGAATAGTGCGTGTTGCTCTCTTGAATTTTATCACCATATTAACGTATTTTCCCCTTGGAAACACAGATATTATTTATTGAATTCTGCAGTATAGGAAATTCAATGTTCTCAATTGTTTCCAAACCTTTATAAAAAATACATAGAAGCATATATATACTCTAACTCTAAACTACAATCCTTAAGTATTATTACAACAGTAAGGATTATATCACCAACACCCAATCAAAAGATATATAATATAGTTTGATGTTAAAAATTATATATAAATAAGTTTGATAATGTTAATTTTTCTAATGGGAATATAACTGCATGTTTTGCCATGTCTCACTCTCAGTCCTGTCTTTGCTCCTTGAGAAGACTCAACAAATCTAAATATATACACTGTGACATTTTGGGGGAGTAGTGGAGGTTGGGTGGTTTTTGTTTGAATCTTTCATAGATCCTTATGAGGACAATTGAGAGGTTTAGCTATAAAACTACGTTTAATCTACCATTTTCTACATAGAAAATGTCTGTACCAAGTCGGTAATATATGACAGTTTTTATCTATTCGTTTGCTGTATTTAAGGTTTTGATTTTGCCATTTGCTTAGTGATTTTCCATTTAGAACTTTCCTCAGTGTTCCGTATATTTGTTATTAGCTCACCTGACCTGAAAGGTCAAGTGAGCTTTTCTCATCACATTGGAGTCCGTTGTCCGGCGTCCGTCGTCCGTAAACTTTTACAAAAATCTTCTCCTCTGAAACTACTTGGCCAAATTTAACCAAACTTGGCCACAATCATCCTTGCGGTATCTAGTTTAAAAAATGTGTCCGATGACCTGGCCATCAAACCAAGATGGCCACCATGGCTAAAAATAAAACACAGGGGTAAAATGCAGTTTTTGGCTTATAACTCAAAAATTTAGAGCAAATCTGACAGGATAAAATGGATAATCAGGTCAAGATCTATCAGCCCTGAAATTTTCAGATGAATCGGACAACCCGTTGTTGGGTTGCTGCCCCTGTATTGGTAATTTTAAGGAAATTTTGCTGTTTTTAGTTACTATCTTGAATATTATTATAGATAGAGATAAACAGTAAACAGCAATAATGTTCATCAAAGTAAGATTTATAAATAAGTCAACATGACTGAAATGGTCAGTTGACCCTTGTAGGAGTTATTGCCCTTTATAGTAAATTTTTAACCATTTTTCGTAAATCTTAGTAATCTTTTACAAAAATCTTCTCCTCTGAAACTACTGGGCCAAATTTACCCAAACTTGGCAACGATCATCTTTAGGGTATCTAGATAAAAAAAATGTGTCTGGTGACCCGGCCATCTAACCAAGATGGCCGCCACGGTTAAAAATAGAACATAGGGGTAAAATTCAGTTTTTGGCTTATAACTCAATTACCAAAGCATTTAGAACAAATCTGACGGAATTTAATTGTTTATCAGGTGAAGATCTATCAGCCCTTACATTTTCAGATGGATCGGACAACTGGTTGTTGGGTTGCTGCCCCTGAATTGGTAATTTTAAGGAAATTTTGCAGTTTTTGGTTATAATCTTGAATACTTTTATAGATAGAGATAAACTGTAAACAGCAATAATGTTCAGCAAAGTAAGATTTACAAATAAGTCAACATGACTGAAATGGTCAGTTGACCCCTTTAGGAGTTATTGCCCTTTATAGTCAATTTTTAACCATTTTTCGTAAATCTTTAAGTAATCTTTTACAAAAATCTTCTCCTTTAAACTACTGGGCCAAATTTACCCGAACTTGGCAACAATCATCTTTGGGGTATCTAGTTAAAAAAATGTGTCCGGTGACCTGGCCATCCAACCAAGATTGCCTCCACGGCTAAAAATAGAACATAGGGATAAAATACAGTTTTTGGCTAAAAACTCAAGAACCAAAGCATTTAGAGCAAATCTGACGGAATTCAATTGTTTATCAGGTTATTATCTTGAATACTATTATAGATAGAGATAAACTGTAAACAGCAATAATGTTCAGCAAAGTAAGATCTACAAATAAGGCAACATGACCAAAATTGTCCGAGAACTCCTTAAGGAGTTATTGTCCTTTATAGTCAATATTGAACAACTTTTCGTTATTTTTGCAACTTGTACAAAAATCTTCTTTTCTAAAACTATGGACCAAATTTAACCAAACTTGGCCACAATCATTACTAGGGTATCTATTTTAAAAAAGTGTCTAATGACCCTGTCTGCCAACCAAGATGGCCGACATCAGTAAATACAGTAACAGGTGAGCGACACAGGCTCTTCAGAGCCTCAAGTTTTACTTTTTCCTACAACGTTTTGTCAGGTTTTGTTCAAAGTTTCAATCTGGAAATCTACAATTATTCATAAAATTTTACTAACAGATGATGGACTTCATGGGGATTGCAATAGCACATTCTAACTTTTGTCAAGGTCTATATAAATTTTGAAAGGATAGCTCTGACAATATAATGTCCTTTACCACTGGTAGGAAATTAAAAAAATTTCCTAGCGCAATAACACTCCCAAGTCAAGAGCCTGTATGTATGTGTTTTAAATTTTTTTTCCGTCCACTTTTTGTACATAAATTAGGCCGTTAGGTTTTCTTGTTTGAATTGTTTTACATTGTCATTTTGGTACCTTTTACAGTAGACTATACATCATGGGCTTTGCTCATTGTTGAAGGCTGTATGATAACCTACAGTTGTTAATTTCTGTGTCTTTTTGGTCTATTGTGGAGAGTTGTCTCATTGGAAATTATACCACATCTTCTTTTTTTATATTAACAGAAACGATAAAAAATAATCTACACTAAAGTCGAATAATATTATATGGTATGTATGACAAAAAAAAAAGGTTCTCCTAAGATGAAAAAGTTACTTTTAGAAATTTCGTCAGTTAACCAGGCCATTTAAGGCGAACTATACAGATCTAACCTTGTCTGGTTCTGGGTTTTAAACATTTTTAAAGTATCAAACAAAAAAGTGACGCCAACAAATTCAAACTTGATATCTGTTTTGTGTTTATCAGCATTGCGTATATTTTTCATAACATTTGGTTGAGGCAAACTAAAATTAGAAAATGGAAACAAACTTTGAGATGACTACCGTACTGACAGACATGGGTAAAACTTACTCCCCCCAACATTGCGGCGCAGCCATAAAGTGTATATTTTAGTTTTTGCCCTTGTACCTTGAATAGATAAAATGTTTGCAATGCGCGAGACACTGACATTTGTTCTTTTATTTCACATGGGACGTTAAAGTCTGATATTCAACATGTTAGGACTAAAAAGCATTGATATTTACAAATACAAATAAGATTGGTATTTTCTGCGCTATTTTTAGTGTTGCAGTTAATTGAATAATACCATGTGTGTATTTTGTCTTGGAAATTAACTGTTATTAATCTTGTATTTCTTCTCACGTTCTCAGCTTAGTGGTTTCATTCAAAATCTCGGGATTCCTGCACAGTCTTTTATAAAGGTTACAGAGACAGATACAGAAAATAGGGGTGTAATTGAAGAAAAGGTTAAAAAAAGACATTGAGAGTAGCATAACGATTTTTTTTGAAGATCCAACCTAAACAAATGATACGTTTTTACATGTTTACTTTCTTAAAGGAGAAGAAGGGGATTTCAGAATGATTAGAAGTGTGCTTCAGCTGACCCCCCCCCCCCCCCCCTTTTTCACACACACACACACATAACAAGATATAATGTTATCGGAAGCATGAACATATGAGATGTTACAGTATGTAGTACGGTGCATAGTAAGAAATGATTCATAATTAATACAATTATTTTTTACAATAATTTTGTTTTGATAATTTTGCCAGTAATAGCATAATCATTTTACCCGGTAGCACAATTCTAACTTAGCAGATGTATCTATTCATCTTTCTCGGATATCCTGAATTCCAATTGCGGAATAGTACTACAACAAAGGAGTTATTAATGATATACTACTAGCTATTTATTAGAGGATTCCATTATACTAGACTTCTAATATCAACGATTACCAATTGACTATTATTATTTTTTAAGTCCCCACCGACTTAATATTTGTTCAATCTGTCTGTCCGTCTATCCACCCGTCCATCACACTTCAGATTCAGTTTAGAAATGCTTTGACCAAATGATTCTATTTTTGGTTTTTAAGCTTATTATTATGTTACAGGTCAAGTTTGTGAAATATGCTTGTGGGATAACATTTCAAACTTGTGTGTGCTCTAAGAAATTAAGAATTTTCTTACAAGGGCCATATTTATCTTGCCTTAGGTTTGCCCGGCTATTGCAATCCAATGAAGTTCATCATCTGTTTAAAACTTTTTAAACAACTTTTAAAAATTGATTATCAGATTATGAACTCGAAATTTATTCCGACAAAACACAATTATCTTTTCAAGGATCAACTTGTATGAAACATTTGAAAAAAATAATATACCCACCTTTTTCCCAACTCTCCAACCCCAATGTTACATAATCATTATTACATTTATTAAACTGTTTGAAAAAACATCAGACAAGACTGAGAGTGAAGCTAAGAATAAAGTCATATTCCAATTTGAAAATAAACACCCTCAATTTGTGTATTTTTTTACATTTCCATTTATGCAGTTTTTAGATGGATGTTGCTATGGATAATCTTTGTTTCCATGGTAACAATTGAAGGCAACAACACTTGACGAGAGTAATTTAATGTTTGCGTTAGCTTTTATGTATTTTCTTATCGGTTATGAAACAATTCAGGACATTTATGATCTTAAACTGCTATATTCTGCAAATAATAACTCCGTTTCCAAGGAAAAAAATGGTTGCTATGGTGATCAAACTGAAAAAGGTCCCAAGCATTTTTCTATTTAATTTGGTAAAGTTGTATCCAAACTTCATAACTACAGTGCTAACTATGCGGTACACATTAGCAGTTTTCTCAAAAACACCCGAGAAAATTTGATATTTTCGCAAAAATCCTAAATTCAGAAAAGTTGAAAATATGCATTTTTTGCCAAAATTTTTCAAAAAATTTACAAATTTGATTTACATGCAATTTTAACTAAATTGAAGCTTAAACTAAGTTGTATCAACATTACATATGAAACTTGATAAAATATACTTGATTCTATTAAATATCAGGCTCTGAATTGTAGTGATTAAGGTGATTTTTGAAAGATTTTACCACGCTTAACAACCCAAAAATAGAGTCTCCGTTACCATGGCAACCACTCATATTTTCCCACTCAAACTTTTTTTTGAGCAGTATTCAAGGAATGCTTCTACCAGGCAATTTATAGAAAAAATCTGAAACCCTCATATATCGCACTCTGCCTGGTTCTTACAAAGAGCTGTACTTAAGTATTACAAATTAATATTATTACAATTAGATGAATAAAATGAATAAGTTAACATTAAGTATAAAATCAGTTGAAATTAGATAATTCTGTATTTAATTGTCTATCTAAATCCTAGTTTGGCACTGTTGCCCCGGATGACACTTGCTGCCACACGGAAATCATTATCAGTTTTCTTACATTTACATGTTTTGTTCATGTTCCTTTGGATGTGCATCTCTTGCTTGGTTGTTTTGGCAAGAAATCTTCGTATGGATTTTTATTGTATGATTTCATTAAATTTGTATTTCATTTAATCTTAATTTTTTTACTTTCTCAAAGGCTTATAAATTAAGGAACACTGTGGAAAAACTTTCTTTCCATTTGAGGTGTAATACTACCATTGATTTCCCCCTATTAGTTTTTGTTAAATTTGCACTTTTCAAAAAACTGTGTAGAATTCATCTTTGTTTTAAATAAAGAAATACTTGGCATGAGTACAGTTGTATCCTTTCCAGTACTATAGAAAAAAATTCACATAACATTTAATTGCATATTTTAATGCCAAATTAGAGATTTTACCCCAATTTCACGGTCCACTGAACATAGAAAATGATAGTGCGAGTGGGGCATTCGTGTACTGAGGACACATTCTTGTTGGTTATTATCTTGAATATTATTATAGATAGAGATTAACTATAAACAGCAATAATGTTCAGCAAAGTAAGATTTACAAATTAGTCAACATGACTGAAATGGTCAGTTGACCCCTTTAGGAGTTGTTGCCCTTTATAGTCAATTTTTAACCATTTTTCGTAAATCTTAGTAATCTTTTACAAAAATCTTCTCCTCTGAAACTACTTGGCCAAATTAATCCAAACTTGGCCACAATCATCTTTTGTGTTAGTAGTTTGAAAAATGTGTCCTGTGACCCGGCAATCAAACCAAGATGGCCCCCATGGCTAAAAATAGAACATGGGGTAAAATGCAGTTTTTGGCTTATAACTCAAAACCCAAAGCATTTAGAACAAATCTGACATGGGTTAAAATTGTTTATCAGGTCAACATTTATCTGCTCTGAAATTTTAAGATGAATCGGACAACCTGTTGTTTGGTTGTTGACCCTGAATTGTTAGTTTTAAGGAAATTTTGCTGTTTTTGGTCATTAACTTGAATATTATTATTGATTGAGATAAACTGTAAACAACAATAATGTTCAGCAAAGTAAGATTTACAAATAAGTCAACATGACTGAAATGGTCAATTGACCCCCTTAGGAGTTATTATTTTTATAGTCAATTTTTAACAATTTTCATAAAATTTGTAAATTTTTACTAACATTTTCCACTGAAACTAATGGGCCAAGTTCATTATCTGATAGTCAGATAATTTAATTGAAGCAGCAAGAATGTTCAGTAAAGTAAGATGTACAAACACATCACCATCACCAAAACACAATTTTGTCATGAATCCATCTGCTTCCTTTAATATTCACATAGACCAAGGTGAGCGACACAGGCTCTTTAGAGCCTCTAGTTTTACTTTCTCTCCTCTTATCTATAAACAGTTTGCTTTATATGCATGTCCATTATATTATACTATTATTGTAACTTTATATTGTATTATGGAGAAGACTTCATAAGTAGGATTTACTGTCTAATCCATTTTGCTTTAATTTAGCAAAGAAAATATGTTTAAACTAAATTAAAACAAATATGAGGCCACATTTAAGGCAGTGGTTTTTACTTGTCAGACAAGTTCCTTTTTGATTTGAGTGACAATACCACTTCATCTGTTTACATTTAATTTTACTTTCTTTTCTGTGTCTGTTTCAAAACCTTTAATCCCTGTATTAGTTGTACAAATTATACCCTAAATAAAAATATAAATTGTACCTGTAGATTTAGGTAGATATCACTTTATCTGTTTATATTTAATTTTACTTTTTTTCTGTGTCTGTGTCTCTGTACCAGGAAGTTAATTAAGACAGGTCTATACCTGATCTTGGTAACCAGTAAATATTTAAAGGACTGAGTTACGAAAGTCAAAATATGATATCTAATAATAATCATAGTTTAAAAATAGATTTAAAGTATTTGCTAAAATTTAAAGGACAAAGACACACATGATATATTGATGATTATCATATGGACCTTTAAATTTTGATTTAAAGAAAATTGTAATTATAATTGATTTTTAATATGGTTTATATATTTTGAAAATGTAGGTATAAAATTGTATGAAATTTTTTTGGCATAGGTTGAATAATTATGATTAAGTGTTATTAAAACATAAATTGATTAGGGTTTAATCTACTTAGTATTTACAACAAGTTTAAATTTTATAGTTAAAGTGTAAACAAAACCATTTTTAATAGTGAAAATGTAGGTAATTGAAAGTGTTGATGATCTCTTTTTCATTACGAATTAATATAATAAAACAAAGGAAAATAAGGATTTCTATATCAAATATATAACAGTGTCAATCTCATGAATAAAATACAACAATGATCAAAACATTTCATGATAATATAAATAAATTGACATACTGACAATATCACCATTAAAGCACAGATTTCATAAATTCTGACTTATACAAATGTTTGAATGCTCACCAATAGATATTACAATATTTACACAGATAAAGAATTAGATAAAGTTTATTTCTCAAATGTTCCACTAATTAATATGTAAAAGATACGATGCAGCATCTGTGTACTCCACTGGTGTCCTGCTGTTATCTTGCAGTCTCTGTTTTAGGTCAGCTAGCCTGGTGTCAATTTACTTTGACGACTTTTACCACCTGCTGAGTATTGAATCAGTCTAACTTCAATAGCTGCTTGCTGTTTCTTCAGGAGTTTTACCAAGTTGAAGATGTTTGAGTGTGGGTGCTCTACATGATTCTGTAACATAGTCTGTAAACGCTAATGTGTTGATGTTTGTGTTGACTTCTTCGATTTCTTCTAATGCATTCAACCAAATATCCACTACATGTTGCATTAGTACAAAAGGAAGAACTGCACGTCGAACAAATCTGGTGATGTCATTGTTAATCTTGTAATGGGTATGAACATATCATCTCATCTGGTTTTTACTCTGAACTGATACCCATTGTTGATAAAATTCGATTTTTTTGTTCATATTTTTCATCATTTTTATCAATGTTTTAATTTTGTGTTGATGAATGTCATATACCTTAGCTGCATTTTACCCTTTTTAGACCATGTATACCTAGTTCCCATTCTTTGTTTGATTTAAATGAAAGGAGATGTATATGATTTTTCAATAATACAGCAATCCAACCATACAAAAAACAATAAAATATCTAGCGGTCAACATGTCTATAAATTCAATATATCAGGCTGATAATCCACGAATAAACCATGATTATTGTTGATATGTAATTTAAACAAAACTCCTTAAAGGGGCATATGCTGTCAAAAAAAACGTATTTTTACTGACTATTTTTCTAACTCTGAAAAAAATCATCAGTGATTTTGTCATATACAATCGAGCTAAATACCATTTAATAAAAGAGGGATCCATGTACTTGTTTTGAATAGCAACGTTATTACCTCCCATGGTGTAACTGTATCATATGCCCCTGAGATAGAGAAATGCTGGATTATTTGGTAATTGAAAGTGTCTTGGGATGATACACATGTGTTTAGGGACATGGCATCATCACCTTGTTTGACGTCCTCAAAGCAATTTATAATCTTAAATTTTAAAAGAGTTATAAATTACCAAAAAGAGTATATACATCTCTTGTTGTTGATTTCAATTGACATGAAGTTTACAATTCCACCAGGAACTAGACCTTCAAGATGGTTAGAACTGTGTTTTGTTAAGTTGAAGTACCTTCTTCTATTCTTGCAACTCAAAAGCAAAATACATCAATGATCATTAATGGCCAGATTATGTCTAAATTGTAAAGTCACAGTCTATGGTGCTAAACTTAACTTTTGGTAACCCTTTGTGTGTTTAAACAATGGCCTGTTAAAAAATCATATTTTAAAAGTCAGGATTTATAACAGTAACTGGTTCTTGACCAGTAAAAACAAAAAAAATCCAAATGACTGTTTTTCTGTTGCTAGATGCATGGCTTAGATTTTTTAAAGATTTGTTTATAACTTGTTTGATCTATGTCAGTCTGCAGAGGTATTTTCTGTTGAAGTTTTCTGTTTTAACAGAGTATTATGCATTCTGAAATTTCGTAATTCTTATCACTTAAGGTTAAAACAGAGTTGGTTTGAAAGTTAAGCTTTACCTTTGAAAAAGGAGAAAAATAGGAAATTGCATCCAAATATCTATGATAAGATTGTTTATATTGAAAAGAATATTTGAATCTTGAAATATTTATGTCCTGCTCTAAAGGAAGAGGGGGTTGGGTATATTATTTTATATCTGTCTGTTCCTATTTGTTGTCTGCCCCTTAGAAAAGTAATTATTATATAATCATTACATTATTACAGGTATGGCCAGGTAATGTAGTATTTCCTGACTTCAAGTAATTATATCATGACATTATTACAGGTATGGCCAGGTAATGTAGTTTTTCCTGACTTCAAGTAATTATATCATTACATTATTACAGGTATGGCCAGGTAATGTAGTATTTCCTGACTTCAAGTAATTATATCATGACATTATTACAAGTATGGCCAGGTAATGTAGTTTTTCCTGACTTCAAGTAATTATATCATTACATTATTACAGGTATGGCCAGGTAATGTAGTATTTCCTGACTTCAAGTAATTATATCATTACATTATTACAGGTATGGCCAGGTAATGTAGTATTTCCTGACTTCAAGTAATTATATCATGACATTATTACAGGTATGGCCAGGTAATGTAGTTTTTCCTGACTTCAAGTAATTATATCATTACATTATTACAGGTATGGCCAGGTAATGTAGTATTTCCTGACTTCAAGTAATTATATCATTACATTATTACAGGTATGGCCAGGTAATGTAGTATTTCCTGACTTCAAGTAATTATATCATGACATTATTACAGGTATGGCCAGGTAATGTAGTTTTTCCTGACTTCACAAACAACAGATCCTTTGATTACTGGACACAGCTTGTAAAGAGTTTCCATGACAAAGTACAGTTTGATGGAATGTGGATTGTAAGTAATGATGTCACATGACATTTGTATGTAAGTAATGATGTCACATGACATTTGTATGTAAGTAATGATGTCACATGACATTTGTATGTAAGTAATGATGTCACATGACATTTGTATGTAAGTAATGATGTCACATGACATTTGTATGTAAGTAATGATGTCACATGACATTTGTATGTAAGTAATGATGTCACATGACATTTGTATGTAAGTAATGATGTCACATGACATTTGTATGTGAAATGATTTCAGGTGACATTTTTATGTGAAAAAAGTAAATAGATACCAGGAATAAAATTCTGTACACAATACACATGTTTTGTCTACAAAAGACTTATCAGTGACACTCAAATCAAAAAAGATAAAGAGTCCTTATAAAGTATAAAGTTGAAGAGCATTGAGAACCCAAAATTCCAAAATATTTGGTTAAATACAGCTAAAAGAGAGGCGAAAGATACCAGGGAGACATTCTAACTTATATAAGTCAAAAATAAACTGACAATACCATGGCTTACAAAGAAACAAATATCAAGAGACAAATAATTGTACACAAAACACAACATGGAAAACTAAAGACTAAGCACTACAAACCCCACCAAATACTAGGGATAATCTCAGGTGCTCCTGAAGGGTAATAAGATCTTGCTCCACAGGTGGCACTAGTCGTGTTGCTCATGTTAGTACAAAACCAGTAACAAGTCTAATTCGCTAGGTTACAATTCTGAAAAGGGGACAGCAATGGGGTTACAACATAAGGAACATATCTTATATCATCTGTGAAAAGCATATTCCATAATGGTCAACAAACTAAGGTAATCTTTTCCTGGAGTAGAAATCCTTAGTATTTCAAAAATAGTCAAAGTTTTGTTAACATTTAATTTTTAATTATTGATGTGTAATGATAATTTATGTCAACTTAGAAGTGCTGACTATTGGACTGGTGATACCCTTGGAGAAGAAAGACGCCATCCCCTTTCTTGTTGTTATGTATACCTCTTAGGGCTCAATCATTTAATGTCAGTTTTCCACCTCGTTAATTTATATTATAAGATAAAAAGAAATCTATATCGTGCTGTTATATTTTAAAGAAATACCTCAAAAAAATTCATAATGTATACTGTAAATGCAGAAACTATTGCAATGTTTTTGTTGATACAAAAAATGTGACATGGTTATAATCGCAAAAATTTAAACTTGCATTTTGATAATAATAAATGCATGCAATAATTGCTGAATTTACAGTATTTCATATGATTGTGCACCAACAGCTTTATATCTCTTCAGTGATTTCATAAATATTTGATAACATTATGTATAAATAAAGGCAACAGTAGTATACCGCTAACTATTGATATGATCTTTAATATTAAGCAAAAGACATATTAATGAAAAGTCAAAAGGATAATACCTACAAGTGGAACAATAAACTAGTATTGAAACTAAAGCTGTCCCAATATAATTTTGAAATAACTTAACCAATATTTAAATGTAATTTTTTAAGCTCACCTGGCCAATAGGGCAAAGTGATCTTTTCTCATCACCTGGCTTCAGTTGTTGTCGTCATCCCTTGTCATTAACTTTTAAAATAATCTTATCCTCTGAAACTACAGTGCCAAATTTAACCAAACTTGGCCACAATCATCATTAAATTTTCTAGTTTAATAAAAATGTGTCTGATGATCCCACCTGCCTACAAGGATGGCTGACATGGCTAATAATAAAACATTTTTGCTTTATCTCTGAAACTAAGGCTTTTAGAGCAAATCTGACATGGGGTAAAAATGTTTATCAGGTTGAGATCATCTGCCCTGAAATTTTCAGACAACAAGTTGTTGGGTTGCTGTCCCCAAATAAGTTCTGATAAGGAAATTTTTGCAGTTTTTGGTTATTATTTTAAATATTATTATAGTATCTAACAGTATTAATTATGATTTATACCTTATTTTACACGATTTCAAGAACAACAGTAAATACATGTGAGCAACACCCAACACCAGCTCTTGAGAGCCGTTTTTTCTTCTTCTCATAATGAATTTTTTTCTTTCTTCATATAAATGAATATAAAAGGCATTTTTTTATTAAATTTTGAGTATTTTCTTTGATATTAGTTTATCTACTTAACCATATGGAATATTTCAGGACATGAATGAGATATCAAATTTTGTAGCAGGATCTATTAACAGTTGTCCTAAGAATTCCATAGAAGATCCTCCATATGTCCCAGGTAAGGATCTATTAACAGATGTACATGTACTTAGAATTCCATAGAAGATCCTCCATATGTCCAAGGTAAGGATCTATTAACAGTTGTCCTAAGAATTCCATAGAAGATCCTCCATATATATGTTCCAGATAAGGATCTATTAACAGTTGTACATGTACTTAGAATTCCATAGAAGATTCTCCATATGTCTCAGGTAAGGATCTTTTAACAGTTGTCCTAAGAATTCCATAGAAGATCCTCCATATGTTCCAGGTAAGGATCTATTAACAGATGTACATGTACTTAGAATTCCATAGAAGATCCTCCATATGTTCCAGGTAAGGATCTATTAACAGTTGTCCTAAGAATTCCATAGAAGATCCTCCATATGTCCCAGGTAAGGATCTATTAACAGATGTACATGTACTTAGAATTCCATAGAAGATCCTCCATATGTTCCAGGTAAGGATCTATTAACAGTTGTCCTAAGAATTCCATAGAAGATCCTCCATATGTCCCAGGTAAGGATCAATTAACAGTTGCAGGGTTTCCCCTGGGTCAATTATTTTTTTCACCACCTCTTTCGCCAAAACAATATATTTTTCGCCACTTTTTAATTTTTTTGCCAAGTAACATTATATATTTTTCGTTTATTCCCCCCCTAAATAAGATGAGTTTGCCCCATCGTTGTCTATGATTATTCTCTCAATTTTATCTTAGAGTCTACGTTGTAATGAATAAACACTTAACATTTACTATTTATCACTTGGAATTTATCCCTCATTTAAGGTGTAGGTATACATTGAAGTGATACTCCCTTTCGAGGGGTTGTTCCCAATCTTTTGCAAAGATTTCTTCATAATGACAGTTTTCTTTTAGTCTAGACCATCGTAAATGAAAAAGTTGAGACGCAGAAACATGCTTCAAACATGTCGTGTCACACAAAAGACTTTAAAGTACTCATTAAAATCAATTATCTATATTAAAGTCAAAGGATAAAGTTTTAAATCGGGCGATTTTTTTTGCTTTTAATTTTTTTTTCGTCATAACAACAGTTTTTGTTTCTGGACTATCATTAAATGAAGGAGGGACGTCAAAAGTATGCTTCGAACACATGTGTCGCAAAGTAGTTAATAAATGATCAGTTTGTGACATGTGTCGGACGCCATTTAACCATATCATTTTGTTAAACAATACAATCAACACCTTTATTAATTAGTCCTTTGTTGTCGATATCACAAAATGCAATCAGCTGATAATTGATTATCTGTCAAAATCTAAACCAGTTCAGAGTATATTCCGAGTATATTGTTTGATCCGATAAAATCCGAGAAACCCGAAAAAATGTAAATAAACAAGATGGCTGAAAATAAATCGTAAAATATATTTCTTTCGCCAAATTCTTCGCCAATGATGAATTTTAATCGCCACAATTATTATTTTTTCGCAAATTGCGAAAAATGGCGGCCGCCAGCGAAAAACCTGCAGTTGTACATGTACTTAGAATTCCATACAAGATCCTCCATATGTCCAAGGTAAGGATCTATAAACAGTTGTCCTAAGAATTCGATAAAAGATCCTCCATATGTCCCAGGTAAGGATATATTAACAGTTGTCCTTAGAATGCCATAAAAGATTTTCAATATGTCCCAGGTAAGGATCTATTAACAATTGTCCTAAGAATTCCATGCAGATCCTCCACATGTCCCAAGTGAGGATTTATTAACAATTGTCCTACGAATTCCATAGAAGATCCTCCATATGTCACAGGTAAGGATACATTAACAGTTGTCCTAAGAATTCCGTAAAAAATCCCATATATGTTCCAGGTAAGGATATATTAACCGTTGTCCTAAGAATTCCATAGAAGATCTTCCATATGTTTCAGGTAAGGATATATTAACATTTCCTAAAAAATCTATAGAAGATCCTCCATATGTTACAGGTAAGGATCTATTATTAGTTGTTTTATTAACAGTGGTCCTAAGAATTCCATATGATCCTCCCTATGTCCCAGGTAAGGATCTATTACCAATTTTCCTAAGACTTCCATAGAAAATCCCATATATGTTCCAGGTAAGGATATATTGACAGTTGTCCTGAGAATTCCATAGAAGATCCTCCATATGTCCCAGGTAAGGATCTATTAACAGTTGTCCTAAGAATTCCATAGAAAATCCCATATATGTTCCAGGTAAGGATCCATTAACAGTTGTCCTAAGAATTCCATAGAAGATCCTCCATATGTCCCAGGTAAGGATCTATTAATAATTGTCCTAAGAAATCCATAGAAGATCCTCCATATGTCCCAGGTAAGGATCTTTTAACAGTTGTCCTAAGAATTCCATAGAAGATCCTCCATATGTCTCAGGTAAGGATCTATTAACAGTTGTCCTAAGAAATCCATAGAAGATCCTCCATATGTCCCAGGTAAGGATCTATTAACAGTTGTCCTAAGAAATCCTTAAATCATCCTTCATATGTCTCAGATAAGGATATATTAACGGTTCAAGAATTCCATAGAAAGTGTTCATAGTTAAAGGTGCACATACATCAAAGTGAGTGACACATGCTTTTGAGAGCCTCTTGTTCACTATAAAAATTATTTATTTTGACAGATGTTGCAGGAGGAAGCCTGAGATTTTCTACAATTTGTGCCACATCACAACAGAACTTATCTATATCATACAACGTGCATAATCTATACGGACTTACTGAAACTCAGGCCACTTACACGTAAGTATTATCATGGACATTTGGTTTACAAGGACCTCTGTTTTATAGGATTAAGTTAAACTGATGCCACTAACATGTTGGTTAATTACCATCATGGGCCTCTGGTTTATAGGGATAAAGGTAAACTGATGCCACTAACATGTTAGATAATTATCATGGACCTCTGGTTTACAGGGATTAAGTTAAACTGATGCCACTTACGTGTTGGTTAATTATCATCATGGGCCTCTGGTTTATAGGGATTTAGTCAAATTGATGCCACTAACATGTTAGTTAATTATCATCATAAGCCTCTGGTTTATAGGGATTAAATCAAACTGATGCCACTTACATGTTGGTTAATTATCATCATTGGGCTCTGGTTTATAGGGAATAAGTTAAACTGATGCCTCTTACATGTTGGTTAATTATCATCATTGGGCCTCTGGTTTATAAGGATTAAGTTAAACTGATGCCACTAACATGTTTGTTAATTATCATCATGGGCCTCTGGTTTATAGGGATTAAGTTAAACTGATGCCTCTAACATGTTGGTTAATTATCATCATTGGGCCTCTGGTTTATAAGGATTAAGTTAAACTGATGCCACTAACATGTTAGTTAATTATCATCATTGGGCCTCTGGTTTATAGGGAATAAGTTAAACTGATGCCTCTAACATGTTAGTTAATTATCATCATTGGGCCTCTGGTTTATAGGGATTGAGTTAAACTGATGCCACTAACATGTTGGTTAATTATCATCATTGGGCTCTGGTTTATAAAGATTAAGTTAAACTGATGCCTCTAACATGTTGGTTAATTATCATCATTGGGCTCTGGTTTATAGGGATTAAGTAAAACTGATGCCTCTAACATGTTGGTTAATTATCATCATTGGGCCTCTGGTTTATAAGGATTAAGTTAAACTGATGCCTTTAACATGTTGGTTAATTATCATCATTGGGCCTCTGGTTTATAGGGAATAAGTTAAACTGATGCCTCTAACATGTTAGTTAATTATCATCATTGGGCCTCTGGTTTATAGGGATTGAGTTAAACTGATGCCACTAACATGTTGGTTAATTATCATCATTGGGCTCTGGTTTATAAGGATTAAGTTAAACTGATGCCTCTAACATGTTAGTTAATTATCATCATTGGGCCTCTGGTTTACAGGGATTAAGTTAAACTGATGCCTCTAACATGTTGGTTAATTATCATCATTGGGCCTCTGGTTTATAAGGATTAAGTTAAACTGATGCCTCTAACATGTTGGTTAATTATCATCATTGGGCTCTGGTTTATAGGGATTAAGTTAAACTGATGCCTCTAACATGTTGGTTAATTATCATCATTGGGCCTCTGGTTTATAAGGATTAAGTTAAACTGATGCCACTAACATGTTTGTTAATTATCATCATGGGCCTCTGGTTTATAGGGAATAAGTTAAACTGATGCCACTAACATGTTGGTTAATTATCATCATTGGGCCTCTGGTTTATAGGGATTAAGTTAAACTGATGCCTCTAACATGTTGGTTAATTATCATCATGGGCCTCTGGTTTATAGGGATTGAGTTAAACTGATGCCACTAACATGTTGGTTAATTATCATCATTGGGCCTCTGGTTTATAGGGATTAAGTTAAACTGATGCCTCTAACATTTTGGTTAATTATCATCATTGGGCCTCTGGTTTATAGGGAATAAGTTAAACTGATGCCTCTAACATGTTGGTTCATTATCATCATTGGGCTCTGGTTTATAAGGATTAAGTTAAACTGATGCCTCTAACATGTTGGTTAATTATCATCATGGGTCTCTGGTTTATAGGATTAAGTTAAACTGATGCCACTAACATGTTGGTTAATTATCATCATGGGCCTCTGGTTTATAAGGATTAAGTTAAACTGATGCCACTAACATGTTGGTTAATTATCATCATGGGCCTCTGGTTTATAGGGAATAAGTTAAACTGATGCCACTAACATGTTGGTTAATTATCATCATTGGGCCTCTGGTTTATAGGGATTAAGTTAAACTGATGCCACTAACATGTTGGTTAATTATCATCATTGGGCTCTGGTTTATAAGGATTAAGTTAAACTGATGCCACTAACATGTTGGTTAATTATCATCATGGGCCTCTGGTTTATAGGGAATAAGTTAAACTGATGCCACTAACATGTTGGTTAATTATCATCATTGGGCCTCTGGTTTATAGGGATTAAGTTAAACTGATGCCTCTAACATGTTGGTTAATTATCATCATTGGGCGTCTGGTTTATAAGGATAAAGTTAAACTGATGCCACTAACATGTTGGATAATTATCATCATGGGCCTCTGGTTTAAAGGGATTAAGTTAAACTGATGCCACTAACATATTTGTTAATTATCATCATGGGCCTCTGGTTTACAGGGATTGAGTTAAACTGATGCCTCTAACATGTTGGTTAATTATCATCATTGGGCCTCTGGTTTATAGGGAATAAGTTAAACTGATGCCACTTACATGTTGGTTAATTATCATCATTGGGCTCTGGTTTACAGGGAATAAGTTAAACTGATGCCACTAACATGTTAGTTAATTATCATCATTGGGCTCTGATTTACAGGGAATAAGTTAAACTGATGCCACTAACATGTTGGTTAATTATCATCATTCGGCCTCTGGTTTACAGGGAATAAGTTAAACTGATGCCACTAACATGTTAGTTAATTATCATCATGGGCCTCTGGTTTATAAGGATTAAGTTAAACTGATGCCACTTACATGTTGGTTAATTATCATCATGGGCCTCTGGTTTATAGGGATTAAGTTAAACTGATGCCTCTAACATGTTGGTTAATTATCATCATTGGGCCTCTGGTTTAAAGGGATTAAGTTAAACTGATGCCTCTAACATGTTGGTTAATTATCATCATGGGCCTCTGGTTTATAGGGATTAAGTTAAACTGATGCCTCTAACATGTTAGTTAATTATCATCATTGGGCCTCTGGTTTATAGGGATTAAGTTAAACTGATGCCACTAACATGTTGGTTAATTATCATCATGGGCCTCTGGTTTATAGGGAATAAGTTAAACTGATGCCTCTAACATGTTAGTTAATTATCATCATTGGGCTCTGGTTTATAAGGATTATGTTAAAATGATGTCACATACATGTTAGTTAAAATAAGTAAGTAAGTAAGTAAGTAAGTAAGTAAAACTTTATTTGGATTCGGCATATTGACAAACAATACAAACATAAGCTCTAATGAGCTTTTCACCGAATATAAAAACATATGCAATAACAAATAAAACAAGACATGCAGCATGCAATAAATAATAAGAAGCAGCACCAAAAATTAACTCTAAGCAAATAGATAATACATGTATCTTGCAAAATACCAAAACATATATATGAAGCACTAAAATTTTTAAAAATTTTCTGTTTAAAAATTAATTTTTAAATAATTTATGAATTATAAAGTAAAAAATTTCAAATCTTTCAAATTTTAAAAGGTAAAAAACAAAATTTCAGTTGCAACGCAGGCTGTTAATGCAACATGAAAAGCATAAATATTGTAACACAAAGTTATCTACAGGCAGAGCAAAAACATTCTGTTCCACTCCAGGACTGTACAAGACTCTTAAAATGTGAGAAGCTGTTAACAGTCCTGAAGTGGTCAGGTAAGCTATTCCATAAAGTAGCAGCAGCAAAACTAAAAGATTTTTTTCCATATGAGGTAGTTCTTACCTGTGGTACATCCAAAATATTGCTGTATCTAAAAGAATATTTAGTGTGTTTAATTTTTATTAAATTTTGTAAACATACAGGAGCCAAATTATTTAAAATTTTATAAGTCTCAAGTGCCATTGTCCTGATGCGTCTTACTTGTAGGGTTGGAACCTTTGCGTTCTCAAGAAGAGTTTCAGAGGATGATAAATAGTCGTCGTATACAAATCGTAATGCTCTCTCTTGTATTTTTTCAAGTTTTTTAGAATTTTTCTCTGTACAAAAATGCCAAGCCAAAGGGCAAAAATTAAAATTACTCAAAATAAAAGTATGAAAAATTGTAAGTTTATTTAATCTGTTTAAAAATGATCCAATTCTCTTGAGAACATTCAGCTGTTGTGATGCCTTTCTACACAAGTTACTTATATGTGCATCAAATTTTAGTTGGTAATCAATATCAATTCCAAGTAACTTTACTGTTTCTTCACATGATAAAATATTTTGCTGAATTTGTATAGATGGATTTTTTGCAAAGGTTCTTTTCCCTACAGCAATAACTTGGAATTTATCAGGATTTGCCTGCATCTTATTTTCTTTAAACCAATCAATAAGCACTTGAGACTCAGATTCTAATGTTGATATGAGATGGTCATAATCCGGACTACTAAAAGACAGAGTATTGTCGTCCGCATAATTATATAATGTACCATGTTTAACAAAATAAAAAATATCATTTATGAAGATATTAAATAAAAGGGGCCCCAATATAGAACCTTGGGGTACCCCTTTTTGGATGTCAGCCCAGCTACTCAGAACACCGTTTACTTTAATTTGCTGTTTTCTATCAGAAAGATATGATTTTAATAAAGATACTGAATGTGGAGAAACACCATATGCTAGTAATTTATCTAGTAAAATTTCATGAGGTAAGCAGTCAAAAGCTTTTGATAAATCCATAAGAACTGCAGCTATATATAAGTTTTTGTCTAAAGCTTTACGCCAGTCTTCCAGTAATCTGAGCAACGTAGTCTGACATCCATGTCCTCTACGGAAAGCACATAAATAAGGGTTAAAAATGGAATCAAAGAAATCGTATAACTGTATTTCAAATATTTTTTCGTAAAATTTTGAAAAAATAGGTAACACACTGACTGGTCTGTAATTTGATTTAAGTAGTGGGTCACTCTTTTTATGTAAGGGTGTAACTTGGGCTTCTTTAAGTTTGTCTGGAAATATGCCCGTGTCCACAGTCAAATTTATAAGACTGGTTAGCTGAGGTGCAACGACAGATTTGCTAGCTTTAACTATTTTTGCTGGTATCCCATCTGCTCCAGTTGCTTTTTTGACATTAACTTTATTTATGATTTTTTCCACTTTTTCTGATGTCACCTTTTGAAATTTAAAATTTGCATCTGTTTTCAAGTGATTTTGCTCATGTATGGCATTTAAGCTATGATTGTTTAATGGATCATATATAACATCATTTCCTATCTTCTCAGCAACAGTAGCAAAAAATTTATTAAAAATATCTGATACATCTTTTGAATTATTTATAATTTTGTTTTCTTCAAATAAAATAGTCTTTTGCCCTTGGGATTTGCATTTTTTTGAAAAGAAAGGTTTGACAGTATTCCAAAAATCAGCACTTTTTGATCCTCCAGAACAGCGTTCTAAAAAAATATTTTCATAGATTTCTTTTTTAACTTATTTACCAAATTTCTTTGCTGTCTGAATTTTTCCCAAGTATGATTATTTCTTTTTTTGGTGTACTGAGAAAATAGCATGTGTTTTCTGTATATGGCTTTTCTTAATTCTCCATTCATACATGGAAGAGGACTTTTTCTGGGATACCTTGACTTCAAAGGTGCATGTTTGTCTAGTGTTTTAATAAAGTTATTTTCATATGTTTGGTAGATCTCATTTACCTGTTCTGCAGTTGTTACTCCATCTACAATTTCAATTTTAATTTTAGCAATATCATTTTTAAAGTTATCAATATCGAAATTTTTATAGCTCCTGTATATAATTTTTTCATTTTGCTGTTGAAATCTAGTGAAATGAGACAATAGGAATGGTTTCAGCTCAATTAGTATTGAAGACTGGGGAACAACATTTCTATATGTATTGTCTTTATATTTTATACTATAATTTACAGGGCACTAAAAACTGTCAGAAACAAAAGACCATTTATAATCTCAAGGTCAACATATGCTGGTCAAGGTTATTATGGTGGACACTGGTCAGGAGATAATTTTGCCACATATCATGACATGGCAATGTCTATACCAGGTAATATACAATCCTAGGTTAGAACCAAAAACAAAGGACAGTGCTATAAATATATACAATAATATACGTAGATATAGGAAGATGTGGTATGAGTGTCAATGAGACAACTCTCCATCCAAGTCACAATCTATAAAAGTAAACCATTATAGGTCAAGGTACCAACTTCAACAGGAGCCTATGCTCACACTGAACAACTAGCTATAAAGAGCCCCAAAAATTACTTGTATAAAACCATTCAAACAGGAAAACCAATCGTCTAATCTATATAAAAAACTAGAAACGAGAAACATTTATGAACCACATAAACAGACGAGAACCACTGAACCTCAGATTCCTGACTTAGGACAGGTGCAAACAATTGCAGCAGGATTAAAAGTTTAAATGGTACCAAACCTTCTCCCTTTTCTGAAACAGTAGAATAACATCACAACATAGAATGACACACTATAAAATATCAATTGGAATGACTTAACTCAAAAAAAAAAAAAAACATGTTTGGTTTAAATGATATGTTTAAAATCTTAAATCTGAAAATGAACAGTACTTTTTTCATAGATACATTGGCCTTGGACATCTTCAAGATATATCAATTTCAGTTTTAAAACTTATTTCTATATTTAAATGATTGGAATGTTTTAAGAGTCGTTGAACTTGTTACTGGCTTGGGTCAATAACTGCATGGTTGGTCTTTATGTTTTTTTTGTAAGTTTTGTATCAAGTATGACATTTGCGCCGATTTTGAAAATTTCCATTCTTTCATTTGCGCCGATTTCATTTTTTCATTTGCGCCGATTTTATAATTTCTCCTAATTGGATTTACAGGTAAAAATAAGTTAATAAGTTAATATTTTTACATGTACTATAACATGAAGGTTTATTGGTATATCTGATTATAAACGTTGTTCACTTATGTTTAATAGATATAGGAAGATGTGGTATGAATGCAAATGAGACAATTCTCCATCCAAGCTGATTGGAAGACTATTTATGAAAGTAAACCATTTTTAAGTTTATTTTGATTCAATTTGTTCTGGAAATTCGTTGTAACACGATGGACATATTGTAACGACCTGATGAGTCAATTCTTTCATCTTCGACAGCCATACATATCGGAGGGTCATTGTTCAGAAAAATAACATATCTTACCGATGTACCATTAAATCGTGTAAAGCCAGAGTCACAACGGATTCTGATTGGGAGACTATTGTCAAACCAAAACACAGAAAGAACATAACCATCTGGCAGTTGACCGAAAGACCGAGGCTGAAGATCTACGAGTACGGTAAAGGAAAAGTCTGGAGATGTATCTTCAAAGACTGGGATGAAAAGTTATCTCATTGGCACTATTACCATATCCTCTTATATCTGTTTACCTGTAATTTACCTGTAATTTACCTGTAAAAAAATCGGCGCAAATGAAAAAAAAAATCGGCGCAAATGAAAGAAAAAATCGGCGCAAATGAAATGCAGATCGGCGCAAATGCAAAACGCCGGAATATTCTTTTTTAAACAAATTCGAAAGATTTCAAACTTTGTATTGAGTAATTATCAATATTAGATTGAAGTATTTTGTTATTTCAGAAATATTTAAGATGCTTGGAATTGATTAGAAATAATTTGTCAGAAATGTGAATTAGATATTAACATATTGTGTAGATCAATGTTAGGAATGTTCAATTTTTTGAAAGATGGTGGACTTAAATTAAGTTGGTAAATGGAGGATTGGAGTGCTTCAAATTATTTTTTTTTGATTTTCAAATTTATTAGATTTTTTTTTTTCAGAGATGCTAAACTTTAATATGTTTGGTATATCTATGATTATTTTATTTTTTATTTTTAGAGCTATTAAACTTTAATATATTTGGTATATCTGTGATTAAGGTTTTTTTATTTTTAGAGCTATTAAACTTTAACATGTTTGGTATATCTATGATTAAGGTTTTTTATTTTTAGAGCTATTAAACTTTAACATGTTTGGTATATCAATGATTGGAGCTGATATTTGTGGATTTCAACTTGATACCACAGAAGAACTTTGTCAGAGATGGTACCAGTTAGGAGCATTTTATCCTTTCTCAAGGAGCCACAACTCCGTCGGACTGAAGGCAAATATGAATTACCTTGAATAAGAACATTTTTTTATATGTGATCGATACATACCTGAGAACTTCCTGTAATCTCCATGACGATTTTAAGCAAATGTGGATCTAAAGATTATCATAAGTGTTTCTAACTAAAGTATAAATTTATTGTTTGAATAATTACTTATTTGTGCTTTAGTACTGTTTTCATGCGATTGAATGTCTGTTTATAGAGGATTTTAGATTTTTAAAATTGAGGATCTCAAGAGTCATGTAAACCGTTGTCATTGTGGAAATCTCTGATAATATTGCAGAAATTTGAGTAATAATTAAAAGGATATAAGGAATCAAAAAATTTTGGACCACAAAAAAATCCTTCAACAATGAGAAAAACCCATACTGTATACTGTAAAATAAAGTATTAACAACACACACTCCAGGAGTCCTAACTTGTTTTTGCATTCAATTAAAAATAAGAGGATTGATATGAGAGCCAATGAGACAACTATCCATCAAAGTTCAAATAAAGTGGATGTAAACAATCTTAGGTCACCAGATTACCTTCAGGTGGTACCCAACACCTTCACTAAAATTAATTGGGATTGTTTAATTTTCATAAAATTTTTACAAATTATTGACTTTGACCCTTTGACAAAAATATGAAAATTTCTAAAATTTGAACCAACCATTTTATCAGAAAAAATACACTGGTTATATAGCAGTTTGACAAACACTAATTTTGATCATTGAGAAGCTTAGTAATCCCTTAACAACACAACATAATTAAAACGTTTAGCTGATTTTATAGAGTTATCTCCCTGTAGGGTTAGGTACCACCTTAAACAGTAAAAAATTGTATTTTGCCATAAAAATGGATCTCATTGGGGTCTAAGCGTGACGCGGGATTGTCGATATTTTGTAAGTGTGACACATGAAAGTCAAATTATTGTCCTGTGAAAACGGGAAATGAAGTCTAGGGCGACATGGGAAATTACAAAAAAATGAGAAATGCTTACGTACATAGTGTAAGCGGGAAACAGGAATCTGACAAAACAGTAAGCGGGAACCGGGATCAGAACCCCCCCCCCCCCCCAGTGGCGGATCCAGAGGGGGGGTTCCGGGGTCCGCACCCCCCCCTTTATTTTGGCCGATCAATGCATTTGAATCGGGACATATGTTTGCACCCCCCCTGCACCCCCCCTTTGCCCTGGGCTAGCACCCCCCCTTTCGAAAATTCCTGCATCCGCCACTGCCCCCCACCCACCCCCCACCCACAATGAGACCCCCATAAAAGGCGCACACATGAAAATAGAAAACAATTCAATGGCAAAAACTAACAGACTAATAAATATCAAAACAATTTAGATAAAACAAATATGACAGACATGAACCAATGACAAGCCTAATTTATTTGCACAAACCTCATCTTTTATGAAAAATAAGGAGATGTGAGACAGCTATCAACCAAAGTTCAAAAGAAGCAGATGTTAACAATTATAGGCCACCAACTTTGCCTATCTAGATCTAGATAATATGTCATAAGAGAAAATACTTTTGTTTAAACTTACACATTGCTACTTGCAACATGGTTTCTCCACAGTTCCTGACATTATTCGGGGGAATCAAGTTGGAAGTAAAAGATTGTTATGTGCCCTGAATATAAGAATTTATTTTGACTTCAAGGAAAAAAATAAACAAGGAGCAGCACCAGTGTTAAAAGTTATTTGGTTTAATAAATAAATCATATTTGTATATATATATTGCAGCCTCAAGACCCAGCTTCGTTCAGTCAGGACCTCATAGACTCAACAAAAACAGCCTATATGATCAGATATTCTTTGTTACCATATTTATATACACTGTTTCATAAAAGTCATATGATGGGAGAAACTGTTGCAAGGCCTTTGTTCTTTGAGTGAGTATAAAAATATGAATATTTTACTAAAGATCTTAGTGGAAAAAACCTTCTGGAGCTTCAAACTTATATGGGAAAATCTTTTTTTCATTTCAATTGTAAGACATCAAGACAAATGGTTGTAATATATGTTGTATTGCAGTACAAATGATAAAATTATTCATACATGTATTTTATCAGCTAGAACATCATATTTGATAAAATTGGATGTCTTTTTACTGTGTAAATAAAATTATTGATATTGGATATGTTCCTTATGTCATAACTTTAATCCCCTTCCCTTTCATGAATGGTATCTACCGAATTAGACTATTTACCAGATTTGTAACTCATAAGCAACACGACAGGTGCCACATGTGGAGTAGGATCTGCTTACCCTTCCGGAGCACCTGAGATCACCCCTAGTTTTTGGTGGGGTTCGTGTTGTTTATTCTTTAGTTTTCTATGTTGTGTCATGTGTACTATTGTTTTGTCTGTTTATCCTGTAATAATTTAACACTGATAGCACTGTCAAAACAACTTGAAAATGGTGGCATTTTTGTGGTTTGACCTCTTGCCATTGTAATATATAACTACAAGGTTTGGGGCAGGTTCAAATAGTGTGTCTAAAATATTTACAGTTAAACAAATTCCAGAATCAGAATAATAAAGGTAAAACGCATGCAACTAGGTATTATACCTCATATCAACATAAATTTTACTAAAAACCTGCAAATTATGAAACTTTTTTCATTGTAGGTTTCCACAGGACAAAAACACTTATAGTATAGATAGCCAGTTCCTATGGGGAAGTTCACTGATGATTTCTCCTGCCCTTCAAAAGGTAAAATTTGTTAATTATGTCTCCTCCCCTTGCAAAGGTAAAATTTGTTAAATATTTCTCCTGCCCTTTGCAAAGGTAAAATTTGTTAATTATCCTGGCCTTGAAAAGGTAAAATTTGTTAATTATTTCTCCAGCCCTTGAAAAGGTAAAATTTGTTAATTATTTCTCCAGCCCTTGAAAAGGTAAAATTTGTTAATTATTTCTCCAGCCCTTGATCAGAAACATTGAGAACGAGGCAGCGAGAAGAGTGGAAGTTGTTATTGCACTGAAAGAAAAATTTAATTTTTTATTGTTCTGACACCAATCAATATTATCACGTTTGTAAACATTGTACAGCACATATATAGCCCATCCCAATTATCCCTTTTTGTAGTATATTGCCCCTGTATTTTTATTATTTCTTGTGTATAAGTTTGTCTTGACATTTTTCATTTTTCAGATTACCCGCCATTTATTGTCACCCATTGTTGATTTTGTTGATCATTTAAAATAAATATATTTTCTTCTTTTAAACTATAAAGTATATAAAGAAAATTAAATAAATAAAACTGCTATCTAAATTAAAAGCTAGTATAATTCTGACCTTCCATTTATATGATTTATACTTAAAAGAAAAAAGAGACTTAATTTAAAATAATACTTAACTCTCAAGGTAAGTGTGGGTTGTCCGCGCTATACCACTGAATAAAAACATAGCACTGATACAACAGTAAAGAATTAAAAAAAAAAAAAAATAAGCTCATAGATAGTATCAAAACCTTCTGTTTTTGTTTTTGTTTATGGTAATAAACTTCTAAGCAGCTTTTTTGTCATACAGTCTTTTTGGTCTTCTCTTTTTTGTCAGACTCTAGTGTTGGTTATATATTACTATTGTTTGATATAGTTCATATCTACATACCGTGTTCAGCATTAAAAAGTATTAAATCACAGACTGAAAATATTTATGTCGTTGGCTAAGTTGAAGAAGATTATTCAAAAACCATTTCATGCACCGACTACCCCGAAAATCTATACCCCAGCAATATTAGGAGACAGCATTATAGGTAGACTAAAACAACAATCAACTCTACCTATACATCAAGAAAATACTGGTGGTGTCAGGGAGGTAGGACAGCAACTAAAGCCTTGGATTGGGTCAAACAAAATCTTGACACAGAAGTACAGCTGATTCCAGAAAAAATCTGGCTATATATTCTTATAGGAACCTGTGATTTTACATCCTTCAACAGAACAACAAAATATATATCACTGAAATTTCAAAACAATGCCGAACTAGTTGAACATCTTATTAACAGGTACAAAGAAATTATCAAAACACTCAAGGATCTCTCACCAGACAGCCAAATTACAATATTAGAAATACCCTTTTTTTCAATACAAGCTTGGAACAAATCACACAGCCATAAAGACCCGGAAGTATTTTATGATCAAGACATCCAATTAGAGCAGCAAATAATCGAAATTAACAAAGCCATAAGAACCTTGAACCATCAAAACTTTTCTCCAAATTTCAACATAGACTTGTATAGGACATCAACCAGGCAACAAAGAACATATCAAGCAGGTACTTCACACAGCTGTAGGCAAGGAAATACCAAGAGTAGGAGATTGTATAATTTAAGCCTCTTGGACGACGGAATTCATCCAAACATCCACCTATCCAAAGCTTGGTTGAGGAAACTTACAAACCAAATCTCGAGAGACTGTTGGACAAAAAACAAAGCACCAGAAGAAACTGATGTAAATAACAACATCTAGGGAGTAAAACATCAGATAAACATTTAGAGAGTATAATAACAAAAAGATATCTATAATAAATAGGCTAAATTTAGAAGGTTAGTGTGGGTTGTCCGCGCTATACCAAAAACTATACACTCGGAAAGATAGGTCAGTGTGGGTTATCCGCGCTATACCAAACATCAATCTAGTGTATATTAATATTTTTATTCTATTTTTAAAATTAATAGGTTAGTGTGGGTTGTCCGCGCTATACCAAACACCATACACTCAGAAAGATAGGTCAGCGTGGGTTGTCCGCGCTATACCAAACATCAATCCAGTGTATATTAAAAACTATATTTAAACCTGAATCTAGTAGGTTAGTGTGGACTGTCGGAGCTATACATTTTAAATCTTAAGAAAAAGGAAAAAAAAAAAAATCAATATTTAATATTTAGAGATTATAAATACTCCCTAGCTGTTACCAAATAAAAACATCAAAATGCAGGTGCAAAGAATGAAGAAAAATTGTTCAACTGGAGACCTGCGAACCAGCACTATAACAACAAGATCATATACATTGGATAGAAATACTGCGCTAGAAAAAAAAATGGAGGCATGCCAGAAAGAACATATAAAATTTGAATTAAAGTCAGGAAAAATTTTTGTAATAGAATTGAGCACTGGAGCATACGAAACCACCAAAAATGAAATACTTAACATCCTTCAAAGTGAAATAATGAAAGATCAATTTGTAACTCTACCCGTCCAAAATGGTGTAGAAAATTCAGGACTTACAGTAGACTCGTGTTACAAAGTATTTAACAAAAAACTTAATGGAGAAACAGGAAATATGCTAAAATTTACTATAAATATGTATCACACAACTTGCAAAATCAATGTGAATGGTAGCAGAGTGGACTTATTTATCAACAACATATTTGATAAGCTATGTGAAAAGCTAACCAAAGACCACGGAGAGATCAACATCCTCAACAAAAATATTCAAACATACTTATCTCAGTTGAGAAATTGTTCCTCAGAAACTATACAAAAATCAATAGCACAGGAAAAGAGTAAGAAAGAACAACTGAATAACCCAAATGAGGAGTTGTTATGTATTGAACAAACCGTCAATACAGAGGATGAAATAAGCAGTTTAGAAACACGCATGAGAGGAAGAAAGGAACATTCCCAAGATGAACAGGCAAATACAGACGGTAATACTAATACTGCAAGTCCAGACAACTGTATTTGTCCGTATTGCAATAAATATGTAGAAGAAGGGATTGGATGTGACAGATGTGATTACTGGTACCATTACCAATGTGAAAATCTGTCTAACAAAGTTGGAGAAAATGAGCTGAAACAGTTAGATTACATCTGCACATTATGTAATGATGACATAATGTATGAAAGAAGAAACATAACAGAGTGCGATCCATCTTCAGAAGATAACAACATAAACATAAATATAAACACAGGAAGCACACAAGATGAACAAGATGAAACAGGACACAATGATCAGATTAGAACACGGATAGAACCTGATCACATTACCATTAGTATAGACAAAGATTTACCATCCAGGTCTAATAATATACAAAACCAGATGAGAGAAAAGACAGATATGGAAGAAACTGACTTGAAATTGATTTTTACACCTAACATCAATGAAAGGTCAGAAGGATCAGCAAAATCAAAACAAAGACCAGTAAGTGGTAATGAAACAGGACCAACAATAACCATTACAGAAAATGTGAAGGAGAAAAAAACAAATGAGAGTCTGGTGAAAAAGAATCAAAAGGGCACCAAAAACAAAAACGACAAAGAGGAAACTATCATTGCCCAAAAAACAAGGATACTTAATCTAGAGAATGAAATCAAACACATGAAGTCAGTCCTAGACACAGTTACTAGAAGAGAAGAAACACAACAAAATGCCCAAGCGCAACAATGTACAACGAACAACATACATGGAGGACCAAATAGTGATACACACAATACATACATGTATCAACAGTTACAAAACCAAATGAAGGAAATGCATCTGGAGAATAGACTGAAAATAATGGAAAACCAAATGATACAGAACATGTGTATACAAACTGCGCTTACCACCCAAATGGCAATACAAAATAAACATAGCATACCACATCATTATGGCTTATACCAAGGACTACCTGGAAATGGTCACTATATACAACCAAATGTGATGCAAACCTATATGCATGCACCACCTTATGCATTCCATAATTCTCATATACCAACCCAGCCAGTCCTAAATCCAATGGGTATGCCACAAATGTCAATGCATATACCACCAATTCCAATGCATATGCCACCAAATCCAATGCATATGCCACCGAATCTTATGCATATGGCAACAAATCTAATGCAAATGACGCCAAATCCAATGCATATACCGCCAAATCCAATGCATATATCGCCAAATCCAATGCATATACCGCCAAATCCAATGCATATACCACCAAATCCAATGCACAACTTTATGCAAATACCAACGAATCGAATGCACAACTTCAGCCAGGCACCACCATACTCTATGCATAATATACAAAGGCCTCCAAATACAATACATAGTTCCAGACAAATGCCTAGGCCTCCAACATATAAGAATGGAACTCAACTACAGCAAAATATGCCTACACATGATACTGAGAACAGAACAACATCACATCACATGCGATGCCCAACCGAAGCAGTGATGTCTAGAATTATAGATGAACAGCAGCCACCTATAGAAATACATACAGTTGATATAGAACCTCACTGTACAAACACGATCATCAAAGAGAATAATAATGAAACACTACCTCTGAACAACTGTGAACAAAATGCTGAAAATGAAGTTCTTCAACATGTCGGTAAAGAAAACAACAGCAAATCCAATGCAAAGGTACAAGAGGAATATCAAACACTAGATGAGTCCAATCTACTGGATCCAAAGCAATCTTCAAACAATGGTCACCATTTTCGGATCACAAGCCAAAAAGGACTACCCCCAGAATTAACAAAAAGAAGAACAAACCATCAGGAAATTTAAGTAAGAATATAAACATCATTACATGCAATATTGAAGGATTAAAAACCAATATTGCATATCTTCACTCTTTAGATCACTCAAATACAATAATATGTCTACAAGAGCATTTCTTATGGGACTTTCAAAAAAAGAAATAAAAAAACTCCTTCCAACAATGGAGGATCACACAAGATGTTCTGATACAGATGACCCTCTGGATAGCTTCAAGTTACCGAAAGGAAAGGGAGGGGTATCAATACTCTGGCCATCAAAATGGTCCAGCAAAATTAAAAAACTAAAAGATGGAAATGAAAGGGTTATTGCAGTTAATATTACAGCAACCAATGATATATGCCTTATCAATGCTTATATGCCAACTCATACGACGAATTCACAACATGAATATATGGAGTGTCTAGACATTATTTCTGACATAATACAAAAGTATGAAAATACACACAAAATAGTGCTAGCAGGAGACCTGAACGGTACATTACAAACTTCCAGAGCAAACAAGCATGATAAAATACTAAGACAATTTACTGGAGATGTAAACTTAACTACTGGTGTTGAAATAGAAAATACCCATACCTTTTTTCATCATGCTGGAAATTCATCCTCACAAATAGATTATATACTTGTACAAGACAAAAACTTAGTTGCAGAGTATAAAATTGAGGACAAATCAAGTGCAAATACATCCGCACATACAATTGTAAAGATGGAAATAACCTGCCAGATGACAAATACCAGATATTCTAGTAAGAAAAACAATAAAGCAAAATTCAAAATGCTTTGGGAGCAAATAGACAAAGAAAGCTATAACAACGCTATACAGCAGGATATCAATTTAATTGAACAGGAAAAAGATGTCAATATTCAATTAAAAGTATTAATGGAAACACTAAATAAGGCAGGAAAAAGATCAGTTCCAACTAAGCTATTACAAACCAAGGGACAAAATGGAAAGCCTCGCCAGAAGTACTTATAATTCTGAAATCATGTAGGGAAATATATAAGAAATGGCAAGACATAGGGAAACCAAAAGAACACCACCTAGCAATTGAATTAAGAAATGAGAAAAAGAAATTAAGAAGTAAGCAAAGAGCAGAACATGCAATAGATAGACAAACATTTTACCAACAAATAATGGATAACCCTAATACTCAGCTTTTTTACAGACTGATAAATAGAGGCAGAAGCAACAGCCGAACTACAACCAATTGTCTGAAAATAGATGGAGAGTATATATTTTGTCATGAAGATCAAAGGAAAAGATTTGCACAATATTATGAAGACCTCAGTGTCCCAAAAGAAGAAATATATGACAATTCCTACCTAAATCTATGCAAAATTCGACAAAACTATGTACAGGAGGCCTTAGAAGAGTACGAACACAATCCTGAACTCTTTACAGACACAGACATAGAGAAAGCAATAGATTGTCTCAACACCAAAAAAAGTCCGGATGAATTTGGACTTACAGCTGAGCATCTTAAATATGCCAAGAGCACAATAGCACCAGCGATGAAGACAATATTTAACAACATTCTGATACACAGAAAGGTACCATTATTTTTCAAATCTGGTATACTCACACCAGTACTTAAGAAAGAAAAAGACCCAACAGAGACCAGTAACTATAGAGGCATAACAGTAACACCAATAACTGGGAAAACCTTTGAATACTCATTTCTAAACAAACTGATGATAGAGCCAAAAACAGACCTCCAATTTGGATTCACCAAAGGTCTATCGCCAATCATGGCAAGCTTAATTATTTCAGAAGCTAGATATGAGAAGAAAAAGGGGAATGACAATTTTTATATAAATATTCTGGATGTAAAATCAGCATTTGATGTAGTCCAACACACTATACTGATGGATAAAATGCTCAATCAAGAAATCCATCCAATATATTGGAAAATATTAACAGAATTATATTCTGATCTAACTACAAAAGTTAAATGGCTTGATGGTATAAGTAAACCCTTCCAAATTAAACAAGGTGTAAGACAGGGAGGAATATTATCAACCCATCTATACAAAATCTTTGTCCAAGATCTCCTAGTAGAATTAGAACAAAATTCAATAGGATACCAATTAGGAAATATATATGTAGGATCACCAACTTGCGCCGACGATATAGCCTTTATATCGAATGACAAGCATGAACTACAACTAATGCTAAATGTGCTTGGAAGATATGCAAATGAACACCACTACAGCATACATCCAACAAAAACCCAAATCATAGATTGTTCAAAAACAAAAAGTGATTACAAATGGACACTTGATGGAAATGATGTAACAATTGCTAAATCAGGGGTACACCTTGGATTAACAAGAGCTGAAAACAACGAAAGTCATATAAATGTACTAGAGAGAATAAAATTAGCAAGAAGAACTAAATATGCTCTTATGGGATCAGGGTGTCATGGTACAAATGGTCTAGATCCCCCAACCTCATTTCAAATCTACAAAACTTATGTCATTCCAAGGTTAATTTATGGATTAGAAGTGTTACCTCTAACCAGATCTGATATTGAACAGTTGGAAAGATTTCATAGAAAAAATCTTCGCCAGTTACAATCTCTTCCAGAAAGAACTGCCAATTCTGCAGTGTTACTACTGTTAGGAGCACTACCAATAGAAGCAGAAATTCATAAAAGAGTATTGTCTCTCCTACTTGCGCTACTAACATGTGAAAATGAAAAAATACATCAGCTTATAGAAAGACAAATAACAACAAATTTTGATAACAAAAATAGCTTCTTTTCTAGAGTTATGGATATCTTAGATCTGTATGAACTTCCAACCATTATACAACTTAAAAGCAATATTCCAAAGAAAGAACAATGGAAAAGAACTATCAAACTGAAAGTAGACAAATTTTGGAAGGACAAGACCTTAATAGAATCTGAAAGAAAATCTAGCTTAAAATTCATGAATACGGAAAACTTTGAGATCAATAAACATCACCAAGTCTGGAAAATAAAGCATTTGCCTCGTTTTGAACTTAGAAAAGCAATAATCAAGACTAGAATGATAACTGGAACATACATACTTCAGGCAGATCAACATAAATTCACTCCATATACAGTAGATCCAACTTGCCAATTATGTAAAACTGCCAATGAAGACATAACTCATTTCCTGACAACATGTCCCATACTCAGTACTATGAGAGAAAAATATTTCCTTGATATAAGAAAAGAGATCACTGATAAAATCACTCCAGCAAAATGGAACTGCACCTTCATGAGCAAAACTGCAATAGTACAATTGCTAATAGACTGTTCAAAATACAAGGAGGTGTTTGATAGCTGTGAAAAATTCATGGAAAACATTGAAAACAAAACTAGAAACATGCTATTTCAAATGCACATAGAGAGACTGAAAATTTTAGACAACAAATAGAAACACATAATGTGCATATATATATATAGTTATATAAAGATACATATATCATAAAGTGGAAGAACTGACAACCAAATGAGAACAATGATTATCATAAGTAACATATATATAGTACCAACACAGAGTCTGTCATTTAATTTAATAATAATTGTAAGAATCTTAAATATTTAAAGATCACTCCTATCCTCAACAGCCTTATACATCTATTATATGGTGCTTATCATTTATATAACCTTTTAAAATCTATTGATGGTGACAAAACAAGTTTTAATAACTTTTTAAAAATTTTAATATACAATTGATCATGAAGTACATATAACATTCCACTGAGAAAATCTGCCTTTTTAGATTTTACTAAATTCTTACATCTTAAACTATTATTATTTTAATACATAGATCTTATTAAATGAAACCTCCTTTTAATGTACATTTTATGCATATTAAAAAGCAAATTCAAATGAAACATAATTTTAAATATAATATAAAACTAAGTCACATACTTAAGTGAATATACTTGTATGGTTTGTTATAAAAAGGTCCATGTAAATATGCCTTGCATGACATTTCTATTGTTTATTGTTTATTTATATGTGCTGTACATATGTTGGAAATTTTGTTTTATCATTTTAAAAAATTTTAAGTTAAGGGAAAACTCCATATATATTTGGAGGTGCTCCTAATTAAAGGAGGCTTATACCTCTTTATATTTCTTTGTTTAAAGCTTGAAATTTATGGATTTAGTGAGGCTACTGTTAGTTTTTTTAAGTCATACCTCAATAACAGAAAACAGCAGGTAAACATTTGTAATGTTTATTCTGAACAACAACATATAAAATTTGGTGTCCCCCAAGGTTCTATACTTGGTCCCCTATTGTTTGTACTATTTATAAACGACCTTCCCTTATGTATTGAAAATTGTGAAACAGACCTATATGCTGATGACACCACTCTTCATAAATCTGGGAAAAACATAGAAAACATACATGATGATGTTCAAGAAGATTTATACAGGGTTGAAGAGTGGTGTAAAATGAACAACATGTTCATTAATGCAAATAAAACAAAATGTTTGGTTACTGGAACAAAACAGAAACTATCAATTCAGACTTATCAACCAAACTTGATAATAAATTCAAAAGTTTTACAAAATTCTTCATGTGAAAAATTATTAGGTGTTAAAATTGACAACACACTTAACTGGAAAAATCAAATTGACCAAGTTTGTGCTAATATATCATCCAGAATATACCTTCTTTCTAAAATAAAGAAGTTTTTAGATATAAATGCAAGGAAAACATATTACAATGGGTATATTCTTCCCTTAATTGACTACTGCTGTATTATTTGGGGTGAATGTAAAAATGAAGGGAAAACAAGAATTTTAAAACTCCAAAAAAGAGCAGCAAGATTAATTCTAGATGCAGATCCTTTATCCCCCTCAGCCCCCTTATTTAAAAAACTTAGATGGATGACAGTTGACAATAGAATAAATTACCACAAATATTTACTTCTATATAAATGTATGCGTATGGAAGCACCAATGTACCTAGTTCAAAAGTTTAAACTGAAATCAGATAATAATCCTTACTCCTTAAGAGGTGTCACTCAAGGTAATCTGATAGTTCCTAAGCCAAAAGCTGAACTATTTAAGAAATCCTTTGCTTATTCTGGATCAGTATTATGGAATGGACTACCACACAAAATGCGTAAGGCTCAAAACACTTTTACTTTTAAGCAAAGTATCAAGAAGTACCTAACACAATCCTGATAAGAAATATTTGCTACAATCATGACAATGCATTTGTAATGTATATTTTTTTTATTTTCATTTGATTTTTTTGACTACATGTATACTTCTTAAACAGCATTATATCTTATGTTAATAACAATACATTGAACTACATGACTGTAAATTAACTATGTGTAAATATCTGTTTTGATTGTATTGTAATTTGTATGTGAGGGCCTCAGGGAAGATTAGTTTATTATAACTAACTGAGTTTACCCTCTTTAAATAAAGAATTTATTATTATTATACCAAGAAGAAGAAGAAGAAAAGGTAAAATTTGTTAATTATTTCTCCTGCCCTTGCAAAGGTAAAATTTGTTAATTATTTCTCCTGTCCTTGAAAAGGTAAAATTTGTTAATTATCCTGGCCTTGCAAAGGTAAAATTAGTTAATTATTTCTCTAGCCCTGCTAGCCCTTGCAAAGGTGGGCATAGGACATTTGAGCGAAAAAGAAAAAAGCACATAGGGTCATTTGAGCGCCGACTTCATAGGACAGTTGAGCGCCGGGATATTAACCTTACCTGAGTTTTCAGACAGGACATTTGAGCGAAATTTTCCCTGATAATTTTACACGAATTAAGATTTTTTTTTTAAAGTAAGAAAAAAAAGTAAGATTTAGTTATAAATATTTTTTATTTTATTTCACACCCGAGTAATTCGACCGGTTCTGGCTGGTTTATGTAAGTGAAATCCTAAGTTGATCTCTATTTACCAATCAATTCTACTATAATTCATTGGCTATGCAAATTTTCTTTGTTCTAAAATTCTTATATATATATCTATTAAGTGAAATGTCCCTTGGCACTTGAAATCTTAATACTAATAATACATGTACGTGTTAAAATGGATATTATTTTGTCAACAATACAAAGAGCTTGATTCAGACATTAGTAAATGGCTTAAAGGGATTTTTGGGATAGCCTTTTTAGCTCCAGACGAAGTAGCCGACTGTTTCGTAGAAGATTTTATGGCCGTTGTACCTAACGACAAGCCTTGTATAGAATTTGCAGATTACCTGACTGATACTTATATAACAGATGAATCGTTATTACATAAAAATTCGGAGTTTGAACATTGATGCACCGCAGAGCCGAACAGAAAAGGAGAAGGAACAGAATCTCCGGGATTTGCATTCGAAATACTGCCAGCAGGAAATTACGAGGGATTTTTATGTCAGAAGCCTGGGATATAAGTTCCAAGCCCGAACAGACTTGTAAATAATGCCGTTGCCGAGTTTTATGTTTTATGACAGTGCTTTGTTTTTAGTGCTTTGTTTACAATTAAAAGATGTTTTAATCTTTTTGTTGGTAAACTCCTGTTTTATGACTGTGCTTTGTTTTTAGTGCTTTGTTTTTTACAATTAAAATATGTTTTAATCTTTTTGTTGGTAAACTCCTCATTTAATGAACTATATTCGTAAGAAAATGTGGTATGATTGCCAATAAGACAATTCTCTATCCAAGACTTGTTTTCGCTCAAATGTCCTACGCTTATTCTTATTTTCGCTCAAATGTCCTAAAATTTAGGCGCTCAAATGTCCTATACTTTGGCGCTCAAACGTCCTTTTTTTTTCGCTCAAATGTCCTGTCAATGCGCTCAAATGTCCATTGCCGGCAAAGGTAAAATTAGTTCATTATTTCTTCCCCTTACAAAGGTAAAACTTGTCAACCCAGGATGAAGGGGGGTTCCAACCATATGTCCCCATTTAAATTGGTGTCTTCCTCAAATGCCAACATTTTATAAGTTACCTATTCCTGGAACGCCAACAAAAATATTTCAATAGATGTTTATTTAAGAACAATAGTTGTTTTCATAACTATTTAAATGATTTTATAAGTATCTAAATCTAAAAAATAATTAGAGAACTTGATAAAATTGCAACATTTTATTACTTTTTGATGAGAAAAAAGTAGATTTAGGGGTTGAATTTATCATGAATTTTCATAAAATTTTCATTATAAAGAAATAAAAACATTATTTTTTACTTTAAAAAAATTAAATATTTTAGGAAGTGAAATTTTTATTACTATAAGACATATCTAAAAAATGAAAGAAATTCTAGTTAAATACAACTATTTCAAACTAAAAGTCCATAAAAAAATTATAGTAAGTAGTTCACTTAACTAATAAAATATTTATCATTTTAAATATTTTATTAGTTAAGTGAACTACTTACTATATGGACTTTTTACAATTAGTTAAACTTTACACTTGTAATTATAGATTATCGCTATTTTACCTATGACGACGTTGTCAATTTCAATGTCAATTTCGTTAGCAACGCCACATTGCCTCCTTAGTTTCTAGCGATAATTTTTCCATCTCAAGCGAGAAGCATGATATGAAAATTATCACAAAAAAAGATCAAAAGAAAAATGCACAAAATAGCGATAATAGACTCTTAAATGTGAAAATTGCTTGTAGAAAATATTCAACAATAATTATCAGATCACATATGAAGATTAGTGTTTTTTGTTGTCAGATCACATATGAAGATTACTGGTTTTTGTTGTCAATCTGCTTATATGTGTACTTATGTTATATGTATTTTTTCTTTGTTTTCCGTCTACAAACAAATAATATACTATTCATTTTTTTTTCTTTTTACGCTTTGAAAAAAGTATCAGAATATACTCCTTAACACTACAAAATTTCAAGTTAACAATAATTCTGATGATGAACTACCAACATAACAAACATCTCAACAATATGTTATAAATCACTTACAATAAATAAAAAAAGGAGTAATATTATACCCAAGAAAATATCCTGAACAACTAAACAAAATAAATGATAGTAATCTAACACTACAAAGTTTTGAGATATTCAATCAAGTAATACCAGAGGCGGATTTAGGGGGGGGGGGCCTTTTGGGGAAAAAATTTGGTTGCTTATATAGGGAATCACTGAATCGTGACTGGAGCGGGCCCCCTCTTAGGCAGTCAGTGGGCCCCCACTTACGAAAATTCCTGGATCCGCCACTGAATACAAGAGGATAATACAGCACACACAACTATAGAAATATTGGAAAAAAGTACCCAACTCCAAAATCTTTGTGATGCACCACACTTCAAATATTTATTTTTAGAGAAGAGCATATTGGTCTAAGCAGTTACAGCAAAAAATGATTTTCAACAACTTTACAAATATGAATGTGATTTAGCCACCTGGAATTTACCTTAAGGTATCTGTTGAATTAGTATAAAATTGAGAATGGAAATGGGGAATGTGCCAAAGAGACAACAACCCGACCATAGAAAAAAACAACAGCAGAAGGTCACCAACAGGTCTTCAAAGTAGCGAGAAATTCCCGCACCCGGAGGCGTCCTTCAGCTGGCCCCTTAACAACTATATACATGTACTAGTTCAGTGATAATGAACCCCATACTAATTTCCAAAAAGTACACAAGAAACTAAAATTAAAATAATACAAGACTAACAAAGGCCAGAGGCTCCTGACTTGGGACAAGTGCAAAAATGCGGCGGGGTTAAACATGTTTGTGAGATCTCAACCCTCCCCCTATACCTCTAGCCAATGTAGAAAAGTAAACGCATAACAATACGCACATTAAAATTCAGTTCAAGAGAAGTCCGAGTCTGATGTCAGAAGATGTAACCAAAGAAGATAAACAAAATGACAATAATACATAAATAACAACAGACTACTAGCAGTTAACTGACATGCCAGCTCCAGTCTTCAATTAAACTGACTGAAAGATTATGATTTCATCATATGAACATCAGGCACAATCCTTCCCGTTAGGGGTTTAGTATCATTCCATCATAACATATATGAGGAGAACATAACCTGTGTCATGCCAACAACTGGTTTTTATACGCCCGTCGTCTTTTAGACGGGACGTATTATGGTATACCGTTGTCCGTCCGTCCGTCCGTCCGTCCGTCCGTCCGTCCGTCGTCCACACTTCAGACAATAACTCAAAAACACTTTCACCAATTTCCATGAAACTTAAGTGAATTGTTTATATCTATTGACGTAAGCTCCCTTTCGTTTTTTTTTAATTTCAGATTTTAAGTTTTGGATTTATGGGGCTTTATTCATAAAAAAGGGGGGATTTTCAACACTTCGGACAATAACTCAAAAAGGCTTTCACCAATGTCCATGAAACTTTGGTGAATTGTTTATATCTATTGATGTAAGCTCCCTTTCAATTTTTATAAATTTCAGATTTTAAGTTTTGGATTTATGGGGCTTTATTCATAAAAAAAAGGGGGATTTTCAACACTTCGGACAATAACTCAAAAAGGCTTTCACCAATGTCCATGAAACTTTGGTGAATGTTTATATCTATTGATGTAAGCTCCCTTTCAATTTTTATAAATTTTAGATTTTAAGTTTTGGATTTATGGGGCTTTATTCATAAAAAAAAGGGGAATTTTCAACACTTCGGACAATAACTCAAAAAGGCTTTCACCAATGTCCATGAAACTTTGGTGAATTGTTTATATCTATTGATGTAAGCTCCCTTTTAATTTTTATAAATTTCAGATTTTAAGTTTTGGATTTATGGGGCTTTATTCATAAAAAAGGGGGATTTTCAACACTTCGGACAATAACTCAAAAAGGCTTTCACCAATGTCCATGAAACTTTGGTGAATTGTTTATATCTATTGAATTAAGCTCCATTTCAATTTTTATAAATTTCAGATTTTACATTTCCGTGTTATGAATTTTTATAATTAAAAAAGGGGGGATTTTCGAATTTTGGGACAATAACTAACACTTTCACAAAATTTTATGCAACTTTGATAAATTGTTTATATCTATTGACATAAGCTCCCTTTCCATTTTTATAAATTTTAGATTTTACGTTTTCTTATGTAATGAATTTTTACACCTAAAAAAGGGGGATTTTATGAAACTTTGGTGAATATATTAATGTAACATCCCTTTTGATATGTATATATTTCTAGTTGATCATATAAATTCATTTAAAGCATAAAAGACAAGTTAAAAGACCAACGGGCGTATCATGCGCTAAAGCGCAGCCCTTTATTGAATAAATGTGTTTAGTTCCAATGCAAAGACCCTATAAGTGAATCTATATTAACGCCAAAATATGCAATCTTTTATGACCTGACAACTATATCCCTTCTTAATAAGTCTATTCAAAGGTTTTGTTAGTTTTTGAGTTGAATACTGACACCTTTGTGCTTTATAAAGAATATTTCCATAAAAAATTGGATGTGAAATACCTGAACGTATAAGAAGTTTGCATGTTGAGCTATATTTACGAATGATGTCCTTATACCGATGATAAAATTTAGTAAATGTTTTGACTAGTTTGTGATATCGAAAACCCTGGTGTAATAATTTTTCAGTAATACATAAATTTCTCTCGTTAAAATCTAAAACATTGTTACATACACGAGCGAATTCTACAAGTTGAGATATATAAACACCGTAAGATGGTGACAAGGGAACGTCACCATCTAAAAATGGATAATTAACGATAGGAGATGAAAGTATGATTGTTTTGATAAACATGCACTTTTGTTGTGATTACAACTTGCACCTAATCCTCAAACGCCAACATAATTTTACAGGTAAATTGTCGGTAGATCAAAGGATGTTGGCATTCAAGGAATAAACCTTTAAATTCATTAATCGTCCAAAATAAAGGGGGGTTCCAACTGCCTCAACCCACCCTGGATCTGCAATAGTATCGTGTATGTTTTCACATCACATCAAGAAATTTATATATTAGCCAGAGGGCCTATTGTGAAAATTTTAGACAACATTTTGGAAAATTAAGTTTTTCAATGCTATTTAATTTTATTTTATTTATATCATTTAAATATATCTCCATATAAATGTAACTTGGTTTCCAATATTTCAGGGTACAACCAGTATAGGTGCATATTTTCCCTCAGGTGTATGGTATGATTGGTATACAGGTGGTGCTATACGTAGTAATGGTTCTGTGGTCAAATTAGCAGCTCCTGCTAACAAGATAAATCTTCATGTAAGAGGGGGCTCCATTCTTACTCTACAGGATCCAGATTTGACAACAACTCTCAGGTAATTACAAACACAGATAGCACTATACTGAGTGACATTAAGTCAATACCAACTTACAAAATAAGGGATTATTATTGTTTTATTCATAAATTATGGACAAAGAGAGATAACTCAATCAATAGAATTGTCTTAATGTGTTTTTTACTAGATATGTACAATGTGTAATTTTAAACACTTAAAAACACAATATAGAAATTTAAAAGAAGGGCCTACATAAAACAAGTTTGAACTGAAGTTTTTTATACCCAGCCTCACCTTGTATTCCTGGTTTTTTTTCAATCAAACTGTTGAAAAATCATTTTTTTTACTGATATGAAAAAAACAATATTCTGTCTTTCATATTTCGTTGAAACAGTATACAATTACTCTTCTTTTTAGTCGTAAAAATAAATTCTCTTTGGTGGTATCATTGGATGTCAATGGAACAGCAGAAGGTGATCTTTTCTACGATGACGGGGATACCATAGGTAAGTGTCAAACAAGTGTGTGTGTATTGCAGAAGGTGATCTCTTCTGGGATGATGGGGATACTATAGGTAAGTGTCAAATAAGTGTGTGTGTATTGCAGAAGGTGATCTCTTCTGGGGTGACGGGGATACTATAGGTAAGTGTCAAATAAGTGTGTGTGTATTGCAGAAGGTGATCTCTTCTGGGATGATGGGGATACCATAGGTAAGTGTCAAATAAGTGTGTGTGTATTGCAGAAGGTGATCTCTTCTGGGGTGACGGGGATACTATAGGTAAGTGTCAAATAAGTGTGTGTGTATTGCAGAAGGTGATCTCTTCTGGGATGATGGGGATACCATAGGTAAGTGTCAAATAAGTGTGTGTGTATTGCAGAAGGTGATCTCTTCTGGGACGACGGGGATACCATAGGTAAGTGTCATATAAGTGTGTGTATTGCAGAAGGTGATCTCTTCTGGGACGACAGGGATACAATAGGTAAATGTCAAATAAGTATGTGTGTATTGCAGAAGGTGATCTCTTCTGGGACGACAGGGATACCATAGGTAAGTGTCAAATAAGTGTGTGTGTATTGCAGAAGGTGATCTCTTCTGGGACGACAGGGATACAATAGGTAAATGTCAAATAAGTGTGTGTGTATTGCAGAAGGTGATCTCTTCTGGGACGACAGGGATACCATAGGTAAGTGTCAAATAAGTGTGTGTGTATTGCAGAAGGTGATCTCTTCTGGGATGACAGGGATACTATAGGTAAGTGTCAAATAGGTGTGTGTGTATTGAAGAATGTGTATTGCAGAAGGTGATCTCTTCTGGGACGACGGGGATACCATAGGTAAGTGTCAAATAAGTGTGTGTGTATTGCAGAAGGTGATCTCTTCTGGGATGACAGGGATACTATAGGTAAGTGTCAAATAGGTGTGTGTGTATTGAAGAAGGTGATCTCTTCTGGGGTGATGGGGATCTTATAGGTAAATGTCAAATAAGTGTGTGTATTGCAGAAGGTGATCTCTTCTGGGATGATGGGGATACTATAGGTACGTGTCAAATAAGTGTGTGTGTATTGCAGAAGGTGATCTCTTCTGGGATGACGGGGATACTATAGGTAAGTGTCAAATAAGTGTGTGTATTGCAGAAGGTGATCTCTTCTGGGATGATGGGGATACTGTAGGTAAGTGTCAAAGACGTGTGTGTGTGTGTATTGTAGAAATTGATCTCTACTGGGGTGACGGGGATACCATAGGTAAGTGTCAAATAAGTTGTGAGTGTGTGTGTGTCTTGTAGAAGTGATCTTTTCTGGCACAAAGGGATACCATAGGTAAGTGTCAAATAAGTATGTGTGTATTGCAGAAGGTGATCTCTTCTGGACGAAGGGGATACCATAGGTAAGTGTCAAATAAGTGTGTGTATTGCAGAAGGTGATCTCTTCTTGGACGACGGGGATACCATAGGTAAGTGTCAAATAAGTGAGTGTGTATTGCAGAAGGTGATCTCTTCTGGGACGACAGGGATACCATAGGTAAGTGTCAAATAAGTGTGTGTGTATTGCAGAAGGTGATCTCTTCTGGGATAATGGGGATCTTATTGGTAAATGTCAAATAAGTGTGTGTATTGCAGAAGGTGATCTCTTCTTGGATGATGGGGATACTATAGGTAAGTGTCAAATAAGTGTGTGTGTATTGCAGAAGGTGATCTCTTCTGGGATGATGGGGATACTGTTGGTAAGTGTCAAATAAGTGTGTGTGTGTATTGTAGAAATTGATCTCTTCTGGGGTGACGGGATACCATAGGTAAGTGTCAAATAAGTGTGAGTGTGTGTGTGTCTTGTAGAAGTGATCTTTTCTGGAACAAACGGATACCATAGGTAAGTGTCAAATAAGTATGTGTGTATTGCAGAAGGTGATCTCTTCTGGGACGACGGGGATACCATAGGTAAGTGTCAAATAAGTGTGTATTGCAGAAGGTGATCTCTTCTTGGACGACGGGGATACCATAGGTAAGTGTCAAATAAGTGTGTGTATTGCAGAAGGTGATCTCTTCTGGGATGACGGGGATACAATAGGTAAATGTCAAATAAGTATGTGTGTATTGCAGAAGGTGATCTCTTCTGGGACGACGGGGATACCATAGGTAAGTGTCAAATAAGTGTGTGTGTATTGCAGAAGGTGATCTCTTCTGGGATAATGCGGATACTATAGGTAAGTGTCAAATAAGTGTGTGTATTGCAGAAGGTGATCTCTTCTTGGATGATGGGGATACTATAGGTAAGTGTCAAATAAGTGTGTGTGTATTGCAGAAGGTGATCTCTTCTGGATAATGGGGATACCGTAGGTAAGTGTCAAATAAGTGTGTGTGTGTATTGTAGAAATTGATCTCTTCTAGGGTGACGGGATACCATAGGTAAGTGTCAAATAAGTGTGAGTGTGTGTGTGTCTTGTAGAAGTGATCTTTTCTAGAACAAATGGGATACCATAGGTAAGTTTCAAATAAGTATGTGTGTATTGCAGAAGGTGATCTCTTCTGGGATGATGGGGATACCGTAGGTAAGTGTCAAATAAGTGTGTGTGTTTATTGTAGAAATTGATCTGTTCTGGGGTGACGGGGATACCGTAGGTAAGTGTCAAATAAGTGTGTGTGTGTATTGTAGAAATTGATCTCTTCTGGGGTGACGGTGATACAATAGGTAAGTGTCAAATAAGTGTGTGTGTATTGCAGAAGGTGATCTCTTCTGGGATTTTCGGGATACCGTAGGTAAGTGTCAAATAAGTGTGTGTGTGTATTGGAGAAATTGATCTCTTCTGGGGTGACGGGGATACCATAGGTAAGTATCAAATAAGTGTGAGTGTGTGTGTGTCTTGTAGAAGTGATCTTTTCTGGAACAAACGGGATACCATAGGTAAGTGTCAAATAAGTATGTGTGTATTGCAGAAGGTGATCTCTTCTGGGACGACGGGGATACCATAGGTAAGTGTCAAATAAGTGTGTGTATTGCAGAAGGTGATCTCTTCTGGGATGACGGGGATACCATAGGTAAGTGTCAAATAAGTGTGTGTATTGCAGAAGGTGATCTCTTCTGGGATGACGGGGATACAATAGGTAAATGTCAAATAAGTATGTGTGTATTGCAGAAGGTGATCTCTTCTGGGATGACGGGATACCATAGGTAAGTGTCAAATAAGTGAGTGTGTATTGCAGAAGGTGATCTCTTCTGGGATGACGGGGATACTATAGGTAAGTGTCAAATAGGTGTGTGTGTATTGCAGAAGGTGATCTCTTCTGGATGACGGGGATACTATAGGTAAGTGTCAAATAAGTGTGTGTGTATTGCAGAAGGTGATCTCTTCTGGGATGACGGGGATACTATAGGTAAGTGTCAAATAAGTGTGTGTGTATTGCAGAAGGTGATCTCTTCTGGGATGACGGGGATTCTATAGTTAAATGTCAAATAAGTGTGTGTGTATTGCAGAAGGTGATCTCTTCTGGGACGACGGGGATACAATAGGTAAATGTCAAAGAAATGTGTGTGTGTATTGTAGAAAGTGATCTCTTCTGGGATGACGGGGATACTATAGGTAAGTGTCAAATAAGTGTGTGTTATTGCAGAAGGTGATCTCTTCTGGGATGACGGGGATTCTATAGTTAAATGTCAAATAAGTGTGTGTGTATTGCAGAAGGTGATCTCTTCTGAGGTGACGGGGATACTATAGGTAAGTGTCAGATAAGTGTGTGTGTATTGTAGAAGGTGATCTCTTCTTGGGTGAGGGGATACCATAGGTAAGTGTCAAATAAGTGTGTGTGTATTGTAGAAAGTGATCTCTTCTGAGGTGACGGGGATACTATAGGTAAGTGTCAGATAAGTGTGTGTGTATTGTAGAAGGTGATCTCTTCTTGGGTGAGAAGGATACCATAGGTAAGTGTCAAATAAGTGTGTGTGTGTATGTGTCTTGTAGAAGTGATCTTTTCTGGAACGGAGGGGATACCATAGGTAAGTGTTAGATTGTGTGTGTGTGTGTGTGTGTGTATAACACTCAACACCATTTTTAAGAGTAGACAATAAAGTTTTCTCATAAGTGTAGTATCATCCAGAAACTTTCAAAATTAATAAAGGCAGCATACAAATAATTTTACAAGTATTTAATCTAAGCAAATAGGTAGAAATTGTTTCGTTGATGTTTGTCTTTCTTGACACTTGAATTCCGTAGTACCACATTTCCTGTAAGAATTGACAAACCACATCAAATATGCAATTTTCCTAATGGGAGGGTTGAAATAAAACCATTTTTATATTTGTATGAATTAAATCACTATTTCATGTACTTGAGATATGAAAATGTTTGTAAAAAACAGAGAAGAATAAATGTGTTTTTTTTTTTGTAATTCCAGATACTCACACAATGGGAAAGTTCAACATGATCAGATTTCTGACATCTAAGGTAATAACAAGTAACTTCTTGGGTTCAGCAGGAAATGTTTTGTATACAACTTTTGATAATTTAATTTTGGATTTTACCTGGTCTTCTGATTGGCTGATTTAAAAATTTAAAATGGAATTTAGAAGTAAATTATAAGAAACTACTAATATTTTTTTGTCTGTTCTAAATAACATAAAGTGTGCACCACATTTTTTATGTTATTTCAAATAGACAGAAAAAATATTACAGTCATTCCTTAAATGTATAAATATGTTTCCAATTGCAAAAGAGGAGCCTCTATGGCTGAGTAGTTACTACTGTAATTTAATTACTAGCCAGTCAACGCTGAGGTTGTGAGTTTGAATCTCACTCTTGCAGATGCACTTGACTCTAATCTTACTTGACTAGGATTGTCAGTTTTCCTATCGAAGGGTAATGGTTTCCAAGCACTCCAGCTTCCTCACCAATAAAAATTTGCCACCACAAAATAGCCCTAAACGGTGCTTAAAAGTGGCATTAAAACATCGAAAATTAAAAATCAAACCCAATGCAAAAGCTGCAATAGATTGGGGTTCTAATCCTCTTCAAATCTCGATATTTTACAGGAATTACAAAAGAAAATTAGTCCCGGTTAATTATGGAAGAAAGACTCCTAAGAAACCAACTGCATGGAACAATTTGTTAATGTTTTAGATATAATATGTAATGTGTGAAAAGGATATATTAATGCTGTTTAAATATGCTTCACATATGTAAGTTTGTATTGGTTGATGACAGTCAAATTTGTTTTTCCTTTATGAAAAACATAAGAAAAACAACATATATGATATGACATAAAATGACTGTGTCAGTGTGGGTTTTTATTTCAGAATACAGTGACAAACAATGTAATGTATACAGGATATACTGATGAACCTAGATAACTGAGATCTATTGTAGTGTTTAGTTGGGTTTTATTTCAGAATACAGTGACAAACAATGTAATGTATAAGGATATATGATGACCTAGATACTAGATCTATTGTAGTGTTTAGTGTGGTTTTTATTCAGAATACAGTGACAAAGTATGCAGGCTATATGAAGAACCTATGATACTGAGATCTATTGTATGTTAGTATGGTTTTTATTTCAGAATACAGTGACAAACAATGTAATGTATGCAGGCTATACTGATGAACCATTCGATACTGAATCTATTGTAGTGTTTAGTGTGGGTTTTTATTTCAGAATACAGTGACAAACAATGTAATGTATCAGGCTATACTGATGAACCTATGATACTGAGATCTATTGTAGTGTTTAGTATGGGTTTTATTTCAGAATACAGTGACAAACAATGTAATGTATGCAGGCTATACTGATGAACCTATGTACTGAGATTCTAATAGTAGTGTTTAGTTGGGTTTTTATTTCAAGAATACAATGACAAACAATGTAATGTATGCAGCTATACTGATGAATCTATGATACTGAGATCTATTGTAGTGTTTAGTGTGGGTTTTTATTTCAGAATACAGTGACAAAATATCAGGTATATGATGACCTATATACTAGATTAGTAGTGTTATTGGTTTTATTTCAGAATACAGTGACAAAAATGTAATGTATCTGCCATACTGATGAACCTATGATACTGAGATCTATTGTAGTGTTTAGTATGGGTTTTTATTTCAGAATACAGTGACAAACAATGTAATGTATGCAGGCTATACTGATGAACCTACGATACTGAGATCTATTGTAGTGTTTAGTGTGGGTTTTTATTTCAGAATACAGTGACAAACAATGTAATGTATGCAGGCTTATACTGATGAACCTATGATACTGAGATTAATTGTAGTGTTTAGTGTGGGTTTTTATTTCAGAATACAGTGACAAACAATGTAATGTATGCAGGCTATACTGATGAACCTAGATACTGAGATCTATTGTAGTGTTTAGTATGGGTTTTTATTTCAGATCAGTGACAAAACAATGTAAATGTACAGGCTATACTGATGAACCATGATACTGAGATCTATTGTAGTGTTTAGTTGGTTTTTATTCAGAATACAGTGACAAAACAATGTAATGTATCAGGCTATACTGATGAACCTATGATACTGAGATCTATTGTAGTGTTTAGTTGGGTTTTTATTTCAGAATACAGTGCAAACAATGTAATGTATGCAGGCTAACTGATGAAACCTATGATACTAGTTATTGTTGTTTTAGTGGGTTTTTATTTCAAATACAGGAAAACATGTAATGTTAAAGTATAGATAACCATGAAGAGATCTATTGTAGTGTTATGGGTTTTAATTCAGACAGTCAACAATGAAGTATGAGGCTATACTGAGACCTTGATCTAATCTATTGTAGGATTGTGGGTTTTTATCGAAGGACAATGTTTTCAGGCTTACATGAACCCAAAAGACTATGTGTGTTAGTAGTGGATTAATTCGAATTAAAAACATGAAATGAATGCATGTGTCCTAATCTCTATATTGATATTTTACAGAATTGACAAGAATGTATCCGGTATTGAAGAAACTAAGAAATCTATGAGATTTGTAGGGTTTTTATTTAGAATACGTGACAAACAATAATGTATGGCTTATAAACCTATATATGATATTGTATGTTATGTATTTTTTTTCAGAAACATGAAAACATATATGATATACATACAAATGACTGTGTCAGTGTGGGTTTTTATTTCAGAATACAGTGCAAAATGTAATGTATACAGGCTATACTGATGAACCTATGATACTGAGATCTATTGTAGTGTTTAGTATGGGTTTTTATTTCAGAATACAGTGACAAACAATGTAATGTATGCAGGCTATACTGATGAACCTATGATACTAGATCTATTGTAGTGTTTAGTGTGGGTTTTTATTTCAGAATACAGTGACAAACAATGTAATGTATCAGGCTATACTGATGAACCTATGATACTGAGATCTATTGTAGTGTTTAGTGTGGGTTTTTATTTCAGAATACAGTGACAAACAATGTAATGTATGCAGGCTATACTGATGAACCTATGATACTGAGATCTATTGTAGTGTTTAGTATGGGTTTTTATTTCAGAATACATGACAAACAATGTAATGTATGCAGGCTATACTGATGAACCTATGATACTGAGATCTATTGTAGTGTTTAGTTGGGTTTTTATTTCAGAATACAGTGACAACAATGTAATGTATGCAGGCTATACTGATGAACCTATGATACTGAGATCTATTGTAGGTTTAGTATGGGTTTTTATTTCAGAATACAGTGACAAACAATGTAATGTATCAGGCTATACTGATGAACCTAGATACTGAGATCTATTGTAGTGTTTAGTATGGGTTTTTATTTCAGAATACAGTGACAAACAATGTAATGTATACAGGTATACTGATGAACCTATGATACTGAGATCTATTGTAGTGTTTAGTGTGGGTTTTTATTTCAGAATACAGTGACAAACAATGTAATGTATCAGGTATACTGATGAACCTAGATACTGAGATCTATTGTAGTGTTTAGTGTGGGTTTTTATTCAGAATACAGTGACAAAAAGTATGTAGCAGGCTATACTGATGAACCTATGATACTGAGATCTATTGTAGTGTTAGTGTGGGTTTTATTTCAGAATACAGTGACAAACAATGTAATGTATGCAGGCTATACTGATGAACCTAGATACTGAGATCTATTGTAGTGTTTAGTTGGGTTTTTATTTCAGAATACAGTGACAAACAATGTATGTATCAGGCTATACTGATGAACCTATGATACTGAGATCTATTGTAGTGTTTAGTGTGGGTTTTATTTCAGAATACAGTGACAAACAATGTAATGTATCAGGCTATACTGATGAACCTATGATACTGAGATCTATTGTAGTGTTTAGTATGGTTTTTATTTCAGAATACAGTGACAAACAATGTAATGTATCAGGCTATACTGATGAACCTATGATACTGAGATCTATTGTAGTGTTTAGTGTGGGTTTTTATTTCAGAATACAGTGACAAAATATGCAGGCTATACTGATGAACCTATGATACTGAGATCTATTGTAGTGTTTAGTGTGGGTTTTTATTTCAGAATACAGTGACAAACAATGTAATGTATGCTGGCATACTGATGAACCTATGATACTGAGATCTATTGTAGTGTTTAGTTGGGTTTTTATTTCAGAATACAGTGACAAACAATGTAATGTATGCAGGCTATACTGATGAACCTATGATACTGAGATCTATTGTAGTGTTTAGTATAGGGTTTTTATTTCAGAATACAGTGACAAACAATGTAATGTATGCAGGCTATACTGATGAACCTATGATACTGAGATCTATTGTAGTGTTTACTGTGGGTTTTTATTTCAGAATACAGTGAAAACAATGTAATGTATGAGGCTATACTGATGAACCTATGATACTGAGATCTATTGTAGTGTTTAGTGTGGGTTTTTATTTCAGAATACAGTGACAACAATGTATGTACAGGCTATACTGATGAACCTATGATACTGAGATCTATTGTAGTGGTTAGTATGGGTTTTTATTTCAGAATACAGTGACAAACAATGTAATGTATGCAGGCTATACTGATGAACCTATGATACTGAGATCTATTGTAGTGTTTACTGTGGGTTTTTATTTCAGAATACAGTGACAAACAATGTAATGTATGCAGGCTATACTGATGAACCTATGATACTGAGATCTATTGTAGTGTTTAGTATGGGTTTTTATTTCAGAATACAGTGACAAACAATGTAATGTATGCAGGCTATACTGATGAACCTATGATACTAAGATCTATTGTAGTGTTTACTGTTGGGTTTTTATTTCAGAATACAGTGACAAACAATGTAATGTATGCAGGCTATACTGATGAATTATGATACTGAGATCTATTGTAGTGTTTAGTGTGGGTTTTTATTTCAGAATACAGTGACAAACAATGTAATGTATGCAGGCTATACTGATGAACCTATGATACTGAGATCTATTGTAGTGTTTATGTGTGGTTTTTATTTCAGAATAACAGTGACAAACAATGTAATGTATGCAGGCTATACTGATGAACCTATGATTACTGAGATCTATTGTAGTGTTTAGTATGGGTTTTTATTTCAGAATACAGTGACAAACAATGTAATGTATGCAGGCTATACTGATGAACCTATGATACTAGATCTATTGTAGTGTTTATAGTAGGGTTTTTATTTCAGAATACAGTGACAAACAATGTAATGTATGCAGGCTATACTGATGAACCTGATACTGAGATCTATTGTAGTGTTTAGTATGGTTTTTATTTCAGAATACAGTGACAAACAATGTAATGTATGCAGGCTATACTGATGAACCTATGATACTGAGATCTATTGTAGTGTTTAGTTGGGTTTTTATTTCAGAATACAGTGACAAACAATGTAATGTATGAGGCTATACTGATGAACCTATGATACTGAGATCTATTGTAGTGTTTTAGTGGGTTTTTATTTCAGAATACAGTGACAAAAGTATGCAGGCTATACTGATGAACCTATGATACTGAGATCTATTGTAGTGTTTACTATGGGTTTTTATTTCAGAATACAGTGACAAACAATGTAATGTATGCAGGCTATACTGATGAACCTACGATACTGAGATCTATTGTAGTGTTTATGTGGGTTTTTATTTCAGAATACAGTGACAAACAATGTAATGTATGCTGGCTCATACTGATGAACCTATGATACTGAGATCTATTGTAGTGTTTAGTGTGGGTTTTTATTTCAGAATACAGTGACAAACAATGTAATGTATGCTGGCATACTGATGAACCTATGATACTGAGATCTATTGTAGTGTTTAGTGTGGGTTTTTATTTCAGAATACAGTGACAAACAATGTAATGTATGCAGGCTATACTGATGAACCTAGATACTGAGATCTATTGTAGTGTTTATGTGGGTTTTTATTTCAGAATACAGTGACAAACAATGTAATGTATGCAGGCTATACTGATGAACCTATGATACTGAGATCTTTGTAGTGTTTCATGGGTTTTTATTTCAGAATACAGTGACAAACAATGTAATGTATGCAGGCTATACTGATGAACCTACGATACTGAGATCTATTGTAGTGTTTATGTGGGTTTTTATTTCAGAATACAGTGACAAACAATGTAATGTATGCAGGCTATACCTGATGAACCTATGATACTGAGATCTATTGTAGTGTTTATGTGGGTTTTTATTTCAGAATACAGTGACAAACAATGTAATGTATGCAGGCTATACTGATGAACCTACGATACTGAGATCTATTGTAGTGTTTAGTGTGGGTTTTTATTTCAGAATACAGTGACAAACAATGTAATGTATGCGGCCATACGATGAACCTATGATACTGAGATCTATTGTAGCGTTTAGTGTGGGTTTTTATTTCAGAATACAGTGACAAACAATGTAATGTATACAGGCTATACTGATGAACTACTGATACTGAGATCTATTGTAGTGTTTAGTATGGGTTTTTATTTCAGAATACAGTGACAAACAATGTAATGTATGCAGGCTATACTGATGAACCTATGATACTGAGATCTATTGTAGTGTTTTAGATGGGTTTTTATTTCAGAATACAGTGACAAACAATGTAATGTATGTAGGCTATACTGATGAACCTATGATACTAAGATCTATTGTAGTGTTTTGTAGTGGGTTTTTATTTCAGAATACAGTGACACAATAGTATGCAGGCTATACTGATGAACCTATGATACTGAGATCTATTGTAGTGTGTTTATATGGGTTTTTATTTCAGAATACAGTGACAAACAATGTAATGTATGCAGGCTATACTGATGAACCTATGATACTAAAGATCTATTGTAGTGTTTAGTGTGGGTTTTTATTTCAGAATACAGTGACAAACAATGTAATGTATGCAGGCTATACTGATGAACCTATGATACTAAGATCTATTGTAGTGTTTATATGGGTTTTTATTTCAGAATACAGTGACAACAATGTAATGTATGCAGGCTATACTGATGAACCTACGATACTGAGATCTATTGTAGTGTTTAGTGTGGGTTTTTATTTCAGAATACAGTGACAAACAATGTAATGTATGCATGGCCATACTGATGAACCTATGATACTGAGATCTATTGTAGTGTTTAGTATGGGTTTTTATTTCAGAATACAGTGACAAACAATGTAATGTATGCAGGCTATACTGATGAACCTATGATACTCAGATCTATTGTAGTGTTTAGTATGGGTTTTTATTTCAGAATACAGTGACAAACAATGTAATGTATGCAGGCTATACTGATGAACCTATGATACTCAGATCTAATTGTAGTGTTTAGTTGGGTTTTTATTTCAGAATACAGTGACAAACAATGTAATGTATGCAGGCTATACTGATGAACCTATGATACTAAGATCTATTGTAGTGTTTAGTTGGGGTTTTTATTTCAGAATACAGTGACAAACAATGTAATGTATGCAGGCTATACTGATGAACCTATGATACTGAGATCTATTGTAGTGTTTATGTGGGTTTTTATTTCAGAATACAGTGACAAACAATGTAATGTATGCAGGCTATACTGATGAACCTATGATACTGAGATCTATTGTAGTGTATAGTCTTACAAACTCTACGTTTAAATTCAGAGTATAAGTGCAATACAATGTAACTGTATACAACTAGTATGAAACTTAAATTATAAGAAACTTTAGTGTCAATGTGTTTACTTTGTAGGGATAATTATATTAATCTTCAGAACAGACTAACTAGAAATACAACAAAATAATGTATAATTCAATTTATTTGATAATCCTTTTGTAATGATGAGATCTATTGTATATTATTTTTACAAAAACATAGTAAATTAATTTATAAAATTACAAAATTCACTATTGATGAACTTACCATGAGTTGTAACTTTAACATATATTGAAATTGAAGGTATGTTTGAATTATTTTATGAATAAATTAAATATTTTTAACAATTCAGTCACAAGTAGTACTCAACTGTAAAATGTTAAATTTTACAACATTAGTTTTTGTATAATTTTACATTTTATTGTAATCAATATAACATAGTTTTTTATATTTACCATTAGTTTTTTTTTATAAAAAAGGTAAATTATTTATAATTTTACCAATTTTGTATAATTTTACCATTGTTTGTATATTTTTACCTTAGTTTTGTATATTTAACATTAGTTTTTGTATAATTTTAACATTAGTTTTTGTATATTTCAGGTTTTAAAGCACAAGGTATTGCAGCCAACATGTTAAAGACATTTACTTTCCAATGGGTTAGAGTAGAAATAGAGTATCAATTGAAGGAATGTCAAATCTTTTTTGAAGACATTTACATTCCACTGGATGTAGAGAACGATAGAGAGCAAAAATTTTTCCATGAATTGGACATCTCAATGAAAGAATTCCAAATATTATTTTGTTGATAAATTTGATTCAAATTATGCATCATTATTGTCTCCCTTGAATGTTGGATATCAAAAGTACTCTTCTCTCTTTTGAACTCTTATTAATTCTATGTTAAATGATTTGATTGTAATATGGTACATTGCATGTTGCATCTTTAATGTGTCAAGATATTGTTATTATAATTTTTTATTTATGTAGGATGGAATGTTTATAAGTCTTTTATTTTTACCAGTGTGATTTTTTATCAGTTTGATTTTTTTTCTAGTCTGACAAAAGTTTCGAAGGCGTGACATAGCCATCGTCGATTCCATTATAGTGGTCAACATTCAGCTCAGCCTTTGTTAAAAAGTCTTTTTAGACAGATACAACTTTATCAAACCTTCATTGAATATTATAAAATTTGGAAAGAACCTTCTTCATGATCAAAAGATAATACTTGAAGTGATATTTTTGAATTAAATCAAAATTTCTAATTTTTTGTATTTTACAAACAGACTGTTGTTTTTTTTAAGTTAATATTTAGACACAGTGTGTGGTTCATTTTATTTTAGACATAAATAACTTTTCAAACCATCATGGAATTATTTGAAATCTTATTTTGCAGTTAAAAATTTTCAGTGGATGTAACACTATTACATGGACAGCTGTAGTTACAGGCAAGGAAAAAAGGTTTTTTCCAAGATTGAAATTTTTTTACTTAAGGTGCTTAATCTATAAGTCAGGGATCAAATCTTTAATATTTAAAGATGTAACAGTGCAATTTCAAGGTAAATTATGTTATATGAACTAGTTACAGTATTGGTATGGTTATATAATGATTCTATTAGGTAAGGCATTAATCTGTGTATATGGCATTTAATGCACAAAAATCCTCAAATATTCTGTTTAAATTAATTTTGTGTACTGGTATATAACACTTCTTCAATTTATAGAGATACTTATGGACACATTTAGTTACTAGTGTTATACAATATTTGTTATTAAACTGAGCAACTGCAGGGTTCCACAATACAAATAGATTAAAAAAGAAGATATAACACAGGAGATCATGTAAGAACATACAAAAATGTGTTATTGAAATTTAAGTATTTGTATGAACCCTGTTTGATATAAATAGTTGTTCTTGTATTTATTCCTTATCATTATTATTATTTGAAATGATTTTTATTGATAAATCAAGTTGTCTTTCATTATTGATAGTTATTGTATATTGCTTCAAAAGCTTTTGATTTTGTATTAAAGTTTTCATTAAAATAAATTGTTAGTATTTTGACCCAGACTTCCTTGACTATGATCCAAATTAACATCAGTATGCTCCATGATTTCTTAACTAGGACCCACATTTACCTTGCTATGATCAGAGCTTTCTAGACTATGATCCAAATTACCTCAGTATGATTCAGGTTTCCTTGACTATGATCCAAATTTACCTCAGTATGCTCCAGGCTTCCTCGACTGTGATCCAAATTACCTCAGTATGATCCAGGCTTCCTCGACTGTGATCCAAATTACCTCAGTATGATCCAGGCTTCCTTGACTATGATCCAAATTTACCTCAGTATGATCCAGACTTCCTTGACTAAGATCCAAATTTACCACATTAAGGTCCAGACTTCCTAGACTATGATCCAAATTACCTCAGTATGATTCAGGCTTTCTTGACTATGATCCAAATTTACTACAGTATGGTCCAGGCTTCCTAGAATATGCTCCAAATTACCTAAGTATGATCCAGGCTTCCTTGACTATGATCCAAATTTACCTCAGTATGATCCAGACTTCCTTGACTAAGATCCAAATTTACCACATTAAGGTCCAGGCTTCCTAGCCTATGATCCAAATTACCTCAGTATGATTCAGGCTTTCTTGACTATGATCCAAATTTACTACAGTATGGTCCAGGCTTCCTAGAATATGCTCCAAATTACCTCAGTATGATTCAGACTTTCTTGACTGTGATCCAAATTTAGCACAGTATGATCCAGGCTTCCTTGACTATGATCCAAATTTACCACAGTATGATCCAGGCTTTCTTGACTGATTCAAATTTACCTCAGTGTGATTCAGGCTTTCTTGACTATGATCCCAATTTACCACAGTATGATTTAGGTCTCCTTGACTATGATCCAAATTTACCTCAGTATGACTCAGGCTTCCTTGACTATGATCCAAATTTACCTCAGTATGACTCAGGCTTTCTTGCATATGATCCAAATTTACCTCCATATGATTCAAGCTTTCTTGACTGTGATCCAAATTTAGCACAGTATGATCCAGGCTTCCTTGACTTTGATCCAAATTAACCTCAGTATGACTCAGGCTTCCTTGACTATGATCCAAATTCACCTCAGTATGACCCAGGCTTCCTTGACTATGATCCCAATTTACCTCAGTATGATTCAAGCTTTCTTGACTGTGATCCAAATTAACCACAGTATGATCCAGGCTTCCTTTACTATGATCTAAATTTACCACAGTATGATCCAGGCTTTCTTGACTATGATCCCAATTTACCACGGTATGGTCCAGGCTTCCTTGACTGATCCAAATTTACCACTGTGTGGTCCAGGCTTCCTTGGCTATGATCCAAATTAACCTCAGTATAATCCATGCTTCCTTGACTATGATCCAAAATTAGCACGGTATTATCCAGGCTGCCTAGACTATGATCCAAATTTACTACAGTATGATCCAGGCTTCTTAGACAATGATCCAAATCTACTACAGTTAATCTACTACAGTTTGACTCAGGCTTTCCTGACTATGATCGAAATTTAACTCAGTATGCTACAGGATCCCTCGAAAGTGATCGCAATTTATATCGGTATTAGTTTAGTATGACGACCATTTTCAGGTGCCGGTTTTTCACGGTGTGTTTCGTCTGTTGTCTGCCCATTGGTCGAGTTGTTGTCTATTTGGCATTGGCACATTCCCTATTTCAATTGGCATTCTCAATCTTATTATCCAATGAACCATGAAAATGAGGTCAAGTTCAGATGAAATTTACCAGTTGAACATGTACTAACACCTTTAATACAATCATTCCCTACACCAAATGTAGAGGCCCTATTACTAATTGTATCTGAAAATTAAAAAGACCACATGCACTAAACATTGCCCACTGGAACATTAAAATGGGGTCAAGGTCAACCCTGCCAGTCGGACACCTAATAATCGTTCCATACACCAAATATAGTGGACCTATTCAGGGGCGGATCCAGGATTTTGGAAAGGGGGGGCGAAGTAAAAAAAAATTTGGGGACCTTTTTTTTGCTAAAAAAAACATAAAATAAGTGTAAAATGCATTTTAGTTAAAGTGTAGGGCTGGACATTTTTGGTTTTTGGTGTCGTATTCTCTACATTGATTGTCTATTATAAAATGATTGAAAGGATCCAAAGCTATTTAATATATTTGAAGTGGAATTTGTCAGTAAAAAATGGACATGGGAAATTCCCGTTTGTTGTATGGTTTGTAAGCATAACTTCTGGTTGTGAACAAGATAAACGGCTATTCAATGAAAATTTACAATACGACCCACACGAAGAAAAACAAACCAGAAATTTTTATCCATTGAAATGTTTGGTTGAAATGTTTCACTCAACAATGAAAGCGAGGTACAAATCAACCAAAAGGCTACACCCAGCAGGCCGGTTGCAGTTGGGCTTTGAAAAAAATATTCAGTATATCAGTTCGTCGGAACAGACCTTCCGGTCAGATATGGGATTCCGACATGCAATCCTCCCCCCCCCCCCCCCCCCCCAAAAAAAAAGTACGCCCGTTTTTTTTTTAGAGTCACGTAATTTTCTGTTGGGTGGAATTGTGATAAAGAAGTCAATACGTCCTTGCTTAATACTTTGAAGGCGTCATCCTTAGCCCAAACATGTGTTACTGTAATCTGAATTTCAAAATGACTGAGTGACGGTTTTTTTTCGACGTACTTGTCAACTTCACCGTAGCGAATCGCGTAACTTTGACATAATCAATAATATATTACAGTGAATACGAGCGAAAAATATCTTTATAAGTGGAGAACTGTCGTATTAAAATTAAATACACAGCAAAATTCACGAAGTCATGATTATTAGTCATTTAAAAAAAATACGCCCTCTACGCCCCCCTCTGAATCCGCCACTGCTATTATAGTTATAGATTCTGAGAAATTAACTTAACTACGTAAACCTAAACTTGATCACTTATCCATGAAATCACCGTGTAGAACGCCACATGCGTGGTGTCGACTATGTTTGACACGAGGTGGCAATTTCGAAGCGAAGAAAAACTATCAAAGTAAGTTCAAGTATCAAAATTTCTTTTTTTATAATTCTTAGTACCATATAACGTCACGTCAAGCCTACGGTAACGCTCTGCTTTATGGAGTAAATACCAGCTTAGTCAATAAGTTACAGCGAGTATAGAATACGGCAGCCAGGCTCGTTACACGTACCAAGAAACATGATCATATAACACCAGTTCTTGTGTCTCTTCATTGGATCCCGGTGCAGTACCGAATACAATATAAACTTCTTTTGTATACTTTCAAAATCCTGCATGGCCTAGCGCCCGTCTATCTTGAGGAACTCATTAGTGCCTATCAACCATCAAGATCTCTTAGATCGGAAAATGTCATGCAGCTTATACAACCTCGTGTACGCACCAAAATCTATGGAGAAAGACGTTTCGACAAAGCTACTGCGAGTCTCTGGAACAATCTTCCTAGCCATCTAAGACATGAACACTCAATCGAACTTTTTAAAAAAAAATTGAAAACACATTATTTTAGACTCGCTTTCAGTGATTACATGTAACTTTTTATACTGACAATGGCTTTTTAACTTTGTTCTTTTCGTTGTAGTATAATATGCTTTTTAATTATGATTATTTATTTTTTAACTTTTCTGTTCCTTTTGGGTTTTTTTTATATGTGTTTCAAAATTTTATTTCATTCTTATTGCATTGACCTGTTTTGATGTTTAACACCTTTTTTTTTTTTTTTTTTTTTTAACTGCATTGATTGTTTTATGTTATGCGCTTAGGGTAATTTTAATTAGATAATGCGCTATATAAATATTGTAAATAATAATAATGTATCATGTGTATTGTACGGAAGGAACTGAAACATAATTTAGATCCTGCAAGCAGAAGCTGTTAATTGTTTTGTCATCACAAATTAAAGATAAAGTAAGAATTTTGTTCAAGTGCAATGAATTGTTAACCCGTAAGGGACTATGTTTTGTCATGCAATACTCAATGTTGTGACATGTTACATGGATGCTTTTGATGACGCTACTCTAGGGTTTTGCTCAAGTCCTAAAACACGCCCTTCCTGGGTCCGCCTATGTTTACTAATTGTATTTATAGTGTGTCACAGATCAAATTTATTCGTTTACATGTTGTTTTTTGGGGGAAAGACGGCTCTAAGCCGTCAATCCCCTATATGTGTTGACCAGAGTGACATCCCCTAGCGTCATTCATTTTGTTTTTATAGTGTGGAACAACCCCCACCCCAACATATCTTACTGAGATTGATGAGGAGACACACAAATGAATAGATTGACTTTAAACACTTTTTTACACATTTCCCGCGAAATTGTTGTATCTTGAGCTCTCCTTTACACTATTTACGTTCTTTACAATCCGGAAAAATCAGTATGACGAGATATTCTAAATATATCCAACCTACTGTACATTATATTTTATAGTGACATCATTGTTGGAATGCCACTCTACGCAGAAGCAGGGATATCCTTCCCTGTTTATTTAAATCATTCTCAGAGTTCGTGTACTAATTAAAAATTGGTAATTGTTAAATTTAAACATAATTATGTTTGCTGTAGATCATGCAATACTTTAATTTGTAGGTCAACAACTTTCAAAGTAAATAAAAGCCGTGGGGATACATGAGATTGGGGAGAAAAACGATTTTTTTCATTTTTTCTGTAAAATTCTGTTTTGAGAATCTTTTTAATTCAGGAGCACCTCAATTGATGAGTATTTATCCACTAAAATAAAAGTTAATGTATCTGAACACTTTTCAGTCCTTACTTTTTTAAAGAAAAAAAAGAAAAATCTTAGAGAACTGCCACAAAAAATGGAAAATGGCTCTAGCCTGCAGTTCATTGGTACACAATTAAGATTTCAAAATATATTGTAGTTGTTGTTAAATGACAGAATTCAGTTGAATTTTAGATAAAAAAAAACTATCAACTTTAATCCAATGTTTAGATTTAGAAGATGCAGATCTCTTCCGTTGGTCTAAATTGAATGATAAACTAAGGAAACGAAATTACATTAAACAACAATTGATTTCAATATTGTCAACCTTTCTACATGTTCTAGCTGTTCTTTTTGTCATTCTTTATATGAAGACAATCAAAAGATAACCCCCCCCCCCCTTTCCCGAAAAAAAATAGAAACAAGGGCCGTCTTTCCTCTCAGAGCTATTCAGCTCTTTGTTTTGATTATTACTATTATATCGTTTTGATTGAGTTAAGTCAATTGATATTTGTAGTGTCTTTTTATGTTGTTTTGTCATGCTACTATTTTATGTAAGGGTGAAGTTTGACGCATGTTAAAACGTTTAAACTCGCTACATTAGTTTGCACCTGTCGTAAGTCAGTAACCTGTTGTGCAGTGGTTATCGTTTGTTGACATGCTTAGTGTGGTTCATAAGTGTTTCACGTTTCTCGTTTTTTTAGACCGTTAGTTTTCCGATTTAAATTTGGTCACTAGTAATTTTGGGACCTTTTAAAGGTTCTGTTTGATGAGAGCCAATGCTCCGTGTTAAAGGCCGTACTATGACCTATGATTGTTAACTTTTTATACTTGTGACTGGGATGGGGAGTTGTCACATCTTATTTATATTTACATATATACTGATAAAAACCTGCTGTCTAATGCCGATGTTATGTACAGATATACAATACAATATCCCAAATATACAAAACCGCTAAAGCATACTATCAATTTCGTTGTCATCAACCATCAGAATAAAAGTAAACAAAATCAAGGATGTATACAAATCCTTGACAAAATGAACCGACAGAATAAAGGTTTTATAGAAAATCCATTTCTTCCCGGATAAAGTTGGTAATGTATAGGGGAAAACAATATTCTATTCTATTCTATAGATAAAATTAGAAACATGAACACAAACTTAATGTGTGAAAGCAAAAAAATTTACCTTAATAACACTGAATCTTTTGATCTGATAAAGTATTAGTCAGCCTCGGACCATACTGTCGACCTTCAAATCACTGTGTCATATTCCCTATACATTAGACATTAATATTCCTGTAGCAAGCAGCATGTCAATGATGGCTTTTAATCAATTGTCTACTGTTATAATCATCAGCGATAGAAATATGGAATTACCAGACTGAACATTCATTTTGAAAAAAAAAACCTTTATTTTATCCACCTAGGTCAAAACTTTTATTTTGGGACATTGCAGTAAGCAAATCCCGAAATTTTCAAAAAAAAGGAGGGGTCACTGACAGATAAAAGGGCCGCTCAAGTCATGCTTATGTGATTATCTAAATAATCAACCAACATTTTTGCACAAAGGGATGGCCGGCCCTGGTCCGCCTAAATCCGGCACTGCATCGGTTTGAAACTAAACGCATATCGCTCTGACAAGACCAATTGTAAAAACACTAGAGATTTAAAGACGATGACAACTGTTTGATAGCACTGGCATTCGACATGTGTTGATTTGTATTTGTGTTTCGTTCTTCTGCATTCGACCTGATTTGTTGTATTTGTGTTTAGGTTGCTTCTGATTCGACCCTGATTTGTGTTTGTATTTGTGTTTATGTTTTCTTCTGCATTCGACCCTGATTTGTTGTATTTGTATTTCTGTTTCGGTTCTTCTGCATTCGACCCTGATTGTGTTGTATTTGTATTTGTGTTTGGTTTCTTCTGTATTCGATCCTGATTTTGTTGTATTTGTATTTGTGTTTAGTTTCTTCTGCTCAATTTTAGTTTTCTGTGTAACTGTGACGGTTTTTTCTAAACTTGTTTATCATTTTTTCGTTTACCTTTTGGTGATAGTGATTTTCTATTTTTCTTTCTCCGCTTCAGATCTTTCATTGCATTGCCTCTTTTCACATACTCCCGACTTTTTATGGAGTAATAATTAGAACAAACAGCACAAACATTTCATAAATATTTATTAGGGTTGCATTGTTAACAAAAAGATAGCACCTTATAACAATAAACAGAACGTGATATCAAGCAGAAAAAAATACAACAGATATATACTGGTGAAAATAACAATATAATGACAGCGTACATAATTGCAATAATTAAAAAAACACAGTTGATGTTGATTTGACGGTGTAAATGGTTTTGTTGTTGTTGGTTTGTTTTTTAATGGAGGGGATAATCACTAAATAAAATCAGCTTCGCTGAACTTTAATGCAAATAGTAATATAAATGATAACCAAGAAACAAAAACGTGTACAAGTAGACTGAAAAGTTATTGTATAGTCTAATAGTCTAGGAGTTAGTCAGTATCCTCTTTCGAATTCTTATTTTCTTTTTCATTAATTCATTTTGCCAAAAATTGATTGGACCAAAAGCATAAAACTTCCCCTTATAAACACACGTTAGAAAGACCTCCTTGTCGATCTGGTTCTTTAACTAAACTAAATAAACAAAAATATTTTATATATATCAAATAAATAACAAATATATTTGAAGTTTTAGGTTTTTTTTCTGTGTAAATAGTATTGGTCTGGTTATTGAGAAGTTCGATTACATAATAATTACATAAACTCATTTGCTACTTTATCTTATAAAAATAATGTATTTATGTCCTTAACCTTGACCAGGCTTCCCCAAAAACGGTTCATATTTATCAGTTTTGCAAAATAAAAGTACCGTTACCTAACAATATCGCTTATTTGTGTTATAAACACATGCTGGTCTACTTTATTAATAAAAAAGGCTAATACAAAACACAGTCATGTAAAAGATCTGTCATAGTCTTAGTCTCAGCAGCAAAAGAATACAAAACATGATTTATATTAAAGTACATCACCAACAAGAGACATAAAGTAAACAATAGCACGTACATAATACAAATAAATACATAAATACACTAGAGTAGGAAATGAACAAAACTAAAAAAGGAAGAACAACATATTAGTAAACATGGTAAAACTGACCTATGAAATATTTCCAAAAAGGGGCGTAAATATACGGATGTACTTGAGTAAAGCTGGGAACAATATATATATGTTCCTGAGTAAAGTTGAAAAAATACTGCTTCTGTACTTCGCGAAAAAGGCATTGAATTTAAATACAGTGGCATATATTCACTTCTTAAATCATATACCAAGTCTCTAAATGAAGCAAGTAAATGAACTAATAATATTCAAGGATTGAAAAGAAATAGTTGTCCATATAATTTTTTTCTAGTTAAGGCCAAATAAAATAGTACGTGTGGTTCCAGTTACATCTAAAAAGTAAGTGTAGGTAGGTAGAGATATTATTTTCACATTGAGTACATGGATTTTAACAGTGCTAACTATTACTGAGACTAAACAAGAGTGCTCACGGTGAAATGTCTCGCCTTCTTACTAATCATTGATATTATGCTGATAGTCCCAAATATAAAGCTTTATTACAACTGTCACATAAACTTAACATTGACCAAGAAAACTAAAAATTGACCAATGAACCATGAAAATGAGGTCAAGGTCAGATGAACCATGCAAGGCAGGCATGTACAGCTAACAATCCCTCCATACAACAAATATAATTGACCTATTGTGCTTATAGAAAAACAGACCACAACACAAAAACTTAACATTGAGCAATGAGACGTGAAAAAGAGGTCAAGGTTAAATAAAACCTGCACGACTGACAAAGATCATAAAATATGTCAATACACCAAATATAGTTGACCTATTGCATATAGTAGTAGAAAAAAGAAGAAAACTCAAAAACTTAACTTTGACCACTGAACCATGAAAATAAGGTTAAGGTCAGATGACAACTGCCAGCCAGACATGTACACCCTGCAATCATTCCATATACCAAATATAGTAGACCTATTGCATACAGTATAAGAAAAACAGACCAAAACACAAAAACTTAACGATAACCACTGAACCATGAAAATGAGGTCAAGTTCAGATGATTACCTGCCAGTTGGACATGTACACCTTACAGTCTTTCCATACAACGAATATACTAGTCCTATTGCTTATAGTATCTGAGATATGGACTTGACCACCAAAACTTAACCCTGTTCACTGATCCATGAAATGAGGTCGAGGTCAACTGAAAACTGTCTGACGGACATGATGACCTTGCAAGGTACGCACATACCAAGAGAGTATCTAACATTAAAAAAAATCAACTTTTCTTTCAGGTAGTTACTGATTCATGAAATGAGGCCAAGGACATTGGACATGTGACTGACGGAAACTTCGTAACATGAGGCATTCATAAGCAAAGTATGAAGCATCCAGGTCTTCCACCTTCTAATATATAAAGCTTTTAGGAAGTTAGCTTCAGCCGCCGCCGGATCACTATCCCTATATCGAGCTTTCTGCACAAAAGTCGCAGGCTCGACAAAAATAGGGTAGGTAGGGTAACTTGAACCACACAAATATGTGTATTTGGCCTAACCAATCCCAATTTAATAAGTTCGTATTAATTTATCATAATTTGCGCGACACAGACAATTCCAATATCCTTACTAAAACGGGAACATTTAATAAAGGCATAATAAGCATGATTGAACAAGAATGTGTCCATAGTACACGGATGCCCCACTCGCACTATCATTTTCTATGTTCAGAGGACCGTGAAATTGGGTAAAAACTATAATTTGGCATTAAAATTAGAAAGATCATATCATGGGGAACCTGTGTACTAAGTTTGAAGTTGATTGGACTTCAACTTCATCAAAAACTACCTTGACCAAAAACTTTAACCTGAAGCGAACGGACACACAGACGGACGCACAGACGGACGCACAGACGGACGAACGAACGGACGCACAGACCAGAAAACATAATGCCCCTCTAATATCGTAGGTGGGGCATAAAAAATACTACAAAACGATTTAAAATTACCCTGTGAATGACATTCAATTGAAAAATATATATCTGCATACATATCGCACAATATTGTTTGTTCTAAGACGCGCACATATTTATCCATCAAATCGAGATAGAATCAAAATCATAAACAAAAATCAAGTTCCTGTCTACAAAAAGCATAAATTATTAAATGAAAAGTCAGCAGAAAAAGTGCAGCGAGTCTAAAGACCGATGTCACCATGTCTACTGGCATATTACGCATTGACTGTTGCGCTATACGCTACATATAAACTGTTCTGTTAAATATAGCTATAGGTTTCTGACTGGCTTATTCTTGCTTTTATAAAACTGTATAACAAAGTCACACAGAGTTTCTCGAAAATGACAAGACCAATTAAAAACACGATAATATAATCGATAATATGGTCGAGGTCACCTTCAGAGGAGGGGGGTGGATCGTAACCCTTTGCTAGCGAAGATGGGTCGAGATACTATTCCTCCATAATACCAGTAATAATCATAATTGTTTCTGCTAAATAAACCTATTTGTGTAAATGTAACAAAAAGAAGATACTAAAGCAATAGCATATCTAAAAGGTCAATGTGACCAAACTGAGAGAACTATTACCATTCATTCATTCATTCATTCATTCACCAGAACTGGTAAGGGTGTATGCTTATCTTTTCAGATGTAGAGGACAAAGAAAATAATGAAAGCCTGTAAGCCATTGTTGATACTATACACTGCTAATTGTAATTGTATCTAACGGAGCAACCATTTACCTTCAAAGAGGAAAAGGGGTATGGTTTATAAGCGAACATTATTTTTACGTTTTTCGCCAAATTCTCAATCAAATTATTTTTTTTTTAAATAACACTGGAAGGTGTGGGGAAATCTGAATTCAAAATGTTGTTTTTATTGTCATCTGCTTAACCACAATATTTATTTTCATCAAATTGGAATTAAGAATATTTTTTTTATCCCCCCCCCCCTTTTTTTAAGTAAATGGTTGTTGATCGTTGTTCCTAAGGAAACCAAAAATGAAGATGATAGAAAACATTAGGTTGCAACTTATTAAATTTTATATAATACAAATATAAATATTTCTCATTTAGATTGTAGAATTTCATAAAACTATATAAAAAAATCATAATAAGAAACTATACATTGGTTTACCTTCCGTGTCCGACAAATTCTGACTGTCACGATCATGTTCATGATTTATATCCGCACGTGCTGCATTATCGTCTGCTACTTCATGAACAGACGACTCTTCGGAACTTGCATCTGAGGTACTGGAATGCTCTCTTTCGTTTGACGGACTTGTTATGTTTCTATTTGTACTTTGTCCTTTTAACAATATCTCCTTAAGAGGTACTACACTATAGTCTGTGGGTGACTTTAGAGGGGATTTCAGAGTTTCCTTGGCGTTTGATGAAGGTGATAGTGATAAACTTAGTGATTCTCGATCTTTATTCTTGTTCGTATAAGGATGTTGTCCATCGTCAACTTTAGAGTTCCTGATCTTATCTAAACTCGGCAAATATGGCGTCGAAGCAACCGTATAAGATGGCTTAGGGAAATTATATGAACGTTCTTTCGTTCCATGCTCGTTTTTCACAGAGAACTGTTTTGAGATTTCCATCAGAGGCTTTATAGACTTCGCCTCAGCGTTAGTATTTATTGGTTCTTTAAAAGTTTCGTCTGTGAGTTTTGCACGAGGGTAACGGAATTTCGGGGGTTGGATTTTACTAATGTCAAAGGTTTTCTTCTCCCTAAATTCCTCCCTTGTAGGTTCTGACACATTGGAGGCTGTAACGGTGTCTACAGGTTGTTTTATTTCAGTAGTGTCAGGTTTTCCTTCATCAAGGATTTTCATTATTGCAAACTGAGAGTAGGGTAATGTTGCACTTTTAGGCCTCTCTTTGCTTTCTAAATTGTGTTGTCTCAACGAACTTGTTCTCGGGGGCTTTGGTGGAGGTTTTCCCGGTACTGATGAGGTTCTCGAAAAACTTTTACTAGCAGATCTAAAACTGTCGGGTTTATCAGAACAATCGATACTCTTTTCAGTATCACAACTAAGCTGACGGGTAGAAACGGATTTCCCTCGGGCAAAATCACGCTCTCGAGTTTGTTGAAAGCTTTTAGATCTTTTTGGCTTTGTGACAATAGTTTCTTTTATAAAATCAGAACCACGAGAAAATTCTTTATACATAACACCCTGCGGATCTGGATCAACAGTATGGTATTTCTGCAATAACGCTTGTTTTTCTGTAAATGACAAGTCTTGATTATCATTTTCGGTATCTTCTTTGTCGTCTAGTTCGTCCTGAATAACCAGTGCAGTCGACAACCTGTTATCCGATCCCATGATGCTATTCTCGGACAAACTGCTCAAGTTACATCCGTTTATTATATGATCCGAAAGTAGATCCGAGATTCCTGAATTGTTTGAGATAACCGGCGACTGTAATGCGGCCGAAAGACAGAGTAGCGCTTCCTGTTCCGCATCTACCTGCTTAACTTCGGTGAATTCGTTCGAAGGTGAGACATTGCCATGTGAAGACAAGGAAATGCATTCATGACCTTCAAAGTCTGCATCCGTTATTGAAATTGGGATAAAGGAATCTTGTATACCATCGTCCCTAATAACCTCCTCGTACAGAGGCAAGCCTTCCATGTCGTTACTAATTAGCTCAAAACTGTCACCATTGTTAGCAAGACATTCGCGATTAGCGGTAACTGTATTAGCACACGCTTGTTCTACCAAGCCTTCATTTACTAATTCTTCGTTTGTATCTGGTTTATTCGCATACCTATCAGGACTATGTTGTCGAACGGAGGCTCGTTGACTTCTTTCTCGACGGTCTTTGTCTGACGAAAGACGTCGTTCTCGGTCTGATGAGTGACGTTTTTCCCTCTCCGACGAATGACGCCTTTCTCTATCTGACGAATATTGCCTGTCATTCTCTGTCGAACGATTGTTACTTCTTTGCGAAGACTTGAGACCCTTGTTTCTCTTTTTATCATCTCGTTTCCTTTCTCTGGAATGATGCTCAGCAGAATCCAAATGTTCACCGGAAGTTGATGGCTGTTCACCAGAGACATATATACCACCACTTGACTTCTGCTTACGTCTTTTTTTAGATTTTGACATTAAAGGAGCAGAGCTTGATTGGCTTCCTCTGTCAGTACCCCTACGAAATTCGTCCCTGATTTGTCCCTCTTCCTGGGATACAGGAGGGTGTTTAGGTTTCGGGCGACAACAGACATGTTTGATACAAATTATTGAACAGATTAGTGATAAGATAGTTTGTAATGTCCCTGTTCCCAGTAACATGCCGTGAATTAGTCGAGTATTCGGGTGGCGGTAGACTGTTTCAAGATAAAATTTACTACCATATATAAGTCCACCAACGGACAAGGCTATCACACCAAACGAAGCCAGACATGAGAACATAGAGAACATCATAAATGTCTTTACAACACATACTCCTCGCGTTTGTGCGGAAGCTATTCCAAAGAATCCAGAGATTGCAATCACAGAACCACTCCATATCCCGGTGGCAACGTAATGTCCCCATATCTGGTTAACAAGTCCAATTACAGAGAGAGATATACTAGCTACTCCGACAATTATAGAAATAATGGAAACAGCGAGCACTTTATACGTAGGAAAATTAAACAGCAATCTTATACGTAATGACATCTTATAGTAACGATCCAGGTATTCCAATTGTTATTAATCATAGTAGATATTGAACTGCTATTTACCTGTCTCAGCTGTTGAAAATCTTTAAGTCATTGATTTATTTGCCGATATACGTATAACCGATTTTTAATCAAAACACTAATTTGTTTTCTACAAGCTTTATAGTCGTTATACATCTGATCGTAAATTTCACTTATATCGTGTGTTGTGTACATTCATTTTACTATTTTGAATCAACAGAATTACACTAAAGTAGTATATGCACATGTACAGGTGTTGTAAACATATTTACCTGTGCAGGTAAAATATTCTAAATACGGACCGAAAGAATGCTCTTGATTGGTCAATGCAGAAATTTTGAGCCATTGAAATATATTGTATTATAAAAACCTTCTAGAAAACGTCTTATTACCAATTTGTAATTTCACATAACAACATACAGCGTCAAATTCGAAATCTTATTATGTTTTTATCTCAACTGTCCAGAAGACCACGTCGGTTATTGCCATCGCTCGTTTGTCTCCCGTACAGATCTCTGAAACTGCTGAATCAAGTTAAAAAAAAAGTAGGGGTGAATGATCCATAAGGTACATAATACCGGAATAGAGTTTGACGTATCAAAGGAGCATTGTCTACGAGATTCAAAATAATGTGATTTTGTTTTTGTTCAATCTTTAGTGAAACAGATATAGTGATATGATAATTCGCCAGGTTGTTTCAATTTTATATAATAAAAAAAGCTAAGGGATATGTGCGCGCTGCACTTGCAATTATATAATTCGGCCGCACTGGATTCGTATTCATGTTACCTTCTATTTATTCTCTTAGCTAGAGGTGGGTAACGTATAAACTGGGTGTGTTCAGCTTTTAAAAGTAATTGAATGTCATCACTGAAAGTGAACCAAAGGAAACTATTTGTTTGAATGATTCGATCCACAAAACTCATTATTATACAGGTAAAAATGATGATTAACATAATTGTTTAACCTATTATATGAAACCAAACAGACCTAGAAAAATTCAATTGCACGTGTTCGCTTTCTATTTATATCCATATTTAAATCAGGTAATATGATCGTCAGAATTCTTCAGAGATCGTCTCGATGACTGATTAGGTTTTGTGTGTTTGTCAATTATATTGAAAAACAAAAAATGATTTTTAAATAAACTGTGCCTAGTTATATCAGATCTACGAGAATAACTTAACTGGTTGCAATAATAATAATACTTTATTCAGAAGCAATACAGCTTAAAGAATATACAATTTTACAATATTTTTTTGAATGCATCAGTGAAATATAAATACAATAATTACACACAATACATGTATGGCGGAGAATGAAAATAAATTCATATGATAAATAATTAATATAACTACATATTACGATTTTTTTCAATATTAAACAAAAATTTACCTAAATTATTAAGTTCTTTCACATTGTGAACTGATAACAACTGTGCAATGAAGGTAGAAAATAATATCAAAATGGACTATATTAACCCGGGGGTTGATCCTAGCTCATTATAGCCTCTAGATAGTGTATTTTTCAAAGAAAACAAACAAGAATATTAAGACTTGGATTATTTTTATTACTGCTGTATACAGTTGCAAATTCTTTGAATAAATGTTACATATACCTGTTCCAGACCGTATGAGTATTTGGACCGTACGCGTACGGTCTGGACCCTATGCGTACTTTTTCAAAATACTCATAACGGTCGGACCGTACGCGTACGGTCGGACTTATATTAAGAAGTTGGTCAAGCTTATTAGATACAAATGCATATAACAGATCAACATAACTTAACACTCCCCAATTAATATAAAATAGTTCAATTTTAATTGAAATAAAAACTTTACATTTTAACTTTTTTTTTAAATTCACGCTAATTGTTATTTAAAATCTGTTAATCTCTACTTGTATTTAGCATGTCGATCTGTAATACATTAATTGAATTTTGATCACTGAAATTGAAGATATCAAAGTAAACATAATGTGGGAGGACAATTGTTTTAGAATATTTAGCAACTTTACAAAAAAATGCAAATGCAAAGCAACATGCATGAACTGCAAGTTTACATGATAATGTAAAATATATTACGTAACCGAAGTTGTGTCACCTTGGGCGAGAGTACCAAAATAGGATTCAGATATACAATTAAACAAATATTTAATTTCAATTGTTCGTTTGTTCATTTTATCCATCTAATTGTAATAATAACAATTTGTAAAACTTAAAATAAAGATTGTTTAAATTTAACCCATATGATCCAATAACATGTATAATCAGCTCGTACTGGACCATACGAGTATACGTATACGGTACGGACCGTACGTGTACGGTCAAATACTCATATGGGCTGGAACATACCCAAATATCTTCATGACCTATAGAACACTCATACTAAAAATTAGTTACAGAAAACACATTAGCGAAACAAAAAATAATTTCCAGTAGACAAAACATAAGAGACAACCAAAAATTTTACACGCGAAACTCTATCATGATAAATTTGCGACAAAAGATACGATTTTCTTTTTATATTCTTAGTTTCTCTTTTTTTGACGGAGATATTCCTTTGTTATCTGAAAATTTCCCGACTCGCGTCCTCTGCTCGTGTTTTTAATAAACGTAATCTGTATAAAACTATGATAAATTATCAAGGCTTTAGTCATGGATTTTGTTACGGCACAAATGACTTAAAACTGACACTTATACAAAGATTTTGACTTGGCAGTAAGGCTGTACCTGTAACAATCTCATGGAAAAGATGTATCGCATACATTCTCATTAATGTTAATTGTGTTTATTGAGCCAGTAGCAGTGAGTATTAGAAACGACCTATTTAAACTTCTTAAAGATTCTCTGCATGATCTGATGTTTAAAATGTAAGCAATTGAAACCAGTAGTAAAATCTTTAATATTGATTTGATTTTTACATTGATTTGGGTTTTTTCATTTCATAATTCCTGACACCCCTCGGTGTGTTATACCTTAAAGCATGCATTAAGTTTAACATAATAGCCCACTCTAAGTTCTTGTTATGGATTGATAAATATTTGAATTAAAATTTTTATTGAATCTGAATTATTTGAATTCGATATTTTTTGCTGAATTTGAATTTGGATTTAACTTTGACTTTGACTTTGAATTTGAATTTGAATTTGAATTTGAATTTGAACTTGAATTTGAATTTGAACTTGAACTTGAACTTGAATTTGAATTTGAATATTATTTGAATTTGAACTTGAATTTGAATGTGTTTGAATTTGTTTGAATTTGTTTGAATTCGAATTTGTTTGAATTTGTTTAAATTTGAATTTGAATTTGAATTGGTTTGCATTTGAATTTGAATTATTGGTGTACATAATTGTATGAAAACGAATGATCCTACATCTACATCGTGTGGAAACTATTATATGTTGGCATTGAACAAGGTCGTTCTTTTCCGCTGAGATTGTCTTGACGTTTTTACACTAACTTTGTTTCATGTATTTTGATTGATGTTGTAATATTGGCTTTGGACTAGCTTTAATGCCGCTGCGAGTACTCTTAGATTGATACTTTTGTCCATTTTTTTTTTTAAAGTTATTATATTTTGTGCAACGTGCCAATCTGTCTAGTTTAGCTATTTTCAACTCACTCGTACAGTTTGTTCTTATTTTGTGCTTATTTGTGATCGCTTTCCCAGTTTTGAGCAATAGCCTTATTTATTTAATTGTTATTTTGTGGTGTGCAATCTGTCTAATTTGTTTATCGTTGATTGTTTTCTCATAAATCGGTCCGTTGGTTTTTGTCATATCGGGACATAATGTTGATGACAACATATACGATATGTGTTTTGTTCATTGTTGAAAACCGCAAAGTTACCTTTAATTGCATACATCCACGTCGACTTGATTTATGTGGATAGTTGTATCATTTGCAATCATGACGTATCTGGCCTCATGTCCAAATCATTAACATGTACCGTAGGAAACAATGACACTGATAACTTCAATATATATATATATAAGGGATAGACACAAACAGGAAGAAACAGAATAGGGGAAAGTCACTTCCACAATAAAGCAAATAAGGATTATTTTCAGGCTTAAATAAGCTATCAGTAACTGTGAGTACTCTCAGATCTGAACCTTATGTCTTTCTGTTATGTGGCGAAAAAGTACCCGTCCATGTACACTCTGTGGGTTTTTTTAAGATGTATTTCTATTTGTATAATCTGATTTTTATAGTTTGTTCTTATGCTGTGCTGTTACGCCACTGTCCCATGTTAGTGGGTGGGATAGTACATTCAAACGAGTTTAACCCCGCCACATTCTGTATCTATAGGCCTTTCCCAAGTCAGGAGCCTGTACTTCGGTGTTTGTCATTTGTTGCTGTGTAACATATTTGTTTTTCGTTCCGTGATAATTTTGTACAATAATTATATAGGCCGTTAGTTTTCTCGTTTGAATTGTTTTACATTTGTCATTTCGTGGCTTCAAGTTTATAGTTGACTGTGTGGTATGGGCTTAGCTCATTGTTGAATGCCATACGGTGACCTATATTTATTAATTTCCGTGTCATTTGGTATCTGGTGGATAGTTGTCTCATTGGCAATCATACCACATCAAAATATCAGTAAGGTGAAATTTTCAAAAAACAAACACCCCCTAGTTTGGTCAAATATGAACATGCAGCATTGCTAATTGAAAAGATCAAGATATGATTTGCGTGCGTTGCGGTCTATTTCAAAGATATGTCTTTTCGGTTTATTTGGCCATTCCAGTTTCCTGTCGAACTTCCGGAATATGTTTTGACATTTCGAAAGTACAGAAAATAACAACGAAAGTCGAAAAGGATAAGTAAGTTTTAATTTTAAAGGGTAAACGTACGCTGTAAATCACTTCACTAAAACTGAATAAGTACATAATGCTAACTATCACTTTGGAACATGTAGGCGAGGCTTTTTTCAGATGCGATACTCTCGGGTGAGTAAAGAGAGAGTCATGGAGTTGGTGTGGACCCGGATTTAGTTTTCTTTTAGGAAGTGGCTAAATTTTGCAATAAAAAAAACAATAGTGCTCTGTCAATCGTTCAACTTTGGTTTAATCCATTTAGCATATCACTTGACACGAATAAATGTGTGTTTAACCAAAGCGAGTGCCAACAGGGGGTTGATCACAACTTGTACAGCACCTGCACTTGATGACACAGCATCAGCGTGATGGTATATTTTCCGTTGCTGATTAACGAAAGAAGAAGAAGAAGAAGAAGGGGGAAACTATTGCTAAACACTTTCTTGTTAGGCCAAAATGAAAATTGAAAATTAATTTTGTTTCCCCTTACCCGACAGACCCTCTAAAATCCTCCAACTAAAATTGTTGGAGCCCGTGTGTTTGTGTAAAGCAAAATTTTGATCCGGAGGAAAAAATGTCACAGTAGTTGTTGTTATTTTTTTATCCTGAGGAAACTATTTCCCTGGGATATTTTATCCTTTGCCGTGAAATTCTATCTGGGTAGTTAACTTATTGAATAGTTATTAGAAAAAAATTATCCTTTATAAATACAATGAAATAATAATAGTGTATTTGAAATAAAGCGAAATTGTTAAAAAAATATATTATAATGAGAAATAATTTCACAAATAATCCTTGAAAAAATTTCCTGAAATATTCAAGTCAATATCATCCTTTTAAAAAGAAAATTATCATGAAACATAGGGAAGAAAATCAGAAGTAATTTCAAAGATCGTAATTGTGAAAATAATATCATGATTAAATAAGGTTTGTGAAATTCATGTAAAAGTGAGTTGTTTTCAGATCTCAGTACAAATATAAATTTAAAAGTAAGGTAGAAATATAGTTGCATATTGCTACTGTTAACAGTAATAGAAGAATTTGATTATGATGATATTTTTAACTATATAAATAGTTTTGTCTGGGGACAGATATGTAGTTGTTGATTATATGGAAATCAGATGAATCATAGCATAACAATATATTGGAACAATAGCATGTTTAACAGCTGGATAGTTTTTACCCGTGGAATGTTATCTGTCTTATTAAATCAAGTTGTAAGTCATCTTTTTATATAAATGAATATATATAAAAAATAAGATTCAAATAAAAATTTCGCTATAAAATAGATTCAGAAATATATTATATTAATGTCTTTAAAATATAAATTGCTCATAATTACCTCCCTTTGATAAATTATGCAAATTTAGTCTACCTTTGTGAAACATTTTATAATTATAGTCAGGTATATATTGATTGTGAGTAACTTACATAGTAGTTAATGGGACTCTATTTCACACGGTTCTGTGAAATGTAGTACGGCAAATACATGTATATACCAGTACATACTATCCACATAACACAGATAGATTTTCACTCCTCTGGATAAAATCAACCTGTGAAATACCATGCCTGGAAAAAAATTACCGGGACAAATTATCCTCAGGATAAAATATCACAGAGGAAGAAATAAACCGTTACATTTGCAGCAAAGGGTAAACAGTGTATGCAAGGATACTAAAATTGGAATGGAATAATGTTTTGAATAAATGCATCGGAGCAATTATAACTACTCTGCCATTCTAGCCAGCCTCCAATAATGATATTGTATGGGTAGTGGTATGATTGGGCATCCAAGCTAACCAATGAGCTTAAATGTAAGGCCTAGTGTTTTTGTCGTGTTTGGGGTAAAATCCCTGAGTTCACCTTCATCAGTGTTCAGCTCAACAAGTTGTATATTGGCATACTATTTATGCTATTTTGTCATATTTTGTTGTAAAATGTCGAGCTGACTATACAATCTAATGCTTAGATAACAGTTCTTGTAAGTTTTTATGTCTTTTATAAACTATAATTGGATGATGATTAAATATGGTCACACATTCAGGGTTTTGTGAAATAAGATGCCAGTGTTTCATTATTATATTTTTAGTTTCTGTATAGTTGGGTTGAATTTTGTTAACATTACTAGCAGTTGCTCCAGTTTCGCTGGGTGATGTGTTAGCTAGTTTTCCCTTTCTTTATTTTGTGTTTGATAAAAAAACATATCCTTGTTTGAGCTTCTAACTGGTTTTTTTAAATCACTTTTGCTGCTTGTGTTTCTAAGATACCTCGATTCTTCACCGTTGATAAATCCTTTCAATGAAAACACTTTTTGGATATGAGCTGTGTCTGAGCAGATTTTGATATGTTTCAGTTGGTTTGTCAATTGATATTGGTTTTTGTATCATACTGCCTTCTTTAAAGAATCTTTCTCCTTTGTATTATTACATGAATTATGACAGTGTCTAAGAATATTGTTTCATTGTCAAGGAATATAAGTTCCTTCATAATAAAAGTTTCAAAAGGAATAAATATTATGACATAAACAAAGTTTCTAGTGGAACTTCTGTTAGGGGGAATAAATATACGTTGACATCATTACAGGAAAATTAGTAGGTGATCTTCAACTATCATTATCAATTTGTTTCTCTGTGTTAAAAATGGTAAAATGTGTTCAAGTATTAACAAACATTGTAAGGTCTGCCAACCCAGCAAATTCTGATCAGCACATAGGCATGTCCAAGGTTTCATGGTAAAATTTATTGTTAAAAATAAATTCATAGTTTTCTTGAATAAGCCTTAATAGGCGTAGTCATACTTGCTTGGATCACGGTTTGTGGCTTCTAGTATTTCCTTAAATGAAATTCAAATGTACATATTTTTTGCATCGAATGTTATTAGGTAGCTCAGTCTTGTTGGGGTTTAATATTTTCAATTGACTTAATAAAACTATAAGAAAAATATAGAACCCTATCTCAATTTGTATTTGGACTACTCTAAATTCAAGTCACAAAGACATTGATATTTAGAAGTATTTTCTAGTCTGAAATTGTAATTCTTCTTGTCATGCATAATATGTTATTCAGTATGTTGTTTTAGTATCAATAAAGTTCAATTTGTTGTTTTTCTGTATGTTAGATATACTTCAGGGATTACCTCTAAAAAAAGACTACCTACCTACCCACTTCCAAAATGGTTGGTAGGAGAAGGGAATCAAAGATATTTTTAATTGAAGCCTTATAACAGAGTAGTTTTTGTCGAGCCTGCAACTTTTGTTGCAGAAAGCTCGACATAGGGATAGTGATCCGGCGGCTGCGGCGGCGTTAGCTCACTTCTTAAAAGCTTTATATTTTAGAAGGTGGAAGACCTGGATGCTTCATACTTTGTATATAGATGCTTCATGTTACGAAGTTTCCCTCAGTCACATGTCCAATGTCCTTGACCTCATTTTCATGGTTCAGTGACCACTTGGAAAAAAAGTTCAAATTTTTTGTAATGTTGAATTCTCTCTTATTATAAGTAATAGGATAACTATATTTGATATGTGTGTACCTTGCAAGGTCCTTTTGTCTGTCAGACAGTTTTCACTTGACCTCGACCTCATTTCATGGATCAGTGAATAAGGTTAAGTTTTGGTGGTCAAGTCCAAATCTCAGATACTATAAGCAATAGGGCTAGTATATTCGGTGTATGGAAGGACTGTAAGGTGTACGTGTACATGTCTAGCGGGCAGATGTCATGTGACCTTGACCTCATTTTCATGGTTCAGTGGTCAAAGTTAAGTTTTTGAGTTTTGGTCTTTTTATCTAATACTATATGCCATAGGTCAACTATATTTGGTGTATGGAAATATTTTATGATCTTTATGTCAGTCGCCCAGGTTTTATTTGACCTTGACCTCATTTTCACGGTTCATTGCACAGTGTTAAGTTTTTGTGTTTTGGGCTATTTTTCTTAAACTATAAGTAATGGGTCAACTATATATGTTGTATAGAAGCATTGTTAGCTGTACATGTCTGCCTGGCATGGTTCATCTGACCTTGACCTCATTTTCAAGGTTCATTGGTCTTTGTTTAGTTATCTTGGTTAATGTTAAGTTTATGTGACAGTTGTAATAAAGCTTAGCTTTATACTTAGGACTATCAACATAATATCAATGATTAGTATAGAAGGCGACACATTTCAGCGTGTGCACTCTTGTTTAATTTATATAACAACTTTCTTTTCCTATTTGATATACAATTTTATTTTTTCATTATTGCCAGATATTAAATTGTTTTTTTTTCCTGACAAGTGACTAATATTATTGTGCAACTAGATATGATAAAATTAAACAACTTTGAATTTGAATTGTTACTTTAATTGTATAACAAGGTACAAATTGAACAATTTAAAAAAAAATAGATACATACATGTATATGGCCCTTTGTATTATAGTAAAATCAAAATATTGTAGCACGGCAAGTAAACAAGCATTTCTCGTTCAAATCTTTCCCCTTCTTCCTCTCAGTTTCAAAAAGAGAAGTCACTTTAGATGAAAGATTTTTTTTTTATTTTAAAATACTTGTCCAAAATGCTGTGTCCCTTGACATTACCTATATGTGTTATTTTAAAATGCAGAGTGCAGACGTATTTAACATAATTCACAATTGTGCTTTCTTTTGAATTTAGAAATTAAAAATGAGCTATCCATACCAAGGCAATCCAGGATATGGAGCTCCCCCTGGTGGATATGGACCACCCCAACCAGGTTACCCACAACAAGGAGCACCACAGCCAGGCTTCCCCCAACAAGGAGGGTATGGACAGGTATGTAAACTGTGTAGGAGGAAATTGTCATGTGAATGTATGTACATGTATTGTTTGCTATGTTTTCAAGATATTTTATAAATAAAAATTTCCAATTCAAAAATTTCTTAATCCATTTAAATTCATTGCATAAGGCAATGAAATGCAAGCAACGGTAACAGTGAACATCTAATTTGGGAGTCTATTCATAGATAAAAACTAAAAACAAAACCTGACGCAAAAATAAAATTTGTGTCTGTTTGTTTTTTTAGGTTTCCATGCCAACAGTAGAGAGTGCGTCTGCTGCAGCTTATGGTACTTCCTCTGGAGGATATCCAGGTCAGCCAGGTCAAATTGGATTTGATGTAAGTACCACTGCCTAGCTAGCTGAATATTGTTACTTAAAATAGATCAAACTAAAATGAATAATTTATTTTTACTATATACATGTGTTACAGAGCTTCTTGAGACCAAATATTATTATTTTCTTTATATATGGTGTAAGATTTCCATGTTGAATAAGATATAAAGCAGAAGAAACATTTAGATTATGTATTCAATAAACAATGCACTTAATCTTTTTTTATGGCCCCGCAACAAAGTTGTCGGTGCCATATAGTTTTACCCTTTTCTGAAATTCTGAAATTCCGTCATTCAGCAACAAACCATTATACGGAGTTTTTTTCTAAACGCCTTCAGATATTGGGTTGATTTTTGGTATGTGATTTACTCATGATGAGTTACAGATCAAGTTTAAATTTCGTTCCGCTGCGCTAATTTTTGCCAAAATTAAGGGTTTACAACTTTGAAAATTGTTGAAAATCACAGTTAAACAGACTTTTCTTCTATACACCTCCAGATTTTGAGCTGATTTTTTATATGTGAGACTACCATCATGTTTGTGTCCACATGTGTTATTGAAATTGCAGATTTGTCAACTTTTTGAGACAGGGCCATTCGTGTCGCTTTGACACATCTAGTTTTAAATATTTTCTTTGTATACCTTAATTTCAGCGAATACCACAAGGTCCAGACCAAAAGCCAAGATGACAACCATTATAAAACATTGATATGATATTTAGGTTGGCATTTCTTCATCCAATTTTCTGGCTATCAGATGATTAGTTGCCAGATGATAATTAAAGAACCTCTTGACCAAATCTACTGAAATTTTAGCACAATTTCATTTACCATTATCTTGAGGGTTATTTACTTTTGCTGTGGAAGAAAAATAACGTCTTGCTAGTTCAGATGCTTTATGATCGTAAGATGAAATATATATATACGTAACAATAACGTTACGTTACATTAACAATAGTGTGCGCGAAAGTACGGGAAACAATTACATTACAAAACGTTCTAATGTCTCTTGGCCTATATTCACGACATTCTGGGGGCCTCAAAATGCATAAGAAATCAAATTATTTTAAAATGATAAATAATCAAAACTATTAAAGTTCTTTAAATTGATCACATTGAAAGTTTTTGTAATTCCACTTTACGTTAACTGTCCTTCACAAATCCTATAACAGTTACTATAGTTCTAATGGATATAACTTCACAATTGGTCGTGTGGTAACTAGTCCTCTAGAAGTCCGTACTTTTGCTGCTCGAATAAGTCCATCTCCTCCTTTGATGACGTCTTCTATTCCTAATCTCCATAAAAGTCGTGGCGATTCACTTCCTAGTTGAACTACATCACCGATGTTAACTTGTCCAGTATGTTTTCCAGAGGCTCGATGATATTCACGTAATCCGGTAAGATATTCATTAGACCAGCGTTTTGCGAAATGATCTAATAAGAGTCCTTTTCTCTCAAATAGTTTGTTTGCTGTGATCGTATCAAGTTCTTGAATAAGTGTTTTTGCTCTAATTGTTATCGGTCCGAGTAGTCCTAACGGGTCATATATAGCGGAAGACTGTCTTAAAAGTTCACGTTTTGTCAACTGTGTGTCCATCTTTAATTGTTTTGTTTCGGCAAAGCTGATTGTATCTGATTCTGCATCCCAACGCATTCCCAATATTTTTGTGTCCTTGTCTGAATCCAATACTTTTTCCGATAGGGCCAAATCTCTGAGTTTGTCGCTGTTGGACATCCATGACCGTAAATTGAAGCCTCCCTGTTTTAGCAGTTCTCTGGATTCATTGAAGTATTTAATTGTGGCTTCTTCCGAGTTAATGCTAGATAGTACATTGTCAACATATAGATCTTCTTGTAGAATTGTTGCTACTTTGGTCTGATTCATGGATAAATGTTTCAGTAATGTTGCGTTTAAAATAAACGGCGAACACGTTGCTCCAAAAAGAACAACTTTGAATCTGTACATAATCAATTCACTTGTTGGGTCAGTTGAATCGGACAACCAAAAGAAACGTGTGGCGTCTCGGTCATCATTGTCAAGTCTTACTTGTAAAAATGCTTTTTCTATGTCCGTTGTGATGCCATATTTTCCTAATCTAAATCTTGTAAGAATACTTGTCAATTTATTTAAAATAGGTGGGGCTGAAGATAGGCAGTCATTAAGGCTGGGTAAATCTGGATTTCCATGGCAACTGCAGTCATATACAATCCTAATAGGGGTCGTGTTTGAATCTTTCTTAACGGGATGGTGTGGTATGTAGTGGATTCTTCCATGCTCGCGATCTATTTCTGTAATGGGTACCTTTTCTATGAAGTCTTTCATCTCCTGTTCTTTGATAATCTTGTCGTATAGATTTAACATATCCGGATCTTTAGCCAACCTATCTATAACATTCTGGGTCCTCCTTCTTGCTATATATTCATTAGTGGGTAACTCGGGATGATCTTGTTTCCATGGTAGTTTTGCGACATATTTATTTTCCTTAAATGTTATGCTAGAGTTTTGGTACTCAAGCATTAGGTTTTGTACATTTTTTGTGTTTTCATCAGAATCCGCCTCTAATCCGCTCGACTCAATTTCCCAAAATTTCTGTAAATCGCACTCCTCGGGTTTGTGCGCAACTAAGACATTCATCATCGTAGAGTTCCATTGTTGAGTGTTGATATCTGTGTTCAGTGGTCCTGATAGCAAATAGCCTATTTTAGATTTAACAGCTGTTGGTCCGTCACCTCGAATAATTTCATCTTGTACTAAAGACCAGTAGTAGTCTGCTCCAACGAGAAGTGAAATGGAAAACTTTTCATCCTGCGTGACTGGGTGGGCAAGTTGTAATCCTCGTAAATAGGGCAAGCTGTTAATGTTTACCCGTTTCTTCATATGTATCGGTGCGGCAATTTTTGGAACAATAATTACTTCCATTGGAATTCTTTCTTTTCTTTCGGTCTCAATGGATAATGTTGCTTTCTCCAGGTTGCGTACATCACCTTCTTTCCCACCAAATGCAGAAATTTGCATGCTTACTATACCAGTTGGTTTGATATGGAGTTTCTCAACTAGTTCTTGAGAAATAAATGAATTCTGGGCGCCTTCATCGAGTAGAATGTTAGTCATAACACTTTCATCATGGTACCATACAGGCGCTACGGCGGTTTTCAATAGAATTTCGGTATGTGCTGTAACGGCAGAATGCATAGCGGCGCTCTTTGTTTCTGTGGTACTTTGTAGCTCTTCGTTGACAGGTTTTGTTACGGCTTTATTTTCATTTGAAGTGGAGTTTTCATTTAGTAAATTATTACGGCAGATGCTACTGTGATGCTTCTTACTGCAATTTCGGCAACTGTATTTTGACTTGCATTCCGAAACCTTGTGATTACCGAAACAGTTAAAGCAAACTCGTTTTTCCTTTACGATTTGGGTGCGGGCGTTTATATCGGTGATCTTTGTACATTCATTTGGGTGATGCGGGTTTTGACAAAACAAACACGGCCTTTTAGTCTTAACGGAACTATTGTTGTTACTATCTTTAGACCCTGTTGACTTCCATCTTTTATTTGTAGTTTCTGTAACGAACGATGCGGTGGGGATAATATCAGTTTCAATAGGATTGGCGTTAGCGGCCTCTTGGATACAAATTTCTTTCTTTATTGCTTTGCGTAAACTTGAAATATCCCAATCATCATTACCGTGGTCTCGAGTAATGTTTTGTCTGACAAAACATGGAAGCTTGTTGAGTATTAGTGGTATTAATAGGCTTCCGTACGATTCCTGATATCTACCCATTCCTTCTAGTTCACGTATATTACTTTCTATTGTGTCACTGGACGATTTCAGTCCCCTAATTCCGGGCGTTGGTGCAGGCAAATTTAGCAAATTTTGCATGTATGCGTTTACTATTTTGTGTTGTTGGCCAAATCTCTCGTGTAGAATTTGTATTGCTTGATTATAGTTTGTATTAGTCATTTGCATTCCCGAAATACACTGGCTAGCTTCTCCATAAAGTTGCGATTTTAAATAATTAAATCGTTGCACGTCACTCAATGAAGGATTTTCATAAACGGAATTATTATAGGAATCCCAAAAGGCTGACCATTCCAATAGATTTCCGCCGAAAGTTGGCAAGTTGAGTTTAGGCAATTTGTTATAATGACTTGACACTGTGGAGGTGGGCATGCTTGACTGGCTTAGGCTTGTTTGCTCTGAGTTGAAAAATATCTGGTTAGAATGATCTTGCATGCTGGGGTTATTGCATATAAAATCTGATGCATTAGGGTTAAGAGCTGATTGATTTTTAGACTGACTAACACTTACTTCTTTTATAAACTTTTCAATTTTTGTTATTCCAATTTGAATCTCTAACTCGTATCTGTCAACTTCTTCAATTTCTTCGTCGAGGTCTTCTTCTTCTTCAATAGATTCTAGAATCTTCTCATTGAGGTCAGACAATGTCTTCTTCTTGGTTTTGATAAGCTCCATCATGGATCTGAGGTTGACAACATCTTGTTGCGGTTCTTCTGTCGGGTCTGCTTTTTTCAGTAGTTTTATTACTGCTCGTCTATGTGCGGCTCGTACTGTTTTGAGTTTCGAACTCATCTCTAGTTGTGGTTTTTCGTCACGGCACCAATATCTTGAGGGTTATTCACTTTTGCTTTGGAAGAAAAATAACGTCTTGCTAGTTCAGATGCTTTATGATCGTAAGATGAAATATATATATACGTAACAATAACGTTACGTTACATTAACAATAGTGTGCGCGAAAGTACGGGAAACAATTACATTACAAAACGTTCTAATGTCTCTTGGCCTATATTCACGACAACCATCATGATGAAATACATCTGAATTTTGATTTGATTGTTATGACAGTTACTGTCTCATGATTTATCTCTCTTACTTCTTTAAATTTGTTTTCTTCTGTTTTTAAATGGAAAAAATAACTCAGCTTCATAAAATGTTTTTTGAAACTAAAACACAACCATAAAATAATACAGCTCATGTTTGAATTTGATGGTTTTGACGTTTTCAGTTCAGTACCAATGCCCTTGGTTACCTTAATAATAACATTTTTTTTCTGGATTATAATTATATTTCCCTGACTTTAACATATCACTACTTTTCAAATAACACTAATATCATGAATAATGTTTAAATTCTCTAAATTCATTCATTTGTATTTAAAATAATGTATCTATAATTTGCATACCAGGACATTCAAGAAACAAAATAGATGTGTTTGTCAACAGTTATGACCTTATTTACTGTAACATTTTAATTTGTGTACATACTACTTGACCAAAGTTTTTGAAATATTTGAAATATAATTTATCTAAGTTTTGTTTTGTGATTTGTAACTTTACCATTGAAGATTATAAAGTCTTACGACCAAATTAACTGAGATAATTTTTAGTAGAAAGTTCATATTTGTCAGGGAGCTTTTCTTGAGTATATGTAAGGAAAAATCTAGACAAAAGAGTCTGTTTTAACTGCAATATTTTAGAGGATGAAAAACATGTACTTTTAAATTGTCCCTTGTATGAAGATCTAAGACAAGCTCTTTTTATTGATATATTGTGTCATAATGATATGTTTTTAAACTTGTCTGATGAAGAAAAATTTATATATATGTTTAAAAATACCAATATTTGTAATATTGTTGCCAAAACCTGCAATAACATTTTAACAAGGAGAAACAGTATTTTATATCATTAACTACTGTATTTGTAGTATTTTATAAAATGAATAAGTATTATTTGTATTTTAATAGTCTCTCATAATTCTTTTAAGAATGGCACATACATGTATTTAATTGTTTTAACTATGTTTACTGTATAATTAATTTTATAATTGTATCTTGTTTTAATCATGTTGTATATATGTGGTGAGACTTTAATAAACTATTGAATCTGAATCTGAATCTGTAAATTAGGCACTTTCTTTATGGAAGAAAATTGGCTCCCAGTATAAAAACTTTTATAGTGAATTTTATCATAAAGTTTTCAATTTTTCTTTTAAAATTATTCGTACATTTACTTTGAGTAAGACAACATTTGGTTTCCCTTGTAGAGTTGTCTCATTTGCAAACATATCAAATATTCTTCTTCTTCATGTAGATACATGTGTATGGAAAATCACATGTAAATATATTTTAATTTTTACTTTAAACAAAGAATAAAACAAGTGTATATAAACTTGAAGGACAACATGTTGATGGATGGTTTGAACAAAATGTGTGTAAATTTGTGTATTGCATGTATTTGAAAAAAAGAGCCTTTTAAATATTTTCAGGTTGGTGGACCTCCCCAAGCAGCTGGTTATGGACCCCCTTCTGTGGCCTCATATGGAGCACCACAACCCCCTCAACCAGCCATGCCTTCAAGTTATGGTCCTCCACAGCCTCAGTACCAGGTAAACCTAACGTCAAGTAATTTAAATGTAAATCTGCCAAGTCTTCATTTTATATTTTCTGCTGTCAGACATGGCGTAAAGTAATCAATAATCCATTATATTTTAAATCACAGCATCAGTACATTAAATCTTATCTTTATTTTATCATTATCCACAATACAGATCCTGTGTCCAAGCTCTTCTTACAAGGGTTTAGTTTAAACATATTGTATTTGTTCAAGTACAAATTGGATAAGACACAAGTCAAACAGATTTGTGAAGTCTTCTCTATTTAACATTTATAGCAATATAATACAAAAATATATGTATGAGCATGCATGTATAGAATGGTATAACTATAAATATGGATCAAAAGACGGAAAATTGAAGAAAAAAGAAAATAATAATAGTACAGAAAAAAAAATGAATATCTTACAAGGGTCTGACATCTATTCAATTTTCTCTCTGTTCTTGTATTTATCACATCAGCCAATGAATGTGTAACCTTCAAATTTTTGAAGGTGTGTATTAAATCCAATAAAACCAGAGGATTCTGAAAAGTCGTTAAAATATTAGAAATTGAAGTACAGCATTTTCTTGAATGTCTAATTATGAGATGGTTTATTTACAGAGTTCTACACCTGCCTATGGATCTGCTCCTGGGTACAACCCTCCCCCTCAGGGTGGATATGGTCCCCCACAGCCACAAGGAGGATTTAATCCACCTCCCCAGCAACCAACACCTGGTTATAACCAAGGTTATCCACAGTCAGGACAATCCTATGGAGCCTCAGCCCCACCCCCTGCTGGAGGATCATATGGTGCCCCACCTCAACAGCAGCAGGGAGGTTACGGTGCACCCTCATCACAACCTGGTAGCTATGGTCAGCCAACATCACAACCAGGGGGCTATGGTCAGCAACAAAATTATGGTCAACCGGCTGGTCAGCAACAGAGTTATGGACAACAACAGCAACCCCCCTCACAACAGTATGGTTCCCAGCAGCCACCTAGACCCTCACAGCCAGCTGGAGCAGCAAATGCATTTGTTCAGAAGGTAAGGGAGACAATCCTCATCTCAGCAAGTAAATTTATTCATGAAGCAAGGGAAGTAACTCACTTCAAACCTGAGTAATCCAATCCCATATATTCTGTAGTGAAACCTAGTCATTATGTCTCTAACAAATATACTTTTTCTTAAAATTTCCAATAACTATGTACCAATGGAGATTTTAAATTATTGTATGTTATGGTCCAAGAAAATAGATTTGTGATAGTACCAAATCATATAATAAAAAGGAGAGTCTATTGTATTTATTTAGAGATGTTTTGCAAAATTTCAACACCAAAAGAAAGTCAACCTTTTTTTTGTACGACCCCCAACCATTTTTTGGGTTCATATATTGCTATGATGTTGTTGTCTGTGTCGTCAATCAAAGACACATTTGGTTTCTGGACAATAACTTTAGTTTAAGTGGATCTCTATGAAATTTTACAAGAAGGTTCTATTCCAAAAACCAAAGGTTGGGATTAATTTTGGGGGTTATAGTACTAACAGTTTAGGAATAAGGTGCCAAAAATAAGCATTTCTGTAGTTTCTTAACAATAACTTGTGTGTAGGCTTTCCTTTTAAGCCTAGACTTATACAAAGGGATGCCTGGAATTGAATATGGGGGTAATTGCTCAAAACATGCAGGGTTTAGGGACAAAAAAAGGACATAAAACAAGCACTTTTCTAGTTTTTAGACACTGACAATAACTGTGTTTAGATGGATGAATCTCTCTGAAATTGAAGTTCAAGGTTCCATACCACAAAGAGAATGTTGGGATTTAGTTTGGAGGTAATTACTCCAAGGGGGGAGTTTCAAAAAAGATTGGGGGGGGGTTCATATTTTTTTCTTCAAAATGTTTGAAATTTGAAATTTTTTGTAAAACTCAGGGATCTCCATTGCTTGTTTAACGATGGCGCCCCGCCATCGTTCTAATGTCTTGCGCCATTGTTAAATGACCCGCGCCATCGTGAAATTGTCTTCCGCCATCGTTCAAAACTGTTATAGTTTTTATAGCCAGACGCCATTTTTTTAGCAATTATAATCAAATGCATGTAATTGCATAACCCTCAGGCTTTTTTTTATATTATAATCCAATACAGTTCTAACGCCTGAGGGATATCCGGATTAAGATCGCTAATCACTTGTACCTGAGCTTGTACAGGTAGATCAACAAACCAGACAGCAAATGCTTATGATAAATTAGATTACATAAATAAATTATAAATAATCCAGTTTAACAAGTCGAACACGTGCTTTTATTTTGACTTACGCAATCAGCATCCCCCTTTTTTGAGAAGTACAAAATAAGACGTAAAACAGTAATTATTATTTCCTCGCAAATAACTTGAGTACTGCTGTAACGATAATACAGAGTTACTTTAAAAGTTAAAAAGTAAAAACTTAATATTTCCTGTAAAGAAATATCGTATCGTAATTCCGAATTCATTTCGTAGTTTACAATTAAATTGATACTTCCGCATTTCCGGTTTCTATTTAGACTCGAAAGTTGCATGTTTCATATATCATCAATTTGCTAGATAAAGTCATTAAAAACCTTCTCATTTGTCAACGCTTGCTTTACAAATCTCTTTAACCTTTTACATAACCCGTACGAATCGTTTTGTTCTTGCTGCAAATCAGCCATACCGGTTTTGGGTTCATGACTTCTAAATTTGCCAGTGTCCGAGAAAAATAAGCTCCACATGATTTTTTACCCCCATAACAATTACCAAAAATAGCAAGCAAAAACTACATGGGGACCTTCATGACAACTTTTGGTCATTATCGACTAAAACAGGGGGACCATGAAGGTTTGGCATTTAAATGGTTAAAAACGCCATTATTGAAAATATTTATACTTCTAGGTATTTATAATGAAAATTCAAATAAATATAATTTAAATAAGCAATGAATTAGAATGTTCACCAATCCTTATGTGGAGAAATGAAATAGTTTAAATCGTGCTACACTGTACGGTGTACACATGGTTTATGATGGTGAAAGTTCCTCCATCGTTCAATTTTCATCCATGGAGATCCCTGAAACTTTCAAGAAGAAATTTTCAATTGCACAATACCACGTAATATATTTTAAGATATTTATTCACATTTATTTTGTGTCAGAAACCTCTATATTATATGTCAAACTTTATATTATGTCAAAAATTTAATCTCAATCCAAATTCAGATAGAATTAAGCTTGAATATTGTGTCCTAACTTGCCCAAACTGTTCAGGGTTGGAATTCTGCAGTTGTATCCTATTGCACTTGGCAAAGCAATTTATTTTCTTTCAAATCATGATTGACCCCCTCTTAAAAGAAGGATAACTCTAGACTCTCCTTATTTGCTGTACTTATCACTGTAAACTAAAATTTACAGATGAAAAAGTAGAAATGAAACTCTACCTAATACTTTTTAGCCAAAGCCTGTTCCCAGGCAAATATCAAATGGTGTTCCAAAGCAAATATCTAATGGTGTTGCTCCCAAACAAACAAGTAAAACTGATTCAAGTTCTAAAGTTAACGGAGAAACACCCCCACCTCCTCTGCCTCCTCGTAAAAAGATTGTAAGTATAATGTTCTGTATGATTATACTGGTAGACTACAGATATATTTATCTAATTGTAAACTTGTTACCATCATAACAATATTAAAAACAAAATTAATAGGAAAACGATGCAGTACTGTAATTGATAATTTGTGAAATTTTTCATAGCAATGATATTCTAACGAAAATATTTCTAGGTTCTCATTTAACTTTTCACAGAAAATGGGTTGGTTGACTGGCTTTGTATACTCCCCTTAAATTGGTTTATATATCAATCACTTGACAAATGTTTCATGAACTTCACTAAAAATCACAAATGTCTAATGGCTACTATTATCTACAGTATTCTGCCTATTTGGGTAAATTTGATTCTTTGCACAATAGTTGTCAGTGTGGGTCAAGGTCAGTTTATTACAGAAGCCTTTGTCGTGCACATTGCATTTCATTCATTGATAAGTTTGATCAAGTATGGAACAGGTATTTGAATGATGTATTGTGGCTATTACCTTAATATGGTGTATGGGGATTGATTGATTGATTGATTGATTGGTGTTTAACAGGACTTTCAACACTTTCATGCTATTTTGTTGCGGTCAGTTTTAATTGGAGGAGAAAATCACAGACATGTGATAGGAAAACTGACAATCCTTGTCAATTAAGATTGGAGTCAAGTGTACCTGCCCTGTGCAAGATTTGAACTCATAACCTCAGTGTTGAATAGCTAATGATACAGTTGTTTAACTACATAGACCACTGGGCCACCAAGGCTCCATGGATTATGAGGGAATAAACTTGGACAAATGTAAAGGGAAGATGAGAATTTAGAAATATATTTATCTGTTTATTTTTACTATCTAAATGTCTGTTTTATTAAAATTTTTGAAGGTCTTAATATTAAATCTGCATGGAAATATATTCAAAGCACTGTTTCTCCTACCTGCTTAGCAGATCTGACTTGAACAAATCTATTTTTAAAGCAATAAGATATTGATCTGCTTCTCTACCTGTAGATTTCAGAATAACAATTATCCCAGCTAACTTATTCCTGTCAAAGGTCAACAGTAGATTTCAGAATAACAATTATCCAAGCTAACTTATTCCTGTCAAAGGTCAACAGTAGATTTCAGAATAACAATTATCCAAGCTAACTTATTCCTGTCAAAGGTCAAGGTGAAGGTGACACTTCTGTTGGTTTATTTGTTTTATGTTCATTACACATTTGTTATAGAAGCTGCAGATTAGTAAGTGGTATTTCTACAGACTTTTTCCGAAAGGCCTTATTCATTTTAAAAATAGTAAAAAATCTCACAAAAAATACTGATTATACAATATTTTTTTGTTTATATAGAAAGTCAAAATATATACAGTACCACACAAAGTATATTGCAGATATCATTGGTATATGTTTTAGGTAAACATCTAACTTTCATTTTGTTTAAAACAGGAGTTCATTTGGAAAATAAAAGGTTACTTTTAGTCATAATGCATTTGATGTAATAAATGGGTCACCTATTAACACGATTAAGGAAGCCAATGAGACTTATATTTCATGCTATATTGACCTAGTTGAATTGGATGCTTAATAGTCATGTTTTCCATTACACGACATTCCAGTTTCTACTTTATGAATGAAATGCCTTGGTTGACCAAGGGTCATTTGGGGAAATGCTTAATCAGACAATGTGTGACTTAAAGATATTTGCTCTATGACATCTAATTTTTCGTGGAAAAGCACCAACAGGAAGATTATAATTATGGTTTTGCTAAGGAACAAGTACAGAACCATACAGAGTTAATGAAACCATTGGGGGGTAGGCAGAAGATCATAGGAAAGTTTTGTATTACATGATTGTATTTACATGTTTCCAGGATGAGTTTGTATATCTTAAGATTATCAGTAGTATCTGTAACGAAATTCTTGTTCAACTCACAAGTTTTATGTTTACAAAGCAATAACAATCAAACCTTATATACCATGCCGAAATTTCAATAAAACAAGGTATTAAGAAAATTATGATTAAAAAAAATAACCACTGCAATTCATTAACTTAATTGATAAATAATTTTAAAAGTCAGAAATGTATAAGGTTTATTTGTTATCAGTTTTAAATCCCATAATCACACACTGATTCCCTTCTAACAATATGCCAGATCCTCCTTCCTGTTACAATATGTCTGTCACATACAATGAAACCAACATTCAGACGGACTTAAACATCAACAATTGAGGGACGAAGGAGTAATTCATGGTTGACTTAATTATTGCTCAAAAATCAAATATCCTATATTTGTAATTTGTTTTGAACATTGTAACCACAGTTTTGATATGAATTGTCACATATTGTGAATCTTAGCAAGTTAAATCTACAATGGGCTGTTTTCTGCTCTTTGGTCGGTTGTTGTCTTTTTTGACACATTCTCCATTTCCATTCTCAATTTAATTTGCTGTATGTTATTATAAAAGATGATGTTTTGATATATACTTGTGAAATAATTGATATTGACTATATGATATAAGTGACTTGTAATCCTTGCTGACTTATTGAACCCATTATGCATTATCAATCATAATATTAAAATCAAATTAATTGCAACCTTGTCTTGACAACAAACTTGATTTAAAATAGTTTTGAGATATTATTTATAAATTACCTTGAACATTACTTGAAAATTGGAAAACAAAGCTAAACAACAATAAAACTATTTTACTTGACATTATTTATTTTAAAAGCTAAATTAGTCATTACTGGACCCTATACTTTTGACTGGTGAGGAAAGCATGCTCATAGGAGCCTTTTGTTTTCTGAAGCTGCTTAGGCTTAACCAGTAAGGAATAAATTAGTGAGGAATAATGTACACACAGATCTCTTTATGAATCCTGTCTAATGAAAAGAAACCAAGGTCATATATAGGTTTATTTGTCTGTATTTATCTTCTCTTGATCAATTAAGGGGTGAATGTATAGGCTAATAATTCAAGGAACCTTTATTTGTATTACATGCATGTTTTAAACATTGTTTTTTCCTTCAAACTTCTTTATAGCTTACTGTTTAATTTCCTATTAACTAGCTATATTGTCGGTCTCTGAAAACAGGTTTTACTGTTCAATCACCCTATAAACTTATTGGACTGTGAATATAGATTTTGCTGTATAGTAGGAAAGTAATATGATATGACAATAGGAATGTTATTGATTGGACCTGTATCTGTGGATGATTGCTCTGTTATCTGCTGTGGGCATTAGATTGATATTCATTTATTGTTGCTGGGGATTATGATAGAGTGTATGATAGTGTTTAGTTATTAACCAATGACATCTCAGAAATTGGGAAATACACAGAAATAACCCCCAAACTAATTTACCAAATTTCAATACAGGCTCTTTGTATTACCAATTTTAAGGGTTTTATTGATATATATTTTCTCAGATAAAGTTTTCTTATACACATGTACTTTGCCAAAATAAAGATTCATAAATATAATAAAATATGTGGGTTACTGTGCTATTTTTTAAACTACAAGTCCTGCAAAATTGCCCAAATTTGCATAGATTGTACATGAAAAACACTTTTTTTGTGAATTAAAAAGAAATCTATGAAATAGAATTTAGAAATAAAATGTAAGAAAATATGCTTTAAGAAAGTGAAACAAAAAAAGGGTGTCACGGAACTTGATTTCTTGCTTCAAGTAAAACTTGAAAATTTCACAATCAATCCAATATAAATATTTTACTATATGAGTTATCTCCCCTTTAAATGAAAAAGTTGAAAAACACAAATATTTGGTATTTGTTTAAACATTTTGGATTATGCAATAAATCATTTTATTTTATTTTATAAAAATAAACATTTCATTCTCAATTTTATTCATACACATAATTTAAATCTGTCTGAAAATTGAAGATTAAGGCAAAGAAATAGATAGACCCAGGTATTAGTTTAGTGCAAGGTGAAAAATTTACAATAAGTTAGGATATATTTTAGGGTAAGGGTAAGGCTTTGTCTGTGGTAATGATTTAGGGCTACAGTTAGTGATAGGTTAGACATGTTAATGGTCAGTTTTTATACGCATGTTTACAGGACTTATTATGGTATGATATAGTTGTCGCTCAGTCTGTCAGTTCTTCCGTCTGCAACATGTCAGACATTAACTCAAAAACCCTATAACCAATCTACATGAACTTAGGTGAATTGTTTATATCTGTTGACATAAGTTCCCTTTCCATTTTTTAAAATTTTAGTTTAAAATTTATGAGTTATGGGATGTTATTCATAAAAAAAGGAATGATTTTCCAGTTTTTGAACAACACCTTTAAAGTGCTTTGAGCAGTTTTCAATAAACTTTGTGACTGGTTTATATCTATTTAGATAACCTCCCTTTAGTTTTTCAGAAATTTCTGATATGACATAATCATTGAGAAGTGATTGAACTTTATTCCTAGAAAACAGGACGGGTGTATCATGGGCTCAAGACACAGCTGTTTATTAAAGTTAGGAATAAGTTAGGGTTTGTTTGTGATAATGACATAAGCTAAGTCTAGTGTTAGGTTAGTCATATTAAATAATGGTCAGTTTTATATACCTATATCAAATCTTTTCTATTATATTAAGTATACAATGGGAAAGAAGAAAGTTGGAGACCATTACAAAAATTGCTTTGTGTGCATATTTTATAAATCTATGTGCTTTGTCCAATAAAATATTTGAATTTTGAATTTTGAATTTGAATGTTAAAATACACCAACTATTTTGAATACTAAGGAAGTAAATAATAAATATTTTTAGGACAAACTATTTAAACCCTTTCTTAAAATAAAACTGTTAAACAGATTCTCTCCTTGCAGTAAAATATTTAAAAAACAAACAATTCATCTTGACCTATTGAGGTTATTATCAGGTCTGTTACTATTTATATCATTGAGATTTCCCAGTACAGATGTAATTTAAATAACACCAGTAATCTGTAGACTGGTGATTTGTGTTCAAGGTGACTAGTCTTATTGATATTCTACATCAACAGCTATGGCGGTAAGCTTTCATTATATTTGTCACTATATAGTATAAAGTTAGTATCAATGTATTTACTATAACTATACACTAAATATAAGATCAATAGTTTTAAGTACTGCTGTGCATATTGTAAATAGTATTTACCTGTGATTATAATATTGAAAAGATAGTGTGAATATTAGTAGAATTCAAGTGTGAATATATCAGAATTTAAAAATTATGCAACAGCAAATGCAGGTGGATTAAAGATAAATATGTCATGCACTGAAAATTTTATTTATTAGTATAATTTATGTTGATGTGTACACTAATTTTTTATGTGTATGAACTCCTCTACATCAAAAATTTTATTATATTATATCTGGATTTGAAATATCCCGTTATGACTCATATGCAGTTGTGTAACGTTTGTAGCCTATATATATTAACTAAGAGACAAGCCATGTGTACTGATTAACATACTTTAATATAATGCTAGAGCTAACTAATCAACACAAATACATAAAGCAATAAGACGCGACCTTATCTGCTATGTCCATCAACACAACACGTGCGTGAACTCTGAACTCTATAAATATTTATGAATGAATGAAAGTTACAATATTACATCTCTTCTTTTCTCAGATTAAAGTTCTACTTTAATTAATTATATTACTGTCTGTATAGTCATAAAATCTTTAACTGTCTGTGTAAACAAATTAAGTGATAAGATGCGTAAAATTGTATCAATAGAAAATTAGAACTTTATAGTCTGTGATAAATGTAAATTATTCGGTACGCGTACTGTAATGTCAATATAATAAGTGGATCGTCTGATCAATCTGATAAGGCTATCATTACGAGTGTGAATAGTAAATTCCACAAAATGATTTGTATCATAAATTCACAAACATATAAATCAACATCAAACCTAACTGATACATCAGAAAGAGCACAGGATTATTATGCCTGTAACACAGCTCTTTAACGCACATAATCATCGAGATGTTTCGGTGTTTGTTTTTCTCGTGATGATCTTCTCAATGGTGTGTTTGGTATGTCATCATCAATGATTTCTTCTATTTCCTCATCCGTCATTATGTTAGATTTCCCAACCTTTTTGAAGTGTGACGAATTGCGAGTGATATCTTTTTGTTGTTCGTTCGTTGCCGTAATCATACTACCCTTTTTATTCTTAATTGTTAATGGTTGAGGATTGTACGGGGTAGATAGTTTATCTTTCTTTTCCTGTTTAACTAGTACGGTATCTCCTACTGTAAAATCAGGTACTTTTACTGAATGTTTTTTCTCGAAGTATGATTTCATTTTAATTTTGTTCTTGTGGTCTTCTTTTCGAACTTCACTGTCGGCTTGGTTATTTATTGAAATGTTCGGCATTTTTGTATTGATCTTCCTTCCAAATAAAAGTTCTGCCGGGGACACGTTAGTTGTTGAGTGTGGTGTTGCTCTATAATTGCGAAGAAATGTGTGTATTTCTTGCTTCCAACTGCGATGTTCCGTTTGAGCTGCACGAATTGCTTTCCCTATAGTTCTCATGAATCTTTCACTTTCCGCGTTAGCGCGAGGCCATAACGGAGTTATTTTGCGGTGCTTAAAACCCATGTTATCTGCAAAATTTCGGAACTCTCCTGAATTAAACGGCGGTCCGTTGTCTGTTTTCAGTTCTTTCGGTATTCCAAAAATTGAGAAAGTTTTGTCTAATAGAGGTATGACAGATTTTGCGGTTAAACTGGTTAAGGTTTCTATTACAGGATACCTTGAGTATTCATCAATTATTACCATAACGTAATATCCATTCGGAAATGGTCCACAAAAGTCCATGCTGAGATTCTCCCATACATTATTCGGTATCTCAGACATTTGTAACGGTTCGAAAACATTTTTCGGGTTGACGCTAAACATGGTATACATGATTTACACGTTTGTTCTACTAGTTTGTCTATTCCAGGGAAGTATACCTTTTCACGTAATAACTGTTTTGTGCGTACTATGCCCTGATGACCTTCATGTGCAAGGTCAATTACACGCATTTGTAAATCTTTCGGAATGACGATTCTATTATCATGCAGTATGATCTCCATATCATTAACGGGAACAATTGTTAATTCGTATCTTAATCTTGAGAATGTATCTAGCGTATTACTCTCATACTTGTCCCACCTGTTTGATTTTAATGCAGTAATTACGGTTTGCAGATCTTTATCTTTTTGTGTACTTTCAGCTATCTCATTAAGGGTCATTGCCTTCGGCACAGCGTTGTCAGTTAAGTATCGGACATATTCTTCAGCTAATTGAGAATGTTTACATGCGATTGATGTATTCGGTGTCGGATGTCTTGATAAATAATCAGCTGCGTTCACCTTTCCTGGTTTATACTGTACTTTGAAATTATATCCCTGTAATCTTAATCTCCATCTTTCAATGCGTGCTGGTGTTTTTGCCTTTGGACTGTTGAATATAGTTTCAAGCGGTTGGTGATCGGATACCAATGTAAATGATTGTCCGTACAAATAAAGGTGAAAATGTTCAATTGCCCATACAATTGCTAATGCTTCCTTTTCTGTTTGCGAATAGCGTGTTTCGACGTCTGTCAATGATCGGCTTGCGTATGCGATTATTTTTCCATTTTGTGTTAATAATCCAGCTAATCCAACGGGACTTGCATCTACTATCAACATTGTTTCTTTGTTGGGGTCAAAGTATGACATCACACGGTCAGCAACAAGTTCATTCTTTAGCTTGTCAAATGATTCCTGTTGTTCAGATGTCCATTCCCATTTAGAATCCTGCTTTGTTAATCTGCGGAGCGGTTCAGTTATAGTTGAGTAATTTGGAATAAAACGTCCAACATAATTAGTCATTGCTAAGAAACTACGAATTTCACCTACGTCTTTCGGTACTGTCGTGTTCCTGATAGCGCTTATTTTTCTTGGATCGGCTGATATGCCATCTGCACTGAAAATGTGACCATAGAATTCAAGTTTGTTCTTATTAAATTCACATTTTGCCTTATTCAATGTCAAGTTCTTTTCTTTAAGTCGTGCAAATAGTTCTTCCAATCGTTTATCATGTTCGTCCTGGTTCCTTCCAAATACGATAATATCATCGGATATATTTCGGACTCCGTCTAATCCTTCCAGTGCATTACTCAGTGTGTTTTGGAATAACTCTGCGGCTGATGAAACACCAAAACTGAGTCGTTTGTATCTACGCAATCCTACGTGTGTCGTGAAGGTTGTGATGTTCCGGGATTCTTCGTTTAACTCCAATTGATGATATCCACTTCGAAGGTCCATTTTCGAAAATACTTTAGATCCGTTTAAATCCAAGATCATGTCATCAAGTGTTGGTGTAATATGACGTGAACGCAAAATAGCTTTGTTCGGTTCCCTCATATCCACGCATAATCGAATTTCGTTCTTGTTTTTCGGTTTAGGGGCCACAACTATCGGGGACACCCAAGGTGTTGGTCCATCCACCTTTTCAATTATATCCTGTTTTTCGAGTTTCTCGAGTTCTGCTTCTACTTGCTTGCGAATGTGAAACGGAATACGCCTATGTGGTTGTATTACTGGTTTTACATTTCCATCAATATGAATTTTCACTTTTTCATCTTTTAATTTTCCAATTCCATTGAACACATCGCTATATTTATTGCATAATATTTCATGTTTATCTGCTACTGAAGAAATGACTGGCACTATGCTTAAGTCAACAGATGTCTCGTAGCACAATAAATTCCCGTATCTTCCTTTCATCACATACACCGGTGCGGTTGTTATTTTATGGTCAGTCTCTATTGTAGCGTGAAATTTTCCCATTAATTTCAAGTTTTTATCTGAACCATATGCGAAGACTTTAGTGTCGGCGTGAGAAAGTTTGGGTTTACACTTGATGTTCTCGAATGTGCTTTCATCAATAACATTAATACTTGATCCTGTGTCAATTAAAATATCCATATTAGAATTATTGATTTTCACGTTGATTTTCGGTTGTCCTTTCTGTACTTTATTCACAGTATTTTCTCGTAATCCAAAAACGTAACCATCGTCAGAACTGCTATCACGATCATCATCATGTTTGTAATTGTCAACTTTGTTTACTTTTCTTTTAAAAGTGCTAGTTCCATCCATACGTTTGGATCTACATACAGAAGCGAAATGATTCAACTTTTTACATGAGTTGCAACTTTTTCCAAATGCCGGACACTTGTTTGCATGTGGGAAATCACCTCCGCAGTTTCTGCAAGTAGTCTTTTTCTTTACGTTGTGGTCAGTTTGTGTCTGTAAAAATCGTGGTCCGTTTCTACGTTTTCCAACTCCTCTTCTCACAGCATTTGCGGATTGTTTGTCTGATTGTTCAATTTCCGTTGCCTGCTTTTCGGAAAGTTCTAACGCTCTAGCGGATGAAATTAATCCTTCAAGGGTCGTGTCTTCCCGAAGAGCCTTTCGTCTTAGTCTAGTTGAATGACAACCTTGGATAATTTGCGATTTTACTTCTTTAGATGTTTCAGTAAATTCACAGTTTACAGCTAGCTGGCGTAATCTCGTGTGAAAACTGTCGATAGTTTCATCAGATGTTTGTTTGGCTTGTCTAAATTTGTAGATTTCATATTCCGTATTCTTTTTCGGAGCAAAGTAAGCGGTTAACTTGTGTTTAGCGGCAGCAAAGTCTTCTCCTGTATTGTCAAGGGTATCAAAGACTTCGTTGACATCTTCTCCAGCGTAATGCAACAAGAGTGCTCTTTGTCGTTTGCTGTCCTTTATGTTTAAACCGATGAATAAATTTTCAAGTCTACTTATCCATTTACGCCACCTTATTTCAGCATTATTCTCATGTACCGGAAAACTCGGAAAAATTGGTAAAGATGCAGCCATGGTTTGATTATCAGTGTCACTAATTATTAAATCCATTGAAATACATTTTTAACATTTCCAACTTTTGTTTTTATCCTCGTCGCCAATGTAACGTTTGTAGCCTATATATATTAACTAAGAGACAAGCCATGTGTACTGATTAACATACTTTAATATAATGCTAGAGCTAACTAATCAACACAAATACATAAAGCAATAAGACGCGACCTTATCTGCTATGTCCATCAACACAACACGTGCGTGAACTCTGAACTCTATAAATATTTATGAATGAATGAAAGTTACAATATTACAAGTTGTGTATAATATTAATATTTATCTTAGTTATTAAGTTCAATGTTACTATAAAACTGTATTGAGAATTCTACTCCTATGTTTCTTTACTATTTTAGAGTTTAAAGTTTACATGAATTATTTGACAAATACATGTAAAGAAATTGAGGAAGACCTTAGGCACCCTGTAAAAGTTATAATATACAATGTTCACACAAGGTGTACTACAGAGGTCAATAATACATATAGTCATTTATAGTGTATAAACTAGTTAGGTTTTAAAAATAGTTTGTCAAGTTTAAGACAACATTACTACTTGTAACATGTAAAATGAAAACTTGTTAAAGGGGGAGAATTGGGAGATTTTATTCTCAAGGTAAAAGTTGTATCTCTGTTAATAGGAGGCTGGTCGACAGATTAAAAAAAACAATTAAAAACAAAAGAGTCTCCAATTGAAATCTTTAGAGGCTTTTTAAATGTATCAGAAATAGTCTGGTATGTATCTTTCAGTGTATAGGTAACTGGGAGGATGAAATTACAAACTTTTCCTTCTATTAGTCAGGAAACTCTATGCTTCCATTTAACTGTAATGAAGTATCTCCTATTACTATATAGTTTGTGTTAGCTTAAGCATGTTTTATTAATTGAATTCAAGCTAATAATTATGAAATAATTGATCCAAGAATTCAAATTTAGAACAATATTCAATGAGTGACCGATTACACATTAATTCATGCATGAGTTAATCTGAGGAGTGTATATAAATGTTGTTCAGAAAGGAGTTGAAGTTTGTCCAAATTGGAGTTTTTGAATAATTTATTATTTTAAGAACATTGACCTTTGTCTATTTTTAGCTCACCTGGCCTAAAAGGCCAAGTGAGCTTTTCTCATCACTTGGCGTCCGGCGTCCGTCGTCGTCGTTAACTTTTACAAAAATCTTCTCCTCTGAAACTACTGGGCCAAATTAAACCAAACTTGGCCACAATCATCATTGGGGTATCTAGTTTAAAAAATGTGTCCGGTGACCGGGCCAACCATCCAAGATGGCCGCCATGGCTAAAAATAGAACATAGGGGTAAAATGCAGTTTTTGGCTTATAACTCAAAAACGAAAGCATTTAGAGCAAACCTGATATGGGGTAGAATTGTTAAACAGGTGAAGATCTATCTGCCCTGAAATTTTCAGATGAATCGGATAACCCGTTATTGGGTTGCTGCCCCTGAATTAGTAATTTTAAGGAAATTTTGCTGTTCTTGGTTATTATCTTGAATATTATTATAGATAGAGATAAACAGTAAACAGCAATAATGTTCAGCAAAGTAAGATTTACAAATAAGTCAACATGACTGAAATGGTCAGTTGACCCCTTTAGGAGTTATTGCCCTTTATAGTCAATTTTTAACCATTTTTCGTAAATCTTAGTAATATTTTACAAAAATCTTCTCCTCTGAAACTACTGGGCCAAATTAATCCAAACTTGGCCACAATCATCTTTTGGGTTAGTAGTTTGAAAAATGTGTCCGGTGACCCGGCCATCAAACCAAGATGGCCGCCATGGCTAAAAATAGAACATGGGGTAAAATGCAGTTTTTGGCTTATAACTCAAAACCCAAAGCATTTAGAGCAAATTGACAGGGGTAAAATTGTTTATCAGTTCAAGATCTATCTGCCCTGAAATTTTCAGATGAATCGGACAACCTGTTGTTGGGTTGCTGGCCCTGAATTAGTAATTTTAAGGAAATTTTGCTCTTTTTGGTTATTATCTTGAATATTATTATAGATAGAGATAAACAGTAAACAGCAATAATGTTCACCCAAGTCAGATTTACAAATAAGTCAACATGACTGAAATGGTCAGTTGACCACTTTAGGAGTTATTGCCCTTTATAGTCAATTTTTAACCATTTTTCGTAAATCTTAGTAATATTTTACAAAAATCTTCTCCTCTGAAACTACTGGGCCAAATTAATCCAAACTTGGCCACAATCATCTTTTGGGTTAGTAGTTTGAAAAATGTGTCCGGTGACCGGCCATCAAACCAAGATAGCCGCCATGGCTAAAAATAGAACATGGGGTAAAATGCAGTTTTTGGCTTATAACTCAAACCCCAAAGCATTTAGAGCAAATTGACAGGGGTAAAATTGTTTATCAGTTCAAGATCTATATCTGCCCTGAAATTTTCAGATGAATCGGACAACCTGTTGTTGGGTTGCTGGCCCTGAATTAGTAATTTTAAGGAAATTTTGCTCTTTTTGGTTATTATCTTGAATATTATTATAGATAGAGATAAACTATAAACAGCAATAATGTTCACCCAAGTAAGATTTACAAATAAGTCAACATGACTGAAATGGTCAGTTGACCACTTTAGGAGTTATTGCCCTTTATAGTCAATTTTTAACCATTTTTCGTAAATCTTAGTAATCTTTTACAAAAATCTTCTCCTGAAACTAATTGGCCAAGTAATCCAAACTTGGCCACAATCATCTTTTGGGTTAGTAGTTTGAAAAATGTGTCCGGTGACCCAGCCATCCAACCAAGATGGCCCCTTGGCTAAAATAGAACATGGGGTAAAATGCAGTTTTTGGCTTATAACTCAAAACCCAAAGCATTTAGAACAAATCTGACATGGGGGTAAAATTGTTTATCAGGTCAACATTTATCTGCTCTGAAATTTTTAGATGAATCGGACAACCCGTTGTTGGGTTGCTGACCCTGAATTGTTAGTTTTAAGGAAATTTTGCTGTTTTTGGTCATTATCTTGAATATTATTATTGATAGAGATAAACTGTAAACAACAATAATGTTCAGCAAAGTAAGATTTACAAATAAGTCAACATGACCAAAATGGTCAATTGACCCCCTTAGGAGTTATTGTTCTTTATAGTCAAATGGTCAATTGAACCCCTTAGGAGTTATTGTTCTTTATAGTCAATTTTTAACAATTTTCATAAAATTTGTAAATTTTTACTAACATTTTCCACTGAATCTAATGGGCCAGTTCATTATAGATAGAGATAATTTTAAGCAGCAAGAATGTTCAGTAAAGTAAGATGTACAAACACATCACCATCACCAAAACACAATTTTGTCATGAATCCATCTGCTTCCTTTAATATTCACATAGACCAAGGTGAGCGACACAGGCTCTTTAGAGCCTCTAGTTATGGAATGTAAAAGAAAATAAAAGAAACTGTATCTTTTTCTACGAATGCTCAATTTATTTTGATGTAACATCAATGACAAAGTCTTGAAATTAGCACCATTTGTTGTAACATCTGCATGTAATTTTTACTCTATAACTTTAGTTAACTTTGGCCATACCAGAATTAAATGATATTTAACATATTTATTACAGCCTTTTGACAACAAAAAAGGGGGAGGAGGGAGGGTTATTGTTCAATCATATTCATATTAATTTTTTTCCAATTACAATTAAAGAACGTGGTATAAATGTTCAGGATATCTCATTTCCTTGTTCATTGTTGTTACACAAGACGAACATCATATCGTAGTTGAAGAGACAATACTGGGTGTTATTTAAGATTATATAAATTCTTCATAATGGATGTAAAGCAGAGTACTCTTGGTACTACTCTTGTGAGTATAAAGACTCAAATCTTTGTAACATATTTTTGTTTCATTCTTCTGTAAGCAAGGCATTTAAATCTGAAAAGTCAAGTTGCATCAACTGTTATGGTACAAGGAAGTAATTATTTACATAGGCGACAATGACAGCCTTATTTGGGCCTGCCTTTTCACTATCAAAGATCCATTGAAAAAAATTTCGAATTCTGAATTATCAACACCTTTGGGTGTAATTGCAATGGTCAAACACATATGGTGCCGCAGCTTTTTTGATAGAAAAATGGCATTTTTTAAGGGTACTCAACGGTTCCGGAATTTTCGAAATAGTATGAATGAAGAACACCCCTTGCTTAATTTGGCACAGAAAATGTTGCTTGTCTTAGAGAGTTTTCTCAAAATTTCTCGCTATTTCTTACGCCAATGGCCAACACCCATTTCTCACTATTTCAATTTTAATTTCTAATTACCAAGGCAGCAGAAAATAAATTTACTTCTACCTATTATCTTGGATGTAAAATCTAGGTGGCGCCAGTCATCTTTATTTACTTCCTTTTAACCTTATATTTCTGTCACAGTTAGACAATTAGTAAATCAAACCTAGTTGTTCAGACAGTATCTTCACTGCTTCCAAATTCCACTTCTGTGAAATGCTTTCCGTTTATCATGTTTATGTATTTAATACTGAGTATTAATTTTATATTAAAAAAAGGATATGCTTATAAATTCATAAACTCATCTTGCCCAGCATATTATTAATTATCAACTTTTATCATGTTTAGCTTTTGTTCAAATTGACTCAAAGATGAATTTTTGACAAAAGATGTTGATTAACATGACAAATTGTACTGTTTCCTGTTGCCTGAGATATAGAAATTGTTAAACAATCATGAATGTTATCTTTCCTGTTTCCTTTATTTAACAGATTTTATGATTAAATCTTAGTTTTAGTCTTGTTCCCTTATACCATGTATACAATCATTCTTGAGTGTTATTGTAATAAAGATGTTGCTCCATCAATGACACAGTCCTGATAGTGACATTAATATCAATCAATCAATCAATCTTGAATTATTCGTATGAATGCTATTGTCCAAATAAGGTCTTTTTATAACTTACTTTATCCTACAAAAAGCCAACAATTGTACAAATTACAGAAACATCAATATTGTTTTGCTTTATTAGAAAAAATAAATAAAAACATGAAATAAATGGGAATTTTATGCAATTTCACTTAAAAGCCCCTGTTCAGTAAAGGAAAATAGTGATGTCTAAAGATTGTGTTATCCAACAATATAAACGTTGTATTCAATTATATTAGTAAATAATAATAAGTTAAATAATAAAATAATGAGAACTTATATTTTGTAGACTGAAGGAACATTGAAGCCTGCCAAAAACTTTAATGCTGAAAATGATGCCAACATTCTGAGGAAAGCCATGAAGGGCTTTGGTGAGTTGTTTATAGATATGAACATAAGGAGGTGTGGTATGATGACCAATGAGACAGGAGATCATTAAATCACAGCTGATCTAAAAAAAAAAAAAAATGTTCATGTAAGCTTTTAAATATTACGTCAATATGTTTAAATAAAGTAATGTTTGGTCAGATTTTAGAATTATGACAATATGATAAGAAATAGCTCTGATTAATTGTTCACTTGCAAGTAAATATCTCTAACTCATTAAATTCAAATGACCTTCAGTTTAACTCATTAGCTAGAGATTGGTTACTCGTGAATTAGTCTTGTTCAGCCATGAAATGGAAAGAATGTCAACATTGAAAGTGAAAAGAAAGTTGAACCATTAAGTTGACTGATTTGAGATCCACAAAAAAGCAATTTTATACTGGTAAAGCAGATGATTAACATATTTTTAAACCTATATATAACATGAAATCAAACAGACCTTGAAAAATCCAATTGCAGGAGGTCGCTACCTATTTATATTTATATTAGGTTATGTGATTGTCGGCAGCCTTCGGAGGTCATCTTGATGGTTAATTAGATGGTGTTTAGACTGAAAAAAAAACCACCAAGAAATGTGATACATATTATGGAGTCCATGCACTGTTAATTGTTTATTTTAGATTTATTGTAATTTGGATATACGTTTAAGTATGTTATAAATTAAATATGAGAATTTGGGTCAAATTGGTGAACAAAAATTTGACATCTATTGCCCATTTAAAGGAATAAATTATATAATAATAATAATAAAAAATATAAATTATGGAAAACATCCAAGATTTAACCACTGTTGTCATACCAAGGGGAGGCAAGTTGAAAGAATTGTTTATAAAATGATTTAATTTCTAGGTACTGATGAGAAAGCCATCATTGATGTTTTAGCCTTCAGATCAGGTGAACAGAGACAACAGATTAGAACCATGTTTAAGACTATGTTTGGAAAGGTAAACTTCACCACTAGAAATTGTCTATTAAGGGGAGGTAACTCTGTAATTTGATATAGTTCTAACCAAAAGTCATCTAGAGATTTTTTTAATTAGAATTGTGATCCTTTACGAAAAAAATATAAGAAATTATGGCTTAATTACAAGCTGAAATTTCATAAAGTCAGAACTACTTAAATTTAACTAAAATTTGTGCAGAACAGTGTTTTCCTTATATGCTAAATTAAAACTACATACAAAATTTCAACTTAAGCCATGTTGCTTTTAATTATAAACAGATGCTAAATATTTTTTATCTGAATAAATTACAGTGGGGCTTTTTGTAGCTATCTTTAAACTAGCCACCAGAAAACATCTTTTGATAGATATCAGTTTTAATATATTTTATTACTTGTGACCTTTTGACATAAAAGTTAAATTTAATCTCCTATGGTTAAAGACAGATTTACACAGCAGAAAGGTAATGCAGACTTTGTAATCATACAATATCTATGTCTCTCTGTGAGTTTAAATTTTGCATAGTTTTGAAGTGACTGTATTCGTGTGTCAACTGTTTCTATGCCATAGAAAATTAGTCAAACTTGACCTTATTTATTTGAACAGGATTTAATCAAAGAACTGAAGAGTGAATTAGGAGGTAAATTTGAAGATTGTGTTGTTGCTTTGATGATGCCATGGGATGAATTTGATGCTTATGAGCTGAAACGAGCAATGAAGGTTAGTATAAATACTATTTAATGCAATATTTTATTTTATGACGTAAGACACATAGTCATTATTGGTTGGATGATGTCTGCCTTCAATCTCCTGTGTTGTTCCCATAATTCCATCTCATGTTGTGACCCCCATACAAGGATCATTTTATGACCTCAAAAGCAGTACATTTCCTGTTATTTTATTATGTAATTTTTTTTAAATCACTTTCAAATGGGATATTTCTGGCATTCAATTGAATATTTCTGGCATTCCAATGGGATATTTCTGCCATTCCAATGGGATATTTCTGGCATTCCAATGAGATATTTCTGCCATTCCAATGGGATATTTCTGCCATTCCAATGGGAGATTTCTGACATCCCAATGGGATATTTCTGGCATTCCAATGGGATATTTCTGGCATTCCAATATAATATTTCTGCCAATTGCAAGTGTTCCAATATCTGATACTGGTTTGCTTTCTCAATATTAATATGTAAAAATGTTTAGGAAAAAAAACCATTTTTATACGACCGCAAATTTTGAAAAAATTTTCGTCGTATATTGCTATCACGTTGGCGTCGGCGTCGTCGTCGTCGTCGTCGTCGTCGTCGTCCGGCGTCCGAATACTTTTAGTTTTCGCACTCTAACTTTAGTAAAAGTGAATGGAAATCTATGAAATTTTAACACAAGGTTTATGACCACAAAAGGAAGGTTGGTATTGATTTTGGGAGTTTTGGTCCCAACATTTTAGGAATTAGGGGCCAAAAAGGGCCCAAATAAGCATTTTCTTGGTTTTCGCACTATAACTTTAGTTTAAGTTAATAGAAATCTATGAAATTTTGACACAAGGTTTATGACCACAAAAGAACGGTTGGGATTGATTTTGGGAGTTTTGGTCTCAACAGTTTAGGAATTAAGGGCCAAAAAAGGGCCCAAATAAGCATTATTCTTGGTTTTCGCACAATAACATTAGTTTGAGTAAATAGAAATCAATGAAATTTAAACACAATGTTAATGACTACAAAAGGAAGGTTGGTATTGATTTTGGGAGTTTAGGTCCCAACAGTTTAGGAATTAGGGGCCAAAAAGGGACCCAAATAAGCATTTTTCTTGGTTTTCGCACCATAACGTTAGTATAAGTAAATAGAAATCTATGAAATTTAAACACAAGGTTTATGACCATAAAAGAAAGGTTGGGTTTGATTTTGGGAGTTTTGGTCCCAACATAATAAGGGGCCCAAAGGGTCCAAAATTAAACTTTTGTTTGATTTCATCAAAATTGAATAATTGGGGTTCTTTGATATGCTGAATCTAACTGTCATGACTGTGTATGTAGATTCTTAACTTTTGGTCCCGTTTTCAAATTGGTCTACATTAAGGTCCAAAGGGTCCAAAATTAAACTTAGTTTGATTTTGACAAAAAATGAATCAGTTAGGTTCTTTGATATGCTGAATCTAAAAATGTACTTAGATTCTTGATTATTGGCCCAGTTTTCAAGTTGGTCCAAATCGGGGTCCAAAATTAAACTTTGTTTGATTTCATCAAAAATTGAATAAATGGGGTTCTTTGATATTCCAAATCTAACTGTGTATGTAGATTCTTCATTTTTGGTCCTGTTTTCAAATTGGTCTACACTAAAGTCCAAAGGGTCCAAAATTAAACTTAGTCTGATTTTAACAAAAATTGAAATCTTGAAGTTCTTTGATATGCTGAATCCAAAAATGTACTTAGATTTTTTATTATGGGCCCAGTTTTCAAGTTGGTCCAAATCAGGATCTAAAATTATTATATTAAGTATTGTGTAATAGCAAGTCTTTTCAATTGCACAGTATTGCGCAATGGCAAGAAATATCTAATTGCACAATATTGTGAAATATCAAAAAAAAATTTAATTAGAGTTATCTTTCTTTGTCCAGAATAGTAAGCAAGAAATATCTAATTGCAAAATATTGTGCAATAGCAAGATTTTTTTTTAATTGGAGTTATCTTTCTTTGTCCAGAATCAACTTAAATCTTTGTTATATACAATATACAATGTATATTCACTTTTTACTACCAACTGATAAATTAAAATAATCTTTACCATTCAGTGATAACAAGCAGTTTTTTTACATCTTAATATTTTATGATGTATTTAAATGAGTAGTTATTGTTGCAAACTCCATTAGAAATTTTAATTGAGATTAGTTTTGGAATAAGGGAAAGGGGGATGTGATTAAAAAAATTGGGTTCAATTTTTCTCATTTGAAATTTCATAAATAAAAAAGAAAATTTCTTCAAACATTTTTTTGAGAGGATTAATATTCAACAGCATAGTGAATTGCTCTAAGAGAAACAAAAATTTTAAGTTCATTAGAACACATTCATTCTGTGTCAGAAACCTATGCTGTGTCAACTATTTAATCACAATCCAAATTTAGAGCTGAATCCAGCTTGAATGTTGTGTCCATACTTGCCCTAACCGTTCAGGGTTCAACCTCTGCGGTCGTATAAAGCTACGCCCTGCGGAGCATCTGGTTCTATCTTAAAACCTTGTTTTCTGCATAAAATGCATCAATGGAATTACAAAGCATTGCATATTGTAAGAATTTCACATTCCTTTTCCAACACTTAGCAAGATGTGCTCCAAAATAGCAGAAGAAAGTTACAGAAAAAAAAGCAAGACTTTTTGTCTCGCCTTGACGGAGTAAAAAAGCGAGACTTAGGTATGCTGTTTCCGGCGTCGGCAACAGTGGGGACGGCGTCAACAATGTATTAGTTTGTGATTAGGTCTAGTTTATGGTGAACGGCAAGTGGTAGGTCAATCATATTTGGTATGCAGTTGTATAAGCATTGGCACATCTCATTTCCATGGAGATAATTTGGCCATGCCCCCTCAGTCATGGTCTATTGACTTCGAAACTTTTGCTTATTTTACATGTATTAGTTTGTGATTAGGTCAGTTTATGGGGAACCACAAGTGGTAGGTCAATGATATTTGGTATGCAGTTGTATAAGCATTTGCATATCTGGTTTTCATGGAGATAATTTGGCTCTGCCCCCTTAGTCATGGTCTATTGACTTTTGAATTTTTTCTAAGTTATGTATAAGTTTGTGATTAGGTCAGTTCAAGGGGAACCATTAGTGGAAGGCCAATGTTAATTGGTATTCAGTTTTATAAGCTTTGGCACATCTCATTTTCATTGAGAATATTTGGCCTTGCCCCTCAGTCACAGTCTAATGACTTTGAAACTTATCTTAGTTTACATGTATTAGTTTGTGATTAGATCAGTTTAAGATGAACTGCTTACAATGTATGTTAAGTCAATGATATTTGGTATGCAAATTTATTGGTTTTGCAAGTATTGTTTCCATGGAGATTATATAGCACCACCCCTTCTTCATGGTTCATTGACTTTGAAACTTTTACATAGTTTACAAGTTAATGTTTGTATTTAGATTTGGGAACCTTATAATAAGTCAATGGTATTTGGTATGCAGTTGTATTAGCATTGGCACATTTCATTTACAAGGAGATTGTTTAGCGCTATATAACTCAATCATGGTTCATTGACTTTGAATATTTGCATAACTTGTGTAAGATGTTAGAGTATTGCTATTTGGATTTCAACATTGGCATAATCAAAATTACAAAAAGGCGAGACATATCTCTGTGATAACAGTTTATTGTTAATAGAAATAATTCAAACTGAATAAGCATTTCAAAACAACAGGATCAAATGCAAAATATATTTATGAAAAAACCTCACATGCTTAAAATATCAAGGACTAAATAATAGTTTCCATTCAATTACCTTTTAAAGATATGCCAACCTCAGTACATGTATAAGATTAGTAGCTTATACAGGTTCAATCATAATACATAAAAGACACAGACCTGAATGAGACACCAACAGAACAAATAAATAAGAGAGTCATCATAGTCTTCACCAAGGGTCTATACAATATAAATACTTAACATGGTCACATCTAAATCATTGAAGATAGGTAAGGTTTTTTTTTTTAAAGATTTCTTAAAATTAAGAAATTGTGTCCCTGTACTCCTGTACTAAATTTTAGGTTTCATTGATTTTTATGCAGTTAAACTGCATTATGCGAGCACCCTAGATTTGTGGTCTACCCAATAAATGCTGAAATACTTGCAATTTTTAATATCTAGCTGGCTACTATGTTATATATAACTAATTGAACACTTTTTTATTACTTTTAATTCTGGATTACAAAAAATATTACCAGAAAAACCTTAAATGATCGTCGAATCACCCAAAAGTTTTGAAGTTGCACATAGGAAGTAGTCCTCATTAGGAAGCCTTATGTAGTTTGTTATCGCCTGTGTTTTTGGCTAAGATATCAAAGAACAATTGTATGCAATATTTAATCGCCAAAAATCTTTAAAGACAAGTAGTTTAGATTTCCCAAATGGCAAAAGTCGTAGGAATATTGTTTGTCGTCAATACGTAGTACTACGTCAGTAATCTATTATATAATAAGTTCAACTGTTCATGTTGTTGGCGGCAATTTCAAATTAGAAGACGAAATTTTCGTATCTTTTCAATTTGGAGGCAAGGGTTCAAATTAGCGGTGGTCCGAGTTCTGTGACCTTTCACTTTTGCAATCGGACTTTCAGCTTGGTTACTAGCCACGCCCCAGAGTTCGCGAAATCTTTTTTTCCCTGGTGGTCCTTGAAGAAAATCTACTGGTCCTCACTATTAACTCTATTGAAAAATACTAAAATTGTGTCAGTCCTATGCAAAATTTTGGTGGTAAAATCCTGAGGACTGACACTTTTCGCGAACTCTGACGTCCGACGGACCTTCCAGTGGAATCCACTTGAAAGAAAATAAAAAATAACTTTGCAAACCTTTTCGCCAAAGTCTCCAAATAAACGATCGCAAAACATATATTAATCATTATTATTCATGACAGCGATGTCCATTTTGTTTAACCGCTAGCTATATACAGAAAATCGCAGACAAAAAAATTTGTAAATTGGAGTAAAATCATATCTGACTGACAAATACAACATTGTAAACACAATGACAATGGCTGCCGTGAAGAAGACAATTACAATATCGGATCCGATTCCGGAAGAGGATAAGGGTAATTCTGGGTTTTGGCGATCAACTACAAAAAAAATCCAGGCAGGTGACAAAATACATCTATGCATGGTAAATGAATATAAACACTGGAATTGAAAACCAAAGGATATATGTGAAAGAAAGAAAAAGCAGAAAATATTTTATACAGAAACTCAAAATTACTTTTTGACAAATTTTAATGTCAAAATCCAATACTGTACAATATGACAGCTGGGATCAGTATATCTAACAATATATATGTTCCTGGTCACAGTATAAATTTTCTTTATCAGTGATAGATGTTGATAACGCATGTAAGATGCTTTTAAAATGTAAACATATATTACTGCAATTTTGAAGGGGTATTTTTTTCTCAATTTTGAAGGGTCAGTTAAAGTAGCTGGAAGTTTCTTACTTTATTTTCACAAATAATGCAACTATATTATATAATACCTGAATGTAGGCAAGATATAAAGGTGGTGTCCTTTGGGCCACTCTACCCCTTCCCATTTGATAACTTTGAAACGGATGAGATCCCCACCTCACAACCATATATATTCATGTATGGGACTAGATAACTAATCAAATGAAATATAGGGGAGTTACTGGGGTCACCCCCACCCCCTCCTGTTTGGGAACTTTGAAACAGTTTGGATCCCCACCCCTAAACCAAATATATTCAGGTATGGGACAATATAACAAATCAAATGAAATATAGGGGGAGTCCCTGTGTTCACCCTACCCTCTACTGTTTGATAACTTAGAAACGGATGAGATCCCAACCCCTAAATCGTACATACTTATGTATGGGACAAAATAACTAATCAAATGAAATATAGGGGGAGTCCCTGGGGTCAACCCACACCCCTCCTGTTTGAGAACTTTGAAACGGTCAAGATCCCTACCCCTAAACCATATATTCAAATGATATAGAGGGAGTCCCTGGAGTTGCCCATTCCTCCCATTTGAGAACTTGGAAATGATCGAGATCCCCACCCTAAACCATACATACTCATGTATGGGACAATATAACTAATCAAATGAAATAAAGGGGGAGTCCCTGTGGTCACCCCATCCCCTCCTGTTTGAGAACTTGGAAACGGCTGAGATCCCCACCCCTAAACAATATATATTCATGTATGGGCCAATATAACTAATTAAATGAAATATAGGGGGAGTCCCTGGGGTCACCCTACCCCTCCTGTTTGAGAAATTAGAAATCGATGAGATCCCCACCCCTATGCCATATATATTCATGTATGGGACAATATAACAAATCAAATGAAATATAGGGGAAGTCTCTGAGGTCACCCTACCCCTTCCTGTTTGAGAACTTGAAAACCGTCGAGATCCCCACCCCTAAACCATATGTATTCATGTATGGGACAATATAACAAATCATTTACATTTACTATGGGCAGGTCAGTCAGACCTCACCTTTGATCCTTGTAGTAGTGAACATTTGTCTGATTTGTGTCTCATAACTTTGGTACTATAAAACACACACTCAGTTTTCTTTACAGGGAAACCAGTCCATTCATACTATTACATTTTCGTACTAAGTCAACATGTACTACTAACAGTCAACTTAAACCAATGTTAACTACCAACTAGAACCATTGCAATCATTGTGAACTTGTACCACTGCAGACTCACCATAAAAATATACATTGATATATGCATTGCTTTTGAAACCTTGATAACAAATAAATTATTTGCCTTAACAATTAATTCATTAGATAAACATAAATGTACAATATATGAATGTTTAATGTTGAAGCAACATTGCCACAGTTTCATAATTAGGTTTGCCTTGGTTTTTGGTTAACTGCCTTCAGCGCTTACAGCGCTTTGATTGTTTTTAATTACTTCTGAGAAATTTTGATTGATGTCCTGGTTTACAATAAAAGTGTAAATGTTAAAGTTTGAATCAATGGTATTGATGTACTTTTGTTTAATCCCTTTTTTATGTTATTATTATTTTTTTATTTTTTTTACAGGGTGTTGGAACAGATGAGGATGCCATGATTGAAATATTGTGTTCAAGGACAAACAAACAAATACAGGAAATTATAGCTACATACAAAAGATGTAAGTAACAGGTCATAGGTCAAATAAACAGATACAGGAAATTATTGCTACGTACAAAAGATGTAAGTAACAGGTCATAGGTCAAATAAACAGATACAGGAAATTATTGCTACTTACAAAAGATGTAAGTAACAGGTCAAGGACAAACAAACAAATACAGGAAATTATAGCTACGTACAAAAGATGTAAGTAACAGGTCAAGGTCAAATAAACAGATACAGGAAATTATTGCTACATACAAAAGATGTAAGTAACAGGTCATAGGTCAAATAAACAGATACAGGAAATTATTGCTACATACAAAAGATGTAAGTAACAGGTCAAGGACAAACAAACAAATACAGGAAATTATAGCTACGTACAAAAGATGTAAGTAACAGGCCATAGGTCAAATAAACAGATACAGGAAATTATTGCTACATACAAAAGATGTAAGTAACAGGTCAAGGTCAAACAAACAAATACAGGAAATTATTGCTACATACAAAAGATGTAAGTAACAGGTCATAGGTCAAATAAACAGATACAGGAAATTATTGCTACATACAAAAGATGTAAGTAACAGGTCAAGGACAAATAAACAGATACAGGAAATTATTGCTACATACAAAAGATGTAAGTAACAGGTCAAGGACAAACAAACAAATACAGGAAATTATAGCTACGTACAAAAGATGTAAGTAACAGGTCAAGGTCAAATAAACAGATACAGGAAATTATTGCTACATACAAAAGATGTAAGTAACAGGTCATAGGTCAAATAAACAGATACAGGAAATTATGGCTACATACAAAAGATGTAAGTAACAGGTCATAGGTCAAATAAACAGATACAGGAAATTATTGCTACATACAAAAGATGTAAGTAACAGGTCATAGGTCAAATAAACAGATACAGGAAATTATTGCTACATACAAAAGATGTAAGTAACAGGTCATAGGTCAAATAAACAGATACAGGAAACTATTGCTACATACAAAAGATGGAGAAACAGGTCATAGGTCAAATAAACAGATACAGGAAATTATTGCTACATACAAAAGATGGAGAAACAGGTCAAGGTCAAATAAACAGATACAGGAAATTATTGCTACATACAAAAGATGTAAGTAACAGGTCATAGGTCAAATAAACAGATACAGGAAATTATTGCTACATACAAAAGATGTGAGTAACAGGTCATAGGTCAAATAAACAGATACAGGAAATTATAGCTACGTACAAAAGATGTGAGTAACAGGTCATAGGTCAAATAAACAGATACAGGAAATTATAGCTACGTACAAAAGATGTGAGTAACAGGTCATAGGTCAAATAAACAGATACAGGAAATTATAGCTACGTACAAAAGATGTGAGTAACAGGTCATAGGTCAAATAAACAGATACAGGAAATTATAGCTACTTACAAAAGATGTAAGTAACAGGTCATAGGTCAAATAAACAGATACAGGAAATTATTGCTACGTACAAAAGATGTAAGTAACAGGTCATAGGTCAAATAAACAGATACAGGAAATTATTGCTACATACAAAAGATGTAAGTAACAGGTCATAGGTCAAATAAACAGATACAGGAAATTATTGCTACGTACAAAAGATGTAAGTAACAGGTCATAGGTCAAATAAACAGATACAGGAAATTATTGCTACATACAAAAGATGTAAGTAACAGGTCATAGGTCAAATAAACAGATACAGGAAATTATTGCTACATACAAAAGATGTAAGTAGCAGGTCATAGGTCAAATAAACAGATACAGGAAATTATTGCTATGTACAAAAGATGTAAGTAACAGGTCATAGGTCAAATAAACAGATACAGGAAATTATTGCTACGTACAAAAGATGTAAGCAACAGGTCATAGGTCAAATAAACAAATACAGTAAATTATTGCTACGTTCAAAAGATGGAGAAACAGGTCATAGATTAAATACAGAAAAATGTTGCAACATGCAAAAGATATGAGTAACAGTTCTAAGGACAAATAAACAGATACAGGAAGCTAAGTTTTACATATTAAAAAGGTTAATATTGGGGTCACATGCTGGTGTTATAAAATTACAGAATTCAAAGGGGGAGCCTGTTCAATGCTTTATGCCAAATTACATATTCTGTTGAATCAGTTTTTGTTTTTTGACAAAAGAACATATTTTGTAATTATTAATTATTTTTTAACTTTTTCATTTTCATACAGCCTCATTACTCCAGTGTTGCTTCTAGTTTTTGTAATACAAACATGCATCAGAAAAATGAAATGATTTAAAGGTGAACATCTCTCTTTAGAACAGCAATCTAATCTGGACTTCCCTTTCATTGTTCATTAGACAACATTAAGGTTTATTATTGATCAGGAAGCTCTAAGAGTACCTGGTAGGGATTCTATTGTATATTTATTTTACTTTTTTGTATACACTGGTTGCTTTAGGAACTCGATGCTTTCGGTAAGTCCAGAATACAGTAATAACTTGTTTGTTTATTTTTAGTATACAGTAAGAAATTAGAAGATGACATCATTAGTGATACTTCAGGGCATTTCAAAAGACTTATGGTTTCCATGGCATCTGTAAGTGGATGGTTTTTATTATTTTTCTCAACTCTAAGGAAAAATTCTAATCAGAAAGCTCCTTATCAAATGGCAAAATCAAAAGCCAAAACAAAATCAAACAAATAGAAAACAACTGTCATACTCCTGACTTAGCACAGGCATTTTCTAATGTAAAAAATGGTAGATTAAACCTGGTTTTATAACTAGCTTAACCTATTACTTTATAACAGCCACATGTAATTCCATTGACCATGTTGAAAACAATGTGAGAGCAAAACAAACAGACATGATAGTCAAAAATGTCAAACATTGAGGTACAGCAGTCAATATTGTGTTTTAATCTTACAGTGCTTATCCAGTGACCTTTGGGGTATCACAATAGCAATGGCTCAAACAGTTTACCAAATTGCAGTTAGATTTCTTCTCCAACTAACTGATCAACTGGTAAAATGTTTTAGCAGATTGCTCAAGTGAAATGTTGTTAGTATGAAGTGAGTGCTGTGAAATCAAAAGTAATACTTACCATCCAGATCCAGTTAGTTGATATCTTTGTCATTTGTTTCAAACACAAAAATGACTTACTATAGTATGAGTCACTGAATAAGAAGGTCTAATTTTGACAAGGAAACTTCTATCATAAATAGATTTTATAAATAAATAGTTCAAACCATTGTTTTGTAGATGTATATTTTATAGCTTTGTCTTCTAAGACAAAGTTATTGTGTAATTATGATTCGTATAATATTTTCTATACAAATTACTGATCTGCTGGCATTAAAGGGAAATAATTTTTATCGAGTTATTGTACACTAAAAAATTAATCAATGATACCTGGCTTCTGATTTTGCCTACAATTTTTTTCAAAATTTTAATCATCTTAAAAATAAATTTCATTGTTTCTTTTCAAAACAGAGGATAAAAGTTTAATAATCATAAAAGTAATGTTACAAACAAATTAAATGAGGAAAGTTGATATTTGTCAGACAAAAGTTGTGACAACATTTTGTTGATTTTCAGTAATGTAAATTATTTCCCTTTAATGGTAGCAGATAAGTAATTGCTTTAGAAAAAAAAATCCAAATTACAATTATGCACTAACTTGTTGTTGGAAAACGGAGCTATAAATTATAGACTTACAAAACAATGTTTTCAACTATTTATTTATAAAATCTATTTATGATAGAAGTTTCCATGTCAAAATTAGACCTTCTTATTCAGTGACTCATACTATAGTAAGTCATTTTTGTGTTTGAAACAAATGACAAAGATATCAACTAACTGGATCTGGATGGTAAGTATTACTTTTGATTTTACAGCACTCACTTCATACTAACAACATTTCACTTGAGCAATCTGCTAAAATATTTTACCAGTTGATCAGTTAGTTGGAGAAGAAATCTAACTGCAATTTGGTAAACTGTTTGAGCCATTGCTATTGTGATACCCCAAAGGTCACTGGATAAGCACAGTAATTACTACAAAAACAAATAACTGTCAACAAAGAAGCACAAAATTGCATACAGGCACGCTGTAGACAAAGAACAAAAATGGAAGAGAAAAATACAAAAATTACAAACAAAGCCAAAGCTGTAAAAATATTTTTAGCAAAAACAGCAACAGAATTTTAAAGTTTTAAATGTGTTATTCCTCTAAAAGTAGCAAAATGTATTCTCTATCTGCAGTCTAGGAACAGGAAAGAGATGTTCACATCTACTTACTGATAAACTTGCACTGCAAAGGTGTATTTTCACATCACATGTTCTTCTCAAATGCATGAAATATTTGCCGCTGGACATTAAAAATTGCACTGCCAGGGTTTAATATTCACATCATATGTTCTCCTCCTGATATGAATGACATGTTTGCCACTGGACATTTAACACAGCTGAATGATGAAGGTCCATCTCCATGTTTTCATATGTTATTCTTTTAATTAGATAAGCTGTTTAATTACTCACTGAGTTTATACTAAATTGAGTTATTGTTTATGTGCTCCCTGAATACTTTGGAGAGAATAGAGTGAAATATTTATCAATCATACCTTCTATGTTTATAGGGAGGAAGAATGGAAAACCAGACTGTTGATCCAACTAAAGCCCAACAAGATGCACAGGTAAGGAGATTAAGACTATCACTTGTTATGCCCCCGTCGTAGCGGAGGGGGCACTAAGTTTTACCCTTGGCCATCTGTACATACATACATTCCCATTTATTCTCACAACAATTAATGTAAGGTAAAAACATAGAAAATAAATGAAGAATAGTTGGGCCAGTTTTACTACATGTATCCACTAGAAATGCATCAAAATGATGTTGGATAGAATGTTATCTGCATCAATGAGGGAAACACCATATTTTCTTATTCAACTGTTATTATTGTAGTTTGTTGATTAATACCTCACATTTTGTTGTCATTCACAGATGGTAATTATTGCATAAATCATATTTGATTGTTAGATTAATAGAGTTCTTGTGGCTCAGTGCCCCTCGTCATAAGTTAGAGAGTTTTCTACAGTAAAATTTTCTTGGCTACCTGTCCTGAAAGTGAGTTGTTGGTTATATTATTGTGTTATGCATATTTTGGGAATAATGGGAAAAGGTTATCTTAGAATTGTTATATTGTGTATATTCCAGAGATTACTACAAGCAGGAGAGAAGAAACTTGGGACAGACGAGTCAACATTCAATGCCATCATGGCTTCTCAGAGCTATGAACAACTACGTGCTGTGTTTGATGCTTATCATAAAATGGCCGGCAAAGACATCGAAAGTTCCATAAAAAGTGAAATGTCAGGCAACCTTGAAATAGGAATGTTAGCTATTGGTAAGTTACTTGTGTATCAGGCAACTTTCAATTCTGAATGTTAGCTCTATGTAAGTAACTTGTGTATCAGGCTGTTTTCTGCTTTTTGGTCATGTTGTCTTTATGACACATTCCCTATTAGAGGAATGCCTAGAGGACTTCACCAATAGACAAATTTCTATATCTCAAGTTTTTATCCTCATCAAATTTTAGTGATATAGTTAAATATGAACTATCAAGGACATGCCATTATAGCAAACTTTTTGAATAACATGAGGATATAACATACAGCTAGAAGGTGCCTGCGAAATCGTGATACAATTGGGCAAGTGTTGACACAAAGAGTGTGGACACAGTAAATATTTTTACACGGTAAATGCATTTTATTATTTTCTTTCAAGAGATGAAAATGAGTAACATAATGCAAAAAAACACATTCCTCTCATTTGAAAAAGAAAATGTTAAAAACCCTAAGTACATCAACTGAGCACGCATGAAAGTGTGTAGGACGCCGATCAATTAACGATCTCCAAATTTGGATATTTTTCTCAAAAATTGGAATTTTCTGAGGAAAAAAGATTGTGTCAAGGACAAAACACTACATTTATTCATCATATCACAAATATTTCTGACTTTGTATGCTTTCAGCGGAGTTGTGGCTCAATAAAATCGGTCTCTTCTTTTAGAAGTATAGGTAACAATTACAACTATAAAATCCATGTCACTAATATAAAATGTGGGGTTTTTTTCAGTGAGAGTCGTCAAAAACAGACCAGCTTATTTTGCTCAGAAGCTTTATAACTCCATGAAGGTAAAGTATCTATTAAACTGTTTTTGGGTTAATTTTCATCATGTTTCATAAGTTAAAACTTTTCAGATCCGTGGTTTGTTACTCATCACTATTTTATACAGTCCAATAATATTGGTGATTCATTTACTGTGGATTCATTTAGTTTTGTCGTTTAAGGAAAACTTGCATATTCATGGATATTTAATTTTGGGGTTTTTGGCAAAGTCTACGTACACTCCTTTAGAAAATTTGCAATTTGTTGAATAATTAAATTTGTAGTTTCCCTGTACCAAGCAATCTACAAAATTGGTATCCACAGTAATCTATTGATTGATTGATAATTGGTTGCTTTACGTCCAGCACATATCCTATTGATTGATTGATAATTGGTTGCTTTACGTCCAGCACATATCCTATTGATTGATTGATAATTGGTTGCTTTACGTCCAGCACATATCTTATGGATTGATTGATAATTGGTTGCTTTACGTCCAGCACATATCCTATTGATTGATTGATAATTGGTTGCTTTACGTCCAGCACATATCCTTTGTATGTATTATACTCTATCTGTACAATGTATTACAACGAATATTATTAATATGTTTAATTTGTTTCAGGGACTGGGAACAGACGATCGAACATTGATTCGTATTGTTGTTACAAGAGCTGAAGTCGACATGGTACAAATCAAACAAGAGTTCCAAAGACTCTATGGCAAATCGTTAGATACATTCATTAGGGTGAGTTATAGTTCATGCAATGATTTAATAGAGGGGGCAGGACCTTTTTGGGGAAGTCTGGATCAGGTGTTTTTAAGCTCGGGATTTTGGGATTGATCCTTTCGGGATCCAGGAATTCTTATTTCAAATTCAGGATGTCGGGATTTTAATTTCTTTAAATTGGGGACCTCTGGATTTCATGTTTTTAAGCCTGGGAATTTGGGATCCTTGTGGAGTTCACTTGCCTAAATGACCACATGTTAACTATGGTTATCACTTGGCGTCTAATGTCATCATCATCTATCTGTCCTCGTTGATAATTGTTATCTCCCCTTTTTATTGGAAAAAATTATTTTGGCCATAAATGTGTTTGTAACTTCTCAATTCACCCTTGGGCTATATATTTTATACATTTCCTTTCAATTCAGAAATTATTCCCAGTTATATTTTTAATATTTTTATATGTTCCTTTATTTGAGGTTCTCAATCCAACTGCTAAAGTTACCTCCCTTTATTCCAGAGCAATATTTACAGATAATAGCATCAATGATGTCATATGCAAAATAGAGATAAACAGTTATCAATGGTCTTTCAATCTTGAGGATGTTTCTCAGCCAAATCTCATTGCAGGGCTGTTACTCTTTCGATGAGATTTAGCTGAGAAACACCATCTTGTTTAAAAAGCCATTGATATTGTATAAATATTATAGAATTGTTCTGTAATAAGTTTTCACTGTAGTCATTGACATCTAGACTGCTGATGATTGTCATCTCCAATTTGGTCTATACATGACCATCTTTACTGGACTGTACATAACTATATCTCCCTTTATTTCAGGACGATACATCGGGAGATTATAAAATTATTCTATGTTCCCTGATAGGAGCATCTAAATAGGGAGTAAATGATTTTACTTATAGATTAGTTGTTTTTGTTCTTTAAATCCCCACAATTCAAAAAGTGAATAAAATAAGAACTTGTGTTTATGAAGCTTATGAGTATATCTGTTTGCTTTAAGTGCCATGTTACTGCCTGCAATCAAATGCTTTACATATCAATGTGTTTACAATATTGTTGGTGTCAATCTGATTAAATAATCCTAATCTGTGTCCATGCTTCAATAACAAGAATCTGACAACCCTCCATCCCACTTTCTGTATAAAAGTTATTTTTAGATCCCCTGGTCTTGTCGTAATGATAAACAACTTTCAAAATTTGAAATCTGAAATTCATTAGCTTCTGTATTTTTTTCCAAAACAGAGAGTAGAATAGATTCTTGTAATCAAAGTATGGACACTAGACCTATATTCAATCATATTGCCTTATATTTGGATCATTGCATTTCAAAATTGTATTTATTTGGAAATTTAGCATTTCAAAAATAGATTATTTGAATCATTGCATTTCTGAATTTCAGTAGTGTTAATTTTTTAATCATGGCATTTGCAAAAAAGTAACTATTCAGATATCTGCATTACAAAATAGTTTATTTGAATCATTGCATTTCATTATTTTAATTATTTGGATCATTTCATTTCAATCTTATTTATATTTGAATCATGGCATTTGAAAAATTGTTTACATTTGGCTAATTGCATTTTATTTTATTTACTTATTTATATTTGGAGTATTGCTTTCCAGTCTTGTCACTTTTATTTGAGTGGTTGCATTATAATATTGTTCATATTTTGTTCACAATATTTGGATTACTGTTCTACAACATTTAGATAACAGAACAACTGGATTATTTCACGAGCCTATTATTATGTTGCACTATAACTCTGCTATGGATTCGTTACATTTTGTTTGTAATTTCACTTCCTGTTAAAAGTATTTGGTTGGTATTTTTTATACAACCGCATGGTTCGTATACTGCTTTAATGTCTTCTTTGTTGTCCCAAGACACTTTTGGTTTCCAGACAATAACTTTAGTTTAAGTGATTGAATCTCTATCAAATTTTACAAGAAGATCCAATACCACAAATGGAGCTTAGGTTGGGATTAATTTTGGGGGTTATGGTACCAACAATTTAGGAATTAGGGGTCAAAAAGAAGCATTTTTGTAGTTTCCAGACAATAACTTGTGTGTAATTGTATGGATCTCTCTAAAATTGTACTGCAAGGCTTCATACTACAAAGGGAAGGCTGAGATTGAGTTTTGGGGTTATTGCTCCAAAAGGGGGGGGGGGGGGGGGGGGGGGGGCAATTTTTAAAAGGGTTCATAATTTTTTTTCTTCAAAATTTTTCAAATTTCAAATTTTTTGAAAAGAATATAGAATTATGCTTAAGTACCTACAATGTACAGGGAAAACATTATTTCTGCTATATCCTGCATAATGACAATCAGGAAGACGCTTAATGAACCATCTATCTAGTAAATGACGTTATAAAGGCGAGCATAATTGACGAAGGACCCTACTCAAAAGTTGTCTATTAGATGCCCATAAATAGTGACAATCCAAAGCAGAGTAGATTTCCTTTATTATCATTATGAAGTTACTCTATATATATATTAATAACTTATATTTATAAATACATATACCTTTTACTTTCTATCACAACTATTCGATTTATAATATAGTATTGAAAAAAAAGTATTTTACTGGATTAACTATTATCAGGTACATACAGGATTCAAATTTTGAAGCCAAATATTCATAGATAATATTAAGGAACCACTCAACTTTACCAAAATATATCAAAATTTAACTGTGGAACATGAACTTTACCTGAGAGTTAAATCTTTCCGTCTTGGTGAAATAATCCAACACAGTATTATACTTTTAGAATTGTGGGGATGTGCATTAGTTTATGTTACTAACAAAGTTATCTCAAAAAATCTTATATTGGAACCTGTCTCATGTTTTAAGTTTGTTGTTGAAATTTAATTGTTCATTTATCATACATTTTATTTGTGTTACAAAGTTTTTCATTGATAGTCAATTGATTGTCAGATAAATATTTTGTCTATTTCCTGCAATTTATGTGACTATTAGGTATCAGATGAGACCAGTTCCATAAAATATTTAAAGATTTGCAGGCATCCATTGATAATTAAATGGTTTTAAATTTAGATTATGTGCTGGCAATGTGCTAGTGGGGGCAGTAAACAGATATTTGAGACCATCAAATGAAAGATTGATGCCCACAAATCTTCAAATACAATACTGTTATCTCCATTCCATTATGTTACAATGCAACTACAAGAAAACACTGCTAACTCAGACATTCTAAAACCATGATTTCTGAACTGGGTGCACAATTCATACCATATACCATATTATTTATGCCTTTTTCAATATAGACAATGTTGCATTAAAATTGAAATTTAAAATGTTCTTGTTTCTGAGTTCTTAATAACAGTGTTTTAACATATGAATAAGAGAAGTTTTCTTGAGTAAATTTATATAAGACAATAATCTTACAACACAAATTCATCCTAGACTATACTGAAACATCATAAAACCTGTAAGAGTGTGATAAATATGTTGAACCAATTTGAGATAAAGATCATATCACATGGTTGGATTTCTTAGAAACAAATTATTCTTATATCTAAACGTCTACTACCCAATTATAATTGAAGCCATTTTATATATTTATTTTTTTAATAAACTAGGAATTATTTTCCTCAATCATTGTCATTGTTATAGATGATATAATGGAGTTGATTAGTTTGTTGATGTCACATGATAATCACGTGATATTTGTTTTACAGGAGGACACATCAGGTGACTATAAGAAGGTACTGATGGCTCTGGTAGCTCAGGGAGGATACTAATCAGTGGACCGTGACATTTCTATTTATAGACCTTCATTCTACAGCAACATTTGTCATTTAAAAGTTTTGGCAGCATTTCTTTACTGTTGATTTTTGTGGGGGAAAAACATGTATAAATTTAACTGTCAAACACTTTTTCAATTTTATATGTATTAGATTCTGTAGTTTTAGTCAACTTGTATTATTCTAAGAAATTTGATAGTTTTGCTGTAATAAGTTTTTATGGATTGTAAAATAAAGGCAGGAGGGGACTGTTTTTTTTGTGTATCTTTATCAAACATCCACAAGAACCTTTTAATGCAAATTTGCATAATATAACCACATGGTTTTCTTGTATCAAGATTGTTCCTGTAGACTCATCATTCTTTATAAGCTGACTGTACTGTAAGAGTCGTCTCCGTTGCTGTAATCTCATCATCCTATATAAGCTAATTGTACTGTAAGAGTAGTCTCCCTTGGAACAGTACTAGTCAGTGTGTTTCTATGTGGTAAACAAATAAGTTCCATACTTTAAAAGGTAGAGAAATTTTAAAAACAAATGCATAATGTTTGTTGATTTAAATAATGGAGTATATTTAGTGCTTGGTGTATGTGTTGACAGAATAGTTCTACATGGTGTAAAGTGTTGCAATGTTTAAGTGTTGGACCTTTGATTCAATTTTGTCTTTCTCATTTTTACATGAATAAGAAAAGAGCTTGCTATTATTTTGATCTTTGCTGTTCATTCAATACAATTTTAATTAACTGAATCAATGTTTAAGATTGAAGAAAAATTAGACAGAGATTCCAATCTCAAAGTTAAATGCATTTCAAATTTGAGAAGGTTTAAAATGGATTTAATTGTTCAATTATTTTTTGTCAGTTTCATTAAAGGTGAAGTGTCCTTAAATTTTGTTCCCTATGACAAGCTGTACCTTTTAATTTGTTCTCCACTTGGATGTCTGGATGTCCGCTACCCCATGAAATAACAGAATGTATAGGAGTGAAAATGAGATGTCAAACTATGGCAATAATAGCGTTTAAGATGAGTTTTATGCATGTTATAAAAGTTTTTTGTTACATTGTGTGTTAAATGTGCCTAATTTATGTGTATTATCAGTCAAGTAGATATGTTATAGTGCTTCAACTAACACTTACGTATGAACATTATCTTTAATTTTACAATGATTTGTTACTTACATTGATTTTTTTCTTTAATTTAAAAATGCTGATTAACTTCAACTAGTATAACTTTAATACAACTAATCTAATATTATAAATCTAATATTTTTTAATTCTCACACCATTTTTATTTAACCTTTACACAAATATTAACCAAATGATTTAATGTTTTCAGTATTTATCAAATAAAAAAAAATCTAGATCTGTTACAAAATTTCTCTTATCCCTTTTTCCTATTTAACATTTTCAACTTTCTAAATTTATTACCTCCCTTATATTTCTAAATTTATTACCTCCCTTACATTTCTAAATTTATGATCTCCCTTATATTCCAATATTGTTTGACTGTTGTTCACTGGAGATGTTGTAATAGGTTAGAATCATTTAAATTGTGTTTATTTGAAGGAACGATTATCTCCCTTGATTAAACTATAGATTAGTTAGTTGTTGTCCATAAATGAAATATGCCCCTAATTTAAGTATTTGTGTTCATTAGAAGTCATGGTTTCCTTTATATAGATGTATTTGTTACTGCTATATTATTTAAATACTTCAAATTTTATATTAAATAAACATTTCAAAAGTTGAATTTTGTTTTATTGATACTATCAGAGACATACAATACTGTAGTATATGCCTCTAATACTATTTAATAATTTGGTACTGTGACCCTTATAACTAGAAATGCTTTGAAGAGAAGTATTTAGAAATTTGTCTTGATTTTCCATTCTTCTTTCCATCCATTTTGGATAAAGGTTCATGTCTGAAATGTGGGCTTCCAAATTAAGCGAGCTGTTAGAAGATACTGAATATAAAAAAGAGAAGTGTCTTTTGCAATAATTGGGTACAAAGTGTCCTTATTGATGTGTCTTGGTTGTTGCATTCTCTGCATATGTAGGTCTTATAACTACTTGAGGTAAAGCGAAAATCTTTTTGGTTTGATCATTTATTGGCTGTTGACATTATACTCTTGTTAGTTATTGTCTGAATTTTGATATTTTCCCAAAAGAAAGTAAAAAAACATTGGTTTGACTATAGTGACCAGTATTTTTGAAAACTTAGCTGCACCAAAAATTTAAAGAATTGAAATTTCTTGTTGTTTTTTTTATGTTGGGTTACTGTCTGTTTGACATAACTAGATTTTATCAGTCTACAGAGGAGGACATACATGATAACACAAGTCCAATGTCTATACTAATTTAGATGTTATAAAGAGAGTCAATTCACCATATCAGAATCTATACCAATTTAGATGTTATAAAGAGAGTCAATTCACCATATCAGAATCTATACCAATTTAGATGTTATAAAGAGAGTCAATTCACCATATCAGAATCTATACCAATTTAGATGTTATAAAGAGAGTCAATTCACCATATCAGAATCTATACCAATTTAGATGTTATAAAGAGAGTCAATTCACCATATCAGAATCTATACCAATTTAGATGTTATAAAGAGAGTCAATTCACCATATCAGAATCTATACCAATTTAGATGTTGTAAAGAGAGTCAATTCCCATATCAGAATCTATACCAATTTAGATGTTATAAAGAGAGTCAATTCACCATATCAGAATCTATACCAATTTAGATGTTATAAAGAGAGTCAATTCACCATATCAGAATCTATACCAATTTAGATGTTATAAAGAGAGTCAATTCACCATATCAGAATCTAAACCAATTTAGATGTTATAAAGAGAGTCAATTCACCATATCAGAATCTAAACCAATTTAGATGTTATAAAGAGAGTCAATTCACCATATCAGAATCTATACCAATTTAGATGTTATAAAGAGAGTCAATTCACCATATCAGAATCTATACCAATTTAGATGTTATAAAGAGAGTCAATTCACCATATCAGAATCTATACCAATTTAGATGTTATAAAGAGAGTCAATTCACCATATCAGAATCTATACCAATTTAGATGTTATAAAGAGAGTCAATTCCCCATATCAGAATCTATACCAACTTAGATGTTATAAAGAGAGTCAATTCACCATATCAGAATCTATACCAATTTAGATGTTATAAAGAGAGTCAATTCACCATATCAGAATCTATACCAATTTAGATGTTATAAAGAGAGGCAATTCACCATATCAGAATCGATACCAATTTAGATGTTATAAAGAGAGTCAATTCACCATATCAGAATCTAAACTAATTTAGATGTTATAAAGAAAGTCAATTCACCATATCAGAATCTATACCAATTTAGATGTTATAAAGAGAGTCAATTCACCATATCAGAATCTATACCAATTTAGATGTTATAAAGAGAGTCAATTCACCATATCAGAATCTATACCAATTTAGATGTTATAAAGAGAGTCAATTCACCATATCAGAATCTATACCAATTTAGATGTTATAAAGAGAGTCAATTCACCATATCAGAATCTATACCAATTTAGATGTTATAAAGAGAGTCAACTCACCATATCAGAATCTATACCAATTTAGATGTTATAAAGAGAGTCAATTCACCATATCAGAATCTATACCAATTTAGATGTTATAAAGAGAGTCAATTCCCCATATCAGAATCTATACCAATTTAGATGTTATAAAGAGAGTCAATTCACCATATCAGAATCTATACCAATTTAGATGTTATAAAGAGAGTCAATTCACCATATCAGAATCTATACCAATTTAGATGTTATAAAGAGAGTCAATTCCCCATATCAGAATCTATACCAATTTAGATGTTATAAAGAGAGTCAATTCCCCATATCAGAATCTATACCAATTTAGATGTTATAAAGAGAGTCAATTCCCCATATTAGAATCTATACCAATTTAGATGTCATAAAGAGAGTCAATTCACCATATCAGAATCTATACCAACTTAGATGTTATAAAGAGTCAATTCCCCATATCAGAATCTATACCAATTTAGATGTTATAAAGAGAGTCAATTCCCCATATCAGAATCTATACCAACTTAGATGTTATAAAGAGAGTCAATTCACCATATCAGAATCTATACCAATTTAGATGTTATAAAGAGAGTCAATTCACCATATCAGAATCTATACCAATTTAGATGTTATAAAGAGAGGCAATTCACCATATCAGAATCGATACCAATTTAGATGTTATAAAGAGAGTCAATTCACCATATCAGAATCTAAACTAATTTAGATGTTATAAAGAGAGTCAATTCACCATATCAGAATCTATACCAATTTAGATGTTATAAAGAGAGTCAATTCACCATATCAGAATCTATACCAATTTAGTTGTTATAAAGAGAGTCAATTCACCATATCAGAATCTATACCAATTTAGATGTTATAAAGGGAGTCAATTCACCATATCAGAATCTATACCAATTTAGATGTTATAAAGAGAGTCAATTCACTATATCAGAATCTATACCAATTTAGATGTTATAAAGAAAGTCAATTCACCATATCAGAATCTATACCAATTTAAATGTTATAAAGAGAGTCAATTCACCATATCAGAATCTATACCAATTTAGATGTTATAAAGAGAGTCAATTCACCATATCAGAATCTGAAGAACTAGGGGTTATTTCACTATTTTTACATCAAGTGAAAATAATATTACATTATCAGTTGAATTTGTATTGTTTTGAATTTTATTAACCATCTACAACATCTTGATATATGCTTTTAAAAACAATACCAATATAAAATAAGAAGATGTGGCATGATTGTCAATGAGACAACTCTCCACAAGAGACTATATGAATTTAATGTCTACAGGACACAGTATGGACTCAACAATGAGCAAAACCCACATAGCACAGAAAGCTATAAAAGACCCCAAAATGAGAAATTTAAAAAAAATTCAAACGAGAAAACTGAGGGCCTGATTTATGAACAAAGCAATAAAAGAAAAACATTTAAAAAATGCATAAGATTATTGAAAGGTGAACTTAAAATGTGACGTCAACTTGACACAATTGATAACAAGAATGTGTCCACAGTACATGGATGCCCCACCCACACTATCATTTTCTATGTTTAGTGGACCGTGAAATTGGGGTCAAAACTTCAACTTTATCCAAAACTACCTTGTCTGACCAAAACAAAAACTTTAACCTGAAGCGGGACAGACCGACGAACGGATGCACAGAATGAAAAATTTAATGCTCATAGATGGGGCATAAACTCATTCATGAATTGTCTACTTTTAAAAATAACAAGTTTATTTAACACAAAACTATAAATATATATTGGCAATAGAGATTTAAAGTGCTTTTTCATATCACTAAATTGTCTACAAATTTTTTTATTTGTTCCTCACTTTTAAGTCCTCGAATCTTACTAAAAACTTGTCCATTCTTCATTCCAATCAGGGTTGGCATAATCTTGACCTGAAAAACAAAATAAGATTTATAACAAAATGTTAATAATTTTGATGATTTTTATACTTGTGATTTTAATGCCTTATCTTTTTGTTTTGGTGTAAAACTTGCACATCAACTGATTGAGTTCTCTTATATGCAACTCATTTATCTGGGGGATATTTCACACAAATTTATTTTATTTACTTTGTTGATTTTTAACAAGATTTTCGAAGCAAAAATCTGATATTGATTTGGGAATGTTTCACTTTATTTTAAGCCTGACATAAAGAAAAATCATATATACCCCAGATTTATCCTGTACATGTGTCTTGGTCAAACTTGGAGGGCTGTTTACTCCTGGACAAATAAAGTCATATATACCTGTCTTACTGTGTACATATGTCTTAGTCAAACTGGGGACTGTTCTAAACAAAGAAGTCACATATATACCTCTGATTTACTCTGTACATGTGACTTAGTCAAACTGGGGACTGTTCTAAACAAAAAAGTCACATATATACCCCTTATTTACTCTGTACATGTGACTTAGTCAAACTGGGGACTGTTCTAAACAAAGAAGTCACATATATACCCCTGATTTACTCTGTACATGTGACTTAGTCAAACTGGGGACTGTTCTAAACAAAGAAGTCACATATATACCCCTGATTTACTCTGTACATGTGACTTAGTCAAACTTGGACCGCAGTTTACATCTAGACAAATAAGGCATCTATACCCAAGATTTACTCTGTACATGTGACTTAATCAAACTTGGACGACGTTTTTACATCTAGACAAATAAGTCATATATAACTCAGATCTACTGTACATATTTTGTGCAAATTTGGACAACTGTTTACACCTTCACAAAGGAGTCATATATATACCAGATTTAATCTGTACATGTGTCTTAGTCAAACTTGGAGAGCTGTTTACACCTAGACAAATTAGTCATATATACCTCAGATCTACTGTGTACGTATGTCTTAGTCAAACTTGGGACTGTTGTTTAAATCTAAACAAAGGAATCACATATATACCCCAGATTTACCCTGTACATGTGTCTGAGTCAAACTTGGATGGAGCCAGGGACAAAGAAGTCATACATACCCCAGATTTACCCTGTTCATGTGTCTGAGTCAAACTTGGATGGAGCCGGGGACAAAGAAGTCATACATACCCCAGATTTACCCTGTACATGTGTCTGAGTCAAACTTGGATGGAGCAGGGGACAAAGAAGTCATACATACCCCAGATTTACCCTGTAAATGGGTCTGAGTCAAACTTGGACGGAGCCAAAGACAAAGAAGTCATACATACCCCAGATTTACCCTGTTCATGTGTCTGAGTCAAACTTGGATGGAACCGGGGACAAAGAAGTCATACATACCCCAGATTTACCCTGTAAATGGGTCTGAGTCAAACTTGGACGGAGCCAAAGACAAAGAAGTCATACATACCCCAGATTTACCCTGTAAATGGGTCTTAGTCAAACTTGGACGGAGCCAAAGACAAAGAAGTCATACTACCCCAGATTTACCCTGTACATGTGTCTTAGTCAAACTTGGACGGAGCCAAAGACAAAGAAGTCATACATACCCAGATTTACCCTGTAAATGTGTCTTAGTCAAACTTGGACGGAGCCAAAGACAAAGAATTCATACATACCCCAGATTTACCCTGTAAATGGGTCTTAGTCAAACTTGGATGGAGCCAAAGACAAAGAAATCATACATACCCCAGATTTACCCTGTAAATGTGTCTTAGTCAAACTTGGACGGAGCCAAAGACAAAGAAGTCATACATACCCCAGATTTACCCTGTTAATGTGTCTTAGTCAAACTTGGACAGAGCCAAAGACAAAGAAGTCATACATACCCAGATTTACCCTGTTAATGCATCAAACTTGGACGGAGCCAAAGACAAAGAAGTCATACTACCCCAGATTTACCCTGTAAATGTGTCTTAGTCAAACTAGGACGGAGCCAAAGACAAAGAAGTCATACATACCCCTGATTTACCCTGTACATATGTCTTAGCCAAAGTTCTGTGGCTGTCTACATCAACTTTAAAATAATTTATGACTGTTCCATAGGAAACTATAATGTCTTCTAGTATGGGTGCCATTACTGCACATGGAACACAAGTTCTAAAAATAAAAAATATATTGTAAATATGTTAAATTTATTAAAATAGGACATGCAGGTATAACAATTGTATCAATTACTTTTAGTAATTATTTTCCTTAGTGTTCAGTATTTTTTCTTGTTTTGCTTTTTAAATAGAAAACTAATAACTGAGCCACACAAACACCACCAAAAACTAGGAGTAATCTTTGGTGTCCCAGAATAGTAAGCAGATCCCTGTTCTTGTAAATCAACTGTTAGTTTGTACTTGTTTGTCAATAATACTGCTTTCTGTGTAGCTACCTGCATATGAAATTGTTCTGGTTACATTGTAGCTAACTGTATATGACATTAAACTGGTTACTTTGTAGTTGTGTGACATTAAACTGTGACATTAAAATAATTACCTTGTAGTTGTGTGACATTATACTGATTACATTGTAGTTGTGTGACACTATACTGGTTACATTGTAGTTGTGTGACATTAAACTGATTACATCGTAGTTGTGTGACATTATACTGGTTACATTGTAGTTGTGTGACATACACTGGTTACATCGTAGTTGTGTGACATTATACTGGTTACATTGTAGTTGTGTGACATTATACTGGTTACATTGTAGTTGTGTGACATTATACTGATTACATTGTAGTTGTGTGACATTAAACTGATTACATCATAGTTGTGTGACATTATACTGATTACATTGTAGTTGTGTGACATTATACTGATTACATTGTAGTTGTGTGACATTATACTGGTTACATTGTCGTTGTGTGACATTATACTGATTACATTGTAGTTGTGTGACATTAAACTGATTACATCATAGTTGTGTGACATAATACTGATTACATTGTAGTTGCGTGACATTATACTGATTACATTGTAGTTGTGTGACATTATACTGGTTACATTGTCGTTGTGTGACATTATACTGATTACATTGTCGTTGTGTGACATTATACTGATTACATCGTAGTTGTGTGACATTATACTGATTACATCGTAGTTGTGTGACATTATACTGATTACATTGTAGTTGTGTGACATTATACTGATTACATTGTAGTTGTGTGACATTATACTGATTACATTTTCGTTGTGTGACATTATACTGATTACATCGTCGTTGTGTGACATTATACTGATTACATTGTAGTTGTGTGACATTATACTGATTACATTGTAGTTGTGTGACATTATACTGATTACATTGTAGTTGTGTGACATTATACTGATTACATTGTAGTTGTGGTACATTATACTGATTACATCGTAGTTGTGTGACATTATACTGATTACATTGTAGTTGTGTGACATTATACTGGTTACATTGTAGTTGTGGTACATTATACTGATTACATTGTAGTTGTGTGACACTATACTGGTTACATTGTAGTTGTACATTATACTGATTACATTGTAGTTGTGTGACATTATACATGTTATACTGATTACATTGTCGTTGTGTGACATTATACTGATTACATCGTAGTTGTGTGACATTATACTGATTACATTGTAGTTGTGTGACATTATACTGATTACATTGTAGTTGTATGACATTGAACTGGTTACATTGTAGACTTGTAAATAACGTATATGATTTTGTAATGATTAGATGGTAAAAATACTGTTGTTTTACATCAATTGATATTTGGCTTCTGTTCTCAATCTTCTGTTTAAATTCAAAATTTAAAATGTTCTTTATTGCATTTTGATTTGTTGAAATACTATTGAAACAGTTCTATCAGATTTTTTTCTCACAAATTCAAATGCATAGGTTCCTGTAAGTTATATATTCTTGTAACGTTATTATCTCATCAAGACTTACATGTATTATCTTTTTTCATAACTCAATCATATATGAGACAATATCTGAAAAAGTCTAGTTTTTGGCAATAAGAAAAAACCAAAAAAAATTCTTTAGACCCGGTATTTTAATAGCACAAATCGAAGAACACACATTGGGGATCTAGGAACTGTTGTCTGTAATTCAAATACTTGTTTAATAAGGAAACAATGGCAATTTAAAAAATGGTACAAAAAAAATTCAGTTCTTTCCTGTTACCAAAGTGAATCAATTTTAAAAAGTTTCTAATGGGAATAAGGAATAAGTTTAAGACACTATTTGTGGTTTACTAGTATATCCTGCAATAGTTTATCAAATGCCAATTATTGATTTTAGCATTTGCAATACAAAAGGTTTAGAAATATACTTAAATATAGTCAGATATGTCGGTAACATGAAAGAATCTTGAGTAACAGGACAACGGTAACAGGACAGAGTTGGTAACAGAAAGGATTTTTCTGCTTTATTTTAAAGTTTAAGAAAAATAAATCATTTTAGATTGGTCACAATTGGAAGATAACAGCAAACAATGTCATTTATCCTTTGAAACTGTATTTGCAAGATGAAAAATCTGCCCAGGTAATGAAAAATTCTAAAATAAATTCCTTTCTGTTACTATCTACTATACTAGAATTGCACAATGTTCTCTGCTGTTATCAAAAGCAAAAAACCTATTTTTTTATTCAATATACTGTATATTATTTTGAAATTTATTTGATATGGGGGTGATAACTTATATTAAATGAAATGGTTGGCATATAGTAGATTAACTGTTCGATTCTTCAGTGAAATTGTCTTGAACATCCTTCCTGTTACTGATGATGGTTATGCTGTTACTTTTGATCAGGTAACATGACAGAACGTAACAGAAAGGAATTACGCGATAGTTTTTGTCCTTTTTATCACATTAAATGTAAGTGTATTTCCTGTGACATATAACTTTTAAAAAGATGATATAAAAACACACTTAATGTTGTGGTGCACACTTAAAAATATTCTCAGAAAGTGTAAAAAAAGGCTATAACAGGATAGAACACCAATAAGTATTTTTCTATAAATTCTTACCTTGGATGGGCTTGAATTTTCAAACCTGGCCGCCTTTCCAACTATTTCTTTGTACTAATACATTCAGGGAATGATGCTCTTCACAATACATAATGGGAAAATAACTTTTGGTCTTGTAAACGTTTCCACAGGTAAAAAAAAACCAGTGGTAACAGGAGGGAAATCACCCCTGGGGACAAATTTTTTTTCTCTTAAAATTTGCAAAATTTTATTACATGCTATAGTTATAATATAAAAAGACAAATTAGGGGCAAGTTTATTAAATAATATATCATATATGTGAGAATCGGACGCCTGTTTAGTTAATTTGGATATTATTTGAATGATTTAATTTTCAAAAAAACACAGGGGACAACATGATTTTAGGGGGGGTTGAACATTTAAATTACAATATTTTATTGGAAGAAATATAAGAATGAGTGTTTAATTGGCAGGCCATGGTGCATTATATAATTTAGTTTATACTAAAACTTAAAATTTTCAAAAAAGATGGTTGAATAAAAAAATAATTGCTGGTGAAGTGCGGGACATGGAAATTAGACTTTTTCAGATATTGTCTCATATTCATTGTATTTTCCCTGACAAAATATCTCACCTTGTGTAGAAGTAAACTACAACTGGTATTGGACTCTCTAAAACTTTCTTATCAAAATCAATCTCACTTTGGATAATAAATTGCTCAAAATTCGGTTCTGTGGATAAACATTCTAGAGATTGTCTTACAGTTGCTTGTAGATTTATTGAAAGTAACTTTTGCTTCTGTACTAGTTTATGTGTCAGAAAATGACAACTACATGACCTCTGTGATAATGTTTGTGTTGAGAACTTTGACAAACAAGTGCCTACTGTATTACGGGATAGTTTCTGTCTTGATCCAATAACCATTCTTAAGTATGGTGTAAAGAGATGTCCATATTGTAAGTAAATACGTGTAGAAATCTGAATGATCATTGATTCTGGAAGATAAAGAACAACTATTCATATTGGTTTAATGGTATTATTATACAAAAAGTAAAAGTACACATCTATATTCTGACTTTAAAGATAGAGCATTCATTCATTCATTGTTCTGAAATTAAAACGGACAAAAAATGTGACATTAAGTTAAGGAAACAATCTACATACATTAATATGCAATCAGAATTATAAAACCACTTTAATCAAAGTCATAATAATCCTGTTGCATTTTCTGCAACAATACAATCATGGCAAATATTTCCAAGTTATCAGATTGTAATGACATGTTAAAACAGCAACACATTCTCTGATCAATGCCTTGATTAAAACATCATCAAATTCAAGTAAGGAGCATTTTTGTACATCATTAAATGATTTTCAGTTAGATTTTAACCCTGAACATTTCTACAACCAATCAGAATTTCTCTATTCATAGCAGTTTCCCTAATAGACTAGCATTTAACCCATATGTACTATTTTGGCCGTCTCTGCTATTTTGGTTTGCAGGCTTTGTCAATTTTTATAAAACTAAATACCCCTATGATGATTATAACCAACTTTAATTCTATTTGGTCCTGTAATTTTAGAGGAAAACATTTTTGTGGGATATTAAACAAAAAATAGTTACATATATCTTCATTGAAAGTCAATAATTTTAAATTAATAAACAGTACAAAGTAGAAACAAGAAAGCACATATATATACAGATCAGTTGTGCCAAACTAAATATTGACCTTAGGATCAGGATCATAAGGGTTCATCTTAAGATTTTGGCCAAGTGGAATTATTAGTAGATCATGTCTTGCTGGTCAGTTTTACTTTTTATAGCTTCTCTCTATCTATTATAGATTTCAAGATAATAAGCATACCGAGGAAAAGGGTAAACAGTCAGAGGACTTACTTAAATAAATGATTTTCTAAATCACTGATTCAAGTAACATTATTTCCATAAAGGTTGGAAGTTAGAGTTGTCTTTCTTTAATAATCACCTATTTAAGTAGTACAAATTAATCACTAGAAGAAGTGATTAAGTTTTATTGTAGCTTTAAATATAGAATACTAATGATCCAGGGACTAATTATGTTTCTAAACTTATCAGAACCAACATCTGTGTTGTCTAGGATGACCAGGTCATTTCAGGTGATGACCTTGTACTGAATCTAGGATAATGACATAAAAATCACTTGTTTAAGTATCAGACCTCAATTTCCTTCCCAAAAATCACTTCTTTAAGTATCATTCTTTTAATAACCCCCACTAATTTCAACACCCGCGAACAGTGAAATTTTTATCGTGAACAGTAGAATTTTATTACATAATCTGCAAGATGAAACCTTGAACTTCACGGGAAAAAAATACTCCCACTGCTGGGAAAAATCTTTTAAGAAAGTATCAATTCATTATGTAAAGCCATTATTATAGCATTTTTTCAACTAAAATAGCTTTTTCAGCTAAATAATAGCATCAAAGGCATAAACCTTGCTACTTAAAAGAAGCAAAAAGTTCATTTTTTTTTTATTTTACTAATTAAAAGATATTATTTAAACCTATGTGTTTAAAATTTTGAAAAAACTACATAATCCCAATTTGTGACAAAACCTCGAATTTGCTACTCAAATAAGTGATTTAAAAATCACGTATTTCAGTAAGTCCCCTGACTGGTAAACTTAAGGCATTTAAGGCCAATAACTCCTAGAAGTCATCTGACAGTTTTGACGTAGAAGGACATTATATTACGTTTCTTTTAAACTAGACACATCAATGATGATTGTGGCCAAGTTTGGTAGGCCCGGTAATTTTAGGTGAGAAGATTTTCATAAAAGTTAACGGACGACGGACACCAATTGATAACAAAAGCTCACTTGGACTTTTGGGCCTGGTGAGCTAAAAAATAATTATTAAATTGATACATGATAACTTAGTTTAAGGTTATATCAGAGACGTTTTATACTTACACAGTAGAAAAAACCAAGGGTATTATTTTTACATAAGGGTTAATATCTAGAACAAATATTGTAACCAATAAACGGATATTGGAAAACCTTGTGTCGGCGTTCCGTATTTTAACAGTGTTAATGTAAGACTAGACAAATATATATTTGGTTCGGCATTATAAAATGGGTCTCTGATATAAAACAAATTTGAGAGATCTTTTGGCCAAATGTAAAAACATGATATAAAACAATATTAAGATACGATAAGATAAGATAACTTTATTAGCACTAACACATTGACAATAAATGGTTATGGCAACAAATGAAAGACAAACTACAATAACATATATACAATGAAGGAGTGACAGTGGATAATACAATTTACAAATACAATAAGGCAGAACAACAAAACAGTATGCTATAGTTAGACATTATAAATATTGCTAACAGTATCCCAGTGTTATATAATAAATGTTTACTCAAGGCAGGTGTTTTGATAAGAAATAGCCAAGTTGTTTCAAAATATTAATAGACTCACAGTTTAATAACCAAATAAATTTATTAACCATATCTAAGGAGTAAAATTTTTTACATTTTTTAAATATCAAATCAAATAACAGGTCTCTATCCTCAGAGTATACAGGACATTCTATAAGAAAATGAAGTTCATCTTCCACTTTATTTAAATTGCATTTAACACAAATTCTTTGATGAACCTCTAATTTGGAATATCTCCCAGTTTCAATTTTGAGTCTATGCGATGAAATCCTGAATTTTGTGATAGCTTTTCTCAGATCAAAATTATTCAAGATATCTAAATAATTTTCTTTACAAAAAGATGTTCTTAGTTTATTTGGCTATTTTGGCTATAATCATTCTCTCAAGATTTAACATAGGATACTTTTAAACAATTAAGTAAACATTTTCTGAATTTGTATTTACTAAAATTAATAAAGTTACTAGGCAGATCAATAATTTTACATAGTTGTCTGACACTGCTATACCAACTATTGTGATATTTATCATCTAAATCTTTAGAGGTCTGTGAGGCTTTATATAATTAAGAGCCCTCAGGCATATTTTCAATTCTAAAATAATAATTCAGTAAGTTTTTCACAATACTAATGATAAATAGGAAATCTTCCCAGTTCAGATAGTACAGCAAAATTGCTGCTCTTTCTATTTACACACAAAATAAATTTTGTTATTTTCTTTGTGTCTATCAATGTGCATCGGTGTTATATAGCCATTCTTCCCCCATGCCAGTTTTCCCCCCGGGAGAAAAACTGGCATGAGCCAATCTTTCCCCCGGGGAAATTTTGGATCATTGCCATTCTTCCCCCGCGGAAATTTGGCAATACGTATGCATATAGTCACTTTTCCCCCATGCCAATCTTTCCCCCATAATATAGATTTCACTATATTTATACAAGTTTGCAAATTAAATCCAACAGAGTTAGAATTATATAATTTTATACAAGTTTGAACATTAAACCCAACAGAGTTAGAATTATATTTTTACGCTGACAAATATTTTTTTGTCAATTTACATTAACACAAGTCTGTCTATACATGTTCATCATTCTATCTATGTTTCAACTCTTTTGTTTTTATTTCCACCAGTCTTTTACAATAGTCTGTCTACATTCTCAAAAGTCTGGATATGTTTCCACAAGTCTGTCTTTGGTCCACTAGTCCGTCTACATTTTCATCGGTCTGTCTATGTGTCCACCAGTCTGTATGCATTTTCAATAGTCTTTATATTCACCAGTCCGTCTTTGTTTCTACTATTCTGTCTACATGTCCACCAGTCTGTCTTTGTTTCTACTATTCTGTCTACATGTCCACCAGTCTGTCTTTGTTTCTACTATTCTGTCTACATGTCCACCAGTCTGTCTCCGTGTTCAAAAGTCTATCTACAAGTTTACGTATCCATTAATCTGCCTACTATACCAGTCTGTGTATGTGCCCACTAGTCTGTCTATACATGTCTACCAGTCGGTCTATATGTCTACCATATTATACTATGTCAATGTGTCCATCGTCTGCCTTCGTGTTCATCAGTCCGTCTGTAATTGCATTTTGTTGTGTTATTTTGTCTGATATTCCAAATCTGTATTATGCTGAGATTTACATGCATTCTTTTGACTTGAAAACTTACTATAGGTGTATACTCCTTACTAATACCCTTATGCTTTGAAATGCCAAAATGTTTCGTTGAGATTTATCATAAGCTAAGACAACATTTTTAATATGCATTGCCACAACAAGTTACTTTGCAGGTTTAGTTTTTCTGACAACAGGCTAGTATGACAAGTAAAGCTTAAAAATATGATATTCTTATCTATCTCGGGTTGAAAAACCATACTAAATAAATAGTAAATATACTTGGTTTCGCAGTTAATGCCTGTCTCTGCATGCTTTTTTTTTATATGTAATGTAGCAATATCTCATACAAAACAAATCGTTAGTAGTCAATTCGTTATTAAACAACAACCAGTCTTGGAGAACATGATTGTTATTAGTTGTAATTGGTTTTGAAATAGCTTTCAGTAACTGAGAGTACTCTTATTCCGGTACTAAGTGATTATTGTGCACCATACCAACATTTTTTGTGAAGCCAATTGCAACTGATATTTAACATTTTTTTCTTATGGTGTGCTGTCCAAAGCTGGATTATTGGGAGGGGGGAATGTTTAAAGCCGCCACCTTCTTTATCTGCCATTCCGAAGCCAGGAGCATGTAGTACAATTATGTTGTTGGTTAATATTGGTTAATTATTAATTTAATACCAAACAGACAACAATAAAATATAAACATGTATATATAACACATGTATATTAATACAATGAAGGTTTCGTATCCATGGTATCGCTAAAATATTAAAAATAAGATGTTGCTATTTTCTTTTTAGATAAAAATTTGGAACTGACGTCGGCGACGTTATAATTCAAGGGGGAAACATTAGCTTCTCGTGCTATAAGTGGGAAAAATTGGCTTGATCCTGGTTTCCCCCCATAACACTGAGGGGGAAAAGTTGGATCATGCCAATTTTTCCGGGGGGAATAATTGGATCGATCCAGTTTTTCCCCCCGGAAAAATTTGCATGGGGGAAGAATGGCTATAGGACACCCGCATTAGTTAATCTTGTTTACTTTTATGGGTCATCTTGGGTTAAGGCATCAGAGGTACCTATTTCACAACCCTGAATAAACTCTCTTCTTATTGCTCATTGCAAAATAAAATTATTCGTATTTGTATTTATTTGTATTTTCACACCAAGTACTGAAGTAGACTAAGTGTACGAAACGGGATGCCACTCTGCACTTTTCTAACTCGATAGTATTAAAAATTAAAGCCTCTGGTTGAACGACACTATCCCGTCAAACTTTAAACAAAAGAATACTATATATACAATAAAGTCTGCTTAATATATTGGCCCACATTTGTATTAACAATGAAGGTTGGTTAAGAATATATTTTTTCATCGGTTAGAAGTTTGACTGCTTCCTTTTCGTGTAGATACAACTTTTCTGTAGTTCTAGATGTTTGTTGACGAATACTGTGTGTCATTTCTGTATTTTGTATGAATTTGAGATAACAAACGACGAGGTTTAGAGCTCCACGAACTGCCATCCAATGTATGTCATTGGAAACACATATCTCACCGGACCTTCTGTTGAAATGTCATTATTGCTAGTTGTCTTGTTGATAAGTTATTGTTGTCTTGTTGAAATGTCATTGTTGTCTTTCTGATATGTCATTGCTGCCTTGTTCATTAGCTATTGTTGTCCTTGTTGATAAGTCTTTCTGATATACCATTGATGTCTTGTTGATATGCCTTTTTTGTCCTTGTTGATAAGTCTTCTGATATGTAACTGATGTCTTGTTGATATGCCATTGTTGTCCTTGTTGATAAGTCTTTCTGATATGTTATTGATGTCTTGTTGATATGCAATTGTTGTTCTTGTTGATTGATGTCTTGTTGATATGCAATTGTTGTCCTTGTTGATAAGTCTTCTGATATATCATTGCTGCCTTGTTAATATGCCACTGTTGTCCTTGCTGATAAGTCTTTTAATATGTCATTGATGTGTTGTTGATATGCCACTGTTGTCCTTGCTGATAAGTCTTTTGATATGTCATTGATGTCTTGTTGATATGTCATTGATGTCTTGTTGATATGTCATTGTTGTCTTGTTGATATGTCATTGTATTCTTGTTGATATGTCATTGTATTCTTGTTGATATGTCATTGTATTCTTGTTGATAAGTCATTGTTGTCTTGTTGATATGTCATTGTTGTTCTGTTGATTTGTCATTGTTGATAAGTCATTGTTGTCTTGTTGATATGTCATTGTTGTTCTGTTGATGTGTCATTGTTGTCTTGTGGATGTGTCATTGTTGTTAAAAAGTATTTTTTGTCTTGATGATAAGTCACTGTTTGATTGTCATTGTTGCATTGTTGGATTGTCATTAATATTGTTGCCTCTGTTGATTTGTTATTGTCGTCTTTGTCGATATGTCATCGTTGTTTTGTTGATATGTTATTGTTGTCTTGTTGACTTGTTGTCTTGTTTTTAATCTATGTTGTTTTGTAGATATGTCATTGTTGACTTTTTGATAAGTCAATGTTGTCCTTGTTGATAAATCATTTGATATGTCACTGTTGTGTCATTGTTGCCTTGTTGATATTTCATTGTTGTATGTCATTGTAATATTTTTAACATGTCATTGTTGTCTTGTTGATATATAATTGGTGTCTTGTTGATAAGTCATTGTTGTCTTTTATGGTATGTAAGTGTTGCCCTGTTGTCTTGTTGATAACTCATTGTTGTCCTACTGATATGTCATTGTTGTCTTGGTCGTATGTCATTGTTGTCTTACTTATATTTAATTAATGTCATTGTTGCCGTATTGACATTTTGATATGTCATGGTGTCTTGTAATGTCGTTGCAGCTTTGTGCATATTTCATTGCTGTCTTGTTGATTTGTTGATATGTCATTGTTGCATTGTTGTCTTGTTGATAAGTCTTTGTTGTCTTGTTGATTTGTTATTGCAGCCTTGTTGTCTTGCATATTTTTATGCATTTATGATACAAATTTAAAATATTTATTATTGAATGTTAGTATTTGTGATGTCTGAAATTTTGATTTTTTTTTTCTTCACTTCTTTTTACTGATTTTGTTTACGATTTCGAACATTGACTGTTATTAGTGTACTTTACATCTTCTTAAATAGAAGCTTAACCACCAAAATAACTGAACCACAGAGCAGATTTATGACACCGATGGAGTAAACAGTCCAGTAAAACACGATCTTGTTCTGCAGATAAAAGAAAAGTGATATACTATTGGTTCAAACAATAATTCAGATTATTGATGATAATAACGACAAATACATGATATTCCTCTATAAACAATGTTGTTAATCACCACAAACAACTGACATTCCTCTATAAACAATGATGTTAATTGCCACAAATACCTGACATTCCTTTATCAACAATGTTAATCACCACAAATACCTAACATTCCTCTATCAACAATGTTGTTAATCACCACAAACAACTGACATTCCTCTATAAACAATGATTTTAATTGCCACAAATACCTGACATTCTTCCATAAACAATGTCGTTAATCACCACAAATACCTGACATTCTTTCATAAACAATGTTGTTAATCACCACAAATACCTGACATTCCTCCATAACCAATGTTGTTAATCACCACAAACACCTGACATTCCTCTATCAACAATGATGTTAATTGCCACAAATACCTGACATTCCTCTATAAACAATGATTTTCATTGCCACAAATACCTGACATTCTTCCATAAACAATGTTGTTAATCACCACAAATACCTGACATTCCTCCATAACCAATGTTGTTAATCACCACAAATACCTGACATTCCTCTATCAACAATGTTAATCACCACAAACAACTGACATTTCTCTATAAACAATGTTGTGAATCACCACAAACAACTGACATTCCTCTATAAACAATGATGTTAATCACCACAAATACCTGACATTCCTGCATAACCAATGTTGTTAATCACCACAAATACCTAACATTCCTCCATCAACAATGTTGTTAATCACCACAAATACCTAACATTCATCTATCAACAATTTTGTTAATCACCACACACACTGACATTCTTCCATAAACAATGTTGTTAATCACCACAAATACCTAACATTTCTCTATCAACAATGTTGATAATCACCACAAATACCTGACATTCCTCCATTAACAATGTTGTTGATCACCACAAATACCTAACATTCCTATATCAACAATGATGTTAATCACCCTAAATACCTGACATTCCTGCATAAACAATAGAGTTAATCACCACAAATACCTAACATTCCTCCATAAACAATGTTGTTAATCATCAAATACCTGACATTCCTGCATAACCAATGTTGTTAATCACCACAAACACCTGACATTCTTCCGTAAACAATGTTGTTAATCACCACAAACACTGACATTCTTCCATAAACAATGTTGTTAATCACCACAAACACTGACATTCTTCCATAAACAATGTTGTTAATTACCACAAATACCTAACATTTCTCTATCAACAATGTTTTTAATCACCACAAACACTGACATTCCTCTATCAACAATGTTGTTAATCACCACAAACACTGACATTCTTCCATAAACAATGTGGTTAATCATCACAAATACCTATCATTCCTCTATCAACAATGTTGTTAATCACCACAAACACCTGACATTCTTCCATAAACAATGTTGTTAATCACCACAAATACCTAACATTCCTCTATCAACAATGTTGTTAATCACCACAAATACCTGACATTCTTCCATAAACAATGTGGTTAATCACCACAAATACCTAACATTCCTCCATAAACAAAATGTTGTGAATCACCACAAATACCTGACATTCCTCCATAACCAATGTTGTTAATCATCACAAATACCTGACATTCCTCAATAAACAATGTTGTTAATCACCACAAATAAAAAAAAATGTTGTTAACCTGAATACCACAGGCTATTGAATGAGTTTCCTCAATGACTGAGAGAAGGTAAGGCAATCATAGACTAGCTTATTTCTGCTGTTTTTGCTCTATCAGTTTGAGGATGGGCTATTGAGAGATGTACCGCCTCATTATGAAAAGCTTAACCTTAATGGCCCTGAGCTCTAGTGAGGCAGGCCATCTTAGAAGTGCTATGAATGTGATGTGTGTTCTTCTTGAGCATAACTTTTAAATGTTTATGAGAATTTACTGATAGTTTCGGATAAAAATACACATTGATCATTTTTATCCACAACAGTTTTGCTATTACCGGTTTGTAAGATATAAGCAAGACACTGCATTTTATATGTATGTTCTTTTTTTTCGAGAGCACCAGCCATGCTCATTGATAAATTAAGTCCCTGATACAACTAGCTTGTCATAATCAACAGTCACAGGTTAAGTTTTGTAACATTTGGCCCAGTAGTTTCAGAGAAGATATCTTAAAAAGTTCAAGACAATAAACGGTTAATAACGACAAACCCCAAGTGATGGCAAAATCTCACATGGCTTTGTGGCCAGCTGCACATAAAAATGGTCATACTGAACAGTACTTCTATTCACCAGAAGAACAAATATTGGAAGTACACAATGAAAACTAATTTATCAATGATGCTTTATTAATAGTAATAATATTTATAACATAATAGGAATACTTTTTAATCCATATTGAATGCATAAATGGATTACTTGTGTTCTTTATTATTTTTGAGAACCAAGTATGAAGTGTATTCAATGTGAGTTTGGATTTGTTTTGAGTAATATTGATGGGTTTGGTCATTAAGTAGTATTAGGTATTAAGAATACACAGAAAGTGACCTGAACTAGTTATGATACATTGTAACTATTATTTTCTGAGTAACATGAAGTTTGATAAAAAGACAAAAAATAAGTGAAACTGCGAGCTACTGCTCACTGATGATACCCCACACGCAAGTGGATAATATTAAATAGTGTAAAAATATGCAAGTGTTCGGTGAACAGGAAGTTGTTGAGTGATGAATCTGTAAACGCATCAGACGGCATAGATGACTTATATAAACACTGAAACCAAATTTCAGAAATCCTTGTATTCTCTGTAGTTTCTGAGAAAAATGTGACTCAATTAACTCATAATTGTTGATGTTAAAATTCAAAACAATTTAAATTGCAATAATATTGTGAAAATTAGACAAAAATTTATATTAAACTCTTGTTTCAGTAAAAGAAGTTTCTTGTCAAATGTGTCAGTAGTGATTTTATGGGGTCCCTCCCTTATGTTAATGACTTCATTAAAACCTGGTTTTAACAGCAGTATACTACTGTTGCCTTTATTTGCCAAACTTTATTTTTTTTTTGCAAAATTGACAGTTGTGCCACTCCATGCCCACAAATAATATTGATGAAATGTTCTTTATAATCATGTTCTATACTTTCACTGACGAGTCTTTTGTAGACGAAACGCGCGTCTGGTGTAAATATAAAATTCTAATCCTGGTATCTATGATGAGTTTATTTAACACTAAAAGTGACAATGTTTTAGACGAGAGGCTCTGAAGAGCCTGAATCGCTCACCTTGATTTTATGGCATTTATCTTTATTTTAAGAGTTTAAGTGTCCAATTTCATTGTAGTTTGTTTTTTTGATTTTATGTTTATTAATAAGTGTTTGAAAATGCAGTTTTTGGAATTGGTTCAGTAGTTTTAGAGGAAAAGATTTTTTAAAGTTAGAAAACATGATAAGCAAATTATGTAAAATTGTCCTCAAGGGCAAAAACTTTTTAAATTTCCTTAAAATTACCAATTTAGTGGCAGTAACCCAACAATTGGTTATTAGATTCATCTGAAAATTTCAGGGCTGATAGAACATTACCTTATGACCACTTTAACCCCATGTCAGATTTGCTAGAACTGCTTTGGTTTTTGAGATATATAAGCCAAAAACTGCATTTTACCTCTATGTTCTATTTTTAGCCATGGTAGCCATGTTTCTTTATGAAACAGAAAATGAAACACAAACTTTATTCTAGATACCCTAAGGATCATTCAGTTTAAGTTTGGTTGGTATTGGTTCAGTAGTTTCAGAGGAGAAGATGTTTGAAATAGTTTACACCAGACGGACAATGACGACGATGGACGACGACTACGAATGCTAAGTGATGGCTGAAGCAAGCTAAAAATGAAATGAGGTCTTTCCTATTTCAGTCTAATATATTTATAATAAATACATTGAGCAATACATACACATAATATTGTTTCAAAAAAACTGGAATTTAAAATTCACCTTCACAGGCTTTCTTCTGTCAAGTACTGATTGCAACAAAAATTTGTTATCTAAAATCTTTAATTCAAGTTTGTTTTTTCTGAATGTAATGACATTGGGGTGCAGTTAGAATATTTTTTGTCTTTTTAGGTTTGTCATAAAGGAAGTTATGTGACGGATTGAACTCATCAATAAAAAGATCCTTTAAGTCTAAGTCTTTTGTCTGGTGATTAATTACTGCAGATAACTTCCCTACTGGCTGGTTCTCTTTAAAATCCGAATGGTGTTTAGGATTTAACATTAAAACCGAGGCTATGACCTGGTTACAAAGGTTAGAGGTCAAATCAAGGATACCGTATGGTGTAGGCAGAGCTACAGATTTTCTTCTTACTTCCCTTATACCCATGTTAAGTGTGGCACACAACATGGTCATCAATATCCATATAACAAACAACACGAACAGGAAGTAGTAAATATGTCCAAGAACGGGAGCAGTTATAAATAAATCGTCAATACTGTTTTTACCAATGATAGCATTAGTAATGGTTGTCACAGATACTAACAGTGTTTTGTAAGTCACTAAATATCTTCCAAAAATAAGATGTCCGAAACCTACAAATGCCATGTAAACAATGAAAAACAATATTAAACAACCAAATAAATCCTTAGCGACATGTGACAAAACTGTAGCCAATTGTGTAACTCGTGTACTATAATTCAAAACTCTCATTAAACGAATTGTTGTTAAAAAAATCAACATTGCTATCACAACATTTAACATTTCATCCCATGTTGCTAGGTGACCAAAATTTACAAATTTGTATATATTTTTGTGGAAAGCATCCATGCTTTTGTTAATCATGACACATCTACCCACGTACATAATGAAACCAATGAAAAATAAAATAACTATGAATAAATCAAAAATATTCCACATCTCTTTCAAGAATTTGACACGCTCTTTACAAATGGTAATAATCATTCTAACCATAAAAAGAATGAAGGACAAAAGTATAAAAATCTCACAGATAAATACGAGGAGGCCATAACTACCAACATGTTGGTAGGGTCTAAAAAATTGAATGGATGGAGTCAGTAAAACTCCACCAACCTCGGGAAACTCACATAAAAAGGATAAGTAGACAAATAAATTCTCATTAACATTATGCAATGTGAATTCTGTAAAAACAGCTCGAGTTTTTCTATCAATCCAAACATATTTGTATAAGTCATTCAACATCTGTCGAGATATTTCAAAGTTAACTCCAAAGTCAGCTAAGTATCCACCACCACTATATGTGGAATGTTGTCCTGTAGTGGGTAGTCCCCAGATATCTACTGCCGAGGAAAACTTCCATGCTGCTGATGTTATATTATAGACAGCCTCATCTCTGACACATGGTCCACTCTCCCAACCAACACAATAACTTCTGTCATCTTCTTTCACCAGTGAATATTTATCATAGCAAGTTATATCATTGTCCCAAAACTGTACAGGACAGTTGACTGAAAATAGACACAAAATCAATTAACGAGGGGGAGTGTTGTGACATTTAGTATAGCAAGTTATATCAATTTCCTAATTTGAATATGACTATTAACTAAAACCAGATACATAAATAGCATTATCTGTACCAATCCTACTTTAGCAAATGCATAAATAACATTAACTGTATCAATTCACTGCAGCAAATGCATAAATAACACTAACTGTATCATTTAACAACAGCAAATGCATAAATAACATTATCTATTACAGGATATGATGATTAACATCATCTGTACCAATTTTAATGCAGCAAACACATAAATAACTTGTATTGCACCAATTCTACTGCAGCAGATACATGATAACTAACAAATAATAACTTTATTGGCCAAGCTGCTCCAGATGTGTTTCCAGTGTTGTTCATAGTTAAAAGTTTTCACTATATTTGTCAAGAGGGGAGTGTCATGTCATCTTCTGTAACAAGGATTTTTTTCATCCTAACCAGAGCTTTGTACATGTTACGGACCATATGAGTATTTGGACCATATGTGTATGGTCATGACCATATGAGTATAATACTCGTATGGTTATTAACGGGCCTGACCATATGAGTATTTGGACCATATAGGTATTTTTTTTAAATTACATTATAACAGTTGCACTTCTGACGTATTAAAATTTTCAACTTGTTGCCTTTTGTTGGCTGTTGTTCGTGTGTTTCTTTGTCAATTGTATTCTCCAATTTATTTATATTGTAGTCCTGTGGTGTTGAGTTGTCATTTTAATGTTATATTTCACATGGCTATGAAAGGGGAGGTTTGGCATGCCACAAAACCAGGTTCAACCCGCCATTTTTTTCTTTAATCAAAGCACTGTAAGCGCTGTAGGCAGTTAACCAAAAACCAAGCCAAACATAATTATAAAAACTGTTGCAATGTTGCTTCAATTTTTTTTTAAAGATTTTAAAGAACAAACATTAAACATTCATATATTGTACATTTATGTTCATTTAATGAATTAATCATTAAGGCAAATAATTCATATTTTGTCAAAGTTTTTAAAAGCAACGCATATATCAAGTATATTTTTTTCATGGTCATGAGTCTGCAGTGATACAAGTTTGCAATGATTGCAGTTCTTCTATTTGATAGTTAACGTTGGTATTAGTTGACTGTTAGTAGTTCAAGTTGACTTTAGTACGAGCTTGTAAAAGTATGAATGGACTTGCTTCCCTGGAAAGAAAACTGAGTTTGTGTTCAACAGTACAAAAGTTATGAGACACAAATCAGACAAATGTTTACTACTACAGGGATCAAAGGTGAGGTCTGTCTAACCTGTCCATAGTAAATGTAAATGTCCCCCACCTTCACCCCAAGTCTATGATTTCTGAGTTTGGAATAAAATGACAGGGAATTATAAAAACAGTTGGTCAAACATTCATGGGCTTTAAAGATATGTTTTCTTTAAAATGAGCCATATGAAAATGAACATTTTTATAGGACCAGAAATAATTCAAATTATTATTAAGGTAAATTCTTTAAACCTACTAATTATTTTCCATCAATAAAATGTTTTAATTATCAAAAAAATGATTGTAACATAATGCTGTTACGAAGTCTTCCAAACAAAGCTCCCATAATTATTCATTCCCATGGTCGCCTGAAATTGGACAAGGTCTAGTACACATTGGTTAGGTCTAGCAAAGTGACATGCATATGTGACGCCCATGAGATTGACATTGTATGTCCTTCAATCATTTTGAAATGACAAACAAGAATGAATATGGTTTAGTTTAGGAGTTGGTATTTCAATCTTATACAAGTTCTCACAACACACACAAGAGGGGGTGGGGTGACCCAGGGACTACCCTTATATTTCATTTAATGTGTTATCTTGTCCCATACATGAATATATATTGTTTGGGGTGGTGGTCTCAACCGTTATCAAGTTTTCAAACAGGTGGGGGTGGGGTGATCCTAGTGACTTCCCCTATATTTCATTTGATTTGTTATATTGTCCAATACATGAATATATATGGTTGAGGGTCGGGGATCTCATCTGTTTCTAAGTTATCAAACAGGAGTGGGTAGGGTGACCCTAAGGACTCTCCCTATATTTTATTTGATTAGTTCTCATACATGAATATATATGGTTTAATTTAAAGGTGGGGATCTCGACTGTTTCCAATTTCTCAATCAGGAGGGGTGGGCTGATTGCAGGGACTCCCCCTATATTTCATTTAATTTAGAGGTGGGGATCCAAAATGTTTCCATGTTCTAAAACATGAGGGGTAGGGTGACCACAGGGACTTCCCTATATTTCATTTGATTTGTTATATAGTCCCATACATGAGTATATATGGTTAAGGGGTGAGGATCTCGAATTTTTCCAAGTTCTCAAACAGGAGGGTGTACAGTGACCATAGGGACCCTCTTATAATTCATTTGATTTGATATATTGTCCCATACATAAAAATATATTGTTTAAGATTGTGGATCTCGACCGTTATAAATTCTCAAACAGAAAGGGGTAGAGTGGCCCCACCAACTCCACCTATATTTCATATGATTTGTTATATTGTCCCATATATGAATATATATGGTTTAGGGGTGGGGATCTTGACCGTTACCAAGTTCTCAAACAGGAGGGGTGGGATGAACCCCAGGGAATCCCCCTATATTTCATTTGATTAGTTATATTGTCCCATACATGAATAAATATGGTTTAGGGTTGAGGATTTTGAATGTTTCCAAGTTCTCAAACAGGAGGGTTTACAGTGACCCTAGGGACCCCCTTATTATTCCTTTGATTTGTTATATTGTCCCATACATGTATATGTATGGTTTAAGATTGAGGATCTCAACCGTTTTCAAATTCTCAAACTGGAAGGGGAAGAGTGGCCCCATGAACTCCACCTATATTTCATATGATTTGTTATATTGTCCCATACATGAATATATATGGTTTAGGGGTGGGGATCTCGACCGTTTCCAAGTTCTCAAATAGGAGGGGTGGGGTGACCCGCAGGAATCCCCCTATATTTCATTTGATTAGTTAATTTGTCCCCTACATGAAGATATATGGTTTAGGGGTGGGGATCTCGACTGTTACCAAGTTCTCAAACAGGAGGGGTGGGGTGACCCCCAGGGACTCCACCTATATTTCATTTGATTATATATATATTGTCCCATACATGAATACATCTGGTTTAGGGGTGGGGATCTCGACTGTTTCCAAGTTCTAAAACATGGAAGGGTGGGTGATCCTAGGGACTTTCCCTATATTTCATTTGATTAGTTATTTAGTCTCTGACATACATGAATGTATATGGTTGAGGGATAAGTTATCAAACAGGAGGAGGTAAAGTGGGCCAATGGACTCCACCTATATATCATATGATTTGCTTACATTCAGGTATCATATAATATAGTTGCACTATTTGTGCCTGTCCCAAGTCAGGAGCCTGTAATTCAGTGGTTGTCGTTTGTTTATGTGTAAGTTACATATTTGTTTTTTGTTATTTTTTTTATATAAATAGGGCCGTTAGTTTTCTCGTTTGAATTGTTTTACATTGTCTTATCGGGGCCTTTTATGGCTGACTATAGTGTATGGGCTTTGCTCCTTGTTGAAGGCCGTACAATGACCTATAGTTGTTAATGTCTGTGTCATTTTAGTCTCTTGTGGATAGTTGTCTCATTGGCAATCATACCACATCTTTTTTTTTATATAAGAAACCTCCAGCTATTTTAAATGACCTATCAAAATTGAGGAGAAAAAAATACCCCTTGAAATTGCAGTAATATGTTTAACTTTAAAAGCATCTAACATGCAGCATTACCAACATTTATCACTGATAAAGAACATTTATACTGTTACCAGGAACATATATATTGTCAGATAAACTGTTCCCAGCTGTCACATTGTATTGGATTTTGACATTAAAATTGGTGTACAAAATATTTCTGCTTTTTCTTTCTTTTACATATATGTTTTGGTTTTCAATTCTAGTGTTTATATTTCTTTACCATGCAAAGATGTATTTTGTCACCTGTCTGGATTTTTTTAGTTAATAGCCAAAACCCGGGATTACTCTTATCCGCTTCCGGAATCGGATCCGATATTGTAATTGTCTTCTCGCGGCAGCCATTTTGTTTTCAATGTTGTTTTTGACAGATAGTGAGATACGATTTTACTCGGATTTACACATTATATGTCGGCGATTTTCTGTATAAAGCTATAGCGGGTGAACAAATTGAACATCGCTGTCATAAATAGTAATGATGAAAATAAGTTTGAGATCGTTTATTAGATCGAAACTTTGGTAAAAACGTTTGCAAAGATATTTTTAATTTTCTTTCAAGGTCCGTCGGGCATGTCCGGCGTAGCTAGTAACCAAGTAGAAAGTCCGACTGCAAAAGTGGAATGTCGCAGACCACGGACAACCGCTAATTTGAACACCTGCGTCCAAATTGAAAAGATACGAAAATTTCGTCTTCTAATTCAAAATTGCCGCCAACAGCGTGTTTAGTTGAACTTATATTAATAGACTACTGACGTAGTTGACTACGTATTGACGACAAACAATATTCCTACGACTTTTGCAATTTTGGAAATCTTAACTACTTGTCTTTAGAGATTTACGGCGATTAAATATTTCATACATTTGTTCTTTGACATCTTAGCCAAAAGCTCAGGGGATAATAAACTACATAAGGATTCCTAATGTGCTCTACTTCCTATGTGCAACTTCAAAACATTTGGGAAAATCGACGATCATTTAAGGTTTTTCTGGTCATATTTTTTGTAATCCAGAATGAAAAGTATGAAAAAAACTGTCCAATAAGTTATAAATAACATAGTAGCCAGCTAGATGATAACAATGGCACGTATTTCAGCATTTATTGGGTAGAACACAAATACAGGGTGTTCGCATAAGGCAGCTTAACTGCCTAAAAATGTCCTGTACCAAGTCAGGAACATGGCCATTGTTATATTATAGTTCGTTTCTGTGTGTGTTACATTTTAACGTTGCGTCGTATGTTTTCTCTTAATTTTGAGTGTAAATTCACATTGCGATAAGACGTGTCACGGTACTTGTCTATCCCTAATTCATGTATTTGGTTTTGATGTTATATTTGTTTTTCTCGTGGGATTTTGTCTGATGCTTGGTCCGTTTCTGTGTGTGTAACATTGTAGTGTTGTGTCGTTGTTCTCCTCTTATATTTAATGCGTTTCCCTCAGTTTTAGTTTGTTACCCCGATTTTGTTTTTTGTCCATGGATTTATGAGTTTGAACAGCGGTATACTACTGTTGCCTTTATTCAATTATAAAAACTTTATCAAAAAAAAAACAATGATAGTTACATGACAATGTATTATTTTTATAATTCAAATACTACGTAAAAATTAAATATTGATGCCATAGTGAGTTTTCATCGCTAATTACATTTAGGCATGTAGGCTTTTTGTATTTGCAAGTCTTGGTTGTGCACGATCCTTTTCATTAACACTTTTGTTCTGTTTATTATAGTTTTGACAAGTAAGTAAAATTAACTATGTGAAACATGTAAATTTTATTTAGTTAATCTTTTTATTATAATATATTAATAAAATTACCTAAATGATAGCGTCTTTTTAATGAACGAGTTATGCAGAGTTTGGAAGTATTAAAAGTAAACTGTAACAGATTGTGAATTACGTGTATGGTCCGACCGTACGCTTATGGTCGGACCATATGAGTATATACCCATATGGTCATGGCCATACGCGTATGGTCCAAATACTCATATGGTCCGGAACATACATAATCTTCACTAAATGATTGGTTCTATTTTGAACAACTTACTTTCTACAGCTCTAACTTGCCGTAATCTGATTGGTCCTAATCTGAAGTTGACCTGGTCCTGTAGGTATTGTCTGTAGTAGGCTGTCAGGTTGTGTGCGTAGTAAGATTGTTTAGGAAACACAAAGGGGACCAGTGTATCACTCAGCCAGCTGTAAAAATCTGCAGTTGATTTTACCTTTAATTATAAAATCTTAACTGTAAATGAATCATGGTGTAAGGTATATGAAAATGAGACAACAGATATTATAAACTCATAAAACACACAAGGTCAACACATGATGTCAAATTTTAACTAGTATTCATACTAATGTTAAGCTCTTGATTGCCAACAATTAGTGTTAATACTTTATGTCACATTCTTCATTAACAGCAGTTAATGTTAATACTATAGGCCAAGCTTTCAGTGTGAATACTATAGAACAAGCACTTCATCCACAACAATTCGTATTAATACTTTATGTTAATCACTCATCCAGCAACATTTAATACTATATTTCAAGTACTCCATTAAAAACAATAAGATTGAATACTATGTGTCTGAAGCCCTCATTCAAAAAGTCAGTATTACTATTTTTGTCAATTTCTCTATCAACTACTGAATAAGTTATTTCTGTTAATAGCTTTCAAATTAACTTATCAGTATCTATTCATTTTTTAATTTTTTTTTAGATTTAACCCCTTATTTTTTTCAAAGACAATGTTAGAAAATTATCCACTTAGAAGCTGGTAAAAAGAGTTGGAGGATAACAAGGGGACAATGAAAACTCATGTCTAAAAATAAACTAACCATATGACAATAAACAAGTCAACAAAAACACAAACATATTTAAAAAACCACTACAGCTGCATTTCTGTAAATATTGACTATGGAGTTTTCGATAGGAACTCCTTTAACGGCTAAAACTATACCATTTTTACTATGAAGTTTTGAAAAAAATTGTATCCTAGAATGGAAAGTTCATATGCACTTCTATTTTTTCAAAGGTCAAAATATAGGGCTGTGTGGCATATTTTCAATGTTTATATGCCCTGAACTTCTAAGAGTTTAAATGAACACTACATTTCTTAACTACCTCTAAATTTACTTTAAGATTACCACAGATTTCAGTATGACCAATATGTATATTTACTGGTAACATTCCCAAGATATGTCTCTATGAAACGAAACACAGAGATTATAACTGAGAACCAGTACGTAACCAAAATTAATTTTCTATGAATATTATATATCTCCCCAAAAGAGGCGTGGTTTGAGAAACAGCTGCATTTACAAAGTGCAACCTACAAAGACAACTAAAGACTGAACCGTGTGAATCCCACAAAAAACTAAGGATGTCTTGAGGGTAAAAAGTAAAATCACAAAAATACTGAACTCAAAGGAAAATCAAAACGGAGTCTCCAATCAAATGGCAAAATCTTGACTTGGTACAGGCATTTTCTTATGTAGAAAATGATGGATTGAACATGGTTTTAGAGCTAGCTAAACCTCTCACTTGTAAGCAGATCCAGTTATACTGGTGGTATTCATTGTGTTGCATTTTATAAGTACAAATTATGTGATAAGCCTGTGATAAGTTTCATTGGATGGTGTCACAGTCAAAGAACAGAGGACGACATTGTGGTTACAAAAAAGGAATTTTATATGTATACAAATCCTTTTTGCTTAGCAGTTACTTTATTACCACACACTAAGAAATCTTACATTTTCAAACCTGATTGAGTCCCATGATATAACCTCCTTGTTACTGATGACCAATTGTTGCTCAATATGTTGTTTGGAGTAATACCATTGTACATCACGGTTACTGAAGCTGATCAGGTACAGGACAGTAAGAAATACAGCATACAGTATTAACTCTGTAAAGATGTGCTCTGCCTTTAATACTGCCTTTCTCTGTACCTTCAGTTTGGAAACAATCTCTGGATTTAATGGAGAAGACTCCTTCCTAAAGGTATCTACAAATAAAGGCTCACATTCATAACATTTCAGGTTTCCACTTATAAAAAAGGTGTACACTTAATAAAGGTAACTTTTTCTCCACCTCTCTCTCAACATGGGAAGAATGTGATGATGCTCATAAACATACAAATAATGTTCACTAAAACCAAAGTTTTGGAGGGAAATGCAACAAACTCAAAAGCGGTCTATTGTTTTGTAGTGTTAGGTTCATTTTTCATTAATGTATTTTTCATATAATTTTTAATTTATGCATAAGAAGTAATTGTTCATGTTGTTGAAACTGCATATATACAATTAGATTTGAAAAGGAGCACTTCTATATATAGAACGTATCTTGTAATTTTTTTTACTACAGACTTAAGTAGTGCATTAGATCTGGGACTCAATACATTTATCTATTAGCCCCAGATTGGATGTTTTATCAGTTAAAGTACTTTTCCATACCAATAAAATAAGACACAGGTGAAGTTGCTTTCTTCTTGATTTCTTCCAGTAATAATTTCTTGTTGTATACAACATTCTTCTCTGGTTTTGCTCTTCTGGAGATGTAGGCAAAAACTGTAGCTATCACAATTATCTGAAATTAGAGGGAAAAATAGGTTTTAAAACAAATCATCACAGAAAGATTTACTTTTAATTCTGAAGATCATATTATAGTATCATAAGGATTAGACTTTTTATCAGATTTTATAACAAAATTTTAATGACTACAACATCTGTTGTTTGACCTGCTAGTCAAATGGGCATGTACTAAAAGCTGGAGTGGAGTGGAGTGGAGTGGAGTATTGGAGTGGAGTGTTGGAGTGGAGTCATGGAGTGCAATATTCTTAATATATCCAAAAATTAATATCAATTTAAAGGTCATTTATAATTGTTTTTGGTTTTTAAATTGCAGCACACAATGATTTTATATCATTTCATTTGACATACTTGATTATTCATTAAAGTTGGACAATGTTTGGGTAGCATTTTATGACAGCTTAGATGGAGGAGGGATGATGTAGTGTATCCTGTAATTTATTTTACTGTCATGAATTGTTGTATAATTCTAATAAGAAGGGGGAGGCAAAGGCCCAGTAACCTATGCAGTTAAAATTAATTTTGGAAGAGCTCACACAACTTTTATAAAAATACACATATTGCTTAATATGTTAATTTTCAAATTGTGGTACGTATTGTCCCTTTTTAAAAAAAAGTATGTCTTATTCCTGGCAAAATATGTTAGAATTAAACAGAGGCTAAAAATTTAACTTGTGATAAAAAAATATTATCAATATTATATTTTTGTCATCAATGGACATGATATAATAAAATTAAATTGTCAATCAACTTTTTCAGTCACTTTGATTTTATCTTACATGTTAATTAAATGACAGTACTATTTAAAATAGTTTGTTTCTTCCGATTATAAATAGATAAGGAAAATGCATCTAGCCACCATCGCCTGTCCATAGAACCCATAAAACTGTCATTACTATAACCTTAGAAACTAAATAACTTTAATAGATTAGAAATGTGGTTGCTTTTGATTCATTTGATAAAATAAACAGATGTTAAATCAGTACAAACGACACATTAAATGTTCTGCATATTATGAAAACAAGACAGATATAAGTATATAATGAAAACATTTTCAACAAATTTTATTGTAGAATTAAGACTTTGTCTATTGTCCTGAACATTTAAAGTTGAATTCCGAGCAATTCTAGAAAAAAATGCTCATCTAATAAACTTTGCTTTATTTCATTAAGTCTATGAATTCAAACTTTTTCTTGCACAATCAACATTTGAATGAAAATATGTGTTTGTAGAGAAACAGATTGTTTCAAGATTATAGATCTTTGAATTAAATACATTCTATCATTTTAACACAAGATCATTTAGAACATTTCTATGTTTATCTGAAAATGATTGTCCACAGCCAAATCATTTTCTTATTATTCCAGCTATGAAAGTCAGATGGAATGGTTGTTCAGTTGAATCATGTCTTTGAACTTCAGTGTCTTGTTTTTTAAAATTATTTACACCAGAATGTTGTTCCTCAATGCTCTTCAACTTCGTACTTTATTTGGCCTTTTTAATATTTTTGGATTCGAGCGTCACTGATGAGTCTTTTGTAGACGAAATGCGCGTCTGGCGTAGATACTAAATTAAGTCCTGGTATCTATGATGAGTTTATTGTTAACTAACTTAAAGGTGACATTGCCAAGAGACCCCCTTCTTAATTATATTAGAAATCTATCATTTAATATTATTCTTAACTTTTTTTTAATATTCTTTGGAGATATAAAAATGACCCTGATACATCCAAGGTGAATAATATTGGTATAATGAACATGAATGCAGTTGGATGCTGTTCAAACATTTAATCTATGGTTGTTTAGCTACACACGTATACACAATGTCTTATAAATTGGTTTTAGTTCCTAACTCATTGTTTTCACTCCGTGACTCTACTCCACAACTCCACTCCACTCCACTCCACTCCACTCCACTCCACCACTCCACTCCACTCCACTCCACAACTCCACTCCACTCCACTCCACCTTTTAGTACATGCCAGTCAAATGTGTTTTGTTAAAAATATACTTTATTTTTTTAGTCTTTTGAAAAATGTTGTTTTTGATGTATTTAAATGCGTTTAAAATGTGAACCAAGAATTAAAAGGTTCAACAAAATGAACATTTTCTGTAGGTTTAATTGCAGACTTTGGTAAAACCTCATAATAAGACATCCACAAAAATTCAATTTATTCTCAATCGATGAAAATCAGTATGTCACACAAAAATAAATGAATCCTTAGTATTTATTTATTCAACGTCTGAGATTCAATGACGACCTACCTTTAATGGATCCATAACAAACATAGATTCAAAGAATGAGAGGAAGAAACACAGAAGCCACTCTTCTGACTTAGTCTTGCCCCATTCCATACTATACAATATAACAAAGAATCCAGAGAGGACTACAGCAGATACAACTAAAGCCCAGGCTATGATTTGACATCCCCATGGTAATGTACGATCATGTCCTCCATTAGATATTGTCAATCTCTCCATGTCTGACATGGCTTTGTCTTTCCTCAAGTGACAAGATTTTCTAAATAAATATGTTATCATCAACATCACTGGAATTGTTAACAACACACTGATGAAGGATATATAAATCCCAGCTAAACTGAAGTTCAAAGGTCCTAATGACACCTGACTGGACTTTGTACCCTGGCCATAAAATATAGCATTAGATATCATGGTCAGGAACAGGAGTGTCAGACAGCAAGCCAATCTTTGTAGTCGAGAGAAATTACTTGGTTCTGGGCGGAGTCCAACTGACAACCAAAGATGGCTGTCTGTAGTATTTTCTCGTGTCTGCTCGTTGAAAAGAAAAGAAAACTGTTTTGTGTCTTTAGTATCCACCACAGGTATGATGCTCTGTATTCTACCATCGTCATGGTCCAATGACAGCCATTCGTTACACAGGAACAGATATCTACAATATAATTATTGTATGATTATCGTCATGGTCCAATGACAGCCACTCGTTACACAGGAACAGATATCTACAATATAATTATTATATGATCATCGTCATGGTCCAATGACAGCCACTCGTTACACAGGAACAGATATCTACAATATAATTATTATATAATCATAGTCTATTCACATATATATCTGTTTATTCAAACTAAGGGTCAGCATTTACTATCAACACATATTAATCCTATGGGTCAATATGCACAATTGATTTCCCATAGGCGGTAATGGTAAGGTTTTCTTCCGTACGTAGCTCTATCCACTTGGATATAAATGTTGGCTCATTATTAAGCTGTGACATTTTCACAAACGTTGTTCAATTTTCAGGGTATGAAGTGAGATTCATTTTTCCTTAAACTAGCACACCCCTTAAATCCTTTTGTGGTAAAAAAAATGTTAATAAATCCCTAGTTATTACATATTTATTCTATGGTCCTCTACTTTCCAAATCAACACTAATGGTTTTAAGTTCAGTCACTTGTTAAAATTAGTAACATGTCCAAAACAGGAATTTTGAACCATATGTGGCCTTATCACAAACTTACATGGAAACAGACAAGGCCTAAGGGTAAGTCTGGTTACAATTTTCTCTTAAAGCATGGGAGACTAAAATACTATTTTCTCCTTAAAGTATATAAGTATGAAGTGTCAAACACATAGTGGAAGTTTTACATTTAGAATATCAAAAACTCATCATAGTGGAAGTATCAGATTTAGAATATTCAAAACTCATCAAAGTGGAAGTATCACATATTTAGAATATCCAAAACTCATCATAGTGGAAGTATCAGATTTAGAATATCCAAAACTCATCAAAGTGGAAGTATCACATTTAGAATATCCAAAAATCATCATAGTGGAAGTTTTACATTTAGAATATCCAAAACTCATCATAGTGGAAGTATCACATATTAGAATATCCAAAACTCATCATAGTGGAAGTATCACATTTAGAATATCCAAAACTCATCATAGTGGAAGTACCACATTTAGAATATTCAAAACTCATCAAAGTGGAAGTATCACATTTAGAATATCCAAAACTCATGATAGTGGAAGTATCACATATTTAGAATATCCAAAACTCATCATAGTGGAAGTTTTACATTTAGAATATCCAAAACTCATCATAGTGAAAGTATCAGATTTAGAATATCCAAAATTCATGATAGTGGAAGTATCAGATTTAGAATATCCAAAACTCATCAAAGTGGAAGTATCACATTTAGATTATCCAAAACTCATCATAGTGGAAGTATCACATATTTAGAATATCCAAAACTCATCATAGTGGAAGTATCAGATTTAGAATATCCAAAACTCATCAAAGTGGAAGTATCACATATTTAGAATATCCAAAACTCATCATAGTGTAAGTTTTACATTTAGAATATCCAAAACTCATCATAGTGGAAGTATCACATATTTAGAATATCCAAAACTCATCATAGTGGAAGTATCACATTTAGAATATCCAAAACTCATCATAGTGGAAGTACCACATTTAGAATATCCAAAACTCATCAAAGTGGAAGTACCACATTTAGAATATCCAAAACTCATCAAAGTGGAAGTATCACATTTAGAATATCCAAAACTCATCATAGTGGAAGTATCACATATTTAGAATATCCAAAACTCATCTCACAACACCACACTTTAATTTTTACTGTTCTCATGACAACAATAATTCTTTTATGATTTGTATATTAGGGAATAATTGGACTAGAAGGCTTCCGGTTTTGGCTCTTGATGTTGTTTATTTTTCAATAGAGAATGTTGACAAAACTACATTTTGCAAGGTCAATTAAGTGACAAAAATATACAATTTACGTGTGATAGAGGTCATAAGTTGTCTCCAATTTAAAAGGAATTATGATATGGATTAGGCATCTTTTAAAAGGAATTTATTAGTGTATAACTGGACCAAGTCACTTTTATTTGTTTGTGAGTGAATTGGTTGAATTTGTACACCAATATATTCCCATAAAATAATCTAATAACGACTTCTGTCTTATTATTACCTTTCCTCTGTCTGTACATTTTCTAACAGGACTTTATTTAGATACCATGACGCAGCACCACCTTTCCCGGAATTATCATGCCATATTTGTAAGAATGCAGGACTGTGTATTTCTTGGGCAACACTCATTACAAATCTCCTAGTACTGCCTATCCCAAAACCCTGTAAAATAAAAAGACTATGTTCTTTGTCTAAACCTTGAAAATATATAATAAATCTGTTCTTTGTCCAAGCCTTGTAAATACCCTTACCAAAAAGTGCTAACATGTTGCACATAAGTTGCACATAAGATGCTCACGTTAGAAACTAACATGATTGCACACGAGTTTTTTAACATGCAAATTAGGTGAGCATTTTGTGAGCAAAAAAATTGCACATATGAAACTAACCTAATTTGCATGTTAAAAACCTCATGTGCAACTGCTCATATGAGCTTTTGTTTCACATGTGCATTTTATTAGATTGCTCATATGAGCAGTTGCTCACATGTTGCACACGTGAATATTATAGGTGACCAAAACAAATTTAAAATGGCTGCTTTAAAAAAGGAATATTTTTCAAATTTAAATGAAAATCTTAAATAATTCAGTTGAAAATAAAATAACTGATACATCATGTTAAAAGAGTTATTCTTTAATTATTGTCAGTTAATTATGATTTTCATATGATTTTTGATTTTTTTTTAATTTAAACAATAATCATGATCATGACTAAAAACATAACATTACATTATAAAACTAATAGAGGGACTTGCAAGTTTAGTACACAATGAATGTCTTTGATTAATAAGTACTGTATTTCAAAAAGTTTAAAAAGGAAAAATCTTTATACATGTAGTACTTATTTTGAAGCAACCTGTATATATATTCCCATAAAGGACTTAAAATTGTAATATATTTCAAAATCTGACACAAAAATGAAAATAATGAAATAGAAATGATAACTTACAAATAATTAACCACAGCCACACTGGTTTTATCAGATTTCAACAATGCCTTTCTTCAAATAGCTTAATATAGGACTTAACATTTTCCATATCCATCTACCTCCATTTATTGCATGCTTTTCATGAATTTGAATTTACAGGAAGTACATGACTGGGCATGTCATTTTGAAAAAGCTCATATGAGCAATGATGTAGGTTAGTTTTGAATGGTTAGAAGAATGGAAAAACTTTTCAAAGTACAAAACTAACATAAAACTAACATGGATGATAAAAGCTCACCTGAGGTTTGAATTGCACATGTGAGCATTATGTTAGATTTTTGTGGGCACATATGAACTACCAAACTGCACATATGAGCAACCTGATTTGCATACAATTCTTACTTGCATCTCATGTGCTTCACATGTGAAACTTATGTGCTTTTGTTAGCAATTTCTGTACGGGGATATAATAATTCTGATGTTTATCCAAACCTTGTAAATATATATGACTTATCTGATTATTATCAGTCAGTCATATGCTAAACAATCTTTCTTTTACTTAAGCTGAACATTTATCAGCAATATCCTATAAGAACCTAAAACAATAATCATTCAAATACTCAACACAATTTAACAATAATCATTCAAATACTCAACACAATAATCATTCAAATACTCAACACAATAATCATTCAAATACTCAACACAATAATCATTCAAATACTCAACACAATAATCATTCAAATACTCAACACAATAATCATTCAAATACTCAACACAATAATCATTCAAATACTCAACACAATTTATATTTCACTAATTTATGTGATTTAAACATCATGGAGAAATAAACCTAACAATACAGAAAGTAAACAGCTGCACAATGAGTGAATGGTACACCCTTATTGTGCATATTGAAATTGTTGAATGAATAAAATGGGGTATTTTGAGGGCATTTAATCTTATGTTCACAAATTCCAACAATTAAGGTGGTACCTAACACTACAGGGAGATAACACTGTAAAATCAGCTAAACGTTTTAATTACGTTGTGTTGTTAAGAGAATATCAAGCTTCTCAATGATCAAAATATGTGTTTGTCAAACTGCTATATAACCAGTGTAACTTTTCTGACAAAACAGTTGGTTCAAATTTTTTGAAATTTTTATATTTTTGTAAAAGGGTCAAAGTAAATACTTTGTCAAAATTTTAAGAAAATTAAACGAGCCAAATTAATTTTAATTCAAGTGTTGGGTACCTCCTTAAGTAAAGGTTTCAATCAATCAATTATAAAGCAAACTATGGTTATGGTACAATATGTATAAAACTAGAGGCTCTAAAGAGCCTGTGTCGTGTTATGTTTATCTTTTTAATACTGGTTAATGAAATCATTACATTGTGTACTGGCTGGTCATTATTGCGTATGATACGATTTTGACACGCCTACATAGCTAATGAATATGCATGACTATAGATAAGATCAGCACGTGTAGCCATAAACTGGGAGTTGTAGATTTGTAATGAAAATATATAGATGTAGTTTATAGAATAGAAAATTAGATCAGAAATATAGTTATTAATTATTATAAAGCCAAGCGAGTAAAACACGGATCTATCATGGTGGAGGACTCAAATTATATATATTAATATTGTGACTTTAATTTCGTTGTAGTTGTTTGAACAGTTGTCAATGGCTTGTTTTTCTCCTGGGTAGATTATTTTTCTTCTTTTGATTCACATGGATTTTGTACTGATTCAATAACATTTCTTTGGATATCGGAGGTGGTGCTGTGACTAGAACGGCGATTTAAACAAATGAAACATATAATTTTTTTTGTACCTACAAATGACTTTTCAGGAACTTTATATACGCCAGCGTGATTTTATATATATATATACTACCGTGGACATGCATCTAAATTTATTATTCTGAACATTCCAATTAAGACTCATTTAACGATGGATTTTTATTTTCATATTAGAGGTAGGCAAGTTTACGAAATTCTCTGGGATTTTGCATTATATCTTATAAGTTCCAAAATAATTTCTGAATGTGAAGAAGAAGAAGACGATAACCGCAAAGCTGTTTTTAAAATATATTTATTAGTATAAGATCAACTTTGCATGTAACCGCCTTTTGCTCCGATGATACTGTGATTATATTTTTGTGTGTGAAAATTGTTTCGCCACAACCAACATTGTTTAATACGTTCCTTACTGATCTGTTTGTGAGAATTGCCTCGCCACAGATAGTCGTGATGAAGTTTATACTTGGTGTGTGAGAATTGCCTCGCCACAAGGTTCTGGAATTGAGTGTGTGAAAATTGTCTCGCCACTCTCTATAGATGTAACTGAATACCACACCACGGATACCATAGATGTAGATGGAAGAATATGTGTGAAAATCTTTGACATGTTGATGATATGTTTTAAAATTGATTTACATTGATTTGTTACTGACTATAACTTTATTTGTTTGTTATATTGATTTTTTTTTCTTTTGCATGCTTATATATAGGGCTACACGTGACTGCATTTAGAAGTAGTATATGTGTTGTTGTTGATCCTTAAATCGTGCTGATAAGGTTATTTGTAAAAGTTACTTTTGCTATTTGAGTGTCTAATTGTATTAGGATTGTTTAAGTGGAATCAAATGATTCAAGAGTTATAAAGTTAAAAGTGGCCAAAAATTGGTGGCTGGGTAGAATCAAATGATTCAAGAGTAAAAGTGGCCAAAAATTGGTGGCCAGGTGGAATCAAATGATTCAAGAGATATAAAGTGTTATAGTGGCCAAAAATTGGTGGCTAGGTAGAATCAAATGATTCAAGAGTAAAAGTGGCCAAAAACTGGTGGCCAGTATTTTATTAAAGGGGCCAAAAATTGGTGGCTGGGATTTTATTAGAGGGGCCAAAAAACTGGTGGCCGGAATTTTGTAAAATGTTTAAACGTTGAACAACAGATGTAGTAGCGCAAAAGATGTTATGCTAGAAATAACCTTTGTTTTCATATATTAATATCTATTTTGAATGAATGTCAGTGTAAGACTCTTTAATCTCCGGCCAGGGATTAATGGATAATTGTGTGAGTGTGTGAGATAAACTAGTTATTATTATTTGAAATATATTAAGAGTCACGGGTCTCTGCTAGTGTCATCACTTTGAAACATGTATGTTTATTTTTAAAGCTACATTTTTATGCATCGCAAGTGTTCACTTGAGCAAGTTTGACAGTTGTAATCTGTCGTGCTCTTGGAAGTATCCGTAAAATAAACAAGTGAGAGTTTAATGGTCAAGATTTTACGACCTATGGTATCGAACATCTGTGTCTGGGATTTCACAGAGAGATATTAATGGTGTTGTGGTTTTTACATAATGAGTTCTAATGAGATTTAGTGGTTAGATTAGTTGATTTGTAACTATAAAATTTCTGCACACTTGTCATTTTGACAGATCAGATAAACAGAATTTCCTTTTCAAGACTACATTAATTACACTGGGAACTAAGTTTAAACCATGATCATTGATTTTAATTGATACAAATGTTTAATTACTATTTTTTTTTCTTTTTTTTCCTGACATTATATTTTTTTTTTACTGCATATTTTAGCGATGAAAAAGAAACCTTTTATTCTAGATATTTTAAAATTTTCTGTTTTTATTTTTATAGACTACAAATTTTGAAGTTATTTAATTTGAAACAGTTTTATTATCTAATGAGGACCTATGATTATTTTTTTTAAATGTGTGTATATTAAAGTACAATTAGTATTTTGATGAGAGATTGTTTCAATTTTTTTTAATTTTTTTTTAAATTTTTTTGTTATTTTTATTATTATTATTCATAATTTTTATAAAGATAGATTTCATTTACCAGTAAGAAATTTTTAGAAATTTCTAATTTGTGGGCGGGGGATGTTATGTTTTTTTTTATCTTTTTAATACTGGTTAATGAAATCATTACATTGTGTACTGGCTGGTCATTATTGCGTATGATACGATTTTGACACGCCTACATAGCTAATGAATATGCATGACTATAGATAAGATCAGCACGTGTAGCCATAAACTGGGAGTTGTAGATTTGTAATGAAAATATATAGATGTAGTTTATAGAATAGAAAATTAGATCAGAAATATAGTTATTAATTATTATAAAGCCAAGCGAGTAAAACACGGATCTATCAGTCGCTCACCTTGGTCTATGTGAATATTAAACAATGGACGCAGATGGATTCGTGACAAAATTGTGTTTTGGTGAGGGTGATGTGTTTGTACATCTTACTTTACTGAACATTCTTGCTGCTTACAATTATCTCTATCTATAATGAACTTGGCCCAGTAGTTTCAGTGGAAAATGTTAGTAAAAATTTACAAATTTTATGAAAATTGTTAAAAATTGACTATAAAGAACAATAACTCCTTAGGGGGTCAATTGACCATTTTGGTCATGTTGACTTAATTTTAGGTCTTACTTTGCTGTACATTATTATTGCTGTTTACAGTTTATCTCTATCTATAATAATATTCAAGATAATAACAAAAAAATGGCAAAATTTTCTTAAAATTACCAATTCAGGGCAGCAACCTCACAACAGGTTGTCCGATCCATCTGAAAATTTCAGGAGAGATAGATGTTGACCTGAACAACTTTGCCCCATGTCAGATTTGCTCTAAATGCTGTAGTTTTTGAGTTATAAGCCAAAAACTGCATTTTATCCCTATGTTCTATTTTAAACCCTATTATATCATACAAATTACCTTATTTTGTCCATCATCCAGATATCTAACCTCTGTTGATTTTTTCTCCCCAGAAATCACAAATCTGACATTAGATTTAGTCCCTGCATTTCTATTCAATCCTGTGTATACAGTTACCATATATAGATATTCATCTGTCGGGCATTGTCAACTAAATAGGAGATGGCCCACTACAAGAGAAACATAAACAATGCAAAATTATGTAATACTGTGTACCTGATGAGCTCCTGAAGGGCTTTTTGTCAACTCTCAAGATACATGTCAACTCTAAAAATATGTGTCAACACTCCAGATATGTGTCAACTCTAAAAATATGTGTCAACACTCCAGATATGTGTCAACTTTCAAGATACATGTCAACTTTCAAGATATGTGTCCACTCTCAAGATACATGTCAACTCTCAAAATATGTAATCAACTCTCAAGATAAGTGTCAACTTTAAAGATATGTGTCAACTCTCAAAATATGTGTCAACTCTCAAGATGCATGTCAACTCTCAAAATATGTATCAACTCTCAAGATAAGTGTCAACTTTCAAGATATGTGTCAACTCTCAAAATATGTGTCAACTCTCAAGATGCATGTCAACTCTCAAAATATGTATCAACTCTCAAGATAAGTGTCAACTTTCAAGATATGTGTCAACTCTCAAAATATGTGTCAACTCTCAAGATACATGTCAACTCTCAAAATATGTATCAACTCTCAAGATAAGTGTCAACTTTCAAGATATGTGTCAACTCTCAAAATATGTGTCAACTCTCAAGATACATGTCAAATCTCAAAATATGTGTCAACACTCAAGATAAGTGTCAACTTTCAAGATAAGTGTCAACTCTCAAGATACATGTCAACTGTCAAAATATGTATCAACTCTCCAGATATGTGTCAATTCTCTAGATACATGTCAACTCTTAGATACATGTCAATACTCCAGAAATATTTAAATCTCAAGATATATGACAACTCTCAAGATATGTGTCAACTATCAAGATATATGTCAACTCTCAAGATACATGTCAACTTTTAAAATAGATGTCTACTCTCAAGATATGTGTCATATCTCAAGATATGTGTCATATCTCAAGATATGTGTCAACTCTCAAGATATGTGTCAACTTTCAAGATATATGACAACTCTCAAGATAAGTGTCAACTCTTAAGACAGATGTCAATACTCCACATATGTGTCAACTCCCCAGATATATGACAACTATCAAACTATGTGTCAACTCACAAGATATGTATCAACTCTCAAGATACATGTCAACTCTCAAAATATGTGTCCACTCTCAAGATACATGTCAAATCTCAAAATATGTGTCAACTCTCCAGATATGTATCAACTCTCAAGATATATGTCAACTCTCAAAATATGTATCAACTCTCAAGATATGTGTCAACTCTGTAGATACATGTCAACTCTTAATATACATGTCAATAATCCAGAAATGTGCCAACTCTTTAGATATATGACAACTCTCAAGATATGTGTCAACTCTCAAGATATATGACAACTCTTAAGGTACATGTCAACTCTCAAGATACATGTCAACTCTTAAGATAGATGTCAACTCTCAAGATATGTGTCAACTCTAAAGATACATGTCAACTCTCAAGATATGTGTCAACTCTCAAGATATATGACAACTCTCAAGATACATGTCAACTCTCAAGATATGTGTCAACTCTCAAGATATATGACAACTCTCAAGATACATGTCAACTCTCAAGATAAGCGTCAACTCTTAAGACAGATGTCAATACTAAAGATATGTATGAACTCTCAAGATACATGTCAACTCTCAGGATAAGTGACATCACTCCTGACATGTGTCAACTCTCAAGATATATGACAACTATCAAATTATGTGTCAACTCTCAAGATACTTGTCAACTCTCAAGATACATGTCAACTCTCAAGACAAGTGTCAATACTTCAGATATGTATCAACTCTCAAGATACATGACAACTCTCAAGATATGTGTCAACTCTCAAGATAAGTGGCAACTCTCAAGATAAGTGTCAACACTCCAGATACCTTCCTCCAACTATATTTTTTTTAACTTTAAAATTTTCCTTCATATACCACCGTCTCTAGACAGTTGGGTCAAATCTCCCATTTTCAGAAAAAATCTCCTGGCCTACAGTTGGCCAATCTTTACGAACAGCAATATGTTACTAACAATTGTTTCCTTTTGAAATCATTATTTAAGTATTGTTAAAGCCTTGAATAGAGTACCTTTTCTGGATCTTTTTTGTCCTGTCTGACAGCCCAGATAGATACCAGAAGAAACAGGACTATAATGCTGATTACAGTAAACAATACAGCTGAGTTACTGATGTCAAATTTTGAGAACACGGAACCGAAGTCAATGGTGTTTGGTGGCACGTAGAATGTTGTGGCAAAGTTATTCCCTGGTGGATTACTACATAAACAGACAGTCTCATTTACTGTTGACTCTGGTGAAGGCTGAAATTACAGACAGAAAAATATATAATATTATATTCACAAATTGCATTTAGTTAAAACTTGAAATATAACCAAGCAAGCATACTATATGAAAGCCCAATATGGAGGATATTTCAGAAACCATAATTTTATCTCTTAATTTTCTTCTGTGGGAGTAAATATTTAAAAGATGTTCAAAAGGAATATTCATCTTTTTTTTAATCGACGTTTTGTAGATTCCATTTTTTTCAAAGCTAGTTGATTATCATTTTCTTTATAAAATGGTTGATCTGTATCCTACTTACTTGAAATGAGGTGTTCTTTTATATTTGTCTTATCGCTACCTACCTGACAAGATGTTTTATCCCATTGCTGTGCCACTTCATCCCACACACGACACCCTGTTATAAGTTATCTCTACCTACCTGACAAGATGTTTTCTCCCATTGTTTTGCCACATCGTCCCACACACGACACCCTGTTATAAGTTATCTCTACCTACCTGACAAGATGTTTTCTCCCATTGTTGTGCCACATCGTCCCACACACGACACCCTGTTATAAGTTATCTCTACCTACCTGACAAGATGTTTTCTCCCATTGTTGTGCCACATCGTCCCACACACGACACCCTGTTATAAGTTATCTCTACCTACCTGACAAGATGTTTTCTCCCATTGTTGTGCCACATCGTCCCACACACGACACCCTGTTATAAGTTATCTCTATCTACCTGACAAGATGTTTTCTCCCATTGTTGTGCCACTTCATTCCACACACGACACCCTGTTATAAGTTATCTCTACCTACCTGACAAGATGTTTTCTCCCATTGTTGTGCCACATCGTCCCACACACGACACCCTGTTATAAGTTATCTCTACCTACCTGACAAGATGTTTTCTCCCATTGTTGTGCCACATCGTCCCACACACGACACCCTGTTACAAGTTATCTCTATCTACCTGACAAGATGTTTTCTCCCATTGTTGTGCCACTTCATCCCACACACGACACCCTGTTATAAGTTATCTCTACCTACCTGACAAGATGTTTTCTCCCATTGTTGTGCCACATCGTCCCACACACGACACCCTGTAGTAGTAGCCAAGACAGAATATTCTATTACAGTAGTATTTTGCACCAGGGCGGACCTTCTCTTTCTGGATGTTGCAGTAGAATTATTGTCTAAAAATAGAATAAAAGGGGAAAACCTAAATCAAATGACTTGTGTTGTTGTGTATTGAATCATTACTTTAAAAAAAAAATCAAGGAACAATATGAAACAACATGGTTTTTAGTTTTGTATGTCAGATTCATGTTTTTTAATCAGATGGGGCTTCAGTGGCCGAGTGGTATAAGAAGTCTAACTACTGTATCACTCGCCAGTCATCACTGAGGTTGTGTGTTTGAATCATGCATGTGGCAGGTGCACTTAACTCCGACCTTAATTGATTAGGATTGTCAGTTTTCCTACGAAAGATCAGTAGTTTTCTCAGGGCACTCCAGCTTTCTCCACCAATAAATACTAACCACCATGAAATAGCACAATAGTGTAGAAATTGACATTTAACACCATACATGATCTACAATCTATGATATAAAACATAATATATCACTGTCTTATCAATTTGCATTTCATTGAAAGATTTTCAAAACCGTAACATTTTGTGAATTATATACCAGTCCAAACATTGACTGTAAAGCCATATACCAGTCCAAACATTGACCTTTTGTAAAGCCATATACCAGTCCAAACATTGACCTTTTGTAAAGCTATATACCAGTCCAAACATTGACCTTTTGTAAAGCCATATACCAGTCCAAACATTGACCTTTTGTAAAGCCATATACCAGTCCAAACATTGACCTTTTGTAAAGCCATATACCAGTCCAAATATTGACCTTTTGTAAAGCTATATACCAGTCCAAACATTGACCTTTTGTAAAGCCATATACCAGTCCAAATATTGACTGTAAAGCCATATACCAGTCCAAACATTGACCTTTTGTAAAGCCATATACCAGTCCAAACATTGACCTTTTGTAAAGCCATATACCAGTCCAAATATTGACCTTTTGTAAAGCTATATACCAGTCCAAACATTGACCTTTTGTAAAGCCATATACCAGTCCAAATATTGACCTTTTGTAAAGCTATATACCAGTCCAAACATTGACCTTTTGTAAAGCCATATACCAGTCCAAACATTGACCTTTTGTAAAGCCATATACCAGTCCAAATATTGACCTTTTGTAAAGCTATATACCAGTCCAAACATTGACCTTTTGTAAAGCTATATACCAGTCCAAACATTGACCTTTTGTAAAGCCATATACCAGTCCAAACATTGACCTTTTGTAAAGCCATATACCAGTCCAAACATTGACTGTAAAGCCATATACCAGTCCAAACATTGACCTTTTGTAAAGCCATATACCAGACCTTACCTAATGCTCAGGTTTACCATTAGCTTTTAAAATCATCCATAAATTATCTGATACTGAACATCCCTCCATTAAGTGTACAAACCTGATGTTATAAATATCCCGATATAAACTAGAGCTGCCTCATTGTATACTCCTCCACTAATTAACACACTAAATGATTCAGTAGACGTCCAATGTCCAGAGTCTACCGTCTTCTTTAAATCATAAACCGTCTCTGAGGGAGGAACATCTTTCTGTATATATACAACATGTTGGAGAGAACTATCTGCTTTATCTATACCCACTATGATACTGTCCTCGGGGTTCCTCCAATACATCTTATACATGATCTCCTGACTAAAATCTCCATCGGAGGGGATGGCTATCTGGACTGTCAGACCATTAGATGACCCCACAGAATTTTGGAACTTGAGTATAGAAGGTACGACCATGTTTTCACCATTGCCTATTGACACAGAGACGGTCTTAGAGGAAATAAATTTAGACTCTGTTTTATCCCAGGAAAATGGATTGTTCTCAAATACTGTTATCTGTAATAGATAGTATCTAAAGTTAGAATAGATAATTTGATAGGGGGGCTCTAGATCTGGTTATTGAAATGGAGGATCAGATTGACATGGTTTACTGTACGACTGGATATAGACTTCAAACTATAACAGGACACAATTCAAAAGTAAATTACTGACAATATAAGTGACATCCTGCTGGTGTTTGTAAGTTTTTCTTCTAAAAATATTTGCTTTCGAAGATAAAAAAAAAAAAAAAAAAAAAATGGGAGACAACTATGATAAGTATTCAAAATTCTTAATGATTAATCCACTGATGAAAACCTAAGTAAAGCACAACTAACTTAAAGGAATAACTCTATGAATACCTATGATGTTTAAAGGTTTCGTTGTATTCATCTTTTTTCTACTTTTCATGAACATAAAGGTTAGTTCTATATTTTTTTAAGAAACAAATCTATTCACATGCATTCAATGCAATGAAGTTATTCTACAACTCCATATTAGGATCTCATAATTTATAATTTTCATAAACACCTGATAGAGTATTAGATTATTTGTATCTACAAAGTGCATATCCATATCCAAAAATGTAAGTGACAAGGGACAAAACTCTGGTATGAACATCCTCAAATGAGTCGCTCACAATGTACACAGTTCTACAAATATCTAACTATTGGGAAAAATCAAGCATGTAAGAGGAGTTGTATCAACTTTTAAATAGTATTAAATATTCTTATTAGTGCAAAAGGTCATAACTCTTTGATGCCCTACATATATTTGCGCATCATGGTAGGAATTCATATGTACAAAAGTTTGAGGAACGTCTTACTAAGCATGTAGGAGGAGTTGCCTCCCTAAAGTACTTACTGAATATAAATCTTCTCCTTGCACATCTTCATTTTAGGATTTTATTTATACAAAGTTTTATGTATTAAGCATTAATTTGGACAAATATACAGACTGATTTGCATATTGCCAACATTTGTTTGAGAGGTACATAAAAAGAAAATAACTTGACAATTGTGTATTTGCCCAAACCTGAACTTTCTGTTCCTCAGCAATATCAGCACTAGATGTAGTGAATTGTAAGTCGACTGAGTCCTGAGAAATGCCATCCTTCAATATATCTGGAATAGTCTTGTTGTCCATACTGGTACTAATACCCTCTTTCTTCACATAGACTGGTAACTGTTTCCTGTGATTCAACATTTCTAATATAGTCCCCAGGGAAGTCAACGATTGGAATATTCCTGGGGTCTCATTTTGTACCTACAAAATAACATTTCTAATATAGTCTCCAGGGATGTCAAGAATTGGAATATTCCTGGGGTCTCATTTTGTACCTACAAAATAACATTTCTAATATAGTCCTTGGTGATGTTAAGGATTGGAATATTACTGCAGGGCTCACACTACTTCAGAATTATAGGGAGACGTGACTTCTCTTTTTGAAACTGATAGGAAGAAGTGGTGAGATTTGAAAGAGAAGTGCTCATTCGTGCGGTAATACTGGGGTCTCATTTTGTACCTACAAATTAATATTTTCAGTTGTTGAAACGTATGTTATTATACATCCTATCTAATATTTGAGTTTGAGCCTTTCTGATAAAAGTGAATCCAGAAAAGTGGTTTGAATATACCAAATCTATAAAGCATTATATGTTGACTGCTGTACCCCAATTTTTGAGATTTTTACCTATTATGTCTGTTTGATTTGTTCACACACTGTTTACAAAATAATGGAATTTAATGCAACTGTCATATAAGTGAGAGGTTTAGCTAGCCATAAAACCTGATTTAATCCACCATTTTTTACATAAGAAAATGCCTGTCCAAGTCACCAATATGACAGTTGTTATCTGTTGGTTTGATGTGTTTGAACTTTTGATTTTGCCATATGATTACAGAAATTTGTATTTGTGTTATTTTACTTTTTTGTCATGGAAACCAATAATCTTAAAACTTACATCTAGACTTTTATCCTCTAATTTAAGTTGTTTTTTCAGAGCTATTTGTGTTGCTATGTAGGCTCTCTCCATCGTTGTCATGTCAACCAGATCTGTGCCATTAGTTTCATTCTTAGCAAACTGTTGTTTGAAGGACAGATCCTGTTGTAGACTATATATATCTATTGACGATGGCACGTCTGCTGACAAGTCTGGTAAGATTCCATTTAAAGCATTACTTAATACTCTTATTATTCCTGAAACATAGGAGCTTTATATACTTTTAAAAAATCAACCAACTTGTAAAGACCTTTCTAGACAGAGATTCTGAATCTTTCATCAAAAGCTAAAATAGTTTACAGTGAATAATAAACTAATTTAATAACATTTCCTTTAGTTAACTAAAAGCAACTGTTATATTAGACATGTTTTATGTGGGCATAAATAAAATACATTTGATTGTAATTATTACATTTCTTACAAAGCTATATATGGGGAGGGGTAGGATCTTTTTTGGGACGTCGGGATCGTGTTTTTAAGCTTGGGATTTCGGGATTGACCCTTTTGGGATCTGGGATTTCTTTTTTTCGAATTTCAGGACGTCAGGATTTCCGTTTTTTAAGCCTGGGATTTCGTGATCAGGACTCCTCTGACATCCACCACCCCCTTCATACATTTGGTTTGATGTTAACTGAAATAAACCCAAAAGGCTCTTTAACAATGTATACAAGAATATATGCTAAACATATGATGTTTCTCATGCTTTTTGTTTAATGTCTGAAAACTTTCTAGATAAAATCAGATTTTTTACAACGATTTACAATCCCAAAAATGTTAAAACAAATGGTTTGTATTTAGGGTGTAAAACCACATACCTTCAGATGTTGAAATATAATCTTCATGCATGGGATAAGCATCAGTGGAACTTATATTGTAACAAACCTACATACCTTCAGATGTTGAAATATAATCTTCCTGCAGGGGATAAGCATCAGTGGAACTTATATTGTAACAAACCACATACCTTCAGATGTTGAGATATAATCTTCATACTTTGGATAAGCGTCAGTCGAACTTAAGTTGATGAATTTATCAATTAACCTTCTATTTCCCTCAAAGGCCTTGGACTGAAACAAAACAAACAGATTTTTGAAAAAAAACATTCATGAAAGAAAAAAGGTAAGTCTAAGCATATGATATATTTTGTTTACTTATTGGTGTGGTGTTAACAAATATTGATATAAATCATTTACAGTTCCTCTTTTGTTATCTATTTCATAAGTGTGTAATAGAGCACACCTTTGTTGAGTGATTTCCTTAATTGTACTTACTGCAAAGATCTGAATGACCATCATTTTTCTAATGACACCAGAAATAGAGTGAACCTACGATAATTGTTTTGAAGGATTTACTATTTCGGTAGTATTTGACAAATGTCGGTTTACATGGTAAAAGAGTGCAACTATAGTGACTTGAAGGATTTAACAGTGTAAGACATTTTCTACTTACAGCCGATGAGTTGATGACATAATCCTTGTTTTCTATGACTGGTCCCAGACTGGTTACTATATATATTTGTCGTATGTTGGTTTACATGAGTAATAGAGTGCATCTATAGTGACTTGAAGGATTTAACAGTGTAAGACATTTTCTACTTACAGCCGATGAGTTGATGACATAATCCTTGTTTTCTATGACTGTTCCCAGACTGGTTACTATTTGTCGTATGTTGGTTTACATGGGTAAAAGAGTGCATCTATAGTGACTTGAAGTGACTTGAAGGATTTAACAGTGTAAGACATTTATACTTACAGCCGATGAGTTGATGACATAATCCTTGTTTTCTATGACTGTTCCCAGACTGGTTACTATTTGTCGTATGTTGGTTATAGAATTAGCCTCCATTTCAGTTGATACTTTATCAAGTGTATTAGAGAAATTAGACAAGGCCTGTAAAATATTTGTATGTATGGTGAATTCAATAATTTATAGCCAGTTTTTTATTTCTTACATTTTTAAAAATAAAAAATGTCGTAAACTTTCAGAAAAAAAACCAATTATTGACAGAATGGAGGACTGTAATTCATTTTGACAATGCTCAATGAAATACTTTTCATCTACCAATGTTTCAATCAAGTCTATTACTTTATAATGTCCTGTCAATGTTGAGCCAAATAAGAGCTTTTTAGTATAACTTGTTTTACCCACATGTTGTATAACATCAGTGGAGTCTTCTTGTGGTGGATTCTGATAGATTTCCCACAATTCATCAAAATTGTACTGTCTTGTGGTACCGTCAGACTGTTCCTGGTATCCAAGATTGACCCAGTTACTGGGGTCAACATCTACAGCTGTGACTGGGACGTGCTGTAAACATAGAATATTCCAACCTATAGGCTATAATAGATTGTATTTGACAAATCACTGTTATCTGACAGTGGGGAAACAGGGGAAATTTTATCAATCAATCAAATATCAAATGTGGTAAACTGTTTCACTAATAACATGAATAATATATATTGAATTTCATGAATTTTAATGCAGTTGTGAATTGTTTAACAGTGCCTGAAGATAGCTTCATCCACTTCAGTTTCAGTGCCACCTATAACTAATTTTTTCTGTAGTGACACTAACCAAATTAGTAATAGTGGCACCAGCCACTTCAGTATTCATTGCCACCAGTTTATAACTAACTTTTCTGTAGAGATACTAACCAAATTAGTAACTGTGGCTTCTGCCACTTCAGTATTTATTGCCACCCATAGCTACCTTTTCTGTTAAGATACTAACCAAATTAGTAACTGTGGCTCCTGCCACCTCTGTATTCATTGCCACCAATTTATAACTTCCTGTTTGGTAATAATATTCTATATCAGTATTTGAGTCTTTGATGTAAGCTGAAATATCCTCAATGTTACCTGCGTCTGCAACAGGAGGTCTTAGCTGAAATAGTAAGAAGTTATTTAGATTAATCTGAGTCATTATTCCATAATTGTAGAAACCAAGAGACTTTCTATAGTATCCCTGTAAAAACATAAATCAACAGGTCCACCTTTATATTTCTACTCTTAATCAGCATTTTTTTAATAAATTATGTAATAACAAGAGAATGTCAGAGTTGAGGTAAACCTGATTTTGGAACATTCATTTGTGTCCTGGCATTACAAACTTGACCTCCATTTTGTCATCAGCAAGGACATGTTAAAATTTGAAAAGCTTTTGTCAAATGGTTTATGAGTAAATGAATGGACACTATTTGGCATTTACTTATCTACCTATTTTTATCTAAAACTAATCTCTCCCCCCCTGACAGCCATGCACTAATGTTTGTATAAAACTAATCTCCCCCCCCCCCCCCCCCCCCCCCCCCAACAGCCATGCACTAATATTTGTATAAAACTAATCTCCCCCCCCCCCCCCCCCCCCCCCCCGACTCCCATGCCCTAATGTTTGTATAAAACTATGCAATTACTAACACTTGTGTCACTTTTGTTATTGAATTAAAACAACTTTTTATTATCAGGGCTATTTCAAAAGGATATAATGCTTATTTAATTATGCCGCTTAAATTTTTCAAATATCTAGAAAATTCATCTTTCTAAATTTCATTCTTTACCTTGCAGCTCTACTTACATTATAAATCTGTAAAGTACATGTAGCATAATCTTTAAATATATCGTAAATCTGTATTTCTAACGTAACTGTGTAAAGGTCAACTTCTAAACCAGGTTTTATCTTTATATGACTGACTGCTTCATCTAGAAATATCAAATCATAGATCTCATGAGCTTAAAACACAATACATATCACAAAAATAGGAAAACAATGAAAATACCAGTGAAGTTTGGAGTAAAAACAACATTAAAAAGAAAGACAGAGCATGTCAATGTAAGAAGATACAAATTACAAAACACAACACATAACACAGAAATAATCAAACTTCAGTGTCTTTGGAGTCACTAGGTTGATATTGGGAGTCATCTTGTATGATCTTAAGAGTTATCTCTCGAGCTCTTTGCAGTGATCTCAGGTGATAAACAAAGTCGTCTCAGGTAATCTTAGCTTGGGAATGAACTTTGATGCTCTTTGGATGATCTATATTACTAAACCCCTAACAGGAGGGATTGTGCCTGATATTCATATAATGAAGACATAATCTTTCAATCAGTTTAATTGAGGTCTGGAGCTGGCATGTCAGTTAACTGCTAGTAGTCTGTTGTTATTTATGTATTGTTGTCAGTTTGTTTATTTTCTTTTGTTACATCTTCTGCACCAGACTCAGACTTCTCTTGGACTGAATTTTAATGTGCGTAATGTTGTGTGTTTACTTTTCTAAATTGGCTAGAGGTATAGGGGGAGGGTTGAGATCTCATAAACATGTTTAACCCTCCCTCATTTTTGCGCCTGTCCAAAGTCAGGAGCCTCCCGCCTTTGTTAGTCTTGTATGATTTTTAATTTTAGTTTCTTGTGTATAATTCGGAGTTAAGTATGACGTCCATTCAGCGATCGGGAAGGACGTGCGCCCTGCGCCTATAGCGCATATCCACCAGAAATGGCGCATAGAGTGACAAATGTAAGCGCCCACATGGCGCACGATATTTTTCACTTCATTTAGGAACGTTTAGATATCGTCAAATGGATTTCCGATCATGTTTCGTACCGCCATGTGTGTATACACAACTATGTAATGTTGCTCCAATGATAGGAGCACCTATATATTTTTGGGACGTCTGGGGTGTTTTCCTATTGTAATAGAACCATGCGGTTTAACGTCTCGGGTGTTTTCGTATGGTAATAATAGATTTATCTCTAATTATAAATTAAAATTCTAATTAAAGTTAGTTTAGCTTGCTATTATTTCGATTGAAAAACCCCAAAGCCTTTTAATGAATATAGTATTTGTCTCCATAAAAGGCGCTGAACTGTCCTTGTCATTTTTTGGTCTTTGGCTCGTTTTGACATTTTGTAAATTTGACTTCAGCGAATTGTTGTTTTGTTCTATCAATTAATGATACTCTCTTGTTAGTCTTGTGATTGTCATGAAGTAATAATAATACAAGAAGTGCAGAGGAAATGCCAGAAATGTCCTCTGATATGGAACGTCTGAAATAAGTGGTTTCGACGAAGACCCAAATTTAATGTACAAAAAAAAAACCATGAACATGTACAAGGCAACAAAACCAGTTTGAATATTGTAGATAAAGTATTGTAGATAAAGGTTATCTTAAATATTGTCCGGTTTGGAGGAAGTTAAAATAACTTATTGTATATTCATTGAAATTGAAATTACAAAATCACAGGAACAATATCCATGATGTAATTTAAAATCATAAAGGTAAGTACCACCACCTCTTTGCACAAATATACTGATACTTTTTTTTTTTTTTACAATAGTCAATTTAAATGGCCCACTCATTTGACAACATGGCCCATTATTTTTTAAAATGGCCCATTGAATTTATTTTTGGAGGGCCCTGGGCCCATAGTGAAAAAATCCTTCCAGATCACTGGTCCATTATCACTGAACTAGTATAAATATTTTTTAAGAGGCCAGCTGAAAGACGCCTCCGAATGCGGGAGTTTCTCGCTACACTGAAGACCCATTGGTGGCCTTCAGCTGTTGTCTGCTCTATGGTCGGGTTGTTGTCGCTTTGACACATTCCCCATTTCCTTTCTCATTGTTAATGTGGTCTTTGGAGGGATTTTAGGCACTCTTGGAAGTGTTCTGGTTGATCTTGGGAGTCACCTCTGTGGGCTCCAGTAAATGAACTGGGGTAATATTGGGAGTGATCTCTGTGTTTGCTACTTACACCCAAATACAGTAAAGATGAATCCTCAGAGTTGACCTGATCTATTCCTACTTACACCCATAATACAGTAAAGATAAGTCCTCAGAGTTGACCTGATCTATTCCTATACTTACACTCATAATACAGTAAAGATGAGTCCTCAGAGTTGACCTGATCTATTCTTACTTACACTCATAATACAGTAAAGATAAGTCCTCAGAGTTGACCTGATCTATTCCTACTTACACCCATAATACAGTAAAGATAAGTTCTCAGAGTTGACTTGATCTATTCTATACTTACATCCATAATACAGTAAAGATGAGTCCTCAGAGTTGACCTGATCTATTCTTACTTACACCCATAATACAGTAAAGATAAGTCCTCAGAGTTGACCTGATCTATTCTTACTTACACCCATAATACAGTAAAGATGAGTCCTCAGAGTTGACCTGATCTATTCTTACTTACACCCATAATACAGTAAAGATAAGTCCTCAGAGTTGACCTGATCTATTCTTACTTACACCCATAATACAGTAAAGATGAGTCCTCAGAGTTGACCTGATCTATTCTATACTTACACCCATAATACAGTAAAGATGAGTCCTTAGAGTTGACCTGATCTATTCTTACTTACACCCATAATACAGTAAAGATAAGTCCTCAGAGTTGACCTGATCTATACTACTTACACCTATAATACAGTAAAGATGAGTCCTCAGAGTTGACCTGATCTATTCCTACTTACACCCATAATACAGTAAAGATAAGTCCTCAGAGTTGACCTGATCTATTCTACTTACACCCATAATATAGTAAAGATAAGTCCCCAGAGTTGACCTGATCTATACCTACTTACACCATAATACAGTAAAGATGAGTCCTCAGAGTTGACCTGATCTATTCCTACTTACACCCATAATACAGTAAAGATAAGTCCTCAGAGTTGACCTGATCTATACCTACTTACACCATAATACAGTAAAGATAAGTCCTCAGAGTTGACCTGATCTATTCTTACTTACACCCATAATACAGTAAAGATGAGTCCTCAGAGTTGACCTGATCTATTCTACTTACACCCATAATACAGTAAAGATAAGTCCTCAGAGTTGACCTGATCTATTCTACTTACACCCATAATACAGTAAAGATAAGTCCTCAGAGTTGACCTGATCTATACCTACTTACACCCATAATACAGTAAAGATGAGTCCTCAGAGTTGACCTGATCTATTCTACTTACACCCATAATACAGTAAAGATAAGTCCTCAGAGTTGACCTGAATCTATTCTACTTACACCCATAATACAGTAAAGATGAGTCCTCAGAGTTGACCTGATCTATTCTTACTTACACCCATAATACAGTAAAGATAAGTCCTCAGAGTTGACCTGATCTATTCCTACTAACACCCATAATACAGTAAAGATAAGTTCTCAGAGTTGACCTGATCTATTCCTACTTACACCATAATACAGTAAAGATGAGTCCTCAGAGTTGACCTGATCTATTCTACTTACACCCATAATACAGTAAAGATAAGTCCTAGAGTTGACCTGATCTATTCTTACTTACACCCATAATACAGTAAAGATGAGTCCTCAGAGTTGACCTGATCTATTCCTACTTACACCCATAATACAGTAAAGATAAGTCCTCAGAGTTGACCTGATCTATTCCTACTTACACCCATAATACAGTAAAGATAGTTCTCAGAGTTGACCTGATCTATCTTACTTACACTCATAATACAGTAAAGATAAGTCCTCAGAGTTGACCTGATCTATTCTACTTACACCATAATACAGTAAAGATAGTCCTCAGAGTTGACTGATCTATTCTTACTTACACCATATACAGTAAAGATAGTCTCAGAGTTGACTGATCTATTCCTACTTACACCTAATAATAAAGATGAGTCCTCAGAGTTGACTGATCTATTCTACTTACACCAAATACAGTAAAGATAGTCTCAGAGTTGACCTGATCTATTCTTACTTACACCCATAATACAGTAAAGATAAGTCCTCAGAGTTGACCTGATCTATTCTTACTTACACCCATATACAGTAAAGATAGTCCTCAGAGTTGACTGATCTATTCTTACTTACACCCATAATACAGTAAAGATAGTCCTCAGAGTGACTGATCTATTCCTATTACACCCATAATACAGTAAAGATGAGTCCTAATTCTGATCTATTTTAAACCATAAAAGTAAAAAGTCCCAATTGACTATTTTTCTTACAATAAACATAAATGCCTCAATTGACCTGATTATTCTTACTCCCATAATTAAATGAGTCCTGATTGACAATCATTCATACTTACACCTAATAATAAATAAGTCCCAGAGTGACGATCTTACACTTACACCCATAATCAGTGTGATCCCAGATGCTGTTATCTTTACACCATATCATATTCCCCATGTTATGTTTTTATTACACCTAATAGTGTTCTGGTTGACCTATCTTTTCTACCATAATAAGTAAGGGTTAGAGTTGACCTGATTTTCTACTTACACCCAAATACAGTAAAGATATCCTAGAGTTGACTGATCTATTTACTTACACCCATAATACAGTAAAGATAAGTCTCAGAGTTGACTGATCTATTCTTACTTACACCATAATACAGTAAAGATAGTCCTCAGAGTTGACCTGATCTATTCCTACTTACCCATAATACAGTAAAGATAGTCCTCAGAGTTGACCTGATCTATTCTACTTACACCCATAATACAGTAAAGATAGTCTCAGAGTTGACTGATCTATTCCTATACTTACACCATAATACAGTAAAGATAGTCCTCAGAGTTGACCTGATCTATTCTACTACACCCATAATACATAAAGATAGTCCTCAGAGTTGACCTGATCTATTCCTTACTTACACCATAATACAGTAAAGATGAGTCCTCAGAGTTGACCTGATCTATTCTTACTTACACCATAATACAGTAAAGATAAGTCCTCAGAGTTGACTGATCTATTCTTACTTACACCCATAATACAGTAAAGATGAGTCCTCAGAGTTGACCTGATCTATTCCTACTTACACCATAATACAGTAAAGATGAGTCCTTAGAGTTGACCTGATCTATTCTTACTTACACCCATAATACAGTAAAGATAAGTTCTCAGAGTTGACCTGATCTATCCTACTTACACCATAATACAGTAAAGATAGTCTCAGAGTTGACCTGATCTATTCTACTTACACCCATAATACAGTAAAGATAAGTCCTCAGAGTTGACCTGATCTATTCTACTTACACCCATAATAAGTAAAGATAGTCCCAGAGTTGACCTGATCTATTCCTACTTACACCCATAATACAGTAAGATGAGTCCTCAGAGTTGACCTGATCTATTCCTACTTACACCCATAATACAGTAAAGATGAGTCCTCAGAGTTGACCTGATCTATCCTACTTACACCCATAATACAGTAAAGATAAGTCCTCAGAGTTGACTGATCTATTCTACTTACACCCATAATACAGTAAAGATGAGTCCTCAGAGTTGACCTGATCTATTCTTACTTACACCATAATACAGTAAAGATGTCCTCAGAGTTGACCTGATCTATTCCTACTTACACCCATAATACAGTAAAGATGAGTCCTCAGAGTTGACCTGATCTATTCTACTTACACCATAAACAGTAAAGATGAGTCCTCAGAGTTGACCTGATCTATTCCTACTTACACCCATAATACAGTAAAGATAGTCCTCAGTTGACCTGATCTATTCTTACTTACACCCATAATACAGTAAAGATGAGTCCTCAGAGTTGACCTGATCTATCTTACTTACACCCATAATACAGTAAAGATAAGTCCTCAGAGTTGACCTGATCTATTCCTACTACACCCATAATACAGTAAAATATCCAGAGTTGACCTGATCTATTCTACTTACACCCATAATACAGTAAAGATGAGTCTCAGAGTTGACTGATCTATTCTTACTTACACCCATAATACAGTAAAGATAAGTCCTCAAGTTGACCTGATCTATTCTACTTACACCCATAAACAGTAAAGATGAGTCCTCAGAGTTGACCTGATCTTTCTACTTACACCCATAATACAGTAAAGATAGTCCTCAGAGTTGACCTGATCTATTCTACTTACACCCATAATACAGTAAAGATAGTCTCAGAGTTGACTGACTATTCTTACACCCATAATACAGTAAAGATAGTCCTCAAGTTGACCTGATCTATTCTACTTACACCCATAAACAGTAAAGATAGTCCCAGAGTTGACCTGATCTATTCTTACTTACACCATAATACAGTAAAGATGAGTCCTCAGAGTTGACCTGATCTATTCTACTTACACCCATAATAATAAAGATAGTCCTCAGAGTTGACCTGATCTATCCTACTTACACCCATAATACAGTAAAGATAGTCCTCAGAGTTGACCTGATCTATCTACTTACACCCATAATACAGTAAAGATAGTCCCAGAGTTGACCTGATCTATTCTTACTTAACCCATAATACAGTAAAGATAGTCCTCAGAGTTGACCTGATCTATTCTTACTTACACCCATAATACAGTAAAGAAGTCCTCAGAGTTGACCTGATCTATCTACTTACACCCAAATACAGTAAAGATGAGTCCTCAGAGTTGACCTGATCTATTCTACTTACACCTAAACAGTAAAGATGAGTCCCCAGAGTTGACCTATCTATTCCTACTTACACCCATAATACAGTAAAGATAGTCTCAGAGTTGACCTGATCTATTCTTCTTACACCCATAATACAGTAAAGATAGTCTCAGAGTTGACCGATCTATTCTACTACACCTAATACAGTAAAGATAAGTCCTCAGAGTGACCTGACTATCCTACTTACACCCTAATACAGTAAAGAGAGTCCAGAGTGACCTGACTATTCTACTTACACCATAATACAGTAAGATGAGTCCCAGAGTTGACCTGATCTATTCTTACTTACACCCATAATACAGTAAAGATAAGCCTCAGAGTTGACTGATCTATTCTTACTTACACCCATAATACAGTAAAGATGATCCTCAAGTTGACCTGATCTATTCCTACTTACACCCATAATACAGTAAAGATGAGTCCTAGAGTTGACCTGATCTATCTACTTACACCATAATACAGTAAAGATAAGTCTCAGAGTTGACCTGATCTATTCTTACTTACACCATAATACAGTAAAGATATCCTCAGAGTTGACCTGATCTATCCTACTTACACCCATAATACAGTAAGATGATCCTCAGAGTTGACCTGATCTAACTTACACCCATAATACATAAAGATAGTCCTCAGAGTTGACAGATCTTCCTACTTACACCCATAATACAGTAAAGATAGTCCTCAGAGTTGACCTGATCTATTCTCTTACACATAATAAGTAAAGATGAGTCCCAAGTTGACCTGATCTATTCTTACTTACACCCATAATACAGTAAAGATGATCCTCAAGTTGACTGATCTATTCTACTACACCATAATACAGTAAAGATAGTCCTCAGAGTTGACTGATCTATCTACTTACACCCATAATACAGTAAAGATAGTCCTCAGAGTTGACCTGATCTATTCTACTTACACCCATAATACAGTAAAGATGAGTCCTAGAGTTGACCTGATCTATTCTTACTTACACCCATAATACAGTAAAGATAGTCCTCAGAGTTGACCTGATCTATCCTACTTACACCCATAATACAGTAAAGATAGTTCTCAGAGTTGACCTGATCTATTCTTACTTACACCCATAATACAGTAAAGATAAGTCCTCAGAGTTGACCTGATCTATTCCTACTTACACCCATAATACAGTAAAGATGAGTCCTCAGAGTTGACCTGATCTATTCTTACTTACACCCATAATACAGTAAAGATGAGTCCTCAGAGTTGACCTGATCTATTCCTACTTACACCATAATACAGTAAAGATGAGTCCTCAGAGTTGACCTGATCTATTTCTACTTACACCCATAATACAGTAAAGATAAGTCCTCAGAGTTGACCTGATCTATTCTTACTTACACCCATAATACAGTAAAGATGAGTCCTCAGAGTTGACCTGATCTATTCTTACTTACACCCATAATACAGTAAAGATAGTCCTCAGAGTTGACCTGATCTATTCCTACTTACACCCATAATACAGTAAAGATGAGTCCTCAGAGTTGACCTGATCTATTCTTACTTACACCATAATACAGTAAAGATGAGTCCTCAGAGTTGACCTGATCTATTCCTACTTACACCCATAATACAGTAAAGATAGTCCTCAAGTTGACCTGATCTATCCTATTACACCCATAATACAGTAAAGATAGTTCCAGAGTTGACCTGATCTATTCTTACTTACACCATAATACAGTAAAGATGATCCTAGAGTTGACCTGATCTATTCTGACTTACACCATAATACAGTAAAGATGAGTCCTAGAGTTGACCTATCTATTCCATACTTACACCCATAATACAGTAAAGATGATCCTCAGAGTTGACTGATCTATTCCTACTTACACCATAATACAGTAAAGATGAGTCCTCAGAGTTGACCTGATCTATTCTTACTTACACCCATAATACAGTAAAGATAAGTCCTCAGAGTTGACCTGATCTATTCTACTTACACCCATAATACAGTAAAGATGAGTCCTCAGAGTTGACCTGATCTATTCCTACTTACACCATAATACAGTAAAGATGAGTCCTCAGAGTTGACCTGATCTATTCTTACTTACACCATAATACAGTAAAGATGAGTCCTCAGAGTTGACCTGATCTATTCTTACTTACACCCATAATACAGTAAAGATGAGTCCTCAGAGTTGACCTGATCTATTCCTACTTACACCCATAAAACAGTAAAGATGAGTCCTTAGAGTTGACCTGATCTATCCTACTTACACCCATAATACAGTAAAGATGAGTCCTCAGAGTTGACCTGATCTATTCCTACTTACACCCATAATACAGTAAAGATGAGTCCTCAGAGTTGACCTGATCTATTCTACTTACACCCATAATACAGTAAAGATGAGTCCTCAGAGTTGACCTGATCTATTCCTACTTACACCCATAATACAGTAAAGATGAGTCCTCAGAGTTGACCTGATCTATTCCTACTTACACCCATAATACAGTAAAGATAGTCCTCAGAGTTGACCTGATCTATTCCTACTTACACCCATAATACAGTAAAGATGAGTCCTCAGAGTTGACCTGATCTATTTACTTACACCCATAATACAGTAAAGATAGTCCTCAGAGTTGACCTGATCTATTCTACTTACAACCCATAATACAGTAAAGATAAGTCCTCAGAGTTGACCTGATCTATTCTTACTTACACCCATAATACAGTAAAGATGAGTCCTCAGAGTTGACCTGATCTATTCTTACTTACACCCATAATACAGTAAAGATGAAGTCCTCAGAGTTGACCTGATCTATTCCTACTTACACCCATAATACAGTAAAGATGAGTCCTCAGAGTTGACCTGATCTATTCCTACTTACAACCCATAATACAGTAAAGATGAGTCCTCAGAGTTGACCTGATCTATTCTTACTTACACCCATAATACAGTAAAGATGAGTCCTCAGAGTTGACCTGATCTATTCCTACTTACACCCATAATACAGTAAAGATGAGTCCTCAGAGTTGACCTGATCTATTCCTACTTACACCCATAATACAGTAAAGATGAAGTCCTCAGAGTTGACCTGATCTATTCCTACTTACACCCATAATACAGTAAAGATGAGTCCTCAGAGTTGACCTGATCTATTCCTACTTACACCCATAATACAGTAAAGATGAGTCCTCAGAGTTGACCTGATCTATTCTTACTTACACCCATAATACAGTAAAGATGAGTCCTCAGAGTTGACCTGATCTATTCCTACTTACACCCATAATACAGTAAAGATGAGTCCTCAGAGTTGACCTGATCTATTCCTACTTACACCCATAATACAGTAAAGATGAGTCCTCAGAGTTGACCTGATCTATTCCTACTTACACCCATAATACAGTAAAGATGAGTCCTCAGAGTTGACCTGATCTATTCCTACTTACACCCATAATACAGTAAAGATGAGTCCTCAGAGTTGACCTGATCTATTCTTACTTACACCCATAATACAGTAAAGATGAGTCCTCAGAGTTGACCTGATCTATTCTTACTTACACCCATAATACAGTAAAGATGAGTCCTCAGAGTTGACCTGATCTATTCCTACTACACCCATAAACAGTAAAGATGAGTCCTCAGAGTTGACCTGATCTATTCTACTTACACCCATAATACAGTAAAGATAAGTCCTCAGAGTTGACCTGATCTATTCTTACTTACACCCATAATACAGTAAAGATGAGTCCTCAGAGTTGACCTGATCTATTCCTACTTACACCCATAATACAGTAAAGATAAGTCCTCAGAGTTGACCTGATCTATTACTTACTTACACCCATAATACAGTAAAGATGAGTCCTCAGAGTTGACCTGATCTATTCTTACTTACACCCCATAATACAGTAAAGATAGTCCTTCAGAGTTGACCTGATCTATTCTACTTACACCCATAATACAGTAAAGATGAGTCCTCAGAGTTGACCTGATCTATTCTACTTACACCCATAATACAGTAAAGATGAGTCCTCAGAGTTGACCTGATCTATTCCTACTTACACCCATAATACAGTAAAGATGAGTCCTCAGAGTTGACCTGATCTATTCCTACTTACACCCATAATACAGTAAAGATGAGTCCTCAGAGTTGACCTGATCTATTCTTACTTACACCCATAATACAGTAAAGATAGTCCTCAGAGTTGACCTGATCTATTCCTACTTACACCCATAATACAGTAAAGATGAGTCCTCAGAGTTGACCTGATCTATTCCTACTTACACCCATAATACAGTAAAGATAAGTCCTCAGAGTTGACCTGATCTATTCTACTTACACCCATAATACAGTAAAGATGAGTCCTCAGAGTTGACCTGATCTATTCCTACTTACACCCATAATACAGTAAAGATGAGTCCTCAGAGTTGACCTGATCTATTCTACTTACACCCATAATACAGTAAAGATGAGTCCTCAGAGTTGACCTGATCTATTCTACTTACACCCATAATACATTACACCCATATACAGTAAAGATGATTCCTCAGAGTTGACTGATCTATTCTTACTTACACCCATAAACAGTAAAGATAAGTCCTCAGAGTTGACCTGATCTATTCTACTTACACCCATAATACAGTAAAGATGAGTCCTCAGAGTTGACCTGATCTATCCTACTTACACCATAATACAGTAAAGATAAGTCCTCAGAGTTGACCTGATCTATTCTACTTACACCCATAATACAGTAAAGATGAGTCCTCAGAGTTGACCTGATCTATTCTACTTACACCATAATACAGTAAAGATGAGTCCTCAGAGTTGACCTGATCTATTCTACTTACACCATAATACAGTAAAGATGAGTCCTCAGAGTTGACCTGATCTATTCTACTTACACCCATAATACAGTAAAGATAGTCCTCAGAGTTGACCTGATCTATTCTACTTACCCATAATACAGTAAAGATGAGTCCTCAGAGTTGACCTGATCTATTCTACTTACACCCATAATACAGTAAAGATGAGTCCTCAGAGTTGACCTGATCTATCTACTTACACCATAATACAGTAAAGATAAGTCCTCAGAGTTGACCTGATCTATTCTACTTACACCCATAATACAGTAAAGATGAGTCCTCAGAGTTGACCTGATCTATTCTTACTTACACCATAATACAGTAAAGATGAGTCCTCAGAGTTGACCTGATCTATTCTACTTACACCATAATACAGTAAAGATGAGTCCTCAGAGTTGACCTGATCTATTCTACTTACACCCATAATACAGTAAGATGAGTCCTCAGAGTTGACCTGATCTATTCCTACTTACACCATAATACAGTAAAGATGAGTCCTCAGAGTTGACCTGATCTATTCTTACTTACACCCATAATACAGTAAAGATAAGTCCTCAGAGTTGACCTGATCTATTCTACTTACACCATAATACAGTAAAGATGAGTCCTCAGAGTTGACCTGATCTATTCTACTTACACCATAATACAGTAAAGATGAGTCTCAGAGTTGACTGATCTATTCTTACTTACACCCATAATACAGTAAAGATAGTCCTCAGAGTTGACTGATCTATTCTACTTACACCCATAATCAGTAAAGATGAGTCCTCAGAGTTGACTGATCTATTCTACTTACACCTAATACAGTAAAGATAGTCTCAGAGTTGACCTGATCTATTCTACTTACACCATAATACAGTAAAGATAGTCCTCAGAGTTGACTGATCTATTCTTACTTACACCCATAATACAGTAAAGATAGTCCTCAGAGTTGACCTGATCTATTCTACTTACACCCATAATACAGTAAAGATGAGTCTCAGAGTTGACCTGATCTTTCCTACTTACACCATAATACAGTAAAGATGAGTCCTCAGAGTTGACCTGATCTATTCTACTTAACCCATAATAAGTAAAGATAGTCCTCAGAGTTGACCTGATCTATTCTTACTTACACCATAATACAGTAAAGATAGTCCTCAGAGTTGACCTGATCTATCTTACTTACACCTATAATACAGTAAAGATGAGTTCTCAGAGTTGACCTGATCTATTCTTACTTACACCCATAATACAGTAAAGATGAGTCCTCAGAGTTGACCTGATCTATTCTTACTTACACCCATAATACAGTAAAGATGAGTCCTCAGAGTTGACCTGATCTATTCCTACTAACACCCATAATACAGTAAAGATAAGTCCTCAGAGTTGACCTGATCTATTCCTGCTTACACCCATAATACAGTAAAGATGAGTCCTCAGAGTTGACCTGATCTATTCCTACTTACACCCATAATACAGTAAAGATGAGTCCTCAGAGTTGACCTGATCTATACCTACTTACACCCATAATACAGTAAAGATGAGTCCTCAGAGTTGACCTGATCTATTCCTACTTACACCCATAATACAGTAAAGATAAGTCCTCAGAGTTGACCTGATCTATTCTTACTTACACCCATAATACAGTAAAGATGAGTCCTCAGAGTTGACCTGATCTATTCCTACTTACATCCATAATACAGTAAAGATGAGTCCTCAGAGTTGACCTGATCTATTCTTACTTACACCCATAATACAGTAAAGATGAGTCCTCAGAGTTGACCTAATCTATTCTTACTTACACCCATAATACAGTAAAGATAAGTCCTCAGAGTTGACCTGATCTATTCCTGCTTACACCCATAATACAGTAAAGATGAGTCCTCAGAGTTGACTGATCTATTCCTACTTACACCCATAATACAGTAAAGATGAGTCCTCAGAGTTGACCTGATCTATACCTACTTACAGCCATAATACAGTAAAGATGAGTCCTCAGAGTTGACCTGATCTATTCCTACTTACACCCATAATACAGTAAAGATAAGTCCTCAGAGTTGACCTGATCTATTCTTACTTACACCCATAATACAGTAAAGATGAGTCCTCAGAGTTGACCTGATCTATTCTTACTTACACCCATAATACAGTAAAGATGAGTCCTCAGAGTTGACCTAATCTATTCTTACTTACACCCATAATACAGTTAAGATAAGTCCTCAGAGTTGACCTGATCTATTCCTACTAACACCCATAATACAGTAAAGATGAGTCCTCAGAGTTGACCTGATCTATTCTTACTTACACCTATAATACAGTAAAGATAAGTTCTCAGAGTTGACCTGATCTATTCTTACTTACACCCATAATACAGTAAAGATAAGTCCTCAGAGTTGACCTGATCTATTCTTACTTACACCCATAATACAGTAAAGATGAGTCCTCAGAGTTGACCTGATCTATTCGATAGTTAAGGTGTTCTTTCCAATCTATCCTTTTATCTCTTCTGTCTCTAAATCCTTCATCTTTCCAACCACTAGCTGTCACTTGCCATTGATCAGCTGAAAAACAAGGTATGCTCTGTTAAAAACAAATGTCCAAATTTCACTGACCAAAATATTCAGAAAGACAAACAGACAAATAATAGAAAATAACATATAGAAAACTGAAGAATTAGCAACACGGACCCCAACAAAAACTGGGTACTGTAATCTCAGGTAAATTGTACCTATCCCTAATTGTTTAACTTCATCAGATCATAGGATACTCTTAATTAGGCCATAAATTAGTATAAACACTGACAATTGATAGAAATGCAGTCTATAAATCAATACTGAATTAGTCCTAAAATTGTAACCCCGATGTAAGTCCGATAATCTGTCGTTAAAAATATAATTTAAGTTTATGTACAAACAAAAATGAGTTCAAATAATCCTCCATAAGAAATATACACTGGAGTAATAACTCACTAGACAAATGAAAAACAAGACTAAAGTTATAAGTACTCACCAAAATTATAACTATGTTCCTTTCAATGTCACAAGATCCTCCATAAGGGAGATAATCTATAGTGACAACCAACATTAAAGTACTCACTAAAATGAGAACTGGCCCAAGACCACAATTAATGACCCCGCTTTTCGTTGTTCACGAATATAGTTCCCTTTAATTATAGTGTATTTCTTCTTAAATTTTTTTCTTTCCTTTTCTCAAACATTTCTTAGCTTTTATAAGGTGGAAATGAAAGAAGAGAGGTGAAATAAATTTTTAGATGTTTAATTTTAACTGATTTTGATATGGAAAGAGTGATTAGGTCAGGTGCAAAAAGGTGATATTTACAGTTTTCGGAACATCTCTTGACTTGTCCATAGGGGTATGGATGTGTATTGGCTAAATTTGTAAGTTTTATACGTGCAATTTTTCTGAAACTTGGACATATTTTTGGACTTGTACTGTACATTACACACACAAAAAATTAGACAAAAAGAATAGGCAAATTTTTTTTAATGCGACAAAACGTTATAAAGAAATGATAGAGGAATTAATTGTGGTCTCGGGCCTAAGAGGTGCATTTCAGCAAATTTTGAATTTATACTTTGACAACTTCTCTGAATGATCTATTGGTATTGATTCGTCAAACTATATGAGAAGATATGATTTCCACTTTTATTTCATAGAAATTTGTAAAAAAAGTCACTTTTCAGCTGATATGCCCAAAAAGTAGCTTTTTCACTTTTTTCAATATTTTTGCAAAAGCAGCATCCTTAATTTTTCTCTGACATTTTTTTTTTTATATCTATTTGTGTTTGTGGTATTTATTTCATGTGTTTTACTCATTTGTGAACTCTGAACACAAAGAAAAGTGGATAAAAGCATTAAAAGAGTGCAAAATGTGCTGTTTTAATAGTCTAGGTCTAACGGTCCGTATGAAGCAAGTGAAATATGAAGTTCTATGCACTTAAAAATTGTATTTCTTTAAACAGATTGCACTGAATCTATATCAAAAGCATTTATTACTGGTTGTTTAAACTTGTCTGTTTCACAGAATACCTTTATTTTCTTCTGTTGGATGGCTGGTGGTTAAAATATTTGGCATTTTAAGATTGAAATTTCATGCAGGTTTTAAACAGTAAATTGAAAAAAAACTTTGCATCAGACCATACTGTCTACATACATAGTTAAAAGCAACAGTCTTGTAACATCCAGGCTTCATATTTGATCATATCTCAGCAAGGATTTGAGCAAAAAGAAGCATATTTCCATCTCCAATATCATTTATATGCAATTTAATATGGAAATATAGGGAACGGCCCAAATTGACAACTTGTTATTTTAAGCTTGACATTGCTTAAGACCATGTAAAACTCATGTGTTATGCTATTTGAAACTTATATTTACATCAAAAGAACATTTATGATATGTAAAATGTTTTGTTTTAATTTAACAACTTCAGAAAATTGTTGTAAGTGGAAAATATTACATTTCATATAAGGCCTCACTTCATTTGAAAACCTCTATTTTTAGGCATAGGCACATATAAAATTAACTTTTGTCAAATTTTTATAAGTCTCATACATTAAGTATGCTATCATGTACTTTGAATAGATAATATCTTATCCATTGAGACATTAAAAAGTGCAATTTGGTGTTTTTTTGGGATTTTTGAAGCCAAAATTTGAAAGTTGAAATTGTTCTATTTCAACGTCACAATTCAGCAACCAAAGTTGAGATATAAAAAATGCCACATTTTCTATAATATATATCATATGGCTTTGAAACTTTGTAAACTGACTCATAATACACTAAGCTTAAATCATGCCAAGTTTTATTGGAATTGGTCAAGTTTTTGGCCCCTAATAGGCCCAAGACCACAATTAATGACCCGCTTTTCGTTGTTCACGAATATAGTTCCCTTTAATTATAGTGTATTTCTTCTTAAATTTTTTTCTTTCCTTTTCTCAAACATTTCTTAGCTTTTATAAGGTGGAAATGAAAGAAGAGAGGTGAAATAAATTTTTAGATGTTTAATTTTAACTGATTTTGATATGGAAAGAGTGATTAGGTCAGGTGCAAAAAGGTGATATTTACAGTTTTCGGAACATCTCTTGACTTGTCCATAGGGGTATGGATGTGTATTGGCTAAATTTGTAAGTTTTATACGTGCAATTTTTCTGAAACTTGGACATATTTTTGGACTTGTACTGTACATTACACACACAAAAAATTAGACAAAAAGAATAGGCAAATTTTTTTTAATGCGACAAAACGTTATAAAGAAATGATAGAGGAATTAATTGTGGTCTCGGGCCAACTACCTTCCACACGACAAGACCCTCCATAAGGGAGATAATCGGTGGTTACAATCCACATGATAGTACTCACCAAAATGAGTACTACGTTCCCCACGACAAGACCCTCCATAAGGGAGATAATCGGTGGTTACAATCCACATGATAGTACTCACCAAAATGAGTACTACGTTCCACACGACAAGACCCTCCATAAGGGAGATAATCGGTGGTTACAATCCACATGATAGTACTCACCAAAATGAGTACTACGTTCCACACGACAAGACCCTCCATAAAGGAGATAATCTGTAGTGACAACCAACATAAAAATACTCACCAAAATGAGTACTACGTTCCACACGACAAGACCCTCCATAAAGGAGATAATCTGTAGTGAAAACCAACATAAAAATACTCACCAAAATGAGTACTACGTTCCACACGACAAGACCCTCCATAAGGGAGATAATCGGTGGTTACAATCCACATACTCTTACTCAATCTTCCACCAGACAAGGTAATAGTAGCCTCTATAATATAATATTTCACACAACAAGACCCTCCATAAAGGAGATAATCTGTAGTGACAACCAACATAAAACTACTCACCGAAATGAGTACTACGTTCCACACGACAAGACCCTCCGTAAGGGAGATAATCTGTAGTGAAAACCAACATAAAAATACTCACCGAAATGAGTACTACGTTCCACACGACAAGACCCTCCATAAGGGAGATAATCGGTGGTTACAATCCACATACTCTTACTCAGTCTTCCATCCGGCAAGGTAATAGTAGCCTCTATGATATAACCTTGGTTCTGTGCAAGTCCTGCTTTCATCACAAACCGTCTGTTATTAGTATCTATTAAATAAAATAAATAATCAGTTATTCAAATGGTTGGGTCTTGCACAGCTTGTCTAGAACATTTTTTAAACAATGGTTTATAATAAACATTCAAATATATGGATATACATAAATAAGAAGAAAATTCAAACAACTGTATAATGAGAAGGAAAATATTGATGAGAGCAGTTGGAAAATTCTTTGTTTATAAGTTATTGTTAATGTGATGCCAACTTTGTGTGATAACATTTTACCTTAGCCTGGCTGTATCATGAAACTGTCTTGGTTACTATTCAACAACATTGTGAATACAGGAGACTCAAAATTTGTTTATCTTTGCTGTGATTTTTGCTTGTTATCATTTGTTTCTAAGGTATTATTTGAAAGTTTGAATGCATAAAAAAAAGTTGAATTCATAATACAACAAATATGTCATGATACAGCTTAAATGAAATCAGTTAAAAAACAACTTTTGTTGAAATAAAACCCCTGATTTTCAGTCATAAAATCATGTTTATAGATCCTACAATACTAATCCTTTACTTGTTTACATATATTGGTCTATAACAGTTTTGAAGATAATCATGCAGTTATATGTCAAAATGTATACATTGGTATAAACTCAATAAAAAAAAAAACAATAGAAATTACAAATGTATTCAAATACAAAAATCATTTTCATCTGACCATGACCTTTTTCATATTTGTTGCAATGCTAATCAATTTTGCTGTTTCTGCCTTTATGTGAAATTATTCAAGTTATTTTTAATTTATAAGTAAACTTTGAACATTTGGCTGCGTAAAATTAAAATAAAAATTTATTAAATAGAAATTTAAATACATAAATAGAAAAGAAAAAGTTTTGTTGTAAAGCAAAACAAAAAACATTAGCAAATACGTTTAAATCTATTTTTAAACTATGATTATTATCAGATATCATATTTTGACGTAACTCAGTCCTTTAAATGTTTACTGGTTACCTAGATCAGGTATAGACCTGTCTTAATTAACTTCCTGGTACAGAGACATTTATGGGAACAGACACAGAAAAGAAAGTAAAATAAAATATAATCAGATGAATTGATATCTACCTAAATCAACAGGTACAATTTATATTTTTATTTTGGGTATTAAGTGTTTGTACAACTAATATTGTTAATATAATATCATTGGAGAATACTGTACAAATTGAAATGAGGGGTAATATTCCTATGATAGTTATTTCCCTTAGAAAATGTTACTGGCATATATATGTATCTATTAAACAGTTCACATAATAATGATTGATTGATTGGTGTTAAACACTATTGTGCTATTATGTGGAGGTCAGTTTTTATAGGTGGAGGAAGCCAGAGTGTCCAGGAAGAACCACCTTAGGTAGGAAAACTGACAATCCTCAGCCAATTTAAAGATTAGAGTCACATAAGAATGAAATTGTGTATAATTAAGTTAATGTGACAACAAAAAATACATCAAAGGCATATTCTTTAAATCTATTACTAAGGCTTTATGTATACACTCAGTCTGGTATACTGTGACATTGAATTCTGGTGTGTAGGTCAAACTTACTGACTCATGACAAGCTGGACAAGCTTTCCATTCTCAATTTTACATTCACCAAACATTAATTAGCTAATCATAATGTACAACCAGACAACAAATCAAGATAAATTGTCTTAGATACCTAGTAATTTATACATAACAAGTCTTTTCTACAGTAATTGATTGTGAGAGCAATCATCAAGTGTCACAAATATAATTTAACTAACTTACCCATGTGGAATGTGTACCAAAATGCTTATGCCTTTTAACGCCGACTATGTGGTATGGGCTTTGCTCATTGTTGAAGGCTGTACTGTGACCTACAGTTGTTAATTTCTGTGTCATTTGGTCTCTTGAGGAGAGTTGTTTCATTGGCAATTATATCACATCTTCTTTTTTATATTTATAACATGTGATTTGTACATGTTTAGGTCTAACTGACCCGATGGAGTTAACTGTAGCAAGTAACTTATGTTTTTTACATTTTTAGATCTAACTGTGGACTGTACTTAGAATGTTAAATAACTTTTCTTTATGTTCAGGTCATGGCATCCAGTAAACCTAGCCAAGCTATCAAACCAGAATGTGACAAACATGGTCAAGACCTCATTTTGTACTGTCCCTGCCATTTAATGCCTTGTTGTGATGAATGTATTTCCACCAGCCATTCGAAATGTACGGGAATAAAAAGTTTAGCAGGTGTCGTGGATAAAACAAAAATTGAAAATTCCAAGGAATCTGTAGAAACAAACATAAATTCTATCTTAAATCTATTGGGAACATTAATCAACAACAAATCTAAAAACATCAAAACTGGAGAAAATCAGTGTGCTAGTATAAAGCAATCAATTAAAGGAATTAGACAAGAAATAAACAAACATTTAGATCACCTGGAGAAGAAGTTATGCCAAGAAACAGATACCATTTGGAATCAGGAAAAATCTAAGGCAACTGATTTCATTTCTGAAATTGAAGCGAAAAAGAAAAACTTGAAGGAAATGAAAGAACATTTACAAACTGTCACAACACATACTTCTAAACTACAATCATTTCTTGGTGTACATCAAATTGATCAACAAGTACATCAATGTCAAAGATATGTTGAAGATCTGGATGATGATGAGAGGACCAAAGAAGTTGACATTAAAATGAAGCAAAATGATGAAATAGAAAAGATACTGAGCAAGTTAGAATCATTAGAATCCCTAGGAGAAGTCATTGTTATAAAGACAGAAGTAGCCATGAACATAGAAATAAGTGTGGGAACAGAACCACAAGTACCATTACAAGAACAATCCAACATAAACAACATGACCATGAATATTGAGACAAAGAAAGAGATCAACATAAAGGAGACCACTAGTGACATGATTTGTCTGATGGATGGAAGACTTATAGTAGTGGAACAGGATGGTGACGTTAACCTACTTACTTCTGATGGCAAACTACAGAAACAATTACCTATACCTGGTGAAGCATTGAGTGTAACACAGATCAATCAGAACACCATAGCAATAACTTATCCTAATGAGAAAGCCATTAAGATCTTTAATATGGAGAATGAAACAGTTACCAAAGTTATCACATTAGACAAAGGATGCTATGGCTTATCATTCTCCAATAATTCTCTGGCTGTAGGTTTGGAGAAAGATGAGATCCGTATTATAGACTTGGAAGGAACTACACTGAAGTCAATACAGGTTGAGTGTGAAGATTACCTGGAGAACCTTGTTTACTGTAATGACAGAGTAATCTATACTGACTATAATGGTATAGCAGTATACTGTTATGATGAATCAGGTAAACAGATCTGGCAATATACACAGGATTTAAAGGGACCATATGGACTTTGTACAGATACTAATGGTAACATTATTGTAGCAGACTATAGATCTGATAGAATAGTAGTAATATCAAAAGATGGACAGGAGAGTAAAGTACTGATTAGTGAAGAGGATGAACTGGAGAATCAAAAGTGTATTTGTTTTAAATATAATGAGTCTTCAGGTTTTATTTGTGATTACTTTGGCACAAAGTTGGCAAAATTCAATTTATCTAATGGATAACATAAACACTAATGAATCTTGTGATAAAACATCCTGGTGAAAAGAATATTACAAATACATATTTGGTGTGAAGTTTAAATATTGTGTTATTTGGTTACAGCCTTATTAATGTCCACATCACATATACTTGTTATTATCTAATGATCAAATCAAATATCCTTATACTTCTAACTGAAGAAATGTATATATAGAATTATAGATTGTTATTATACCTTTTTTATCACATTTTTTTTTAACATTCAATTAAAGGACAATGGCCACTTTGGTTCCTATTTCAAACTTTTCACAATTTTTTATAATCAAATGTTGAATGAATGTACTTTAATTAAACAAAACTGTTCGGATTTTTTTTTTTTTTCTGATTTGTACATCCTAAGATGACAGTTATTCATTAGAATGGCAAAATTGTGCAAAACCTTGATTCTTTTAGGGTGAGGGTTAGGATACTTGTTGGTTATCTCAACAAGATTGATTTTCTAGCTTGTGAGACAAATGATATTCTGTTTAAATCGCTTTTTTACCTGTGACAAGATTGTTATTCGTGTTCATTTAGTTTCTAGTGATAATTTTTCATATCAATCGACTCCACTGAAAAGGGAATAATAAGTCAGCAAGATTAAAGCAAAGTTTTGTAAAACAGCGATAAATAGAAATAATACAGCAGCACACTCAATTGCCCAAAAAGATATTTAATGTATCACATCTATTTACTACTGTAATTGGGTTTGATCCTATCCTATTTAATCAGACACTTGTTAAACATTATTCAAAGATCTGAATCAACAAAAGCAGGAGTAAAAACCTTTTCAATAGTATTCCTAAGTAAATGGAAAAAAATTGTAAGAGTTCCACAGAACCCAGTGTCTCACACCCACTTTATAAATCTCATAAATGTTTTGAGAACTTTAACTGCAGACTGTAATGTTAACTAGAAGAAGTCCATATATAAGTAACATACCGATAAATAGGGAATAACGTGACGGTACCCAAATTGCACCTATTTTGACAGTTTTTTCAACTACGTTTTTTTATGATCAAGACAAACATTTCCATTTTGTGTTTATTTTGTAGCCGTATCCTTCTTTATTATATAGGTACACCAATTAGATTTTCAATTCTTATGGAATCATAGAAAAATTGGTCTGAACTAACCTCCAAACCATCAATGATTCTGTAATGAGGAGTACCCAAATTGCATCCATGCTTAAATTTGCATCGTCAAAAGTCGAATAACAGAGCTTTTGTTTATTTTTTTCAAATATTTTGAACAATTGGATATTTGTCCATGCTTACTCTTCATTTTTAAGAAATTGATACTTGAAACATATTGTATTTGCTAATTTTAAAAAGATGACGTTTTGATGACGTCGCATGGCGACGTTTCAGTACATTTTGCTTTTTCAATAAACACTTCATCTGTTGATAAATACTGTAAACGTTTTGTGTATATCTTAATATATTTACCTATGTTAAAAGACGTGCATACTATCGGATCATAAAAATACAACATTTTTAGTCTCTAGGAAATCTTGTAAGATTTCCACTGCTATTTTTGCTAAATAGGTGCAATTTGGGTACCGTTACGTTATATATCTTTACAAACTTTCCATCTCAATACTAGCTTTTGATCATAAACAAGCTTTTATCCAAATTTGGTACAAATCCAGGATAGTTTCAGAAAATTATTGAATGTAATGTTAACTGGCAAAAAAACTAAGTCCATTTATAAGTAAAATACGGATAAACAGGAATTTTCTTTTTTATCAAATTTATTTTTAGATACAATGTATGATCATAAACAAGCTTCTGTCCAAATTTGGTACAAATCCAGGATAGTTTCAGAAAATTATTGAATGTAATGTTAACTGGCAAAAAAACTAAGTCCATTTATAAGTAAAATACGGATAAACAGGAATTTTCTTTTTTATCAAATTTATTTTTAGATACAATGTATGATCATAAACAAGCTTCTGACTCCAAGTTTGGTAAGAAAGTTATTAAAATTTTTAAAACTTTAACCACAGAGTGAATGTAATGTCAACTGCCAGAAAAACTAAGTTCATCTATAAGTAAAATACGAAAAATAAGGATTAATTTTTTTAAAATGACTTCTGGATATAAAAATAATATTGCATCTTAATTATGCAGTGAAAATGGACAACACAATTTTCACTAGGACAATATCAAATACAGTCACCAACATTGGGTAAGGTGTTTAACAAATACAAATACAATCATTCCTTAAGACTTTACATGTGCTTGTTATCATAATTTATGTTACAATGAATTTTTTAATGAACTTACTAAGCTTGCATGTTGTCTATTTTTTTATTTTTTTTTTTCAACTGTAATAAGTCTTTAAATTAATACACATTATTAATTTGGAATTTTACATTTTGTCTCACATTTTTTCTTTTGTTTTGAAGAATAGTTTTCAATACTTTTAAAGTTTAACTTAATTTTATATTTAAATGTCACAAGGACACATTGAAGTATTAAATTCTAATGATCTGTAAGTATTTGACCCCTTGTTAATTTGACCATTGTAACTTTGTATATTCTGTAAATATGAGGATAAATAGTTAATGCAAGACTAATTTGACATTTAACAGTTTTCTTCTCATATACTTTATAATGGTATCATACTAAACTCCTTACAGGAAGGATTGTACATGTACTTGATTTTCATATAATGAAGACATAATCTTTCAATCAGTGTAATTGAGGTCTGGAGCTGGCATGTCAGTAACTGCTAGTACTTCATTGTTATAAATTTATGCATCATTGTCTTTTTGGTTAGTTTCTTTTGTTACCTATTCTGACATCAGACTAAGATTTCTTTTAAAATGAGTTTAACTGTGCATATTGCTATGTGTTTCTTTATTCTACATATATAGATCTCACAAAACATGTGTAACATAGCAGCATTTTTGCACCTGTTCCAATTCAGGAACCTCTGACCTTTGTTAGTCTTGTATGTTTTTTAATTTTAGTTCATTTAAATGTTTTAAAGTTTAGTATGACATCCATTTTCACTGAACTATTTTATTTCGGGACAGCTTAGGACCACCTCTTGGGGCAGGATTTTCTCACTGTGTTGAAGATCCATTGGTGCCTTCAGCTGTTGTCTGCTCTTTGGTTGGGTTGCTGTCTCTTTGACATATTCACCATTTCCATTATCAAATTTATTAACTGTAATTTTAAACGAGCATATTAGATAGGCTTGGTTCTTCATTTAGCATTTCCAATTTGGTTCAAAATTATATCCATGCATTGCTAGTAAAAGATTGTCCATGTTAAGGCAAAACTTTGTATGCGAAATATTAAAATTTCTTAGCTTTTCTGAATCTGTACACTATACCGATTAAAATGATGTCTTACTTTAAGGATTGTGACCATGAACAGCTTTTTTTCTATGTCGCCTAGTAGTGGCATTTTGGCCAGTCTGGCAAGCAGTTTAACTGGCAAATTCCAAACATATTCTGTATCACATGTTCATCAGTTTTAGAAAGATATGTTTGAAAGATGTTGTCTGGATATTTTCAATTGAAACTGAATTATATCAAAATTATGTTATTTCAATATAAAATCAAGATATTTAAAAATAATGCTCTTTAAACATTAAGAACAAATATTTCCAGAAAATATGCTATTCACATGAGTATAAAACATGAGTATAGCCAGACATATCACGTCAAAAACATGTTTTTGAATGATATTTTGGTGATATTTTGCAATATATTTTTAAAATATCAATAAAATGTTTTTGTGCTACCTGGGAAGGATTCCTAATGAGCACTACTTCCTATGTGCAACTTCAAAACTTTTGGGTGATTTGACGATTCTGGTCATTTTTTTTTGTTATCCAGAATTAAAAGTATTTATTACATTGGTTGCAATGAATTACATTGATTTCCCAGTTAGATAAAAACCGATAATTTCACATGTGAAATAAACGGAGTTATTTCACTCTCTGACGTCATACAACAATAGGCGTTGTCAAGACGTCGATAACGTCGGATCAAAACAAATTGTCAATGCGTAGGAAAAAGATATAGTTCCTTACATTTTCCACATTAATTTCATAAAAAAGCCATTTGCCAATGTAATAAAAAGAATAACTAATCGCCGTATTTGAATATCAAAAATAAGACAACTTGTGACCGAACGCCGCTATGGATTAAACTCGTGCAGCGCACTCGTTTAATCCATGCGTCGTTCGGTCACGCGTTGTCTTATTTTTGATATTCAAATACGGCGATTAGTTATGCTATAATTAAAAGGTTTCAATTAGTTATTTATAACATAGTAGCCAGCTAGATAATAACAATGGTAAGTATTTCAGCATTTATTGGGTAGAACACAAATCTAGGGTGCTCGCATAATGCAGCTTAATTGCATAAAAATCCTTCCAAAGAACATGGGGAAAAAAAGGCCTAATTTGAACATAAAAAACCTGAAACCAGGCCATGTGCACATCCATAAAGACATTTTACATAATCAAAACTGTTTGAAATTTATAGGTTTTTATCTGGCCTTTCAAAAAAAATCTTGTTTCAGGGTACAGTCTCCTGCTCCGAAAAGAGCTACAGTGTCTGCAAATAAGTTTTCAATTTTTACTGCCATAAAAACAGGATGTTTACAGTGTTGTCTCCCCTCAAAACATGTATATTTAATATCATTTTAAAATTATTTCAATGATTCATCCTGTTTTAATTGAAAGCAAATTAACTAATATTTACAATCAAATACAAAAAACATGATACTTTTTCACCAATTAAGTAAGTAAACAGGGGTTTCCCTCCATGGTTATTTTTAGTTGGGGAATAACCCCTAGTTTTTTATACCAACTGTTTATAGCACCCTAAGCAAGTGTGGCAACTTACATATAATGTTCTTTAGTACCTTCCAATCCCAATGATTGACCATCTGTTTAATATGATGTAATCATTATGTCAATTTAATGGTTATAAGCATTATTCTTTTGAGAAATAAATTATTGCTTTAATTTGTAAATAAATGTGTACAGTCTTCTACAGAACCCTGTGTCTCACCTACGATTGTGGCAATATAAAAGTATAATGTTAACTTAAAAAGTGAGTCCATTTATCAGTAAAATAAATACAGAATTAAACTTTTGTCTCACATTTAAGATTTCCGATAGGGTTTAAATATTTTTCCCAGTTGAAGTCTGAGTTCATATATATTTAATTTATCAATATGTCAAAATTTTAACCATTGTTCAGTGAAAGATTTTCGTTGATAAACAAAAGCAGCACAATACAAATTTATTTTTCATACCATCCATTCCAATGGATAGGTACTGTCTTTTTTGTTAAGATTTTGCTAAAATTTCACTTATCTCTCGAATTCAGAAAATAAAATTGGGGGTAAATTCCTGAAGCAGCTCCATAATAGCAGGTTGACAACTTTTATATATAAAGCAATCTATTTGCTGTTTATTAAGTGGTAATTATCATTATTTTGAAAGTTATCTTACTGATACTGTAGACATTAGTAACAAGGCGAGTATAAATACAATAAAATTTGTATTTAAATTTACACACTTAACAAATACATTGCTACAAATGATGACTGGTAAGTTCAGAAAGATGGAAATACACCTCAAGGGGAATAGGTCTACAATTGGAGATACAGAGGGTATTAACAGCACCAACTTTGTAAAAATAAGGATACGTGGTATGCCTAACAATTAAACTATTGACCAGAGACCAAACGATACATGTTAGCAGCTAAAGGTCAACAACGTACCACCTTCAACAATGAACATAAGCTGAATTCATACATGTGACAAGCATTCCTATTAAAATGAATGATCACTGATCTACCATCTAATCACACTAACCTGATAACATCATGTCTTGCCAGTTAGGATAATCTGCCACTTTCCTTGTATCAATTGGGAAATGTTTAAAATTCCATGAGAACTTCGCATTAGTCAGTTCTGACAGTGAACAAGATGGACAAACTGCTACCAGAGACAGTATAGAAGTGGTTGCTGTTTTCTTCATACAGTTTAGACGACATCTTAAATTAAATTAGATAATTGTTATCAATATGTTTTCAAAAAATTTATAAATTAATACTTATAAATTTAAATATACAAAATAATTAAACCCAAGAAAATCCAAACATTCAAAATCTTAATTATTCTACCATACAGTTCCTGATAAAAAATTTCTTAGTATGCTTTTAAAATGATCAATCCTAGATCAGACAGAGTTAAGTGTGGTTATATTAGTATTTACATCTTGTCAGGCAGACACCTTTGTAGATTGTTACACTGTAAAACACAGGGTGTCTAGCTTGTTATATTTATACAATCACTATTTATTTATTGGGCTGAATACAAATATAAGCTAACAATTTCCCAAGTTTATAATACAATGTAATAAGTCTCAGTGTTAAAAACTGTACATGTATATTCTGGTATACAAAGTGTATACATGTTAAATGCAGGGCCAGTAGAAAAAGTACTATCGAGTTTGCTTTCAGTAGCTGTCACTAATCTTGAATATCATATCATTTAGTTTTGTTTTATCTGTAGTAGTCCAAGATTGGTTTGATGTCCACTTTGGGGACTGTGGGACCTAAATTATCTTAATTATCTATCATATTGGTCTCTTAGAAATATGAGTTTTTCTTTAAATAATTGTACAAATAATTGAGACAAAATAGGGATGTCTCATTTAACCCTGCACTCTTTTCATGTGTGTTTCCCAATCCATAAAAAAAAATATATCTGTTTTCTGTTTTCTGTGGTAGTAAATTCTTAGCATTGTGTTTAGTCTCATAACATATGAGCTGCGTCAGATAGAAATCGACCTAATGTAAGTGCACGTATACATGTACATTGCTAATACTTTGATTGTTTTTGTGAAATTCAAATGCGGAATTAAAGATGGATGTTGGTCTGATTTGAGGGTATTTGTATATTGAGTCAATTTTCAAACAGTTACAGACTTTGCATAGAATTTTTTGTCAACCCAAAATTAGTTAACAGATGTTTGGATATTTTTTTGCATAAGGTCGATTTCTATCCGACGCAGCTCATATATTAAAGTTGCATAACATTTGGAAAGGCAAATGAAAGTAAGAAAGCTTTAAATAAATTCAGCACTTTTTTTCATTTGTAAAGGTGTTTAACTCTAGAACATTTAGTGATAACACCAAAATTCAACTTGATCTGTATTTTGTGGTTATAAGCATTGTGTATATGTTACATTAAACTTGGTTGAGGCAAACTAAAATTAGAAAACATTAAAGAAAAATTCAGCATTTTTTCATTTGTAAAGGCATAAGTCTAGAACGGTCAAAGTGAAGCCACCAAAATTGAAACTTGACCAGTGTTTTGTGGTAGTTAGCATTGTGTATAAGTTTCATAACATTTGGTTGAGGCTCACTTAAGTTAGAGAACAGAGACGAAAAATTCAGCACTGTTCCATTGGTAAAGGAGCATAACTCTAGGTTGCAGTCTTTTAATTGACTGCTCCAAAGGCTTACATGCAAACAGCTGATCTTTGAAAAGAAATAAAAATGCTACATATCATGTATGTACTAATGTAAAATTGTGATTTAATCGAGAAAAAAAAGTGGGTCATGCCACGAAGAATAAAAAGTTATGTAATCCTGAAGTCAAAACATTTTTTTTCTACTTTCTGTTTGCTGTTTTTACTAGGCCGCACCACTTCCAGTAAACATGATATCTATCCACTTTTCTGGATTGATATTCCCAAAAGATGCAAGATTTGTTAAAAGTCTATATATATGTTTCAATTCAGCATAAACCTATAATCAAACAGAAAAAATTGAGTTCTGAAAAAAATTCAGAAAAAAATGCACTATTTTGTTTCCTTCCATGTTTTGACATGCACCAGAAACTGGAGTTGTATTGTAATACAAGACTGGTACCTCAAGAACAGTTTAAGTGACACCACCAAATCTGGATCTGTGTTTTGTGTTATTTAGCATCGTGTATAATTTAAAAAAACATTTGGTTGATGTGAACTAAATTTAGAGAACGTAAACCAACTTTTGGATGTGTGGACGTACATACAGACACGGGTAAAACTTAATGCCCCCTTCAGTACAGTGAGGGCATCAAAATAGACACAAAGCACTTGCAGTAACTGAAAGCTATCTTAAAGCCAATAACAAACAATTGATAAATCAAGTTTTTGCATACTTAAGAACTTACTCTAATTCTAGTTCTGGTGGATCTCCATCTATTGTCTGAGCATGCTGTACAAAATATCCGTATGAACCTTCAAAGTAGGCTCGCAGGTATATAAGATAACCAACTCCATTAACCACGTCCTGTCTCTGTACCTGTAACTCAGCATAACCATCAGTCTTAGGACTAAAGTGGGAACACCGATTGTCATCCACTAAACCATACAGCCAATTCGTATAGTTTTTCTCTATCATTTCTAACCTATTCCAATCCACTTGGTTTATACGTAATATAATATTGTAAAAGTCCCTCAAAAAGTCAAGGTAGAAATGTTCAAATTTTTTCTCTGTTTTCGTTATATACAACTGAAGAAAGTCGTCCATTTTGATATAATCTGTTAATTGTAACCCTTTCTCCATTATATCAACATGAGATGCATACATATTAATGGTAGAATTCATCAGCTCAAGGTCATCACGAATATCTTTAAATGTTCTTAACCAATCATCTAGGACTATAAGAAATGGTGAATTAGTTGTCAAATCTTCTATAGGTACACCTTCAAAGTTGTAAAGGCTTAACATTGTAAAATAACTATCTGAAAGAAGGTCAAGAAAATCCATTAAGTGTTCAACAAATAAAGACCCCTCATAGAAAAGGTCATTAACTAGCTCATTAAACTCATTCCTAACTACCTCGTTATCATCTGGTAGAATTATCTCCTTGAATATCTTTGGTTGAGCATCTTTGTACAGTTCTTTCATATATTTAATATGGAAGAAATCCTGAAACGGTCTGGTTTCTATAACATAGTAATAATAATTTGTATAGTTAGCATTGACATATGAATCATATCTTGACGAACCATCGTCCTGACCTGCTACGTAACTTGTCTTATATCTTTCTCGTATAGTTACATTGTAATCATCAGCTAACTTCCCAGTAGCATTATCCAGGGATTGTACATGCGTATATAAAGATGAAGCGTTTATTCTGTTTAATTTCTCATTAACTTCTTGTAAGAAATCTGTGTCGTACCATTTCTCCACATTTTGCTGTTCAAGAAATACAAACAACGGATCAATCTTGAAACTAAGTAGTTTGTAAATGTCGTTTGTGACAAAGTTCAAGCACGCCCAATCAAAAACAAGACCTGATGGATCCCCGGGACCATTCTTCAAACTATATGACCTTGACTTTCCATCCAAGGTCACGGAACCTTCACCAATATATCTGCCTGTTCCTCCTTTAATGAACGTGTTTGGTGGTGGATGCTCTATTTTTAGATACATAGATTCGCCCATCCAGTGTGTGAAGTCTTCAGGATAACCGATCTTGACATGTAAACGATATAACCCGGGTTTAAGGTCATGTGGTTGGAGTGAAAAATAAAAAGAGCTACTGGTACGATTTTCTTTGATCTCTGTGACTGTACTGTTATTATCAGTTATTCTTTTAAATAGCTCCCACGAATAAAATATTGATGTATTGGTAAAACATAAGTTCTGAGCCAGTGCTTCAATAATAACCTTAGCCGATGTGTAAACAACCATAGGGGAATCTTCGGACAAATAATTCTGATCAAACACTTCACTAGTCAGACAAGGAGGTATCACTGAAATGAAAACATAGCTGGTTAAATTATTAAATATGGTGGCATAAATGAAACCAAACAAAAAAATAACGCTGGTTAAATATAGTGGCATAAATGAAATCAAACAAAAACATTGCTGGTTTAATATGGTGGCATAATTGAAATCAAAGAAAATAAATTGCCTTGCTGAGCACAGCTGAATACGACCGCATGAGTCTAACCCTAAAAAGTTGGCGCCAAAATGCCAACAATATTCACGCTTGATACTTAAAAATATTTGACACATAATATAGGTTTCTGCCACAGAATAACTGTAGTCAAAGAACTTAATAATTGGTAATATGAATTGAATTTGTATTAAAAAATTTTGCTATTGTGCAATGCACTATGCTGTTGAATATAAACCCGCACAAAAAAATATTTAAAGAAATATCTTTTTTTAATTTCTGAAATTTAAAATGAGAAAAAATAGTACCCCCATTTTTTTCCACCTTTCTCTTTTCCTTATTCCAAAAAAATAACTCATTTCCTCGAGATAAATTCAAATTTAAATTCAAATTTCTAATATAGTGAGCAACCATAACTACCCTTTTAAATACAAATGTTTTACTATCATTTAGTAAAAATGTATATTGTGAATTTTAATTATAAATTGTAAAAATATGTTTATGGGTGTTTTTCAATAAAAACGTACTTTCTTGTCCCAGCCACTTAAAAAAAAATGTGTTTGATCTTTGCAAGTAATTTTTTGTGCAGTCAGTACATTGAATTTTTTTAACATTTTTAAGCAAAGAAACAGTTTATTTTTTAGAGGGATTGATAAGATGTTGATTCCTGAATGGTCCAAAACAACCAAAATGGCATGTCCCTAGACCGCCTGTTCAACATTCATACTCTCAAATATCGTAAAAAAATGTAGAAATAAATATTAATTTGACTTAATATAAGTTCTTTAATAATTCAAAAGTATGTTTAGAGCCAACATATTTTAATAAACAGCTTTTAACATAGGATTTTTTATTTTAAAAGGTGTGTCTCTAACACGATGTCCACTGTGAAACGAAGTCATTAAAACTTGCTTATAAACAGTTTTATAAAATCAATGTAATTTTTTGTTTGCAAGAGATATAAACATTAGGGTCTTACAAAAGAAGTGATGCTTTTATAACGGCAATTAAACTGTTGGTAAGAAAAATTGAGCACATCAAATGGACTAGAGTGATACCGTATTTTTGTAAATGTCCACTATGAAACGGGTCAAATCTCCTTCAGTAACTGGTTTTAAAATTATGAAAAAAATTTCAGTGTACAGCTTAATAACGCTTTGATGAATACAGTCAGTCTTGTTACTATTGCAATATTGGGGTTGTGAGAAAAAAAAAACATGTGAATACGTCCCCTACGAAACGGTCACCTACGAAACAAGTTTGGGAGAAAAACGTTTCGTAGTGGACACTACCACTACCATGCAGTCTTTTTTTACTCTTTTTTCAATTATATTCGTGCAAAGCAAATAACAAAGGTTAGTTTCATGTAATTTTTATTATGTTTTTATTAACATAGAATAGGGTTGATGTCAACTACGAAACTTTTTGTCCACTACGAAACAGTTTTGTCAACTACGAAACGCATCAAAATGTCCACTACGTAACATGAGTTGTACCTTCATATGTGAAGTACTGTCTAATATTTATCGATAAAAAATGGTTCTCAAATTCAGAAAAAAATGAGATTTTTCTAGTATATAAAGTAAACAAACTGGAATGTCTATAGGAAACATTTAAAATTACAAAAATATGTGTGTTTAGAAGCAGTACACAAATTATGAAAATAATATAATTTTAAAAAAGTATTTAAGATTGCACTTTTTGTTTACAAACAGGTCTATAATAGAGGTATTTAAAATAACTCTTGAAAATAAATTTTAGACTAGTTGATTTTCCATTTTTTTTAGGTCTGAAAGGAACGCTTTTATTGAAAAACGCCCTTATATGTATATAGTACAATGTATATCTTAAAAGTCTCTCATAAATCTTTTTAAGATTGGTACATGCAATGCAAATGTTTTAATGTTTTAAATCTATGTATGTGAATCTCATTTTATGTTTGTATGTGGTGAGACTATAATAAAATATTGAATCTGAATCTACATCATACATCTTAAAATACAAAACAACATAAATAGTCATGGCTAAAATTAATATTAATTAATAGTAACTTTTAAAAACAAATTGACATCTAAAGCATAATCAACTAAAGACAATCATCATTGTTTAATACATAATTTACAACCAGTGTACGGGAGGTAATCAAACATTGTTGTTTTATTATATTAATTGGGATTGGATTACCTCCCTTAGACTGCTTTTAAAGTGAGAGGGTTAGCGCTATAGAACCAGGTTTAATCCACCATTTTCTACATTTGAAAATGCCTGTACCAAGTCAGGAATATGACAGTTCTTGTCCATTCGTTTTTGATGCGTTTTGTTTTTTGATTTTGCCATGTGATTATGGACTTTTCAAATTGATTTTCCTCTGAGTTCAGTATTTTTGTGATTTTACTTTTTAAATCGTCTTCTTAATTGTCCTTTAACCAGAAAAAAACTTATTTCCCCTATTTTTGCCTCTAATTCCTATATGGTTTGAGCCATGTCTCCAAATAGTAAATCCTAAACATCCCTTTGTTGTTTGGTCACTTGTGATATACTTTTAGACAGATTAATACACTTTCACACAGATTAATACACTTTAACACAAGGTATTGTCTGGAAAATACAGAAAAACTTATTTGAGCCCCTTTTCCCCAATTCCTAAACATTTGGGGCCATGACCCTCAAAATCAATCCAAACCTGCCTTTAGTGGTTATAAACCTTGTGTCAAAATTTTTTTAATTTCTATTTGCTTATACTAAAGTTATTATACCAAAACCATCTGTCTCCTGACGACGCTGATGAAGACAACGTGATACCCCTATACAAATTATTTTTTTTAATTTTTGCAATAAAAATTGCTGATTAAACATGTTGGCATAAATGAAATCAAGCAAAATCATTGCTGGTAAATATGGTGGCATAAATGAAATCAAACAAAAACATTGCTGGATAAATATGGTGGCATAAATGAAATCAAACAAAAGTATTTCTAGTTACACAATGCAATGCAATGCAATAAATGAAACCAAACAAAAACATCACTGGCTAGACAATTCCCAATAAAAAGGGTGTTCTATTTGTCAAGCTGAAATCTCCTGGTTTTATTGTTTTGATCCTATTCTCCTCTATCTATTATATTGGATATTCTACTTGTTAGTTTAAAGAATTATAGATAGAGAGATTTGCACATGTATATCATGTGATAAGCTGTAACATATGTCTTTCTGGGATAACAGGTGTTGTTGGTTTGCTGTCTTTTATTATAGCTATGTTACCTGTACATAAACCAGTTTCATTAGCCATTCCCTCACAAGGTTCTCTCTAATAGCTATGTTACCTGTACATAAACCAGTTTCATTAGCCATTCCCTCACAAGGTTCTCTCTAATAGCTATGTTACCTGTACATAAACCAGTTTCATTAGCCATTCCCTCACAAGGTTCTCTCTAATAGCTATGTTACCTGTACATTAACCAGTTTCATTAGCCATTCCCTCACAAGGTTCTCTCTAATAGATATGTTACCTGTACATAAACCAGTTTCATTAGCCATTCCCTCACAAGGTTCTCTCTAATAGCTATGTTACCTGTACATAAACCAGTTTCATTAGCCATTCCCTCACAAGGTTCTCTCTAATAGCTATGTTACCTGTACATTAACCAGTTTCATTAGCCATTCCCTCACAAGGTTCTCTCTAATAGCTATGTTACCTGTACATTAACCAGTTTCATTAGCCATTCCCTCACAAGGTTCTCTCTAATAGATATGTTACCTGTACATAAACCAGTTTCATTAGCCATTCCCTCACAAGGTTCTCTCTAATAGCTATGTTACCTGTACATAAACCAGTTTCATTAGCGATTTCCCTCAACAAGGTTCTCTCTAATTGCTATGTTACCTGTACATTAACCAGTTTCATTAGCAATTCCCTCACAAGGTTTTCTCTAATAGCTATGTTACCTGTACATAAACCAGTTTCATTAGCCATTCCCTCACAAGGTTCTCTCTAATAGATATGTTACCTGTACATAAACCAGTTTCATTAGCCATTCCCTCACAAGGTTCTCTCTAATAGCTATGTTACCTGTACATTAACCAGTTTCATTAGCAATTCCCTCACAAGGTTCTCTCTAATAGATATGTTACCTGTACATAAACCAGTTTCATTAGCCATTCCCTCACAAGGTTCTCTCTAATAGCTATGTACCTGTACATAAACCAGTTTCATTAGCCATTCCCTCACAAGGTTCTCTCTAATAGCTATGTTACCTGTACATAAACCAGTTTCATTAGCCATTCCCTCACAAGGTTCTCTCTAATAGCTATGTTACCTGTACATTAACCAGTTTCATTAGCAATTCCCTCACAAGGTTTTCTCTAATAGCTATGTTACCTGTACATAAACCAGTTTCATTAGCCATTCCCTCACAAGGTTTTCTCTAATAGCTATGTTACCTGTACATAAACCAGTTTCATTAGCCATTCCCTCACAAGGTTCTCTCTAATAGCTATGTTACCTGTACATAAACCAGTTTCATTAGCCATTCCCTCACAAGGTTCTCTCTAATAGCTATGTTACCTGTACATAAACCAGTTTCATTAGCGATTCCCTCACACGGTTCAAATAGCTAGGTTACCTGTACATAAACCAGTTTCATTTGCAATTCCTTCACAAGGTTCTCCGGAACAGACAGGTTCAGGATCAGAACAGTTACGTGATCTTGTATGATTCCCAATACCGTAAATAGATGTAATATTCTCTGGTAAACAGGTAGACCATTCTCCCCAAGTAGACCAGCCACCATCCACTAGACCTGAAAAATATCAGTGATTGAATTAATATACCATTCTCCCCAAGTAGACCAGCCGTCATCCACTGGACCTGAAAAATATCAGTGATTGAATTAATATACCATTCTCCCCAAGTAGACCAGCCACCATCCACTAGACCTGAAAAATATTAGTGATTGAATTAAGACCATTCTCCCCAAATAGACCAGCCACCATCCACTAGACCTGAAAAATATCAGTGATTGAATAAAGTACCATTCTCCCAAGTATACCAGCCACCATCCACTAGACCTGAAAAATATCAGTGATTGAATTAATAGACCATTCTCCCCAAATAGACCAGCCACCATCCACTAGACCTGAAAAATATCAGTGATTGAATAAAGTACCATTCTCCCCAAGTAGACCAGCCATCATCCACTAGACCTGAAAAATATCAGTGATTAAATTAATGTACCATTCTCCCCAAGTAGACCAGCCTTCATCCACTATACCTGAAAAATATCAGTGATTGAATTAATGTACCATTCTCCCCAAGTAGACCAGCCATCATCCACTAGACCTGAAAAATATCAGTGATTGAATTAATGTACAATTTCTCCCCAAGTAGACCAGCCATCATCCACTAGACCTGAAAAATATCAGTGATTGAATTAATGTACCATTCTCCCCAAGTAGACCAGCCATCATCCACTAGACCTGAAAAATATCAGTGATTGAATTAATGTGCCATTCTCTCCAAGTAGACCAGCCACCATCCACTAGACCTGAAAAATATCAGTGATTGAATTAGTGTACCATTCTCCCCAAGTAGACCAGCCTTCATCCACTAGACCTGAAAAATATCAGTGATTGAATTAATGTACCATTCTCCCCAAGTAGACCAGCCATCATCCACTTGACCTGAAAAATATCAGTGATTGAATTAGTGTACCATTCTCCCAAGTAGACCAGTCTTTATCCACTAGACCTGAAAAATATCAGTGATTGAATTAATGTACCATTCTCCCCAAGTAGACCAGCCACCATCCACTGGACCTGAAAAATATCAGTGATTGAATTAATGTACCATTCTCCCCAAGTAGACCAGCCACCATCCACTAGACCTGAAAAATATCAGTGATTGAATTAATGTACCATTTTCCCCAAGAGTAGACCAGCCATCATCCACTAGACCTGAAAAATATCAGTGATTGAATTAGTGTACCATTCTCCCCAAGTAGACCAGCCATCATCCACTGGACCTGAAAAAATATCAGTGATTGAATTAATGTACCATTCTCCCCAAGTAGACCAGCCACCATCCACTGGACCTGAAAAATATCAGTGATTGGATTAGTGTACCATTCTCCCCAAGTAGACCAGCCACCATCCACTAGACCTGAAAAATATCAGTGATTGAATTAATAAACCATTCTCCCCAAGTAGACCAGCCACCATCCACTAGACCTGAAAAATATCAGTGATTGAATTACTGTACCATGCCTCCTAAATAGTCAATTTACAAATTGAACAATGCTCCACAAATACACTCATTACATGGACTCTGTTTTCAAAGAAGATCAACTGCTTTTTTTTCAAGTGAACCAATGATTTAAATGTTCAACAAAGTACAATTTTGATATGGACTAATATCAAAACATACCAAATCTTCTTATATCAAAACATACCAAATCTTCTTATATCAAAACATACCAAATCTTCTTATATCAAAACATACCAAATCTTATTATATCTTCTTATATCAAAACATACCAAATCTTCTTATATCAAAACATACCAAATCTTCTTATATCAAAACACACCAAATCTTCTTATTTCAAAACATACCAAATCTTCTTATATCAAAACATATCAAATCTTCTAATATCAAAACATACCAAATCTTCTTATATCAAAACATACCAAATCTTTTTTATTCAAAACATACCAAATCTTCTTATATCAAAACATACCAAATCTTCTTATATCAAAACACACCAAATCTTCTTATATCAAAACATTCCAAATCTTCTTATATCAAAACATATCAAATCTTCTAATATCAAAACATACCAAATCTTCTTATATCAAAACATACCAAATCTTTTTATACATGTATCTATAATTTGTAGGCAGCATAGTATCAATTCATTTTGTACAAGCTCAAAACACTAGCAACATATAATTGAAGTGTAAATATGGTCGGCTATCAACATACCACAGTCCTTTGTGAGTGTATCTACACCAAGAACGCTGCAATTCCTGCCCCCATTACACGGTGAAGGGTTATCACATGTTCTGTATCTACTAGATTTCCCTTTACAATTAATGGAACAGTCCTCCCATTCTGTCCAGGTCGAATAATTCCCATTTATTTTTTCTACAAAGAATTAAATTAAAGATATTAGATGATTTTCCACAAAGTAAACTATTGTTCTTGCTAGTGAGATCTTAAAATCACAATGTAAAATCCTTCTCAGTGCCAACCAACCAAGACAATAATATTAAAAGTTTAGATAAAGCTAAGTAATATGCTGCAAGTTAGTTCAGAACCATATTTTATCCTGGGGAGAATTTGTCACAGTAATTTTTTTCCAGACATGGTATTTCACAGGTAGATTGTTTCCAGAGGAGTGAAAATCTATCTGTGTTATGCAGATAGTATGTACCAGTGTATATTTTCCGTTCCATATTTCACAGAACCTTGTGAAATGAAGTCCCATTGACTACTATGTAAGTTACTCATAATCAATATATACCTGACTATAATTATAAATGTTTCACAAAGGTAGAACAAATTTGTATTATTTATCAATCAAAGGGAGGTAATAATGAGTAATTTATATTTTAAAGATATTATTATATTCCTGAATCTATTTCATAGTGAAATTTTTCCTTGAATCTTATTTTTTATATTCATTTATATAAAAAGATGACCTAAAGTATGATTAAATAATACAGATAATATTTCACAGGTAAATACTATCCAGCTATTGAAATTGCTTGTGTTCCAATATATTTTTATGCTATGATTTATCTGATTTCAATATAATCAACAGATAGAATTTCACGGCAAAGGAAAAAATATCCTTGGGAAATATTTTCCTCCGGATAAAAAAATAACAAGAACTACTGTGACATTTTTTCCACCGGATCAAATTTCACCCCAATATAATTTTGCTTTACACATGGAGTGTCTATTAGATAAAGTCTCACTCTTTTTAAATACCTTTCAACAATAAGTCTCTCAATTGTTTTCTCACTAATCTATAAAGTCCATCCATTATATATAATGTTTTAAATGCTATTTTGTCTTATAACATTAAGAGATTTTTTTAGCTATAAATTATTCACAATAACAAGCACCTGTTTTAATTGACCTTAAACATGTTAAACAATGTATGTACCTGTATCCTACTAACAATAACTTTGTTCAGAACCATAGCATAAAATAACGTCCCTCATGAAATATTATCTGCTGAACAATTTCAATAGTAAAACATTGTCCACAAACAACATTTTATAATAAAATAATGTCTAGGACAAGACATCATTATGAAATAGTGTATTCCTCCATGAAATTTCCTAAGATTCTTCCTGACAAAATTTCATTGTAAATTTCTGAAGGAATTTAGACAGATTTTTCATAATTTTGACCATCAACTGTAATTCTTAACACTACAGGATAAAGACTGTTTCAAAATTACAAGTGTAAACATTAATAACAGTCACTTAATCAAGTTTATGACATTTATTTAAGATTTTTAGTTGATAATTTAGGACTGAAAATACACAGACAGAGAAATCACAGACAGACAAATGAAGATCTGTTTACGGATGGACAGTCAGATGGACAAGGGTATACCATAATATACATCCCGTCTTAGACAGACATAAATAAATAAAGGTTTACCAGTTGTAAAATAACATGTCTGACACTCTTCATCTGTCCAGTGTCCTGTACTAAACTGTCTCTGTCTAGACCGATATCCCTCACAAGAGTCCACTGATCCTGGATAGTACATACAAGGTCCCCAAACACTCCATTCTAGCCAATATCCTTCAACTGCACCTGTACAAAATAATTACAAATAACTGTTATTTTGTTCAGACATTATGTATTCAAAGTGACACACAAAGTCAACACCTCAACTTTTTTTCAATTTACTCCAAAAATATATAAACTTATATCTTTCTCTTTTCTTGTCTTTTTTTTAAATTATTATTTAGCCATGGCATTGTCAGTTTATTTTTGATTTATGAGTTTGACTGTCCCTCTGGTATCTTTCGTCCCTCTTTTATACCTTCACTAACTTTATATCCCTGATACACACAAGCTGCATGATTACAAATAAAAATTGCATTTCATATATATATATATATATATTTGAATTATATCAAGCGTCTCTACGATGTTATTTTTAACTGTTTTATTGTATAAATTTCAAGATTGTTATAGTTTTATAATTGGAAAAGATCGATATGATTCATTTTACAATCTGAAAAGATCGATATGATTCATTTTACAATCGGAAAAGATCGATATGATTCATTTTACAATCGGAAAAGATTGATATGATTCATTTTACAATCGGAAAAGATTGATTCATTTTACAATCGGAAAAGATTGATATGATTCATTTTACAATTGTAAAAGATTGATATGATTCATTTTACATTCGGAAAAGATTGATATGATTCATTTTACAATCGGAAAAGATTGATATGATTCATTTTACAATCGGAAAAGATTGATATGATTCATTTTACATTCGGAAAAGATTGATATGATTCATTTTACAATCGGAAAAGATTGATATGATTCATTTTACAATCGGAAAAGATTGATATGATTCATTTTACATTCGGAAAAGATTGATATGATTCATTTTACAATCGGAAAAGATCGATATGATTCATTTTACAATCGGAAAAGATCGATATGATTCATTTTACAATCGGAAAAGATCGATATGATTCATTTTACAATCGGAAAAGATCGATATGATTCATTTTACAATCGGAAAAGATCGATATGATTCATTTTACAATCGGAAAAGATCGATATGATTCATTTTACAATCGTAAAAGATCGATATGATTCATTTTACAATCGTAAAAGATCGATATGATTCATTTTACAATCGTAAAAGATTGATATGATTCATTTTACAATCGTAAAAGATTGATATGATTCATTTTACAATCGTAAAAGATTGATATGATTCATTTTACAATCGGAAAATCGGAAAAGATTGATATGATTCATTTTACAATCGGAAAAGATTGATATGATTCATTTTACAATCGGAAAAGATTGATATGATTCATTTTACAATCGTAAAAGATTGATATGATTCATTTTACAATCATTTTACAATTGTAAAAGATTGATATGATTCATTTTACAATCGGAAAAGATTGATATGATTCATTTTACAATCGGAAAAGATTGATATGATTCATTTTACAATCGGAAAAGATTGATATGATTCATTTTACAATCGGAAAAGATTGATATGATTCATTTTACAATCGGAAAAGATTGATATGATTCATTTTACAATCGTAAAAGATTGATATGATTCATTTTACAATTGGAAAAGATTGATATGATTCATTTTACAATCGGAAAAGATCGATATGATTCATTTTACAATCGGAAAAGATCGATATGATTCATTTTACAATCGGAAAAGATTGATATGATTCATTTTACAATCGGAAAAGATTGATATGATTCATTTTACAATCGGAAAAGATTGATGATTCATTTTACAATCGGAAAAGATCGATATGATTCATTTTACAATCGTAAAAGATTGATATGATTCATTTTACAATCGTAAAAGATTGATATGATTCATTTTACAATCGTAAAAGATTGATATGATTCATTTTACAATCGGAAAAGATTGATATGATTCATTTTACAATCGTAAAAGATTGATATGATTCATTTTACAATCGGAAAAGATTGATATGATTCATTTTACAATCGGAAAAGATTGATATGATTCATTTTACAATCGGAAAAGATTGATATGATTCATTTTACAATCGGAAAAGATTGATGATTCATTTTACAATCGGAAAAGATCGATATGATTCATTTTACAATCGGAAAAGATCGATATGATTCATTTTACAATCGTAAAAGATTGATATGATTCATTTTACAATTGTAAAAGATTGATATGATTCATTTTACAATCGGAAAAGATTGATATGATTCATTTTACAATCGGAAAAGATTGATATGATTCATTTTACAATTGTAAAAGATTGATATGATTCATTTTACAATCGGAAAAGATTGATATGATTCATTTTACAATCGGAAAAGATCGATATGATTCATTTTACAATCGGAAAAGATTGATATGATTCATTTTACAATCGGAAAAGATTGATATGATTCATTTTACAATCGGAAAAGATTGATATGATTCATTTTACAATCGGAAAAGATCGATATGATTCATTTTACAATCGGAAAAGATTGATATGATTCATTTTACATCACAATAAAGCTAATGGAGCATATCAGTTATCTATTTATAGAGTCCCGTACATTTAATGTTTCCTTTTTGTTTGTTATTGGTGTTATTTTGTACACTTTTTAGGCGTTTGGTAGATGATTATATGTAAACAGGGCAGGGATGGGGTCGATTACTTTAAAAAATGTCATCGATTACATTACAATATACCTTATCGCTTATCCCGGCTGACCCGGCCGCTTGAACTTTTGACGTCAACAACAATCACTTTTCCATTGTGGCGTCAGATATTTTGTTTTATAACGTCAAACTTTTAAGGGAACCTGTGTAATATCCAGTAATGGCGGACAAATAGCGATAAGGTGTATTACACCTTATTTCCAATGTAATTGATTACATTAGACTACTTTTCTTTAAAGTAATCATGATTACTTGTGATTACTTATGATTACATTGTATATTGCAATATTGAAGAATTTCTAATAACTTTTTATCCTCACGAAAAAGCTAATTTTGGTGATTTTTTTTAAAGCCATAATTTATTACTCTTAATTAAAAGAATTTAGACAAGTACAGTGGCACATGTGTAATTTGATAACATAGCTATAGACAAGTGTCCTTTCTCTATGTAAAAGATTTTGTTTTTTCTACAAATTTAACCAACTGCCCAATTCACAAAAAACCTGGACAAATAATGAAAAATCAATCAAGTCAGTCAAGTATAGTTGTATTGTCTGTGAGGACATAATTGACACATCCATAAATGTTTTTACAGGTGATAATCACTACTTTCATTTTTTTAACAAACAATAGGTGAGCTTGGGTATTAAAATTTTATTGTCTTAATTGCAATATCAATAAAGTTATAATTGGTTAATTGTCATAATTTGTTTGAAAATTTTGAATACATATATTATTCATGGAAAACAAAATTTATTAAAATTGTCAAAAAATGAAATATGATTTTAAATTCCATTTTGAATTAAAAGGGATCATGAATGTCAAACCTCAAAGTCAAATTGGAACTAAATGTTTTCTGCTTTTGAATTTCATTGTAGTTTTATAAAAATATTGGGCATACTTATTTAAAATTGGAGTTATTATCAGAAGTGTTCAATCAATGAACAAAAATGCTTTCAAGACATACTCTTATATCATAAGAGCTCAATCTCACAAACACTGGAAAGCAAATTCCTTTAGTAAACTGTTAACAAAATAAAACACTTGGTTATACAAAACTTGTTCTATAGATGTTACTATTTATCACATTAAACAAAGTCCCATCATAGTGAATACTAGTTCCATGATATTTTTATTCATGCTTTACATTTTCATATTGTCCATCAAATACTATTTTCCTATATATATACCAGTATACAAGATTTGTAATCAGCATGTTATCATATGAATGTAATCTTAAAGTAATCTAAAAGTAATCATGATTACACCTGTTTTTGGCAATGTAATTGATTACATAACTATTACTTGTAATCAGAAATTGCATGATTACTGATTAGATAGGATTACATTGAAAAATATAATCGATTACAGCTGATGACGATTACTGATTATGATAACCCCATGTCTGAAACAGGGTAGATGATTATATGCAAATAAGAAGTGAATATGATATGTAAATAGGACAGGTCAACATACGTAAATACGTATAAAAGGAAGGTTAAACTTTGAATGTCTTACCATTGTGTGTTGTGTTGACACCATCTGTTGTTGAGGGATACACATCTGTAGTAAAACTGTTGATGGCAGTTGTTGTAGGGCAGTTGATGGCAATATCTGCACTAACGACAGTACTATAAGTATCTGTAGTATAACTGCTGGTGGCATCCTTAGTACTACCTGTGGCACGGTCTTCACTTGTGCTAATGCTGTACGTATCTATGGTATAACTGCTGGTGGCTTCATTCGGACTACTTGTGGCTTCAATTGTGCTAATGCTGTACGTATCTGTAGTATAACTGCTGGTGGCTTCATCAGGACTACTTGTGGCTTCACTTGTGCTAATGCTGTACGTATCTGTAGTATAACTGCTGGTTGCTTCATCAGGATTGCTTGTGGCTTCACTTGTGCTAATGCTGTACGTATCTGTAGTATAACTGCTGGTGGCTTCATTCGGACTACTTGTGGCTTCACTTGTGCTAATGCTGTACGTATCTGTAGTATAACTGCTGGTTGCTTCATCAGGACTACTTGTGGCTTCACTTGTGCTAATGCTGTACGTATCTGTAGTATAACTGCTGGTGGCTTCATCAGGACTACTTGTGGCTTCACTTGTGCTAATGCTGTACGTATCTGTAGTATAACTGCTGGTGGCTTCATCAGGACTACTTGTGGCTTCACTTGTGCTAATGCTATGTTTCACTGTAGACTCACTTATAAGGCTATCAGCAACAGTAGCATCATATATTTCTTTTGATGAGCTACCAGTGGCACTGGTCAGTTCAGATGTGTGGCTTTCAGTGGCTTCTTCTCTTGTGGTACTATGTATATTTGTTGATATACTTGTATAACTTTTATCTATAAATAAAATTAAAACTTGAAAATTAATCAACTACTTTTTCATCTGATTTTTGCAATCTGAGACCCGAAATCCCTTTTAAAATCTTATCAGAAAATTTGGGCATGATTTCATGGAACAAGCCTAGTAATATTGATTTTGGAAAAGGGTGTGTGCGTTATACAAATAATAATCTAATAAGAATCCTACCAAGAATTAATGATTAAACAGCATAAAACACTTGTTACATGTATAATTGTGAAGCAAAACACTTGTTACATGTATAAATGTGAAACAAAACACTTGTTACATGTATAAATGTGAAGCAAAACACTTGTTACATGTATAAATGTGAAGCAAAACACTTGTTACATGTATAATTGTGAAGCAAAACACTTGTTACATGTATAATTGTGAAGCAAAACACTTGTTACATGTATAATTGTGAAGCAAAACACTTGTTACATGTATAATTGTGAAGCAAAACACTTGTTACATGTATAATTGTGAAGCAAAACACTTGTTACATGTATAAATGTGAAGCAAAACACTTGTTACATGTATAAATGTGAAGCAAAACACTTGTTACATGTATAAATGTGAAGCTACCTTATATCATATGAATATGTTAATTAAATAATATTGACAGTACAGTGGAGGAACAAAGACATGTCAGACATGTTCATAGGGGGGAATATTTGATGGCCATCTAAAGAAGAGGGTCTACTTAAATCTAATGGGTGTGGAAACCTATTACGCCCCCCCCCCCCCCCCTTTCTCCCTCCCCCAACTCTGTGGCCTCTGCGGTTAAACTCTTATCAGCACGTAACTGGATTTATTGCACAATAAAAAGAATGGAATTTATGTTATATATTCTGAGCTGTCAATCTATAAAATGTATCTAGTATGCTCTCTTGAAGTTGGTATGGTCTATTATGAATGTATGTCCCAAATTGATGATCAGCTGGAAGCCAAGGGGTCTTATAAATCAAAATAACACTTTCTAATTTTATCCTTTGTTTTTTAGGCAGGCATTGTGTCATAAAAACCTTTAGTCAATGTTAGTCACTGGTTTATATGTGCGACTCAGTCAAAATAATCATAAAAGTGGTTATATCGCCGATCAGTATTGCCGGCCACTCTGCTACTTAAGGTGGCACGATAGTATTTGCATTTTAGAATTTAGGTTGCTCTTTTGTTTACCCTCCCATACAGAAAAAATTATCACTAGGCCAACTGCATTGCTCAACTGGCCGCCAGTTGAGCTATCAGTTGAGGGCCAGTTGAGGGCTAGCTGGCCATCAGTTGAGCAAATAGTTGAGAGCCAGTTGAGGGCTAGCTGGATTTTTGCCATGCAAATTAGGTAGCCCTCAACTATCAATGCTCAACTTTATGCAAATTAGTTGAGCAACGTTGAGAAAATATCACAGTTGAGGGCTAGGTGTCCAACAGTTGAGCAATTAGAGTTGAGGGCTACCTGGCCAACAGTTGAGGACCAAGTCATTAAAAGTTGAGGGCTAGGTGGCCAATAGATGAAGGCCAGGTCATTAAAAGTTGAGGGCTAGGTCTTTAAAAGTTGAGCATTGTGTGGTAATTGCACACTGATGACTACACATTGTAGAAAAAATAATTTTAAATTGTGTATTTTTATAGCCAAAATACTGCTGAAAAACCTCAACTCACAACAGACTACATGAATGCTTTATCCTTGCTTTTTAGAAGTTATCTAGCAAATAAGAATAGATCTCTAGTTTTATACCAAATTCATTATATTAGAATATTCTTATTTTATTAGTAATACTTTCTTAAACAAATTGTCTTAATAATAAGATAAACATGTCTCTTGTCTTACACATTTTGACAATACATAAATTAATGCATAAATACATTGTCTCATTTTTATCTTCACTCTTTAAAGGTTATAAAGAAAACACTTTACATATCACTATTTTGAACTAAAAGAGCATAATTATACACTTATTCAAAATGGTGGAAATCAAATCTAATCCAACATTTTGTCCAAATTATGTACTTACCAAAAGATGTTTCCAGAAATATGTGTTAAAACATCAATCTTCCTAAATCCAAGAGTCATGTCATCAGAAGAATACACTGCACTTATCAATGTCAATACAGTTATTTGTAACTTTTTTTTATCTACATTCATTGTAAAATTCATATTTTATTCATGATAGCTAGAAGACATATTTGCTTGCCATGTGCATGCTCAAACCCAGTTCAAATTTTAAATGTTTGAGTTTCTTTTGGGTATTGATACAGTGTGATCACTTTGAGGTTTCCCCCTAATAATAACTGTTAATTACGTCAATCTTGAATATTTGATATATCTTATAATAAAAGAAATACTGTTTGTTTTTTATCTTTATGTCAAAGATTTAGTTAAGTTAAAATACAGAAAAATGTATAAAAACATGTGCTTCCCTTAATTTTGCCTCAAACTTTGTGTACATTTATAATAATACTGTTATGATATTGTAATTATGTTATATAAATGATATTGTAATTATTGTATTTATTAATGTTGGCCTGATTTGTGTTGTGTGGCCTGATAGTTGTTTACAGAATAATCTTAGAACTGTGCAGTTTAGAAATCACTGGAACTATTACAGAATGATTGGAACTTTCTAGAATGATCCTAATAAAAGATGCGTTATATAAACTTCTACATTTTACTAGAAACTTCCGTTGTAACTTTCCAGGATGTTCCATTATAGACTGTTCTAGAATCTTCCATGACAACTATATATATACAGACACCAAAGTTAAACACTCACTCTTGGATTTGGACTTAGACATCGATAGACATTAATATTCATAGCATTTGGATTGACACTTTTATTCTACAAACAACATCATACTGGATTGTGACCGTAATATTCAGATTGGATTCCGAAAGATATCCGGATACAGATAAAGATAAAAGATTGGACTCATATTTTGACAGTTAAGTTGACAGTAATATTTGTGTAATACTTCTTGTAAACTTTTGTATAATAAATATTGTTAAATTTTATTATTGATTTGTGCCTTTTGTTGGCTACAATTTAAAGGCGATTTCTGGCCGTAACAATACTTCCTGTCCATTTGCACTAAAGACAGATACGGTAAAACAGATGGCACATAACATTTATATCACCAGGTCATATTTCTAATTGCTCAACTTTTGTTCAACTATAAAAAAAAAAATCATAGTCTAAATGCTCAACTTTTGCTCAACTACAAAAATTTCAAAGTCTGAATGCTCAACTTTTGCTCAACTACAAAAATTTCAAAGTCTGAATGCTCAACTTTTGCTCAACTATATGAAAACCAAAGATCAATTGCTCAACTTTTCCTCAACTTAATGGCCAGCTTAAGTTGAGGGCCAGTTGAGCGACATCTATCCAACATACACTACTTGGCCAGGTTTGAGTTGAGCTAAGATGAGTTGAGCTAAGATGCTCAACACCTAGCCCTCAACTATTTTGCTTAAAACAGCTAGCCCTCAACTGTCCACCACATGGCCATCAACTGGCCCTCAACTTTTTTTTCTGTAGGGGCTACCTAAGTCAATGTATAAGAACGGTGTGATTTGACAGAAAATACAACCACTTATCAACTGAACATACTTTCCAAAACTGAGGGATGAATCAGGTGTAGAAAAATATGAAATAATTTTACAAACAGATGAAAATGAATTTTTGAGAATTTTTTTAAATTGTGTATTCACTGCATGATAAAAGTACTAATAGCACTAGTGGCCTTAGATTTTTAAAAATAGCAAAAATAGTAAAAAGTAAAATCACAAAAATACTGAACTTAGAGGAAAACCAATTTGGAAAGTCCATAATCACATGGCAAAATCAAATAACATAACGCATCAAAAACCAATGGACAAGAACTGTCATATACACCTTATCGCTTTTTGTCTGCCATTGCTGAGGGGGGTTAGGAGGGGTCCTGATCCCGAAATCCCGGGCTTAAAAACATGATATCCCGAAATCCCGGGCTAAAAAACACGAAATCCCGAGGTCCCGAAATTCGAAAAATAGAATTCCCGGATCCCGAAAGGGTCAATCCCAAAATCCCGAGCTTAAAAACACCCGATCCCGGAGTCCCGATAAAGGTCCTATCCCCCCTCATTGCTGGATATCACACAGGTTCCCGTAAAATGTTGACGTCATAAAACAAAATATCTGACGCCACAATCATGACAATGGAAAAGTAATTGTTGTTGACGTCAAAAGTTCAAGCGGCCAGGTCAGCCGGGATTAGCGATAATGTGTATTCCTGACTTAGTGTAATAGATGTGCCTTGATGTGCCTAGGTTAATTCCCCTTAATTTGGACAGATGAATTATTTAGTATTTAAATGTTTATTTTAGGTTTGATTTGATTTAAATATAAATTTAAATGTGTATCATGACATTTTCTACATTTTTTTAAATTTTGTATTCACTGCAACATTTAAAAGACCTAAAAGTACTAGTGGCCTTACATGTAGGTTTTTAAAAATAGCAAAAAAAGTAAACGGTCATGATACACATTCATATTTATTTCTGAATAGTAAAATGAAAGTTCTTCACTTTACTGTGAATGTAGAATTTTTTGCAGTGTTAGAAAGTGGTAAAATTCTAAAAAGGCTATCCCTTATGGGCCAGGAAATACTACCGTGCCACCATAAACCGGATGTCAATAAACTAACTGTCCACACAATGCTGGGTAGAAGGATTGGAAGGTTCCGAATCAAGACAACAGAAACACTGCAGATGATAGTTTAAAAAGCAATACAGAGTGACACGATTTGTGTTAAATTAAATCATAAAAAAGGTATGTAACAATATTTAAAAAAAACGTTTGCAAATTTTAGATTTTTTAAATTATTTATCAAACATTTGAAAAATTTTGAAATTTTGAAATTTTCACCAATTGACCAAACAGTTACAATTTCAAAATTCTGAATTACGTTTTGATATTTGATAGTTTAGATATTTGATCAAACTTTAACTGAACGTCAGTTTTTATTATTTCGCTTGGTACACTGAGGCATCTATGACGTGCATATTCAACAATGGACATTATGTAACCATGAGAACAATGTTTTTGTTGATCTTGACAAGCTGATACTTTCTTTATCTTGCAGTTTCTCACTATCTCATTTTCGTCCTGAACATGCATCAAATATTTGCTACTGGACGTTAAACAACCAACAATCAATACAGGGGCGGATCCAGCCATTTTAAAAAGGGGGGGGGGGGGGGTTCCAAACCCAGAGTAAAGGGATGGTTCCAGCTATATGCTCCCATTAAAATGCATTGATCAGCCAAAAAAAAGGGGGGGTTCCAACCTCCGGAACAACCCCCCCCCCCCCCCCTCTGGATCCGCGCCTGCAATATATCAATATCTTACTTTTCACCCCGTGAATACACAAAACATGGGTGTTAATTTTATTTAAACTCCTATAAAGTGTTTACTAACGATTTTTGCAAAAATAATCACCTATCTGTAGATGTTGTCTTGGTGATAATATTGGATATTTAAAGTGTCTATCTATTTGTTAGAGTTTTTAAGATAATAGAAAAAAACATGTAAAATATTGGCCCAAATCGTCAAGAGTAATAACTCAAGTTGTCGACTGATTACGGAAACATTTGATTTATTTGCAGTTTTTTTTTTATATAGATTAGACCGTTTGCTTTACTGTTTGAATGGTATTACACTAGTAATTGGTGGGGCCCTTTGTAGCTTGTTGTTTGGTGTGAGCTCATGTTGAAGGCCTATAATGGTTTACTTTTATAAATTTTTATTTGGATGGAGAGTTGTCTCATTGGCACTCATAACACGTCTTCTTATATCTATAGTCTAGAAGATTATATTTGTTATTTAAAGTGGCTATCTATCTACAGTAACAATAGTCTAGCTTTCAATTAAGATAAGAGAAACTGGACATATCATTATCAAAGAGCAATGACTCCAAATAGGAGTAAAATGACTCGTTTGGTCCGAAACTTATTTGTAGATCTTGTCTTGCTGATCTTATAAACTTATTCAAATTCTTACTATCTATTATAGAGTTTTTTCTTGATATAATGCAAAAAAAAAAGCAATGTATGTGAAGTTAGCAGCCGGTTCGTTATTCGTTATTCGATATTCAATATCCAACCGGCTGCTAGCAGCCAGTTTGATATTCAAAATTTAGTGAAAAATCATAAGAAATTAAATACTTGAAATTATAAAAAGCACGATTTTCATAGTCAAAAGGACTGAGAAGATACGTAGGAATCATTATATAAATGACCTTTTCAAGCTGTCGCAATTTCTCGTTGTCCTCGAATATAAACCCTTTTCCGTGCGACTTATTTGTCTGTATGTAATATAGAGTTTTGTCATAAAAACGACTTCAAAGATGTACTTTTGTGTATAATGTTTCTTACGACAAAAAGAAAAACCAATAACTCTAGAAATATTTTTAACTATAAATAGAAATATATATGGAAAGCCAAAAAAAAAAAAATTTCAGTCAAAAAATGTCCAAATTTTAGGACAAAGGGTACAGGGTGATGGTGAGAGCCCCCTGATCTCTCAATCTTTCTAATATTTAACAGACATTTAGTCAATAGGTAGATACAAACGTGACTAAAAGGACTTTGGGTACACTTCCTGTCTTCTATGTTTACGGAGCGCCCAAAGTGCCAGTTGGATATTCAAAATATATAGCGAAAACCTACCCGATACCGCTTAAATGAGGTTGAGACCCCCCTGGTCTTTCAATGTCCCTAAAATTCAACCAAATCATTGACTCTGTATATATAAAGATTGTATTAGATGGAGTTTCCAGAAAAACGTCATCTTCAATATCTACGGAGGGCTAAGATTGTCACTTTTCAGTCAAAAAATGTCCAAATTTTAGGACAAAGGGTACAGGGTGATGGTGAGAGCCCCCTGATCTCTCAATCTTTCTAATATTTAACAGACATTTAGTCAATAGGTAGATACAAACGTGACTAAAAGGACTTTGGGTACACTTCCTGTCTTCTATGTTTACGGAGCGCCCAAAGTGCCAGTTGGATATTCAAAATATATAGCGAAAACCTACACGAGACCGCTTAAATGAGGTTGAGACCCCCCTGGTCTTTCAATGTCTATAAAATTTAATTAAATCATAGACTCTGTATATATGAAGGTTGTATTAGAAGGATTTCCAAGAATATTGTCATATTCGATATATATATGGAGGGCTTATATTGTCACTTTTCTGCTAATCATTATCAGAATTTTAGGACAAAGGGCACAGGGCAATGGTGATAGCCATCTAATCTCTCAATCTTTGTATTACTAAGCTGACATTTAGTTAATAGGTAGGCAGAAATTATAACCTTATGTTGGAAAGGGCCAACCATATCCCCACTTGGGGTTGTGAGAGATTAAACAAGCAGCTGACCACCGTCTTGACAAAGAGAGCGACCGATTGAGCTCGGCAAATTGTGAGCTATGGGATGAAAAAAAACAGGCGCACCGGGTATGATTACCACGAATTTTATATTTTTTGATATGGACGATAGGATCGAAAGATCAAAAGCTGGGTCTAAAAACCGTTTAATCGTGGATATTGGTTTTGGGTGAAACAAATTGATTTTATTTTGGATTGTTATAAAGATTAAGACATAGATCCAATAACTATTAATAGCTGGAATTAGTTGTTGAAAACGTCAAAGCCCTGAGTGGTATTGCCAAAATGAACCACCGCCGATGGTACTCCCGGATGAGGAAGGATCAGTTGGATCAGTTGATCGGAACGAAGACCAACATTTTTTTAGCGTTGTTCCAACCCTATACTAGGAAGGATATTATCACCCAAGCCAAACAGCATGAGTTGATAGAGGTTATCAGGATGTCGAAAGATCGACTACTGGATAAGTTACAGGAACAGATCAGAGAAGATAGGAAATCATTGGGGATAAAATTGAGGTACATCCACTAAAGAAAGCCTTTAAAGATGTATTTACTACCTGAAAGATGACCACTATTAGTGACATGGAGGTGCAGACCTTCCTTGAGGTCTCTCAGATGTCAAGAGTGGAACTTATAGACGATTGAGCATTGAAAGGATAACAAGTCAATGTGATGCTGCACTGTGAAGATTAACCCAACAGGTAAGATGGATGATGAGAACGTGGGATACTTTCACTCGGGAAACCAGATTTTCCCTTCAACCACGGACTTGCTTGAAACCCTTGAGAAGGGTAGATTAACCCTTGATTTAGAATAGATGATAGTGAAGTATACCCGCTGCACATTTCAAACATTGGTGAACAGCGGGAGAGAGAACTCAACTTACTGCTGATCCAAGGCTACATGTGCTTAAACCACGTTTATAGCAAGGAAGTTCTGGAAACCAACAAAGAGTGTTGCGTCAACCACAAGGCAGCCCAGATCAGAGCTGCCCAAAGAAGGGACATACCAGCTGACTTTTGTCAACAACACCCACCCGATGAGAGTCCCTTTCGTAGTGTACGCGGACTTTGAGTGCTTTGAAATCAAAAACGATAAGGTTCTGTAGCAATACACAGTTTAATAGAAGTTTAGTATCGCATTATGGCCATGGTGAATTTTTTAAATATGAAAGTTTTTGTACAATGAAATACATTTTTAGATAATTGAAGAATAATATAGCCTCCTTAGTGGGGTTATATGAACATTTAGATTGTTTTTAGCATGTTTTATATGGTATGTATCTGTTTGACAGTCCGTATTTTTCTATCCGTACCACCCATAGGTCCATAAATTATTGTAGTGTTTATCAACAAATATTTATAGCTCGACCTTTTCAATTCAAATTATGGAAAAACGAGCAAAATGCATGTGTGCTTTTTTAACCTTTCGATAGATATATGCCTATAGTTTCAGGAAAGGTACAACTGTTCAAACCAACGCTTAGGGGCGTTCAAACAAACGCTTACAGGTATTCAAACCTTCACTTAGGAAGGTTCACGTCAACGCTTTAAATAAATGAACGTTTATAAAGATTACAGACCCGAAACAGTGTGAGGCGCTCGCCAAGGAGTTGCAAGAGATCAAGCGGAAGATTCAAGCCAGTAACATGCAGCATCGCCTGGAGAAGATTGGACTCAACCCTGACCTTTCCAAGGTGTTAAGCCTGTGGTTGAGGCTCAGCGAGAGGCAGCTTCACCGATCACCTAAACGATCGTTTAACTTCCTGCAGCAGTGACAGCCCTCCAGCCTCCACCGCCCAAGTTTGACTACCCACTATCCATTGCACCACCTATAGACACCATCCTCGGACTTCGAGCACAGCAGTATTTGCAGATCAGTAACTGTCCTTCGCCGACCACACCTTTGGATCTCGATCTCTTCATCGGAAGCTAACCAGTTACTTCTGACGACGATGATATTTTCGTGGATGGTGTGAGGTACAAAGGAACCCTTAACCTCTGGGAACTCATGGTGAAAAAGAAATCAGAATCTTTCGAGTCTGAAGTTTTTAAGACCTTGTCGACTATGCAGAGATCCTGCACAGTTCCGGTGCATGTATCAAGGCAATTAACCCTCTCGAGAACCCTAAGGCGATAAAGATCTAAGTGGACGAAGATTGTGTCTCACATCTAAAGCAAGATAAGCATTGTAGCGGACTTCAAACCGTGTTTCTACCCTCCGACTTTGACCAGCTCCTTTTTTGCTTGGATCTGTGCAACACTGCATACCGTGCTGGAAACAATGGTGTGCGCAACGCGATTATGGCGATCATCGATGCCATAAAGAAAGGTGAACACATCAGCATCAAGGAATACTAGTATAAGCAACTCCATCGTAATATCCTCAATTAAGAAAGGTTTTGTTTGAAAGTATGCATACGGTGGTAGAAGTTTTTTTGACACTATCACCAGTATCGCTGGTCGCATGTTCACCTCCTCTGCTGCCAAGACATTGAAAAGTAGGCCTATGAGCACTGCCACCAATGCAGCCATGATAGGAGTGGTAGGTGGTAGTCGTCAACCATGTCGTTGACAAAGTGACCCGCACTCGAAAACCCATTGACCAACGCAGCAAGCCCAATCAACAGCTCAGTGTTAAACGCAGAAAGCCCAACAACCAAACCCAGTTAAACAATTTCATCTCTGGTCGTGGCATCGGTACCATCCCAACTTCCTCCAATGCTATAAATAAATACATAATGTCTGACATCCTTACAATCACAGAAGGGTTGACCTTCGATGAAAGTCTTCAAAAATATTAATACTAGGTTCACGAATTCGAACCTTAAGCCGGCGCCCAACTTACCAACTCTGGAGCGTCACTCCTGCAGACGAAAACAAGATGCAACTGTACAAAACCACCCAGAAAAAATCCACGATCCTCTGTGGATTTCGCATGAGACAGTGTGATTTCATAGTCGTTCTCCAAGCCTCACAGTTTAACTGCCGCCTAGCTGCCAATAGTGGTCGCGAAAAGCCAAGATATATTATCGTTGCCTTTCAAACCGACAGAGATAATGACAAAACCAATAATGCTTCCGTGTTCAATCGCTGTCGATTGCAAAATATCCATGTCACCCTCAAAGCTGAACGCTACTCAGCCGTCGACTTTAATGCCGGTTTTTTTTTCAGAAAACAAGGTTGCCATAGTGTTCAAGGAGGATGTAGACTTCAGAAAGAAATTCTACAACATTGACACCCTCCTTAGTAACGGTGATGTCAACCCCTCTGATTTCATTGACATATAGCCGCTGTTGGTCATCGATGCAAGTCATCAGTCCGAGCGGACATCCAAATTCGAGCGGAATTCGAGCGTTATGTTCCCGCCAACACCGAAGCATTTGCACTTCCAATCTCCGTAGGAGTCCTAGGCATCCAGTTCGAATCGTTCGGTCAGTAGTTGAACGTCGTGTTTTAATAAATAAATGGACACCACACTGTTGCAGCAAATCGTCCACAACACAGACCTAAAACAAGGGTTTTCCATCCTTGTCTCTAGAAACGACAGTCGCATTTTTACTCTGTTCAACCCCCTCCCCCAACTACAATTTAAGGAATCGAACACCACATTGGGATTTAAGCGACAGCTCTACACATTTGATCGGGCAACAAATGTTACAAAGAGGGTGAAGACATTGTTAGCATCAGAAGCATCAACAGCATCCTGGTGAACAGTGGCATCATCAAAAGCAGCTACATACACGGCTCCCAACAGTCCACTATCTGAAGCTTCCCCCCCTTTGCAATCGATTCCGGGGTAAAGATCATTCAAACCCCAATAAAAAATATGGTGTTCTTACCCGTGATCTTGAGAACCATCAATCGCATGCAGACATACCTCACCAATCCAGACGGCGATCCTTCACAATCTCCGCAGAGAACATCGAACCATCCGCTTCCATCTTCGCGAGGCATGAATAAATAGTCTATTGAAATACGGTTTGAACTTTATAAAAGGTCAATCTAAATATTACAGAGAGCAGACAAAAAAGGTTTCCCGGTCACCATTCGTTTATCCCACACAAACCTGCATGGTGAACACAAGATGTTGTTTACCCCGCGACAGATTGAAAAGATCACCAAGCTTCTACAAAATGGTTCTAGTGGAAAAAAGCACTAACCAATTGAAGAAAAACATTCAAAAAGAAAGTGGATTCCTATCCATGTTAGCGGAAAGGGCAATGCGAGCCTTTCCTATGTTGGCGAACACAATTCATGTCAGCATGAGGTGTTGGAGCCCTAAGTTGTCTGTGTGAAATAGCGATCAACAATGCATTTGGACCTGGATTTTACATCAAAAGGGGTGGTTGTGTGAGCTGTGTGAAGGTGTGTGATAAAGGTCTGTATATTTTCCTTCAACCTATAGTGACGGTTTGTATTTTAAACTAGGTCATCGATTCTACTAGGCCTAGGGTTCTGGTCTGATCTGATCTGCAACAAACAGTCCGTTCAAGAACATTCACTTTTGATACAATCTTTATATATATATAAAATCTATGATTTGGTTGAATTTAATGGAAATTGAAAGACCAGGGGGTCTCATCGTCAGGTTTAAGTCGGTCTCAGGTAGCTTTTCACTAATATTTTGAATATCCAGTTGCATTTGGGACGTCTCCGTAAACATATAAAGACTATGATTTTATTGGAATTGAAACAGGGGTCTACCTCCAAGTTTTCCTTTATGAATACATGCTTGTCCGTAAACAAAGACGGAAGTCTACCAATTCTTTTAGTACTGTTATCTACTATGACTAATGTCTGCATAATATTAGAAAGATTGAGCAATTAGGGGGCTCTCATCATAGCCCTGTGCCCTTTGTCCTAAGATTTTGATAATTTTTAGCTGAAAAGTGACAATACAAGCCCTCCATAGATATCGAATATGACATTATTCTGGGCAATCCTTCTGATAAAACCTTTATGTATACAGAGTCTATGATTTACTAAAATTTTGTGGACATTGAAAAACCAGGGGGGTCTCACCCTCATTTAAGCGGTCTCAGGTAGCTTTTCACTATCTATTTTGAATATCCAACTGGCACTTCGAGCGCTCCGTAAACATTAAAGACAGGAAGTCTACCCAAATTCCTTTTAGTCACGTGTGTATCTACCTATTGACTAAATGTCTGCATAATATTAGAAAGATTGAGAAATTAGGGGGCTCTCACCATTGCCCTGTGCCCTTTGTCCTAAAATTTTGATAATTTTTAGCTGAAAAGTGACAATACAAGCCCTCCATAGATATCGAATATGACATTATTCTGGGCAATCCTTCTGATACAACCTTTATATATACAGAGTCTTTGATTTACTTAAATTTTGTGGACATTAAAAGACCAGGGGGGTCTCACCCTCAATTAACGGTCTCAGGTAGCTTTTCACTATCTATTTGAATATCCAACTGGTACTTTGGGCGCTCCGTAAACATTAAAGACAGGAAGTCTATCCGAAATCCTTTTAGTCACGTGTGTATCTACCTATTGACTAAATGTCTGCAAAATATTAGAAAGAGTGAGAAATTAGGGGGCTCTCACCATTGCCCTGTGCCCTTTGTCCTAAAATTTTGATAATTTTAGCTGAAAAGTGACAATACAAGCCCTCCATAGATATCGAACATGACATTATTCTGGTCAATCCTTCTGATACAACCTTTATATATATAGAGTCTATGATTTCTTTAAATTTTGTGGATATTGAAAGACCAGGGGGGTCTCACCCTCATTTAACCGGTCTCAGGTCGCTTTTCACTATATATTTTGAATATCCAACTGCCAATTTGGGCGCTCCGTAAACATTAAAGACAGGAAGTCTACCAAAATTCCTTTTAGTCACGTGTGTATCTACAAATTGACTAAATGTCTGCATAATATTAGAAAGATTGAGCAGTTAGGGGGATCTCACCATTGCCCTGTGCCCTTTGTCCTAAAATTTTGATAATTTTTAGCTGAAAAGTGACAATACAAGCCCTCCATAGATATCGAATATGACATTATTCTGGGCAATCCTTCTGATACAACCTTTATATTTACAGAGTCTATGATTTACTTAAATTTTGTGGACATTGAAAGACCAGGGGGGTCTCACCCTCAATTAAGCGGTCTCAGGTAGCTGTTCACTATCTATTTTGAATATCCAACTGGCACTTTGGGCGCTCCGTAAACATTAAAGACAGGAAGTCTATCCAAATTCCTTTTAGTCACGTGTGTATCTACCTATTGACTAAATGTCTGCAAAATATTAGAAAGAGTGAGAAATTAGGGGGCTCTCATCATTGCCCTGTGTCCTTTGTCCTAAAATGTTGATAATTTTTAGCTGAAAAGTGACAATACAAGCCCTCCATAGATATCGAATATGACATTATTCTGGGCAATCCTTCTGATACAACCTTTATATATACAGAGTCTATGATTTACTTAAATTTTGTGGACATTGAAAGACCAGGGGGGTCTCACCCTCATATAACCGTTCTCAGGTCGCTTTTCACTATCTATTTTGAATATCCAACAGCCAATTTGGGCGCCCCGTAAACATTAAAGACAGGAAGTCTACCCAAATTCCTTTTTTTCACGTGTGTATCTACCTTTTGACTAAATGTCTGCATAATATTAGAAAGATTGAGCAATTAGGGGGCTCTCACCATAGCCCTGTGCCCTTTGTCCTAAAATTTTGATAATTTTTAGCTGAAAAGTGACAATACAAGCCCTCCATAGATATCGAATATGACATTATTTTGGGCAATCCTTCTGACACAACCTTTATATTTACAGAGTCTATGATTTACTTAAATTTTGTGGACATTGAAGACCAGGGGGGTCTCACACTCATTTAAGCGGTCTCAGGTAGCTTTTCACTATCTATTTGGAATATCCAACTGGCACTTTGGGCGCTCCGTAAACATTAAAGACAGGTAGTCTATCCAAATTCCTTTTAGTCATGTGTGTATCTACCTATTGACTAAATGTCTGCATAATATTAGAAAGATTGAGCAATTAGGAGGCTCTCACCATTGCCCTGTGCCCTTTGTCCTAAAATTTTGATAATTTTTAGCTGAAAAGTGACAATACAAGCCCCCCATAGATATCGAATATGACATTATTCTGGGCAATCCTTCTGATACAACCTTTATATATACAGAGTCTATGATTTACTTAAATTTTGTGAACATTGAAAGACTAGATGGTCTCACCCTCATTTAAGCGGTCTCAGGTAGCTTTTCACTATATATTTCTTTTATTGGCTTTCCATAAATATTTCTATTTATAATCCTAATTGTTTTCTAGAGTAATCGGTTTTTGTTTTTGTTTTTAAGAAAAATCCTGTATTAAAGTACTGTACCTCTTTGGTTTTTTTTTTATTGACATTAATCTATATTACATTTAGACAAATATGCAAATTAGAAAAGGGTTTATATTCGAGAACAACGAGAATTTGCGACAGCTTGAAGAGGTCATGAAACTATCTCCTACGTATCTTATCAGTTCTTTTAACTATAAAAATCATGCTTTTAATGTTATTAAGTATTATTCTTTTCTTATTTTCAACTTAATTTTGAATATCCAACCGACTGCTAGCAGCCGGTTGGATATTGAATATCGAATATCGAATAACGAACCGGCTGCTAACTTCACACACATAAAAAAATGTAAAGCACAGTATATTGTAAAATTGTTATTAACGCCTAAACCTCAAATTAGAGTTCGTCAGACGATTTTGATATGTTGACTTGTTTGCAGAAATTATAATGCTGACTATTTTTGCGTATATTTAGCGTCTACCTATCTTTTATCGTGTTTTTTTTTATATATTTAAGGAAAACACACGGAATAAAATCATAAAAATCTGTATTTAAGGGCAATCTCTCCAATAAGGATTCGTTCGACGATTTGGAAATAATAATTTATTTGTAGATCCTGTCGTGTTAATTATTTTAGTTACTCAAAGTTTCTATCAATTATCATTTTCAAGATAACAAGCAAAATTGAAAAAAAAAACAGAGGTAAAAAAACAAACTGTTATTTATGTAAGAGCAATTACTCCTATAAGATGACGTCTGACAGTTTTGATGTGAATAAACAATAGGTAGATCTCATCATTGTCAACAATTTTGTCTCTGTATGATTTCTCTTTTCATACCGGTTTTCAAGATAGTAGACAACAACATGTATTTTAACAATATTTTCTATTTTCAGTGGCTCGATTCGGTTATGTTGGTTGGCAAGTCATCGGACACATTTTTCTTTTCCGTTAAGTGAGTAGTTGAGAGATTGTTGTATCATTGGCCGATTCAACTGTGCGGGGGTTGAACCCCCGTTACATTTTGACGATCAATGCTCTTTTAAAAATGGCTGCACCCACTGTATTCTAACTCCTCTAAGAGTGAACAGTGTGTGTGTTGGGTGAGGGGGTATTTATTTAGTTATTTGTTTTTGTGATTTTATTTTTTCTGTCAAATTCAATCGAATAAGTAAATCTGTTTATACTATATTTGATCTGGAGCCTATATGTACAAGTTTCCCTAGGTTTCACAGGCAGCAACTTAAATCAACCAAAGAACACGATTTGAGCTTTTTTTAGCATGCTTCGTGTCATTTGAGTTTTTTTTAGCATGCTTCGTGTCAATTGAGCTTTTTTTAGCATGTTTCTTGTCAATTTGAAGAGTCGAATTATGTTCTTAGATTTTATGCCGACAGTTTGTAGTTTCGTTGCGCTGTTACATCATCTTCTAAAGGGGATGGTATATTGAAAGTACTCAGCCTAACACTCAGTCTTAACAGATCAGATTAAAAATGTGCCAATACAGCTGTGCAAATTTCAGTTATAGTCACACCAAAAGTATATATCAAAGGATATCTCAAAACATTGTACAACCAATTTGACCTATCGGGAAAAAAGATTACCGTGAGAATTGAAAGACCTATCAATATAGTAATTTATTTAGAAGTAAGGTATTTATTTTGATCTAAGGCTAATTTCCAATCTTCAATTACTCTTAATAAAGTTGACTGACATCCAAAACCAGATCTAAAAGCTGCCAAAAAAGGACTGAAGATTTTATCAAAGTACTGTACTAATTGTACTTCTATGGCATTTTCAAACATTTTAGAAATAGCCGGTAATACACTTACCGGTCTATAATTTCCCTTTTCTAAAACACTATTCTTTTTGTGAATAGGTGCAACTTGAGCTTCCTTAAGACGGTCAGGGAAGGTCGATGATGATAATGACAAAGTAACAATATCTGTAAGGGGTTTTACAATAGCAGGTTTAGCAAAATGCAGTAATTTAGGTGAGATACCATCTATACCAGTGGCTTTTTTAACATTAATTTTACGTATACGTTTCTCAACAAAGTCTTGATCAATAGGGGAAAAGGTAAAATTGTTTTGATTAAGATCTGGAATATTATCTTTAATGGCCAAAATACTTGGGTGATCATCATCAACCTTTATTTGACTGCTTCCTATATTCTTTGCAACATTTACAAAATAGTCATTAAATATCTCACACACCTCCACCTGTTTTGTAATTAAAACATTATTTTCAGAGAGGACAGTTTCCTTTTGGTGTAAATTTCCCTTATTTGTAAGAAAAGGTTTCACTGTTGGCCAGAAATCTTTCGACTTCGGGCCTCCAGCACACCTCTCTACAAAATATTGGTTAATGGATTTATTTTTTAGTTTTGTAACATAGTTGCGTTGTCGCCTATATGTCTCCCAGTTCTTACTACCACTGAATTTTTGAAATTTATTATACAACATTTTTTTCTTATAAATGGCACTTTTAAGCTCTGCATTCATATATGGTACCTGATTTGGAAAAAATTTCCTTTCCTTAAAAGGTGCGTGTTTGTCAGCTACCTCAATGAAACTTTTGCTAAAATTATCATATGCTGTATTTACCTTATCAAATTCAGATATATCAAAATGCTGATTTTCTAAATCATTTAAAAAATTTGAAGCATCAAAATTCTTAAAGCTTCTGCATATCTTCTTTTTTGGTAAAATTATAGGTAAATCACAATTTAACTGCACAGATATAAAGTTGTGCACATCACTAATTCCAGTGCCAAAATTAAATTTCTTTTTAAAATCACAGTCATGATTCATTAAAATCATATCTAAAAGGGTTGCTTTAGCAATTTTTGTAAAACATGTAGCTTTCTTAATGATGTTATATGATGATATATATATAAGTGCATTAGAGATAAACTGAATAAGGAATTAATTGAAATAGACTAATTAAATTTACATTTACATTTACAGGAAATTGAATGCAACTCATGTCGTTACTTTTGTCGTCTGTAATGCAACCTACTGAGAAATTTCAATTTATTCAGAATGTGATGTTCTGAAATACACAGTCCAATATATTGTCAGTCAATTTAAAACGTTTTCAAAATATTTCTTAGAGAAATACATTAACTCCATACGAGATCATACGATTTCTTTAACTGCATCTATAATTATGCAATTACCATGGCGATTGTAATGGTTTCACGCACCGTAAAGGGTTAATTCTTGATTGATCGCTGATTTCAAGTTTCATTCGATTTAAATTATTATGATCAGGTTAAATGTAATTATATACAGGTCCATTGTACTTTTATGTCCTTTCCATATCTGAGTTGCTCAGTTGCTGTCTCGTTGATATTTAAGATGACAATGGGTGGCATATATTCGGGACCAGAACGTGCTCAGTAATGTGATAAACAAATATGAACCGGCCTGTTATGTACTACACCAACATGCTGAGCCTTGTTTTAACGTGCCTGTACAAGATGTGTAGTCCTAAATGTCATGTGCTTATCAGAAAAGCAACAATAACCAGTGTTCAAGTTTTTGGTTTTAATCTGAGCATGGATCCGATATCACAATATAATACTTCCATGATCTGAGAAAAGATCGCACCCTCAACCATTGCCATCGAGACGAAAACACCATGCATGCAGAGACAGTATATTGGAAGTTTAATGATACGGTTACCTACATTTTGACTGCATGAATTGGAACTCGGGAATAAAGTTTCAGAGGTCGAACTCATGATAACTGGGAACAGTCATAGAGTTGTATCACCATTGAGGCAAGGTGAAATAACATGTGGTAAAGTCAATGATATCGTTTTCACTTGGAAAATCCTAGTTTTGATAAATGAAATTACACACAGAAATGTTACAAATTGACATTTCAGTTTTGGATGTCAGTGTTCTTACTCAGTTTGTCCAGGTACAGGTACAATAGCCAATGAGACAACAATACACAATTATAGGTCATCGTATGGCCTTTTACCATTAGCAAACCCAATACCATAAGGTAAACTGTAACATGTGTAAAGGACCCTGTCATGACAAAATGCGAAACAATTCAAAATGACAGTTTCCCCACTATAATCCAATGTTTATGAAATTGTTTTTTTTTATTCGAGCATGGAAAATAAATTGATAAAACCTAGGTGATCAATAGCTTACAATTAAAACACTTCAGGGTAACCGATTATTCCATTCATGTAAATCCGCAATTTACGGGTTCTTCCAATAAAACAATTCAACGAAACCTTTATTTAATTTTTTTGTTTGCCCACAAGAAATACCCATGGCTACCGAATAGAGTTTAATTGAATTTAAGGGGTCACTCCATGCAGAATTTGTGCGTGAATCCATTAATTACAAGACTTTTTCATTTATATAACAGTGGTTTACGTATTTCCATTTATAACGGATGATATTATACTGACGGTGCTTTACGATATTAGATTTTAACATTTATCGGGCAAAACATACATGTTCAGTAGTTTTCGTTTGTTGAAGTGGTTCATAAGTGTTTCTCGTTTTTTATATAAATTAGACTGTTGATTTTCCCGTTTGAATGGTTTCACAAGCACTAGTATTTTTTGGGGTGTCCTTTATAGCTTAATGTTCGATGTCAGTCAAGGATCTAATGGTTTACTTTTATAACGTGTGACTTGGATGGAGAGTTGTCTTATTGGCACTCATACTACATCTTCCTATATCTATTTGTTACAGAAATGAGAAAATATTTTCGTATCATTCAAATTGATTTCTTTGACAACCTTGGACACATAAATGTGGCACGCTTTCATAAAATAACCCAAACATATTTACATAGTTCCGAATTTCTACAACCCATATTTGCATGTAAAGGAGGGACGAAAGATACCAGAGGGACAGTCAAACTCATAAATCGAAAATAAACTGACAACGCCATGGACAATTGAGATAACAGCGCAATGACAAATTAAAATAGACAATTGACACAGAGAAATGTCTCGTCTTTCGGCAAAAAAATCAGAAACAGGCAACATAATGGACAGCAAAATGGCTTCAATTCAGTCGCTGGACAATAATCTAGTGGACTGGGTCAAAAATGGCGGTCGACAAACTGACAGACAGTTTTATATAAAGGCAACAGTAGTATACCGCTGTTCAAAACTCGTAAATCTATGGCATAAAACAAAATTGGGGTAACAAACTAAAACTGAGGGAAACGCATTAAATATAAGAGGAGAACCACGGCACAACATTAAAATGTAACATACACAGAAACGGACTAAGCATTCGCAAGTAGTTCCTATCAAAATAACTGTCGCCGTAAACGCAATTCCTATATGTCTCGATTCCCCCCGGCGCTTTCTGCGACTTTCATCACAGGTAGACATACATAATTAACATCATGGCTTAAGGTCAGACATTTGTGTGTATACAGGTCAAGCTTAAAACAGCCATCATGGAATATAGAAAAAAATATTAAAGTATTTATCAGACCCTTTCATAATGTGTCTAAAAATTTGATCTTTGAGTTTCTTATTGGTAATGTAGAATACGTCAACCACGTGGTTTCAGATTTATGAGAAAGACAATGCTAAAAATTAAAATTAGGATATAAACCAAATTATAAGCTCAAGAGATGTAGCATCTCAACAAGATTTTGTTTTTACCAACAAATTAAACTGAAAAAGTGACGTAGGAGTTGACTAGAAAAAGAACCTTTGTTTAGTCTTAGAAGTCTAGGATAAATTGTCCTCTTTTGTTTCCATATTTTATTTTTCATATCCTTTTTTGCCCGAAAGTTAGTGGAATCCCGCTCTATTGTCCCCGGTTCTAACGACAAAGTGGAACTTATAAAAGTCTAAAGGGTACCAATAAAGGGGCAATACAAGACATTATCATTTAAAAAAAGTATTACCAAATGCAAAACTTGAAGCAGAATTGATAAAAAGTACAGGTCGGATATAGATTACAAGCAAAAAGGCGTTCTCAATATTTCTATTTGGAGCCTGCTAAAACCGACAAAATTAGCCTCATTTCCCTCTGTCATTTTAGGACACGTTTGAAAAATTTGTATTCAGTTTTTTTACCTAGAGGGATTACTTTTTATCCATGAATATTTTACTTTCATCTTTTAAAAGCATGTTGATTAAAAACAAAGATGTCCGCGGCATTCGAAAACAGAAACTAACATGTTGAACATTAAAATAATCACTATGGTATTTATACGCTCATCAGAATTTGATAAACGTCTACCTTAAATTTCTATTGGTTCGAAATAAAATTGTAATTTAGAAAAAAGATCCAAATTCCTATGATAATTAATATATCTTCGCTGTTAAAAAAAATGTTATCTTAAATCATCTCTATTTTAGGAAAAAATTGCAGGAAAACACTCAAATTAGGATTTAGCTCTCTCGTACTTCTTTTTATATCTTTAAAATATAAAATGCAAAAACCGCTGTGGCATTGTGTAAAGGTGATGTTTCCCCGTTGAATCATTCTATATATTTAATTTTTGTTAACTTATATCTTAATAAATAATGCATGTTAGTTATTTGAAGCAATGACAAATTTTGGTTTTTCTACTTACCTGCTACTGTTAAAAGAATGAGTAACCGAATGTGTAACTTCATTTTTCACTGTTTTAACAAAATACTATAAAGTCACAAACATAACACATCCAGTTAGTAGATTGCTTCAAGGTGTAACATATAAAGCCAATAATGTTTCATAGATATTGGTGTAATAATGATAATATGTATGTTTCATAGATATTGGTGTATTGACGAAGGTGATAACATTAGAAGAATTTAATTTTATTGACTAGTTATTTAATGCTGGTTTGTTTCGTGGACTACAGGGAGTTCTTGAACTTGTTTATTTGTACCTTATGATGTCCATTGTTAATTATATCCCTTGTATCAACAGAAAGGTCAGATGCTGCTTTCCTTAATTGTTTGGAGGATTGTTGTTGTTGTAGAATACAAAGAATACAACGGGTCGATGTGACAATAACCATATCACACAAAGGACAGATTGGTCAGATGAATTTAAGGACAACAGTCCGGATTATACATAACGATTAACAGTAGTGGTGCAAATAATAGTTCAGCTCAGGAATATCCTACATCTCATTTTTATTCCTTTCCCTTTTATTTCCGTTAATTAATATCTCCTGTTTTGCTATTCAGTAATCTGTTTCATTTAGTGAACCAAGACTTGAAATAGATAATAATAATAATCTATTTTATTATTGTGTCACATATTGATTGACATACATATCATACAACAATATTAAAACATACATAGAACAATCAATACCCAGCAATATCATTTGGCTTATGAGACACATTGCACAAAATATATATACATGTTCTTAAAAATCCAATGATACCTTGAAATACTGTATTTTTAAAACTAATAACTATGATTTATAATAGATCACCCTTTCTCGGGGTCCATTATACTACACAGCTTTGGTATGATAATTGCCTACAACTGCATAGAAATCTATTATGAGCACTTTCGATGACAACTTGTAAACAATACAAATCTGCTACAAGTATTACAGAAGACAACATGTAAACAATACAAATCTGTCATGAGCATTGCAGAAGACAACATGTAAACAATACAAATCTGTCATGAGCATTGCAGAAGACAACTTGTAAACAATACAAATCTGTCATGAGCATTGCAAAAGACAACTTGTAAACAAGACAAATATGTTATGGGCATTGCAGACGACAACTTGTAAACGATACAAATCTGTTCTGGGCATTGCAGAAGACAACTTGTAAACAATACAAATCTGATATGGGCATTGCAGACAACAACTTGTGAACAAAACAATCTGTAATGGGCATTGCAGACGACAACTTGTTAACAAGACAAATCTGTCATGGTCATTGCAGACAACAACTTGTAAACGATACAAATCTGTTATTGCCATTGCAGACGACAACTTGTAAACGATACAAATCTGTAATGGGCATTGCAGACGACAACTTGTAAACTATACAAATCTGTTATGGGAATTGCAGACGACAACTTGTAAACGATACAATCTGTAATGGGCATTGCAGACGACAACTTGTAAACAATACAAATATGTTATGGGCATTGCAGACGACAACTGGTAAACGATACAATCTGTAATGGGCATTGCAGACGACAACTTGTAAACTATACAAATCTGTTATGAGCATTGCAGAAGACAACTTGTAAACAATACAAGTATGTAATGGGCATTGCAGACGACAACTTGTAAACGATACAAGTCTGTTCTGGGCATTGCAGACGACAACTTGTAAACGATACAAGTCTGTTCTGGCATTGCAGACGACAACTTGTAAACAATACAAATATGTAATGGGCATTGCAGACGACAACTTGTAAACAATACAATCTGTTATTGGCATTGCAGACAACAACTTATTAAGGGGGTTCGCGGGTCTAAATCATTTATATAGGATTTCTCTATATTTTTCTATAAATGAACTTTATCTTATAGTTAATAGAAAAATAAAATAAAAAAGTGGGGTCCCGTTCATTTGCGCTCACAATCTGCCTTCGAAAGAAGCATACATTTTTGGAAAGGTGGTTTTTTCTGTTGAAGTAATAGGAGAAATAAAGGTAATATCGAAATAAAAAAAAAGAAATTTATTACAGAAATCGTTAAAATTTTACAATAATTTAGTTTAAGTACAGCTTATATGGAAATTATATTAAAAAAGATAGGTCACCGATGAGTTGAAAAAGATATTTCAATTTTAGAGCCAAAAAAATGGCATTTTTCCACCAAAAGGGAGATAATTTGGAACTTTTTCAATGATGTATACATTTTGAAAGTCATCTGGGGCCAACACAAATTGATTGTTTTGAATGATTTTTGTACCATATGATAAAGTAACAACTACAAAAGGAAATAAATAAAATTTGTAATGAAAAACAAATGTTTGATTTTTTTCTGAAATTTTTATACCCTCGAGCCTCTTTAACAAGACAAATCTGTTATGGTCATTGCAGTCGACAACTTGTACACAATACAAATCTGTTGGTTTGGTAATGTTTTCTTATGAAGCTGAGACATTTTCACATATGTGAATATTTTTTTTTGGTACAAAGTGAGATTAATTTTTCCTTAGATTAGCAGACCCAAAAATCCTTTTGTGATAGGGCTCCTCATGGTAAACAAAACCTTTTTCACACAATGGAGTTCATCACGACTTTCTTTAACATAAATTGTTTTCCTGCCTTTTTCTATTTGCCAAGTTGCTCATCCTGTCCAGCATTTTTTTCTTCAAATTTGATCCTAGCTCCCCCATAAAAATCAAATGGTAGCTACCTAAGTTCTTTGAAAATTTATACTTTGAATACATCTAATAGCTCTATAGTTTTCACACATTTATTCTATGGTCCTTTCTTTCCATGTCAACACAAATGGTTAAGCTAAGTCACTTGTTGAAAATAGAAACATGTCCAATATCCCTACACACAGATGTTTTGTTTAAGCACAACATTTTGCTGTTAGGTGTGAGTCAAGTCTCAATGTTGAAGGATGTACTTTGATCTATAATTGTTCGCTTTTTTACGAATTGTGACTTGGATGGAGAGTTGTTTCCTTGGCACTTATACCACATCTTTTTGTTTTGATTTGTGCTGATAATTCAACATACTTAACCTTTTAATGGCAAATTAGAGTCCTCTTGTTCTCAGCAGTTGGGTAGCACAAAAGCAGGTATTTCTCATCTGAGCAACAGGGTATGTATGCCCTCTTATCATAATTTCATATATATATATTGAAATCATTCAAGTGAAACTTTCAACAAGGGTTATATGGTGATCCCAAAAACTTAAGTTTTCATTTGATACCAAATTATTCTCTATTGTTTTACAGCTATGTGTAGGAACTGGTTTCTTTTTAGATATGTCTCCTATAATTCTTTTAAGAATGGCATTGATATATATTTATGTTTTATGATATATGTTAATATTGTATTGTGTATATTAATGGTGAGATGTTAATAAACTATCCATCTATCTATCTATCTATGTACTACTTTCATGTATGTTCTTTGAGACTGTACCTGAATTAGTGGTTCTGTACATAGAAACATGATATGTGGATTAGTTTTGTGGTTTCCAGGAGAGAAAAAATCTTGATGATTATGATGATAAGGATTAGATATATGTATCAGGAGTGGGTAAATCTTGATGATTATGATGATAAGGATTAGATATATGTATCAGGAGTGGGTAAATCTTGATGATTATGATGATAAGGATTAGATATATGTATCAGGAGTGGGTAAATCTTGATGATTATGATGATAAGGATTAGATATATGTATCAGGAGTGGGTAAATCTTGATGATTATGATGATAAGGATTAGATATATGTATCAGGAGTGGGTAAATCTTGATGATTATGATGATAAGGATTAGATATATGTATCAGGAGTGGGTAAATCTTGATGATTATGATGATAAGGATTAGATATATGTATCAGGAGTGGGTAAATCTTGATGATTATGATGATAAGGATTAGATATATGTATCAGGAGTGGGTAAATCTTGATGATTATGATGATAAGGATTAGATATATGTATCAGGAGTGGGTAATATCTATCTACGAAATACATGTATCACATATCTGTTTTTACAGTAAACTCTAATTCTAATATTGATTTTCTGTTGGTGGTTCCATCATAATCAAAAATACTAAGCACAGTAAAAAATGTTTTCTTTAATATCTAACAATGAATATCATAAATAAATAAAAAACTCTACAAATATATACAAAATCATCACATAAGATCGGCTAGCACTTAAAGTACAATTCTTTGATTAAAATTAAACAAATGAGCATTTAAAAAAATGTTTCTGTTTATCATACACAAGAGGAGAAAGTTTTGGGCTAAGATAAAACAAAGTCACACCTAAACAGACATAGATAAGTAAATCATGTATGGTCACAACCTTCAGTCAGGAACAGTACAGAGCATTCAATTACTGATATATAAGTGCATATAATTCACTAGACTTATATTAGACATTATTTAATATAGCATTATTCTTATAACTCATATAATGTAACTATAAAATAACTTAATTGTAAAATAATGAGTTGGACTAGATAATAAGCAAAGCATTTTTTTGATTGGTCTAGTAAGCTTCATTCAATAACAACATTAACCATATTGAAGGTGTAGAAAAATATTATGTTAAAATAAAGAATACAGGAATTTTAAAAATACATCTGTTTGAAAGAAATTCATTATAATCTTATTTCTGTACAAAGCATGCATTTCTCACTAGTATCTTTTCAGGAAATGAAAACTTATATATTTTTTGACATTTTTCTAACAGACTAAATTTTCTTCAAAGGAATACTTCGATTTTTATATTCTTTTGAAAACTCAAAAGGCCTACATACCCCCCTAACGACATGGACCTTTGAACAAACACAACATTAAATCTGATAGAAAAAGAATTTAAATAAGATATTGCCTCATAACAGAACATTTGAAATCCTGAATAATTCTCAACATCATTACTTACATAACAAAGTATAATTAAATGTGTCACAATAAATTTATGGAAGTTTTATTTCTAGGTGATGAAAAACAAACAATTAAATAGAAGTAATGGGTTTTAGTTTGACAGTATTACGTAATGATGCTCTGATAAAAGGTAATTAATATTTATATCTGAAAGCGAATTGACTTTTGTTTGCCATAAAATGAATTGGACTTCAATTAGTGATTTCAATCTAGTTGATTTCAATTTATCAATGATTATAATGTAACTACCAGTGAATTGAAATAAGTACAAGAAGGTAACTTAAATTAAATTAGAAAAATAAATTAATTATGGGACCTACGTAAGGACATACAGCCGTTCAGAAAGAGTTACAGAAAAACAAGGGTAACACTTAATTCCAAATTGGACAAAGGGGGCATAATAAGAGATAGATTTTATGATAAAAGTATAAATACTGATAAAAGAAATTATTCAAATAAAAAACAATGAAATTCTACCGCAGAAAAATGTTAAACAATGGCTTTTTATATACTTTTTAGAACAACTTTTATATCATAAACAGAGTAGTTTATTCAAGAAATGCATGATCAAAATTTAAAAAACTCTAAAAATAATTTAAGGAAAAATCAATTACATCAAGAGTAGGTTCAAAAAGTTAAAGAGGTAAACAATAACAGATCTTAAATTTATAGACAAGTGTGGACACACACAAATGTTTTGCTTCTAACCAAACAGATCTTAAACTTATAGACAAGTGTGGACACATCAAATGATTTACTTCTAACCAATGTTTTTAAGAAATAAACTCTCTTGGATATAATGGCACTGTTATCAATTAATTTCTAGAAAAGTAGCAGAAATCATTAGTCTCAGATCTAACTGTTTCCAAGGCACAAAGTCAACTATTTCTAACCTAATGGTTTTAAATGCATAAACTAGAGACCCAACAACTGACTCGAGAAGACGGGTAGAGATATTTCCCCTCAATGTTGATCAAGTATTAGATAGCTAAAACATATTGGCAATCTAAAGATCGGAAAACAACTAGATGTAAACAAGGACAAAATCAAGAATAAGATAGTAAAACAATATTGACAATCTTAGGATCTAACCAGATGCTCCGCAGGGCGCAGCTTTATACGACCACAGAGTTCGAACCCTGAACAGTTGGGGCAAGTATGGACACAACATTCAAGCTTGATACAGCTCTGAATTTGGATTGTGATTAAATAGTTGACACCACATAGGTTTCTGACACAGAATGAATGTGGTCTAAGAACTTAAACTTAAAAACTTAAAATTTTTAAATTGGACATTTACCTATTATGGTCCAATATCCAAAATCTAAATACATGGTTAGATTTAGCATATCAAAGAACCTCAAGAATTCAATTTTTGATGAAATCAAATAAAGTTCAATTTTGGACCCTTTAGACCACAATGTGGATCAATTTGATAACTGGGCCCAAATATCAAAAATCTAAATATATGGTTAGATTCAGCATATATCACAGAACCCCATATATTCAATTTTTGTTGAAATTAAACTAATTTTGAACCCCGATTTGGACCAACTTAAAACTGGGCCTATAATCAAAAATCTAAATACATGTTTAGATTCAGCATATCAAAGAACTCCACGTATTCAATTTTTGTTGATATCAAACAAAGTTTAATTTTGGACCTTAATGCAGACCAATTTGAAAACGGGACCAAAAATTAAGAATCTACATACACAGTTAGATTCGGCATATCAAAGAACCTCAATTATTCAATTTTTGATGAAATCAAACAAAGTTTAATTTGGTCCCCTTTTTGGCCCCAAATTCCTAAACTGTTGGGAACAAAACTCCAAAAATCAATCCCAACCTTCCTTTTGTGGTCATAAACCTTGTGTTTAAATTTCATAGATTTTTATTTACTTAAACTAAAGTTATAGTGCAAAAAGCAATGTGTCTTCGGACGACGACGCCAACGTCATACCAATATACGAAAAATTTTGCAGTCGTATAAAAACAACCTAATGTAATCACAGGCAAATGTTGACAAATAGAAATTATTCTTCTCAAGATATCTTAAGTTTCAGGGGAAAAAAATCCAAATTTAAACAAGCAAATAGAACTCCAAATCAGTTAGTAATCTTAAATATTTTTAGCCATGAACATAACATAGATATGTTTCTCTCATAAAAGTTAAGTCCCTGACATGTAAACTATCTTAGGATCCTGAACATTACAATCATACATACTGACCTGGATACAACCTACTATATGTGGGCATATATCATAGGCACTCATACCCCATCTTCCTTTATCTATATACACATACACATATATGAGATCCTCCACAGTGGACAGAGGCTCTGTTCTACCAGTTCTAAAAACTGCTGACAGACAAACGTTTCCAGCCATCCAGATTATTAATTGGATAAAATGATCAATCTACATGAATAAAAGCAAGCATGAGTTATTATAACATTTACAGATAGTAAGTACCCTGGCCTTTCTACAAATTTCTCCAATTCATTTGACATTGGATTAAAGACACAACCTTTGCAGTATTTATTGGCGACGGAATCATTGGCCTATAATATTCTGTACAACTTCACATGTCCTAGTGATCTCAGTCTAAGCCTTGAATTATCTCCCCTTCAACCATTGACATGGGATCTATCTTAACATGTTTTTATCATTTGCCTAGAAGCTGCTTCCTCTGCTGCTGTAGCAGTCCCTCTAAATGATCTGCTCGTTTCTGGGCTGCTTGATACTGCTGCTTAATCTGGGTTACAATTTCTTCTTTCTTTAAAATGGCATCTTTTACTCTATAACGTAAAAGAAGATATTATATAAGAAATGTTTGAAAAGTATCTGGTGTTAAAAGACTTTATTTTTGTAAAGAGACACAACTCTAGAACAGTTAAAGTGACACCAGCCAAATTCAAGCTTGATATAAAATTGAGAATGGAAATGGGGAATGTGCCAAAGAGACAACAACCCGACCATTGAAAAAAACAACAGCAGAAGGTCACCAACAGGTCTTCAATGTAGCGAGGAATTCCCGCACCCCAAGGCGTCCTTCAGCTGGCCCCTAAACAAATATATACTCGTTCAGTGATAATGAACGCCATACTAATTTCCAAATTGTACACAAGAAACTAAAATTAAAATAATACAAGACTAACAAAGGCCAGAGGCTCCTGACTTGGGACAGGCGCAAAAATGCGGCGGGGTTAAACATGTTTGTGAGATCTCAACCCTCCCCCTATACCTCTAGCCAATGTAGAAAAGTAAACACATAACAATACGCACATTAAAATTCAGTCCAAGAGAAGTCCGAGTCTGATGTCAGGAGATGTAACCAAAGAAAATAAACAAAATGACAATAATACATAAATAACAACAGACTACTAGCAGTTAACTGACATGCCAGTTCCAGACTTCAATTAAACTGACTGAAAGATTATGATTTCATCATATGAACATCAGGCACAATCCTTCCCGTTAGGGGTTTAGTATCATACCATCATAACATATATGAAAAGAACATAACCCGTGTCATGCCAACAACTGGTTTCTGAATAAATGTGTTTAGTTCCGATGCAAAGACCCTATAAGTGAATCAATATTAACGCCAAAATATGCAATCTTTAATGACCTGACAACAGTATGGTAACTATATCCCTTCTTAATAAGTCTATTCAAAGGTTTTGTTAGTTTTTGAGGTGAATACTGACACCTTTCTTTTGTTTTTTTGTGGTAATAAACGTTTTGTGTGTGATTCATATAATTTAGAGAACTGAAATGAAAGATTCAGCCACTTTTCTATTTTTAAAGGGGTATAACTCTTGAAAAATCTGTGGTTATAAGCATTAGTTTTATAACATTTGGTTGTGGCAAACTAAAATTAGAGAAAGGAATCCAATGTCAGGACGTGTGGACAGATTGAGAGACAAGGGTAAAACTTAATGCAAACAACGACATAAAAAAGTATAACATATCTACTTTATCTAACTTCATGGGAGATAACTAGGTACACACCAGTCTTTAGGGGGAGTCACTACAAACAAAGGGAAATAACTAAGTAAACACAAGTCTACAAGGGAAGTTACTGCATACACAACAACTTGAAGGAAGATAACTAGGTACAAACCAGTCTTTAGGGGAAGTCACTACAAACAAGGGGAATTAACTAAGTAAACACAAGTTTATAAGGGAAGCAACTTGAAGGAATATAACTAGGTACAAACCAGTCTTCAGAGGAAGAAACTACATACAAAGGGAGATAATTAAGTAAGCATGAGCCTACAAGGGAAGTAAATACACATGAATGGAGATAACTAAGTATACACGAGTATACAAGGGAAGTAATTACATACAAAGGAGATAAATTTGTACACACCTCTTATGAACCTCCTCCATCTCTTCATCCTTCTGTTTTCTTATTTCCTCTATATGTTCTTTCTGTCTATCCAGCTCTATTCTGTGTCTTGCCTTCATCTCTGACATTCCGTTCTTCAGTCGTTTGTTTTCCTCGTCAGTTGTCACTAAACGATCTGCAAACTCCTGTCTGATTATATCAGAAACACGGTCTCGTTCCTGGTGCATTTTATCTGTTAACTGTAAAAAAAACAAAGATAGAAGTAATGACCTAATTCTGATTAAGTGCAGACAATTGTGTTTGGAAACAATGTAAGGTCCTTCTTTAATTCAAGATTATTTAATCTTTAAAAAATCAAGAAAGATATGATAAAAATAACACTGACTCTTTTTAAAAACATGCTTATCTAATGTTCAGTAGTTGTCGTTTGTTGATGTGGTTCATAGGCGTTTCTTTTGTTTTTTTATATAGATTTGACCAATGGTTTTACATGTCATTTTTGGGGCCCTTTATAGTTTGCTGTTCGGAGTGAGCCAAGGCTATAAGTTGAAGACCATACTTTGACCTATAACTGTTAACTTTTACAAATTGTGCCTAAGATGAGAGAGTTGTCTCATTGGAACTCACACCACATCTTCTTATATCTAGTTAGTATATTCTCTAGTAAATATGGAATAAAATATTGATTGATTGTTGGTTGCTTAATGCCCAGTGGCAAATATTTCTTGCATGTTCAAGACGATGGAATAAAAGAAGTTATTCTTTTGGTTAAACTAAGAAATTTCTAGTGTCACAAGATATCCTACTGAACACTGAGTTTGAATTCTACATGGTTTCTTGCAACTTTCCATGAATAAGGAGATAATTATAAGCTATACAAGTCAACTTTAATGTTTTGGGATGAATTTCCTTACAACCTTACAATGATTCACAAACCTCCTATTCCAATGAAAAAGATCCCTTGCTTTATCATGCACTAAGTATCAACAAAATTTTATAATAATTAGTTTTAACATCCCAGGGGCCAATTAATTCTATACAAGTCATCAAATACTCCAATCCTTTTTTATCATTTTTTTATAATGAAAGAGAAATGCTAAAAAGTAATGGTCGAAATTTATAGATCATAACTTTAACCTCAATTTTCGAGGTATGACTTACCTTTTTAAGACTGGCTATTTCTTGATCTTTCTGTTTCAGTTGTACCTTATAACACTCATTTTCACCATCAACTTCTGTAAGTCTTGCCTAAAAATGAAATTCAAAATGTACCTCTTTTATTGCTCCTATCTTCATGATAACCATAAAATCCACACAGATTTTTAAATATTGTGTTCATTATCTATTTATTTGTTTTCACACTGTGATCTGGTAATGAACTAAATCTAGATTTGAAAACCTTACTGTAAGATAAGTTCTTCTTGTAGATTAGAAGATGGCTTAGAAACTTACACTTTGGAAAGCTTTGGAAAACTATACTATGCATTAATTGTTCACATTTGTTACAATGAACAACTTGAGAGATAACAGTTCTTGTTTTAAATTGGTCAGGATAATCTAATATTGTCTTCAAATAAGATAATCTAATATTGTCTTAAAATAGGATAATCTAACATTGTCATGATTGTCTAAAAATAGGATCATCTAATATTGTCTAAAAATATGATAAATTAATATTGTCTTAAAATAAGATAAATTAATATTGTCTTAAAATCAAATAATCTAATAATATCTTAAAATAAGATAATCTAATATTGTCTTAAAATAAGATAATCTAAAATGGTCTTAAAATAAGATAATCTAAAATTGTCTTAAAATGAGATAATCTAACATTGTCTTAAAATAGGATAATCTAATATTGTCTTAAAATAAGATAATCTAAAATGGTCTTAAAATAAGATAATCTAAAATTGTCTTAAAATGAGATAATCTAACATTGTCTTAAAATAGGATAATCTAATATTGTCTTTAAATAGAATAGAACAATCTTATACTGTCTTAAAATAAGATAAATTAATATTGTCTTAAAATAAGATAATCTAATATTGTCTTAAAATAAGATAATCTGATATTGTCTTAATATAAGATAATCTAAAATAGTCTTAAAATAAGATAATCTAAAATGGTCTTAAAATAAGATAATCTAAAATTGTCTTAAAATGAGATAATCTAACATTGTCTTAAAATAGGATAATCTAACATTGTCTTAAAATAGGATAATCTAATATTGTCTTTAAATAGAATAGAACAATCTTATACTGTCTTAAAATAAGATAAATTAATATTGTCTTAAAATAAGATAATCTGATATTGTCTTAATAAAAGATAATCTAATATTGTCTTAAAATAAGATAATCTAATATTGTCTTAAAATAAGATAATCTAATATTGTCTTAAAATAAGATAATCTGATATTGTCTTAAAATAAGATAAGCTGATATTGTCTTAAAATAAGATAATCTAAAATAGTCTTAAAATAAGATAATCTAATATTGTCTTAATAAAAGCTAATCTGATATTGTCTTATTATTAGATAAGCTGATATTGTCTTAATATAAGATAAGCTGATATTGTCTTAAAATAAGATAATCTAATATTGTCTTAATAAAAGATAATCTGATATTGTCTTATTATTAGATAAGCTGATATTGTCTTAATATAAGATAATCTAAAATTGTCTTTTAATAATTGAGAAAAGTCTTAAAATCAAAGCTCAAGATGTTTAACTTGTCTGCTGATTATTTCAGGTGGGTGGCATATTAAGGAGCTGTATTCATGAATTTTCAATAAAATTAGAAACTTGTCTTTTATATCTAACCCTTATTATTACAGAAGCATTTTATTGAACCCTTCTAATTAAGAAGATTTGACCAAGCAATTCAAGAGCATTTTTCATTGAAAGTTTTCCTTATCATATCGATACAGAGAAGCAGCAATTTTGAACCAAAAAATGCAATAAAAAATTTGTTACGCAATAGATGAAATAAATTTTCATTTCTGCATCAGTTTATGACCTTATACATATACATTAAAGTTCTGGAACTTTCCCCAACTATCATTGTGTCTGACTTTATATAATGTGTTATTGTTAATGACAAAGGCTATTAATTTAAACGTTTATTTAAATAACGTATTAACTTCCTCGCCACAGAAATTATCACAATATTGTCTCAAAGACATTCCCAGCAATTCAATATATATGGACTATTTCACTTAGATGACAAACGAGGATTTAAGGTCAGGTCTGATGTCCTCCATTTTATTGGAACTTTAATTACAATAGTACAAAGTGTTACATATATAATCTACTAACAGATTGATTTTATTGATTTATAATTTAAGATGGATATCAATATTTACTTAAATCCATTATCCAATCAAAATAAACTCACTTCAAATAGAATATGTTAATAATATACAAAAATTGACTAAACCACAAATAATTGACTCTTGTTTGTTTTATAAAAAAAAGAGTGTTCAATAAATTTGTTTAGATATTTTTTTTTATAAATTTTAGTTTAATTTTGATTTATACAAAAAAATATTTACAAATAGATAAAACTTGATTTTTGGAGAATAATTTTTTCATTTTTAAATATCTATTTTTACTGATAATCTTTTTAACACCATCTTAAATATAAATTAATAATGAAACAAAGCTTAGGAATAGAATAAAGAAGTACAAGTATTTTTAAATTATACTTCATAGATAATTAAAATTGTTCAAGCTTTTAAATATTTTTTTCCTCCATGACAACCTACACCACAAATAAAAACATATAACATGTGATTGCATATAATTTTGCAATGCCTTTTCTATCAATTTATACCATGATTTTGCAACTTTTTTTCAGGCCTAGACTATCAATTTTCACCTTCATTTTGTTATATTTAAGAAACCTTTTCTATCAATGTTTACCTTGATTTGTTATATCTGCAACGCCTTTTACATAAACTTTATTTTCATTTTGTTAAATTTGCTAATAAATGTTTACCTTCATTTCATTATATTTTTCTAATGCCTGCCTTTCAGATCTCTCTAAATCTTTCATTTCAGCCTCATATTTTTCTCTCAATCTCCTAAGAAAATAAATTTATTCACTCAATTACAAGATCATTGAAATTTATCCAAACAAAAAAGCTAATTATACTGAAATCTTGACAAAATTGGTTGTAAAAAATAAAATCTCCATAAATTGCATGCAGTATCCTCTCATATTTTGATAAATTGTTCAACAATTAGCTTTTCAGAATCTAATGCATTTTGGGTAATATTTTCACAAAAGTACACCAAAACATTCTGATTCAATAAAATCCCTCCCAGACAATGGAAGTTTATCAAATTGCAAAAAGGTATTTTCATTGCAAAATGTAAAATTTGATAAGTTAAAAAATATTGAATGTATAATTATTGTGGCCAATCAAATGACAGCACTCTGTTAACAATTATGCTGTGAATTTAGCTTTTAATCTGTACAAAAACAGACTTGATTCTTAATTTTCATCAACATATTTGAACATTTAATACCTCGTTTTATGTTCTGATGCTCGCTCTATATCTTCTCGTGTTGATGTGGCATCATCCTCTAGTTGTGTGATCACCATTTCTATTTCCTTGTCTCGCTCTCTTTTCACCTGCTCTTTCAATTCTCGTTCTTTTTGCACAACCCATGTTTCTTGCTTCTTCAGAAAATTTTGCTCCCAAGATTCTTTTTCTAGCTTTAACTTTTCTTTACTGTCTCTCATTTCATCCTAAAATACAAATTGATCATTGATTGGTTTGATCTGAATACTTTGATTAATCTGATAAGAGTGTTCACAACAGATTGACTACATGACTTGCTGTACATCAGACATATTATAGGATTAAACACCTTTTTAAAGGACTTTTATGATATGTTTGTGAGTGACTTGGTCCAGTTTATACACCAATCACAGGGGCTCCTGTCATCCTATAATCAACCAAATTTTCCCCAAGAAAGGGAGAGCACGGGCCCCCTGGATTTGCCTATGGACTGTTTTTGATGACATTTGACAAATCTATACAAAATAAACATTTGCCATTTGAACAACCAAAAGGTCCATCTCCCTTTTGAAAAGTCTATCCACAAAGATTTCATATATTAAGTAGTCTGCATCATACAATTAAGATAGTGTAATGTACATTCAAAGTTTAACCCTGTAGATAAAGATGACACACATTTGTAAATGTTGGACCCTTTTGGCCCTAATTCCTAAACTGTTAGGACCAAAACACCCAAAATCAATCCCAACCTTCCTTTTGTGGTCATAAACCTTATGTTAAAATTTCATAGATTACTGTTAACTTATACTAAAGTTATTGTGTGAAAACCAAGAAAAATGCTTATTTGGGCCCTTTTTGGCCCTTAATTCCTAAACTGTGGGGACCAAAACTCCCAAAATCAATCCCAACTTTCCTTTTATGGTCATAAACCTTGTGTTTAAATTTCATAGATTTCTATTTACTTATACTAAAGTTATAGTGTGAAAACCAAATGTCTTCGGACGATAATGACACCAACGTCATACCAATATACGACCAAAATTTTTTCTATTTTGCCAAATTTTTCAATTTTGCCGTTGTATAAAAATCAAAATGCATGGTTAAATACAGCATATCAAAGAACCTCATATATTCAATTAAACTTAGTTTAATTTTGGACCCTTTGGACCTTAATGTAGACCAATTTGAAAACAAGACCAAAAATTAAGAATCTAAATACATGGTTAGATTCGGCATATTACATGGTTAGATTCAGCATATCAAAGAACCCCAAGAATTATAATTGTTGATCTTGAACCCTTTTTGCCCCAAATTCCTAAACTGTTAGGATCAAAACTCCCAGAATCAATCCCAACCTTCCTTTTGTGATCATAAACCTTGTGTTAAGATTTCATAGTTTCTAATAACTTATACTAAAGTTATTGTGTTGAGGGCTATACAAGCCTTTTACACTGAGAACTTAGTTATATTTTACGCCATGCCACAGTTCAAATCCACAAATCTGTTTATACGTAAACACAACAACATAAGTATCTGAATACCTTAGCTACAACAACAATTTATAGCACGCCACAGTTAAATTCATCTAAACACCATAATAACTTACATAATGCCGTCTTTCTTGTTCTTCTCGACTTTTTTCATATTCTTGTTTCATAGCTGTTAAGGCATGAGCATGACTATCTTCTAATTGACGTTGAAGTCTATCTAGCTCTGTTCTCTGTCGTGTGGCCTGCTGTGATACACGATCTTTCTCTTCCTGGACCTCAGCATGTAACCTCCTCCTCTGTTGCTGGTAGGCGTCTTCCTCATTCTTTAACTCTTTCTCATATCTAAATAAAGGTACATACGTAGTAATGGAATGATATCAGAAATAGTGCTTTATTATAGGAAAGTCATATTGTTGGCAGAGGTCATTCATAAGAATCTTGCAAGAATGCAACATATTTTCAAGGGCAGAAGTTATTTTAATTAGTCTGTTGGAACAGTCAGGGGTTACAAGTTGTATTTTTTTAAATTGACTCATACAGTTTCATAAAAAAATAAAAATGGTACATTTTAAATAAAAAAACTTAACCCATTAAATAAAATGCACTTAAAGAAATAGTAGATAAACAATCAATGCTAGGAACAGATTGTAATGTTTTTTTCTGATTTGACAAAGTTAGAACTCTTCAACTGATACCTATTATACTTGTAGTATGCTTGTCTGCCTTTATTTATAGTATTTAGATTTGTTTTCATTAGTTTATCTTAACAAATTGTATTAAAGGGAGATAACACTATGTTATTTTAAGATCAATGATATATAAATGTAAAGGAAATTGCTTAAATTAATTAAGGAATGACTGTAATATTTTTTATGTCTATGAAGAAATAACATAAAAAAAAAAAATTTCACATCCCCCTTTCCCTTTTTTCAAAACTGATCTCAATTCAAATTTCTAGTGGAGTTTGAAACAATAACTACTCATTTAAATACATCATAAAATATTAAAATGTAACAAAAAGTGCTTGTTATCACTGAATGGTAAAGAGTGTTTTAATTAATCAGTTGGTAGTAAAAGTGAATATACATTGTGCATTGTATAAAACAATGATTTAAGTTGATTCAACTACTATTCTGGACAAAGCAGGGATGGGCACGATTACTGACAAATGTTATCGATTAATAATCAATTACATGAAGGATTTTTGTGTAATCAATTAATAATCGATTACTCTGATTTTTGTATGTAATCGATTGCAATCGATTACTTTATTAAAAGTAATTACATTACTTTTCGATAACTGTCAATTACATGCTTAATTTTTTTTTTTAATTAATAAAGTAAGTTTAAACACAATTATATTGCTCAACGTTTGTATAGTGGAAATTTAGAACTTTACCAAATACAGCATTTAAAGCATTGTTTCCAAAATATAAGTTGACAGTTGTTTTGTAGATGGAATCTCTTACTGAGGATCAGAAATATTAAAATAAATCTTGACATTTTGAATTTCAACATGAATGAGAGATGACATCACGTTGCATCAATCAATTATTCATAAAAAAAAAAATGCTTTCGTACTGACTTAAGTTAGCTTTTTTGTTTTTATGCATTAAAACAGGTATATTCTAACATAGGCAATTACAATATTGAAAGTTTTCTATGGAAAAAAAATAAAAAAGTAGAATAAATAATTTGTTCAGCTAATTTTAAAGATCAAAATTTATAATTATATTGAATTAATCCTTTTGTTTGGATAACCACCCTATTTACAGGTTATAAAACTGCCAATGGAGTACAATGGGTGCATTACGTTTGCGCGCATTTGGGGATTAAAATGTTTTACGTTTGCGCGCAGCTTTTGATTACATTTGCGCACATTCATTTTACAGGTAAATTCAGGTAAAAATTTAAATTAAATTACAATTGACTATATATATTTTTCATTTTCATAATAAACATGACTATCAATTATTAATTTTGAAAATATTTCTTGATTCAAATTGTAATTTGTTCATATAAAATTGTAAAACAAATTTTAAAGTGAGCATTATAAACTCCGTAGTATAGCTTAAGACATACATGTAACTTCATTGCGAATGTTTCAGAATAAAAAGTGTTTCAATGAATAGTGATCGTTTTAAAATTAGTAAATAATTTAAGTTATTTTTTTAAAGTTACACCAAGGCACAAACATAGAGTTTCGGCACGTAACAACATGTGAAGTAATGAATTTATCAATTATACCTTTACCTTTTTTAAGATTAGCTATGTTTAAGCATTTTAACAATTTTATCTGTATAGATTTCTAGGATTTAGTGCTTGTGCAAAATAAAACGGAATTATCTTGCTCGAAATACCACTTCCACCTCATCGTTGGTGAGCAGGGTAAATAATTGAACAAATTATAAATAAATAAGTATTATTACCTGTATTTTACCTGTGTTTACCTGTCAAAAAAATGCGCGCAATTGTAATCAAAAGCTGCACGCAAACGTAATGATTTTTGCGCGCAAATGTAGTGGTAATGCGCGCAAACGTAATGCACCGATATGCAATATATATCCTGGGGCAAAATAATGTAAATCTCTTTCTTAATTAGACATAATTGAAATGAAAACAAAGTCTGTATATTATTGATTAGAAGACTTTGATCATCTGATTAGTGAAAACAAGAAGTTTGTTCAGATTTTTGTATTCTTTAATCAAATTATAAACAATATATATTTATAGTGTCAAAATGGAATACATGTATCTCTGTTTCTGAAAAGAATTTCAATGGATAGCCATTGGTTCATTGTCAAAAGGATTTTGTGTACTTTCTTAATTTATATATTAAAATGTATATATATCATAACTTTATAAGGAATCAACTGTTTGTCTATTTTAAGCTTAAATCCCAACTCTTAATGAAAATTGTGTTTTAAGGAATTTTAATACAAATGAACTTAGTACTCTTATGTTGTACAGAACAGAACTCATATTAAAAATTATGCTTTAATGAATTTTAATACAAATAAGCTTACTACTTTAATGTAGAACAGAACTTAACTTAAGACAGATAGAAATTAAAGACAGTTGATAAACTCTTAAGTCATATTAATACATTCTATTTTATCTGTACTACAAAGTGATGAATACATACATATTTTCATTAAAAAAAGATTATATTTCATTAAACTATTTTACTAAAGTAATCGAAATGTAATCGAAAAGTAATCAATGATTACATCATAATTTTTGATGTAATCGATTAAATTACGATTACATGTAATCGAAAATGTCTTTGATTACAGATTACTGTCGATTACTGGAAAAAATGTAATCAATTACAATCGATTACGATTACAGATTACGATTACCCCATCCCTGGGACAAAGAAAGATAACTCCAATCAATTGAAAATTTCTTGCTATTGCACAATATTTTGCAATTAGATATTTCTTGCTATTGCGCAATACTGTGCAATTGAAAATATTTCCTATTGCACAATACTGTGCAATTGAAGATTTTTTGCTATTGCACAATACTGTGCAATTGAACATTTTTTGCTATTGCACAATACTGTGCAATTGAAGATTTCTTGCTATTGCTGAATACTGTGCAATTGAAAATTTCTTGCTATTGCACAATACTTAATATAATAATTTTGGATCCTGATTTGAACCAACTTGAAAACTGGGCCCATAATCAAAAATCTAAGTACATGATTAAATTCAGCATATCAAAAAAGCCAAAGAATTCAATTTTGACCCTTTGGTATTTAATGTAGACCAATTTGAAAACGGGACTAAAAATTAAGAATCTACATACACAGTTAGATTTGGCATATCAAAGAACCCCAATTATTCAATTTTTGATGACATCAAACAAAGTTTAATTTTGAACCCCGATTTGGACCAACTTGAAAACTGGGCCAATAATCAAAAATGTAAGTACATTATCAAAGAACCCCAAGGATTCAATTTTTGTTAAAATCAAACTAAGTTTAATTTTGGACCCTTTGGACCTTAATGTAGACCAATTTGAAAACAAGACCAACAAGAATGTGTCCTCAGTACACGAATGCCCCACTCGCACTATCATTTTCTATGTTCAGTGGACCGTGAAATTGGGGTAAAATCTCTAATTTGGCATTAAAATTAGAAAGATCATATCATAGGGAACATGTGTACCAAGTTTGAAGTCGATTGGACTTCAACTTCATCAAAAACTACCTCGACCAAAAACTTTAACCTAAAGCGGGACAGACGGACGGACGGACGGAAGAACGAACGGACGGATGGACGGACGGACGCACAGACCAGAAAACATAATGCCCCTCTACTATCGTAGGTGGGGCATAAAAATTAAGAATCTACATACACAGTTAGATCCGGCATATCAAAGAACCCCAATATTCAATTTTTGATGAAATCAAACAAAGTTCAATTTTGGACCCTTTGGGCCCCTTATTCCTAAAAACCTGTTGGGACCAAAACTCCCAAAATCAAACCCAACCTTCCTTTTATGGTCATAAACCTTGTGTTTAAATTTCAAAGATTTCTATTTACTTATACTAAAGTTATGGTGCGAAAACAAAGAATAATGCTTACTTGGGCCCCTTTTTTGCCCCTAATTCCTAAACTGTTCAGACCTCAACTCCCAAAATCAATCCCAACCTTCCTTTTGTGGTCATAAACCTTGTGTTTAAATTTCATTGATTTCTATTTACTTATACTAAAGTTATTGTGCGAAAACCAAGAATAATGCTTATTTGGGCCCTTTTTTGGCCCCTAATTCCTAAACTGTTTGAACTAAAACTCCCAAAATCAATCCCAACCTTTCTTTTGTGGTCATAAACCTTGTGTCAAAATTTCATAGATTTCTATTTACTTAAACTAAAGTTATAGTGCGAAAACCAAGAAAATGCTTATTTGGGCCCTTTTTGGCCCCTAATTCCTAAAATTTTGGGACCAAAACTCCTAAAATCAATCCCAACCTTCCATTTGTGGTTATAAACCTTGTGTTAAAATTTCATAGATTTCTATTCACTTTTTACTAAAGTTAGAGTGCGAAAACTAAAAGTATTCGGACGACGACAACGACGACGCCAACGTAATAGCAATATACGACGAAAAATTTTAATTTTTGCGGTCGTATAAAAACCATGAAAAAACGTTGATGACGTCACGGTCATATGACTCAATTATGTCTATGGGCTGATAACAAAATAACATCAGCCAATCAGAGGATGCGTTACATCCAAAATTAAATTATTAAGATATATAAATGTAAACAACATTCAAACCACAATGTTAATACCTTTGTTTGCTGAGTTCTCTTTCTCTGGCACAAGCAGCTTCCTTTTCTTTAGCTAATTGATCTCGCAGTTCTTCTGTCATTTTAACATATCTCTGAGCTGCTCTCTCATCAGATTCCAGTAACTCTGCTTCATGGATCTGTTTGATTTTCTTTAACTCAGATTTATGTTTTGCAATCAATCTTTGAATTTCTGGTTCTAATCCTTTAACTGTCATTTCCTACAAAACACAATTCATTTGTATAATTTGTATTTCTGAATTAAATTGTTTTCTGACTTATTCTTATAAAGTGAAAGCTTCTAACTTGTATGCTTTATATGTTGGTTTTTTTTGTGGTTGCCTTTTTCATATGTATTACTCTGTATTTATACCTCATTTACGGTAAACTTCAATCTTTATCACTGTTTGTGGTTTAGATTTGTTTCCAATTGTTTTTATTTCGATTACTGTCCAAATCCCACAACCACCCATACCCCTTCATCTTGTAACTTTTCTGCTTTACTAATAAATCCTTTCTATATTTTCATCTGGATTTCTTTTAATATTAAAATTCATTCTTTTCTCTATATTAAAACAAGAATGTGTCCAAATTACACTGATGCTCACTTGCACTATCATTTTCCATGTTCAATGGACTGTGAAATTGGGTAAAGAATCTTATTTGGCATTTAAATTAGAAAGATCATATCATAGGGAACATGTGTATGAAGTTTAAAGTTGATTGGACTTCAACTTCATCAAAAACTACCTTGACCAAAAACTTTAACCTGAAACTCCCACTTTCATTTTCTATGTTCACTGGACTGTGAAATTGGTGTCAAAAATCTGATTTGGCTTTAAAATTAGAAAAGTCATATTATAAGCAACAAGTGTACTAAGTTTCAAATTGATTGGACTTCAGCTTCATTAAATACTACCTTGACTAAAAACTTTAACCTGAAGCGGGACAGACGGACGCACAGAATTACGCATGGACAGATGAATAGACAAACAGACGGATGCACAGACCAGAAAACATAATGCTCCTCTACTATCGTAGGTGGGGCATTAAAAACATAATGCCCCTCTACTATCTTAGGTGGGGCATAAAAATGAAAATCATAATTAATAAATTTTATGAGTCTGAAGCACTTATCTGAATTTACCTTAATCAGGAACACTTAATACCAAATATTTGGGTGGATGTACAAGAACTGAAGCATATGAAGAGCCCATTCACAAAAAGGGACCTAATAATAATAATAGCCAAGAGCATAACTTCGATTCTCACTTTTGTCTAAAATCAATTATCAGTTTTACCACTTACTTTAATCTTTTTCGTTTTATCTTCAATCCATCTTTCTCTCCGTAATTTTTCCGCTGCTTCATGCATGTCTTTCAGCTTCTGTGTTTCTAAACCATGTCTAAAATAATTCCATTTTTTTTTTGTAAAATAAAAACACAAAATAACTGTATAACATCATTTCCTTTGATAAAGCAGTGGTGGATCCAAAACTTTTCATAAGGGGGGCCCGCTGACTGACCTAAAGGGGGGGGGGGCACTCCAGTCATGCTTCAGTGATTCCCTATATACTCAACCAAAATTTTCCAACAAAAGGAGGGGCCCCTGGATCCACCTATGTACAGCATGTATATTTTAATTTTTTTCATTTATTTATAGTTAAATAAAGAGCTGCTGAACCAAAGACTCTTATGCTTTGTGCTGGTAGAGTTCCCTTAAGTGGATACCAGATGGCATGCAGGGTTGTCAGATAAAAAAAATCGACATGTCAGCATGTTTCGCCGATTAGATCGGCTTCATCAGGACAAAGTGTACAAAATTAGAACACCTGAAGTACCTAAAAGTGGCATCATGTATGTGACGTCATAATTGTCAATTGTTGACTTTGCTATGGGATACTCTATATTATTATTTAATGTTGAACAGAAAATGAATCAAACATAGTACAAGGCAAATGAAGTTACTAAATTTAGAGTTAATCTATAATTGTTCGAATTGTCTTTAATTTTAAAATGGTTGTAAACTATTATAATGGAAAGTGTATAAATAAAATGTGTTTTTAAATAGAAATATAAATTTGTGTAACATGAATGTAAATACAATGTCAGTGTATAGTTTTATAAAGTTTCTTCCTAATTTTGATAACATTTTTAGAGCACACCCCTACCACTTCGACTGGGTTCCCTTTGGCCGGAGGTACTACTTCCAATCGCGTCGGGAATACCGTAAAGTGGTTTACTGTCGCAAAATTTCTTGGCAATATTGGTTGAACTGGAAATGGTGGTTATTAAGTTCCCTTAAGTGGATACCAGATGGTATGCAGGGTTGTAAGATAACAAAATCAAATACCGCTACATTGACAACAACACTTACGTTAACTGAATCTTTTATTGTCGACATGTTTCCCACTATATTTATTTATAGTGTCAAACATCAGCATAAGATCTGTTCCCATTACAAAAAATAGTCAGGACAACTGTTTTATTTCAGAATGACAGACAAAACTGCTAAGTGAAAGGTCAGGTATAATGTTTATTGTTAAAATTAATGTTCCTAATCAGAAATTGCAGATTTTGTAAATGGTGGGCATTTCACCTCCTATTACATAGGAAGTTGACCCCCTTTCCCATTATACCTCACTTATATACTGTAGTTATTTACCTATCATCTAAAGATCTTATTTTATCCTGGTATTTCTTGTCTATAGTCTTCAGCTCCTTCACTAACTTTTCACATTTTTCAGACATAGATTTTTTGTCATCAATAAGCTGTAACAGAAGATACAATTTTACCTTAAAAAATATCCAATTAAAGTTATGAATGTAAAAATACCACATATCCACCTTTGATTCATATCATTTCTGTTACCAGAAAAGATCTTTTTACTATCATTTCTTATGTCTTTATTCCTATCATTTAAATATTCTCATCTAATAATATTTAAGAAATAATTCATGGGGGCTTGAATATATCGTGATTTTACCATGGGTTGGCCCTTTATGACAAATATTTTACCCTGAGCAATAGCGAGGGGTAAAATATCGACCTTTAGGGACAACCAGTGGTAAAATCCCAATATATTCAAGCCCCCATGAATTATTTCGATTCTAATAGGACAAATACAGCAATTGTTTTGGATCGAAGCACTCTAGGTGCAGGCATTATTTGCCGTTCCCATGAATAAACCCATGATTAAATTGACGTAAAAGAGCGGAGCAAACTGAATAAATGATATGCTTAAACATATTTAGATAAGTTCAGGTGAATCTAAATGATAATTGTACTTTAATGCCTTATATATATACAAAAATGGCTTATATAACATATTTTAGCGTCGTTTGCTTTCATTTCCTTGTTGTGATGATTTTTGGTTTCACAAGCGTGTATTTTCATGTCAAATGCCTATATTCTGACGTCAACATTCTATAACGTCGGGTAGCTTATTCATAACAAGAGGCTCTCAAGAGCCTGAATCGCTCACCTGAATTTTTTTGGTTTAATCTCTCATCAATGATTATTTTGGCTTTTCAATTTAGGTGTCATACCACCAATTACTCCCTCAAATTTAGAACGTATGTGAAAGTAGGCCTACTCGGACAAAAAAAAGTGCATTTGATATCATTGTTCACCTAAACTAACTAACAAATTTGCAGAAATGAAAGTTTTGTTGAAAGAGAAATATATTAAGACCATTTTGAGCCAAAATTTACCTGTCTATGAGTTTGCATTAAAAATTGAGGATTAATGCGCTCCATAGTATACTAATTTAAGATTTCCAGAAAACCAGGGGTTATTTTTAGTGGTACCTCCTTTCGGAAGCTCTCTGCTTTCTTATATGATTTTGAATGTATGTTGAAAATTGGCATGCAGAAAGGTGACACCTGTACAATTCAGGATATACCTAGTTTCTATGAAGTTAAACTTAAGGTAAAATATTTAGAAAGCTGTGAAAATTGCAAAATTTGGTTGAACAGATAGGGACTTTTAATTGGTGGTATGACACCTTATTTAAATGTTCTTTGAATCGTCCTATTTTCTTCAAAAGCAAAAAAAAATCATTTTCTCCTATGTTCTATTTTAGCCATAGGAGCTATGTTTCTTGACATACAAGGAAATGAAATATAAAATTTATACTAGATACTCTGAAACTCTGAAACTCATTTAGCCTAAGTTTGGCTGAAATTGATACAGCAGTTTCACAAGAGAAGATTTTTTAAAGTAAGTCAACATGATGAACAAATTGTGAAAAAAGTCTTTAAAGGGCAATAACTCCTAAAGAGGTCAATTGACAATTTTGGTCAAATTGACTTATTTGTAGATCTTACTTTGCTGATCATATTTGCTGTTTACAGTTTATCTTTATCTATAATAATATTCAAGATAATGACCAACAACTGCAAAATTTCCTTAAAATTACCAATTAAGTGGCAGCAACCCAACAATTGGATGTTTGATTCATCTGAAAATTTCAGGGCTGATAGATATTGACCTAATGAACATTTTTACTCCATGTCAGATTTGCTCTTAATGCTTTCGTTTTTGAGATATAAGCCAAAAACTGCATTTGACCCCTATGTTCTATTTTAAGTAACGGCGGCCATGTTTTTTGACGGATCAAAAATCAAAGCACACACTTTGTGCAGGATAATCTAAGGAACAACCATGCTAAGTTTTAACCAAATCCATTCAGTAGTTTCAGAGGAGAAGATTTTTTAAAGTTAGCAAATATGATGAACAAATTGTGAAAAATTGTCATTAAAGGACAATAACCCCTTAAGGGGTCAATTGACAATTTTGGTCATATTAACTTATTTGTAGATCTTACTTTGCTGATCATATTTGCTGTTTACAGTTTATCTTTATCTATAATAATATTCAAGATAATGACCAACAACTGCAAAATTTCCTTAAAATTACCAATTAAGTGGCAGCAACCCAACAATTGGATGTTTGATTCATCTGAAAATTTCAGGGCTGATAGATATTGACCTAATGAACATTTTTACTCCATGTCAGATTTGCTCTTAATGCTTTCGTTTTTGAGATATAAGCCAAAAACTGCATTTGACCCCTATGTTCTATTTTAAGTAACGGCGGCCATGTTTTTTGACGGATCAAAAATCAAAGCACACACTTTGTGCAGGATAATCTAAGGAACAACCATGCTAAGTTTTAACCAAATCCATTCAGTAGTTTCAGAGGAGAAGATTTTTTAAAGTTAGCAAATATGATGAACAAATTGTGAAAAATTGTCATTAAAGGACAATAACCCCTTAAGGGGTCAATTGACAATTTTGGTCATATTAACTTATTTGTAGATCTTACTTTGCTGATCTTTTTTGCTGTTTACAGTTTATCTTTATCTATAATAATATTCAAGATAATGACCAAAAACTGCAAAATTTCCTTAAAATTACCAATTAAGTGGCAGCAACCCAACAATGGTTTGTTTGATTCATCTGAAAATTTCAGGGCTGATAGATCTTGACCTATTGAACATTTTTACTCCATGTCAGATTTGCTCTAAATGCTTTCGTTTTTGAGATATAAGCCAAAAACTGCATTTGACCCTATGTTCTATTTTAAGTAACGGCAGCCATGTTTTTTGACGGATCAAAAATCAAAGCACACACTTTGTGCAGGATAATCTAAGGAACAATCATGCTAAGTTTTAACCAAATCCATTCAGTAGTTTCAGAGGAGAAGATTTTTTAAAGTTAGCAAATATGATGAACAAATTGTGAAATATTGTCATTAAAGGACAATAACCCCTTAAGGGGTCAATTGACAATTTTGGTCATATTAACTTATTTGTAGATCTTACTTTGCTGATCTTTTTGCTGTTTACAGTTTATCTTTATCTATAATAATATTCAAGATAATGACCAAAAACTGCAAAATTTCCTTAAAATTACCAATTAAGTGGCAGCAACCCAACAATGGTTTGTTTGATTCATCTGAAAATTTCAGGGCTGATAGATCTTGACCTAATGAACATTTTTACCCCTTGTCAGATTTGCTCTAAATGCTTTCGTTTTTGAGATATAAGCCAAAAACTGCATTTGACCCCTATGTTCTATTTTAAGTAACGGCGGCCATGTTTTTTGACGGATCAAAAATCGAAGCGCACATTTTGTGCAGGATATACTAAGGAACAATCATGTTAAGTTTCATTCAAATCCATTGAGTAGTTTCAGAGGAGAAGATGTTTGAAAAATTGTTAACGACGACAGACGACGACGACGACGACGACGACGGACGCCAAGTGATGAGAAAAGCTCACATGGCCTTTTAGGCCAGGTGAGCTAAAAAAGCATATGACGTGGGAGTACAATCGGAACAGCTCAAACAATATATTCATATTTTACCACGGGTGTGTACTCAAAAGCGTTTGAAGGACGTCATGTTAGAATTATATATATATTTCAGATTATCTTAATCTTTTTAACTATATTAATTATATGCAAAACTTTTAATTTAAGGAAATAATCTTATCAATGTTCAGTGCAAGGACAGGACATTTTTTACTTTTTTTATATAACACACTTAATGTTTTGACTCAAATTGCCTCCTATACAGATGACAATACAATTACCTGATCTATAAATCCTATACAGATGACAATACAATTACCTGATCTATAAATCCTATACAGATGACAATACAATCACCTGATCTATAAATCCTATACAGATGACAATACAATTACCTGATCTATAAATCCTATACAGATGACAATACAATTACCTGATCTATAAATCCTAAATGTCTTTTTATAGCTTCCTCATATTCATCTTTTTGGACATCCAATCTTTTGTTCATTTCTCTTTCTGCTTCTCTTGCATGTCGTACAGTTAACTCCCTTTGCTGGTTCTATTTATAGAAATAAATAAAAGGATATGTATTTTACAACGCTATTAATAGAAACAAAACAAATACCATAAAAATACTGCCATTTTTCTCCTCGATTTCCATTTGCTCACTACACTTATGTTATTCAACAACAATAAATATAAACCAAAGTTTTCATTTCTATTTTCCCTTTAAATACAATTTATTTGCTCCCCCAAATTATGTTGAATAATTAACAGAAAATTTCAAAAACTTTCTGCAACAAAGATACACTTTTCTTATTTTATTCTAATTCCAGTCAATTACTACAAATTCCATGCATTTTCCCAAATTATGTTAATAACAATAAATTACCAAAGCTTTCTGCAACATAGAACAACTTCTCTTTTTTTCGTCTAATTCCATTCTCTGTGACAGAACTGTAGACGTTACTTCATCAGCAGCCTCCTTAGCATGGTCCAACTGTAGAAGTTCATCAGCCGATGGTACTAGCATGGGAGGTAACTCAAAATTATGAGATTCTTTCGCCAGTTCCTATGATAAAAGAAAAAGGACTTTAAACAATTATTTCAATTGAGATTCAGGAATACAGAAGAAATAAATTTAAACTGACATACATGTTTTTAGATTTAATTCCTTAGTTCCAATAAATTTTCAATGGTAATTTTTTTAATACCAAAAAGGTGTACTGCACAAGTTTTGTAATACATAGAATGAAATAGTAATGTGGCAGAAAAGGGGAGGTAACTTAAAACCTATCTACAGCACTCAGACTTATATAGCATTTAATAAACTGTTTATCCCATTTCTCAATTTTTCAAACATGAAACAACACCCTTGATTGTTTTATATAAGGGGGACCTTCTCAAACTTAAGGAGTTTTTTTTGCTCCATGTTGAAGTTCTCATTGTGACTTTTAGATGAAGAGCAGCAATAAAAGCCTTGTTCTTTTGCTTCTGTGTATTTTTGCTGTGCATGTTCTAATTTTGAATCATGGATGCATACCCCATATTCTTTGATTGTGTAGATTCTACTTTTGAGTAAATCTAGATTGTCTAATTAAAAAACAGTTTCAAGTTGCTAATCTTTAGGTTAGTTCGTCCTAAAAAAAAATATTTTGTAGACAACCAAATTTTCACTAAGCAGATTTTCAATAACTGATGATTTATTCTAAAATTATAATGACGAAAAATATACAACAAAAATATGTGTGCACACTACCCTGTTTTTCATAGTGTGTACAGAATACTTTACCTGGTCCACAGAACTGAGTCTGTCTGATGTCTGAACTTCATCTAGGAAGGTCATTATACTTTTTAACTTATCGTCTGTCAAAAATCCACTTTTACTAACAGACTCTCCAACTGAGTTTAATTTCTGTAATTTCTCTGTTGTAAGATGTGATTTTGTTGAATCTTTATCTATGTCTTCCACTTTTAAAAAACAAATAAACATATTAAAACAATAAATCATTTTATTTGGTAATCTAATAAACAGATAACAGTAGAAAAGGAATATAAAATTAACACATCAGATTTATTCTGATGCATGAAAGTTTTCATAAAATGAAGAAAACAGTAATCATCTTGATGTGTTGTGTCCAATCAATTGGTCATTTTTGTGGGTTTAATGGGTAGCAACAAATCACAACCAGGTGCTCCGCAGGGCGCAGCTTTATACGACCCCAGTGGTTGAACCCTGAACAGTTGGGCAAATTTGGTCACAATATTCAAGCTTGATTCTGTCTGAATTTGGATTGTGATCAAATTTTTTACATTTGTATAGTTTTTTGTCACAATATTAATGTGGTCAAAGATCTAACAAATCTATTGCACAATACTTTGCAACTGAAAATTTCTTCTTGAAATTTTTCAAAATTCGAAATTTAAAAAATTTTGAAAAAAAAGAACCCCTTCAAAAAATGGTAAACAAAAAATCCCCCCCCCCAACTTTTTGAAACCTCCTTTGAGCAATAACCCTTAAACTCAATCCCATGCAGTATTGAACCTTGTAGTACAATTTCAAAGAAATCCATACACTTAAACACAAGTTATTGTCATGATTGTTTGGAAACTAGAAAATGCTTCTTATTGCCCCTTTGGCCCCTAATAATACCTACATATTTTGGGCAATTAATCCAAAACTTATCCCAGCCTCCCCTTTGTTATATGGTACATTGTGGTACAATTTCAGAGAGATCCATACAATTACACAGACGTTATTGTCTTGAAACTAGAAAAACGCTTGTTTTGACCCCTTTTTGGCCCTTAATTCCTAAACTTTGGCCCCATAACCCCTAAAATGAATCCAAACCTTCTACTTGTGGTTTTAAACATTGCGGTATGATTTTAGAGCAATTGAAATACTTCTACACAAGTTATTATCCTGAAACTAGAAAAATGCTTGTTTTGGGCCCCTTTTGGCCCCTAATTCCTAATCGGTTGGGACCATCATCCCCAAAATCAATCCCAACCTTCCTTTTGTGGTATTGAACCTGCTGAAAAAATTTCATGAAGATCTATTCACTTTAACTAAAGTTATTATCCGGAAACCAATGTGTCTTCGGACGACGACGCAGACGACGACATCATACCATTATACGATCCCAAAATTTTGTTGGGGTCGTATAAAAATAAGAATTCCACGAGAATAATCCTGAAATATGAGTATTAAGTCTGATGCTAATTACCCGTTAAGTTGTGTAACTCTAGTATAGTGTTGACTTGCTATACTGTAACATTAAATAGGTATGTGAAATAAAATATAAAAGTGTTTAAATAAAATCATTAGAATTTACATTTTTGACTTTATTAAAATAGTTCATGGGAAATAACTGCAAGTCGTTAATTGCAGGGTCATAAATTGTTGATTAAAAATCAGAAGTATTTTAAGTACAAGACAATGCACGTAGGTTATTTTGTTTGTGACAGTACTGACAGGAACATTAAATTTCACACTTTTGACTTAAAAATTAATTGACAAACTTTTAATGTGGTAGCTCAAGTAGGCCAAAAATTGCTTTTAAAATAAAATGTTGATGAATTGCTTTTGAAGTATTTTTGTTTTCCCAATCTTTGGTTGAGTGAGTTTGAGTACTTTAGGTTTAGACTTACACCATGCATTCTTAGTGACTGGTTTAGGAGTTTCCAACTGCTCATCAGCTTCTAACTTTTTAAGAGTGTCTAACAGATCGTCTAATGTTGTTTTAGTTGATGCAGCCTCACTTCTTTCTTTTCTTGCACTCTCTCGACTAGACTCTCCGGGGTTAATATTTGATACCGACTACAAAATGCAACAAAACATGAAGGTAATTCTATAATTTTAAATAAAACATAAAGGAGTTATGCATGAGAGATAAAAATACACCACAGTAAGTCATAATTTACTGCAAAAATCATTCTGTTTTTAAAGGTACTTACATTGATTCATTTTAAAATGATGCCCCATCATATCTTACTAACAAGTTTCATTATGTTTCAGACAGAAATCCATACCCCTTGAGAAATGCTGTTCAAGGAAACCTTATACTCCCTAAACCAAAAACAGAATTGTTCAAAAAATCTTTAATGTATTCTGGACCATTCTTGTGGAATAATTTGCCAAAACCGTTAAGAAATATTACAAATGTTAATTCTTTCAAATACAAAATAACAGATCATTTATTGAAATAAACCTAGCTGTATAAATAATATTAAAAACTGATTATGTCATCATGTTTATTTTTTCATCACATTTTATCAAGTTGTATTGAACATTATTATCATACTTGACTTTCTATACTAATGTATGCAATTTGGGCGTATGACATTTGCGCCGATTTTGAAAATTTGCATTCTTTCATTTGCGCCGATTTCATATTGACATTTGCGCCGATTTTATATTTTCTACTAATTGGATTTACAGGTAAGTTTCAGGTAAGTTTATACTTTTACATCTACTTTACCTTGGTAAAATCTGGTTATAAACGTTGTTCACTTATGGTTTTAAGTTAGTTTTATTTCATATTGTTCTTGGACATCGTTGTAACACGATGGACATTTTGCACACCGAAACGAGCCGAGGAGTAAATTCGTTAATTATTGATAGCCATACATATCGGAAGGTCAGTGTCCTGAAAAACGGTAACATATCTTACCGATGTACCATCAAATCATGTAAAGCCAGAGTCACCACGGATTCTGATGGTATGAGTATTGTCAAAACACTAAACGAGCATAATCATGTAGCAGATGACAGAAAGACAGAAGCTAGAGAATTGCGTGTACGTTCTAGGAAAAAGTCTGGAGATGTATCCAGTAGACCTTCAAAGATAGTCAGGACTGAGTTACAGGTAAGCATTTCAGTATTTTGACCCTATATTTTACTGTTATATAAGATGTTGAATTAAAATGAAGTTGACTAGCTGACTAACTTGCTTGTAATGTCGTTAAATTGTAAAACAGTAAAACTATAATTCATATCGACTTATCATTGATTTAATATTTCTTTTGAAGGGAATGAATGAAAGCCATCTTGTACCTAAAGATTTGAAGAATGCATCACTAGCTGTTTACAGAGAGCGTCGTAAAGATACACCTGTTTTACCAAAAACTAGAGATGACGTCCATACCGCTACTGGTTTCATGGTAATTGAGACAAATAAGTCGGAAAAGTTCCTGCTAGCCAATGACCGCGAGAAAGGTATACTTCTTTTTTCTTCACACCTGAATCTTGTTTGTCTCTGCAACGATATGTCGTCAATTTTTATAGATGGAACTTTCAAGTGTTGTCCTAAGTACTTTTACCAATTATATACGTTACACGGCTGTAAGAATGGCAATTATGTTCCTCTTATGTATGCCCTCTTGCCATCAAAAGATGAAGAGTGTTACGAAATAAAGTGGAAAATGATTTGTGATCTATGCAGTCAAAAGCAACTTTCCTTTGTGCCTAATGTTATACATATAGAATTCGAACAAGCATTGCATAATGCAATTATGCATGCTTTCCCACAATGTAAAATAGATTGCTGCCGTTTCCATCTTGCTCAGAGTTGGTGGAGGAAAATCCAGACTGTTGGGCTGAGTACCGATTACAAAGACAAATCCACTGAGATAGGTAAATGGTTATCCCAATTTTTCGGGTTACCATTCCTTCCCCCAAATGAAGTTGAGGACTGTTTCACGTTTGACATTATGTCCGATGCTCCTTCTGATGACAAATGCCATACATTCTTAGACTATGTACTAAGTACATATATATGCACAACGTCACGCTATCCACCTCAATTCTGGGCAGCTGCACCCGTTAAAAACTGCAAGAGGACGAATAACGGTCCAGAATCTTTTCATTCTCATTACAACGAGCAATTTTATTCTCACCATCCCAACATATGTTTTTATGGATGTTATCAAGAAAATCCAGGCCGTAACATATGTAAAGATGCGAACTCTAGACATGCCAGCATCTGTACGCAAGCCAGACAAAGAAAAGATGGACTTTGTTATCGACAAGTATGGCAAATACAGAAATGACGAAATAACAAGAAAGGAATACATAAGATGTGTTGCCTACAAATACTCTGCAAGAACAGATTTATAATTTTAATGTTTTCCGTTTTTATGGATTTTAATTCGTGATTTTAAGATAACAGAGTGATTTTACTTCTTCATTTTAAAGTATGTGAATATAGTGCTATTAAATTGACTTATCCTGCTCGAAATCCTATTTCCACCTCCCCGTGGTGAGCAGGGGACAACAGTTGTATACATGTTATGATTGACAATTCATAAAATGTGTACAACTGGCTAACGGAAGAGGTCTTTAATGAAAAATTAAAAAAAAGAGTTGTCTCATTGACATATTCTTATATATTTTCTGTAGTTTACCTGTATTTTACCTGTATTTTACCTGTATTTACCTGTAAAAAAATCGGCGCAAATGCAAAACGCCGATGCAATTTATATAGATAAAGGCAGATGTGGTGTGAGTGCCAATGAGACAACTCTCCATCCAAATAACAATTTAAAAAAGTAAACCATTATAGGTTAAAGTACGGCCTTCAACACGGAGCCTTGGCTCACACCGAACAACAAGCTATAAAGGGCCCCAAAATTACTAGTATAAAACCATTCAAACGGGAAAACCAACGGTCTAATCTATATAAACAAAACGAGAAACGAGAAACACGTATATATTACATAAACAAACGACAACTACTGTACATCAGATTCCTGACTTAGGACAGGTGCAAACATTTGCAGCGGGATTAAACGTTTTAATGGATCCAAACCTTCTCCCTTTTTCCGAAACAATAGCATAACATCACAACATAGAAAAACATACGATAAAATATCAATTGGCAGACTTAACTCAATCAAAAAACGTATGATTACACAATGAACGAATAAATTTAATATGTTTGCATTTTGTTTGATTTTTCATGATGAGGGCCTCAGGGAAGATTAGTCATATAGCTAACTGTGTAACCCTCTTAAAATAAAGTATTTGTTGTTGTTGTTGTTGTTATCAAGAAATTCAATATGTATTGTTATACAATTAATAACCCTATCCTGTTGATAATTATATTTTGCCATTGAACAACGTCAATGTTTTCCAAGACTGTTTATGGTGTCGTTCCACTAAATCAATTAGATGTGTACTGATTGACATTTTGTTTTAAATACATTTTTTTCCTATCCTGTTGATAATTATATTTTGCCATTGAACAACGTCAATGTTTTCCAAGACTGTTTATGGTGTCGTTCCACTAAATCAATTAGATGTGTACTGATTGACATTTTGTTTTAAATACATTTTATTAGCTCTCCATAACTGCAGGTACTCTCAGATCAGTACTTTTTGTCTTTTATGTAGTAACTACTTAGACCACTCGGCCACCGAAGCCCCTATATCACAATCAATGTTATAGTGTTTGAACTAATGTGGGTTTGTGTATGATTGTATGTGTGTAAATACCTCTTCAAAATTATCATCCTTATCTCTTCAAGTTTAGAAACAGAAATGTAAGTGTCATGATTGATGTTAGTGTGTTTGTGTTTGTTTGTATGTGTGTAAATACCTCTAATAAATCTTCTTCCTCATCTTTAAGTGTAGAAACAGAAATGTGTGTGTCATGATTGATGTTAGTGTGTTTGTGTTTGTTTGTATGTGTGTAAATACCTCTAATAAATCTTCCTCCTCATCTTTAAGTGTAGAAACAGAAGTATTTGTGTTACTATCTTTAGATTTACTGTGTACAGGAGAGCCACTGACTGGTGATTTCTTCTTTCCTACACGTAATGGTTTTTTAGTTATTTTGCCACTCGCTTGTAAATATGATATTTCCTCCTCTGCTTTTCTTTTAACTTCTTCCCTTTTTAGTTCCCTTTTTTTCTGTAATTCCTGTAGAATATGAATAAAGTATGTAAATATTTAGCGTTCATCAATTTTTTCAAGTTATACAATAGTCTTGTGATTCCATGTGATTTCACAGTAGATACAAGTGCTTGTGATTCTTTGTGATATAACAGTAGATACAAGGGAGGTAATCCTTCATGTTGAATCAGAATATAAAGAACTGTAGGTAATTTCTTTGTGTGTACCCCATAAGTATGCCATTCACTGATGTTCCCTTATTTTATACATTCTTATCCAATCAAAAATGTTTTGGTGTACATTTTGGAAATATTACCAAGAATGCACTAGATTTTGAAACAGCAAATTTTGATTCTTTGTGATTTTCCAACAGCTGCAATGTTGAGTGAAGGACTATTTTTTATGTTAAAGTTTTGAAAAAATATATACATGGACTATTCTACAGAAATGTATTCTTAAAGATTTTACTGCCACTTTTAAGCACTGCATTTAGGCTACTTTGTGGTGGACAGTTTTTATTAATGGAGGAAGCTGGAGTGCCTAGAGAAAACTAACAACCCTTGATAGGAAAACTGACAATCCAAGTCAATTAAGATTATTGTAGTGTTCACCTGCGGGTTTCGAACTCACAACTTCAGTGTTGACTGGCTAGTGATTACAGTAGTAACTACTAAGACCACTCGGTCACTGAGGTCCCTGATATAAATATTATTTAAAAAATAAAAGCTGTTCCATAAAAGAATAAATGAGACACAGTGAAAGCAATTTGAAATCTTAGCTATGGATGGGTGCCAAATCACTTTTGCACAATGAAAATGTAAGAGAAATTTGTAAAAAAAATGCCTCTATAAGCATTGGACCAAGTTTGAAAGAATCTTCTTTGAACTTGGTTACAATGATGTATGTTTAAATGGAACAGCCTTGAATTAATAGGTATGTTTAAATGGAACAGCCTTGAATTAATACAATGATGTATGTTTAAATGGAACAGCCTTGAAGTAATAGAACAATGTGAATATATCTATCAAACAAGAATGTGTCCACAGTACACGGATGCCCCACTCACACTATCATTTTCTATGTTTAAAGGACTGTGAAATTGGAATAAATTCTCTAATTTGGCATTAAAATTAGAATGATCTTATCAAAGGGAACATGTATACTAAGTTTCAAGTTGATTGGACTTCTACTTTATCAAAAACTACCTTGACCAAAAACTTTAACCTGAAATTTGCACTATCATTTTCTATGTTCAGTGAACCGTAAAATTGGGGTCAAAACTCTAATTTGGCATTTAAATTAGAAAGATCATATCATAGGGCACATGTATACTAAGTTTCAAATTGATTGGACTTCAACTTCATCAAAAACTACCTTGACCAAAAACTTTAACCTGAAATTTGCACTATCATTTTCTATGTTCAGTGAACCGTAAAATTGGGGTCAAAACTCTAATTTGGCATTTAAATTAGAAAGATCATATCATAGGGCACATGTATACTAAGTTTCAAGTTGATTGGACTTCAACTTCATCAAAAACTACCTTGACAAAAAAATTTAACCTGAAATTTGCACTATCATTTTCTATGTTCAGTGAACCGTAAAATTGGGGTCAAAACTCTAATTTGGCATTTAAATTAGAAAGATCATATCATAGGGCACATGTATACTAAGTTTCAAGTTGATTGGACTTCAACTTCATCAAAAACTACCTTGACCAAAAACTTTAACCTGAAGCCAAAAACTTTAACCTGAAATTTGCACTATCATTTTCTATGTTCAGTGAACCGTAAAATTGGGGTCAAAACTCTAATTTGGCATTTAAATTAGAAAGATCATATCATAGGGCACATGTATACTAAGTTTCAAGTTGATTGGACTTCAACTTCATCAAAAACTACCTTGACAAAAAATTTAACCTGAAATTTGCACTATCATTTTCTATGTTCAGTGAACCGTAAAATTGGGGTCAAAACTCTAATTTGGCATTTAAATTAGAAAGATCATATCATAGGGCACATGTATACTAAGTTTCAAGTTGATTGGACTTCAACTTCATCAAAAACTACCTTGACCAAAAACTTTAACCTGAAGCCAAAAACTTTAACCTGAAATTTGCACTATCATTTTCTATGTTCAGTGAACCGTAAAATTGGGGTCAAAACTCTAATTTGGCATTTAAATTAGAAAGATCATATCATAGGGCACATGTATACTAAGTTTCAAGTTGATTGGACTTCAACTTCATCAAAAACTACCTTGACCAAAAACTTTAACCTGAAGCCAAAAACTTTAACCTGAAATTTGCACTATCATTTTCTATCAGTGAACCGTAAAATTGGGGTCAAAACTCTAATTTGGCATTTAAATTAGAAAGATCATATCATAAGGAACATGTGTACTAAGTTTCAAGTTGATTGGACTTCAACTTCATCAAAAACTACCTTGACCAAAACTTTAACCTGAAGCGGGACAGACGGACGAACGAACAGACGAACGAACGAACGAACGAACAGACGGACGAACGGACGCACAGACCAGAAAACATAATGCCCCTCTACTATCGTAGGTGGGGCATAAAAATCAAAGAAGGGAATGTGCTGTGTTTCTCATATATTACAATATTAGTTCATTTCACACCAAAATATTGCTGCTCGGGATATTTATGGCACCACTATTTTACAAATATAAAAAAAATCTTTCGTGAAAGTAAAGATTATAACATTCAATATCAGATACAATACTGATCAGAGACCAATACAGGTAAAAAATTGTATGGGACAAAAAAAGGTTTGAAAATTATAGTAATTCAATTTAAATTGGGGTAAAATCTCTAATTTGGCATTAAAATTAGAAAGATCATATCATAGGGAACAAGTGTACCAAGTTTGAAGTCGATTGGACTTCAACTTCATCAAAAACTACCTCGACCAAAAACTTTAACCTGAAGCGGGACAGACGGACGAACGGACGAACGGACGAACGAACGGACGGACGAACGGACGAACGGACGAACGAACGGACGGACGAACGGACGCACAGACCAGAAAACATAATGCCCCTCTACTATTGTAGGTGGGGCATAAAAAAAGAGATCAAACCTTTTCAGAAAAATATCAGGAAATCATAGCGAGTTAATAATTTTCATATGAAGAGCAAAATTGTGGAAAAATTATACCTGAATAGCTTGTTGTCTTGCTTGCCTAGCTTTTTCCTCTCTTAATTTTTTCCTGTCTTCAACACTTTTTTTCTCACTTTCATCCTCACTAAGAAAATCTAAGTCCAATATTTTATGATCAACATGATCCTGTTTTTTCTGTTGAAGTAAACGTTTAAGGGCTGCTTCTCCTGCTTTCACAGTTGCCTCATTTCTCAATTGCTGAGCTTTGTGCTCACGATAGCATCGCTGAATTTTTGTTGCTGCATTGTTTAAAGTCTTTATAAAATCCTCTGCAATATTCCGACCTATTTGTTGTGATGTATCTTGTTTTTTTAATTGTTGCGACACATCTTGTTTTTTCACTTCATTAACAGGAGTTTTATGTTTAATATTTTGATAAGAATTTTCTATATTTGACAACGATGCTTTCACTTGTTGAGGTTTACTAGTTACAACCATATTGTTAGCGATACCACTAAAGTTACTAGCTTTAGGCACTGCGTCTTTCACAACCCTATCACGTGGACTTTTCACAACCCTATCACGGGGACTGAGGAATAAATCATTCATTTTATCTTGTTGAAGTTTATGTTTTTCTTTAAGTGCTTGTATTTTACTCAAGCTGGATGATAAACAGTCTTCTTCTGAATCAGAGCTGCTACGAACACTAGATGGTTGGAAAAAATTCTCCTGTCTGTCTGATGGAGGTAAAAAATCATCAAAATCTTTATTCTCTGTTCTTGCTGTACTATTTGTTTTTGATGTACTATTAGATCTTGCCGTACTATTTGTTCTTGCACTATCACCTGCTCCAAATTTCTTTGGCTGTAAAAATATTATTTATTATTGAAAGAAAATGCTAATAGTACTTAGATTGAATACTTTGAAATAATTTCAAATGACAAAATCATACTAGCGAGCAATCTTGCTCACCACATGCTTCCTTTGGAAGAAAGCTTCTACATTTCCAATTATCATAAATATCCAAGATATAAGTTAGTAAAATTCTTCATTCAAAGAAGGACATGATCAAATTAAAGAGTAGTCCTTGTTTCAGATCTTTCTGATTATTTAACTCATTCACATTAAACTATTATAAAAATTGTTAATCCAGTTTTTTTCTTTATAGCTTCGAGATACAGTGTTCTGCCCATTTTTTTCAAATAGCACCAGAAATTGCACTGTTCCGGTAAAACTATATTACAACATTTATAATCTATTGATAGAGCACCATATAGTATGTTATAGTAAATTTATGTATTGTCATAGTAATAATCAACATTAGACTCATTGGAAATTGAATTACAATTTTTATTTGTTTCATTTTGTGTCTTTTGGTGGAGTTCTCTGTACATGTACCCTTCATATCTTTTTATTCATTTTAATTAGGTAATAATTGATGCAAGCTATACTTTATTGTAGTTTTAACATGGGTAGGCATTGTATTCATGATTATTTTTTCCTTGAGTGAAAGTGAGGGCTAAAATAACATGAATATAATGCATTCCCATGTTAAAACTACAATTATTTCGATTCTAATTAAGACAATTACAGAAATTTCTATGTCCAATGTGTATAGGTGTAGAGCGTTTGTGTAGTCTCTTCCGTGAACCTCCTTTTTCTGTTTGTAAACAGGCTCACAGCATGCAATGTATATTTTCAGAGGGAGAGGTTTTGACCAGTTAACATGAACATTGTCTTTTCTAGGTCAAATATGTCAATTGTGAATTGTAACACATTGTAGTCAGTAACAACATGTGCATTGATTCATTTAAAGAGTTTGAAAGTGTTTTAAGTTAATGAAATACATTAAATTCATGCCAATTCGATAAAATTCATTTTTCTGAAGTAGTCAATATACCCATGTACAAACAAATTTCATTGGATTTCGAGCATGGGTTTGTTTACAAAGCAAAAGAAGCATGTCATATTAGAATTCCTATTAAACTTACGCTTGGCTGCCAGAGAACTTTAACTGCATTGGGTCCTGGTTTCTTCTGGGAAGCTGAAGGAGCTTTGATCTTTGGTTGCATTGAATTCTCAAACAGTTCCAGGAAGTCATCACTGAAAAAAAATGTTACTTTTCTTATAATGTGGGCTAAATAATTAAAATAAAAGCATTATGTTCTATCTATCTGACCATACAGATTTTTTATGGTGTCGCGACCATAATATGCAGATGTCCAATGATGTCTTAAACTTTTGACCTTGTAGATATCTTATGTTTTGCCTTGAACTTTTTTGCAGATGTCTAGTGTTGTCCTAAACTTTTCAGACCTTGAAGATGTCTTATGTTGTCTTGAACTTTTCTGACCTTGGAGATGTTCAATGTTATCCCGATTTTTTCTGACCTTGAATTTGTCCTACCTTGCAGATCTCTCATGTTGCCTCAGATTTTTCTTACCTAGCATGTCTTCCATGTTGCCTTGGATTTTTCTTACCTAGCAGAAGCAGATCTGCCATGTTGCCTTGGATTTTTCTCACCTAGCAGAAGCAGATCTGCCATGTTGCCTTGGATTTTTCTTACCTAGCAGATCTTACATGTTGCGTCAGATTTTTCTTACCTAGCAGGTCTTCCATGTTGCCTTGGATTTTTTTCACCTAGCAGAAGCAGATCTGCCATGTTGCCTTGGATTTTTCTTACCTAGCAGAAGCAGATCTGCCATGTTGCCTAGGATTTTTCTTAGCTAGCAAATCTTCCTTGCTGCCTTGAATTTTTCTTACCTTACAGATCTGCCATGTTGTCTTGGATTTTTCTTACTTTGCAGATTTCCCATGTTGCCTTGGATTTTTCTTACCTTGCAGGTTTGCCATTGTTGCCTTGGATTTTTCTTACTAGCAGATTTAGATTTTTCTTATTTAGCAGAAGCAGATCTGCCATTTGCCATGGATTTTTCTTACCTAGCAGAAGCAGATCTCCCATGTTGCCATGGATTTTTCTTACCTAGCAGAAGCAGATCTCCATGTTGCCATGGATTTTTCTTACCTAGCAGATGTGCCATGTGGCCATGGATTTTTCTTACCTAGCAGATCTGCCATGTTGCCTTAGATTTTTCTTACCTAGCAGATCTGCAATGTTGCCTTGGATTTTTCTTATTTAGCAGAAGCAGATCTGCCATTTGCCTTGGATTTTTCTTACCACGCAGAAGCAGATCTCCCATGTTGCCTTGGATTTTTCTTACCTAGCAGAAGCAGATCTGCCATGTTGCCTTAGATTTTTCTTATTTAGCAGACCTCCCATGTTGCCTTTGATTTTTCTTAGCTAGGAAATCTTCCTTGTTGCCTTGGATTTTTCTTACCTTGCAGATTTGCCATGTTGCCTTGGATTTTTCTTACCTAGCAGATCTCCCATATTGCCTTGGATTTTTTCTTACCTAGCAGATCTGCCATGTTGCCTTAGATTTTTCTTACTTAGCAGATCAGCAATGTTGCCTTGGATTTTTCTTATTTAGCAGAAGCAGATCTGCAATGTAGCCTTGGATTTTTCTTACCTAGCAGATTTCCATGTTGCCTTTGATTTTTCTTATTTAGTAGAAGCAGATCTGCCATGTTGCCCTAGATTTTTCTTACTTAGCAGATCTGCCATGTTGCCTTGGATTTTTCTTATTTAGCAGAAGCAGATCTGCCATGTTGCCTTAGATTTTTCTTACCTTTAGAGATCTGCCATGTTACCTTGGATTTTTCTTACTTAGCAGAAGCAGATCTGCCATGTTGCCTTAGATTTTTTCTTACCTAGGAGATCTCCCATGTTGCCTTGGATTTTTCTTCCGAGCTGAAGATGCATCACTTCTTTGACTTAAATTATCAACTCCTGTTTATATATAAATAATAAGTTAAATTCAACAATGTGTTCACAAAGTGTCAAAATGCAGTCTTTACTATTATTGACAAATATTTACATAAACAGGACAATGATATATGTTCATTTCTATAATTACACATACTTGTTGACTAATTGGATTATTGCAGGTAATACACAGAAGGTATTCTACTCACTGAAAATAAGTCAATAAGGCATCTATAGACTAAGTATGAAGCATCCAGGTCTTAAACCTTCTAAAATATATAGCTTTTAAGTAGTAAGCTAACGCTGCCGCCTGATCACTATCCTTATGTCAAACTTTTTATGACTGATGTTGAAGGCTTGACAAAAATGTTCATCTTTTAGTTTTACTGATTTTTCATTTTTTTTTTATTATTGCATGCACATGTTTTTACTATTTTATTTAAGTTGAAGTTGATTTTGTTTATATTTAAATGAATTATACTATCATTAAATTTTACCATGTAGAGAATTCCTCTTTTTTGTACTGGACTGTGATTTCTGTACATCCTGTCAAAATAAAGTCAATTTGGTTATCTTTGTACATTTGATATCTACCTTTCATATGCTTGAGAACATTTAAATAAAACAAATATCACAACTATGTGGCCAATAAAACAATAGTTTCTTGATTAGTTTTTTCATCATCTACTGATGCCTCCACTGATGAATCAAGTGCCTTTTGTTTGGTTGAATTTCTTTGCTTGATATTCCACTTATTAAGATAACAGTGTTTATACTATAGTTCCCAGAAAAGTGTACCTTTGTGTTACAATGAACGAATCTGGTCTATCATTGACACTCTCTTCAATAACAAAATACTATTTTGATTTCAGGCCACCAAATATTGTGTTGATTTCAGGTCTTAGTAAATTCACTAAACTTGTCAAAGCTTTGATTCTATTACTATAGATCAACAAAATAAGAGAAATTCAGCTTTATTCGACTTACCCCTTTAGATTGCCTCACATCAGTAACAGAATCGACTTACCCCTTTAGATTGCCTTACATCAGTAACAGAATCGACTTTAGTCTTAGTTGCATGATTTTTTTATTAGTTGTTAGTGGCTTTGAACTAGCTGTCAGATAACTGCGAGTACTCTCAGATCTGTTCATTGTGTCTTTTTGTGTCGGGATGTATAAGTACCGGGCAACGTCCACTTGTATTTTTGTCCATCTGATGAGTTAAGCCATTTTCAACTGATTTTTATAGTTCGTTCTTATGTACTGTTATACCACTGTCCCAGGTTAGGGGGAGGGTTGGGATCCCGCTAACATGTTTAAATCCGCCACATTATTTATGCATGTGCCTGTCCCAAGTCAGGAGCCTGTTATTCAGTGGTTGTCATTTGTTTATGTGTTACATATTTGTTTTTCGTTAATTTTTTTTACATAAATAAGGCTGTTAGTTTTCTCGTTTGAATTGTTTTACATTGTCTTATCGGGGCCTCTTATAGCTGACTATGCGGTATGGGCTTTGCTCATTGTTGAAGGCCATACATTGACCTATAGTTGTTAATGTCTGTGTCATTTTGGTCTTTTGTGGATAGTTGTCTCATTGGCAATCATACCACATCTTCTTTTTTATATTACCCCTTTAGATTGCCTCACATCAGTAACAGAATTGACTTACCCCTTTAGATTGTCTTACATCAGTAATAGAATTGACTTACCTGTTTTTAGATTGCCTCACAACAGTAACAGAATTGACTTACCTGTTTTTAGATTGCCTCACATCAGTAACAATCTACTTACCCCTTTAGATTGTCTTACATCAGTAACAGAATTGACTTACCCCTTTAGATTGTCTTACATCAGCAACAGAATTGACTTACCCCTTTAGATTGCCTCACAACAGTAACAGAATTGACTTACCCCTTTAGATTGCCTCACAACAGTAACAGAATTGACTTACCCCTTTAGATTGTCTTACATCAGCAACAGAATTGACTTACCGCTTTAGATTGCCTCACAACAGTAACAGAATTGACTTACCCTTTTAGATTGTCTCACAACAGTAACAGAATTGACTTACCCCTTTAGATTGTCTCACATCAGTAACAGAATTGACTTACCCCTTTAGATTGTCTTACATCAGCAACAGAATTGACTTACCTGTTTTTAGATTGCCTCACATCAGTAACAGAATCTACTTACCCCTTTAGATTGTCTTACATCAGTAACAGAACTAGGCCGATGTAAAGGACGTGACTTTGAACTTGAGGATATCTGGGATCCAGTCAAGCTGAGATTTAAATCTGACTTCTGACTTCTTGAAGTCATGACTGTCAAATCTGTCAATATATAATAAAGATATGTATCTTTTTTATAATTGAGCATCTTAGCTACTGATACATAAAATAGTGTTTTAAATCATGTGCTTCTGTAATTGACGTCTTTAATTATAATAATAATAATAATAATAAATTCTTTATTTAAAGAGGGTAAACTCAGTAAACTAATCTTCCCTGAGGCCCTCAAATACAAATTACAAGATATTTACACATAGTTAATTTACAGTCATGTAGTTCAATGTATTGTTATTAACATAAGATATAATGCTGTTTAAGATGTATACATGAAACCAAAAAATCAAATGAAAATAAAAAAAATACAAATACATTGTAGCAAACATTTCTTATCAGGGTTGTGTTAGGTACTTCTTGATACTTTGCTAAAAAGTAAAAGTGTTTTGAGCTTTACACATTTTGTGTGGTAGTCCATTCCATAATACTGATCCAGAATAAGCAAAGGATTTCTTAAATAGTTCAGCTTTTGGCAATAAAATATTGAACTTAAATTTGTACTATCTTTGTATGCAAAAAAAACAAACTAAATGCTTATGAGATCGTTAGATGCAGACTTTCACATCTCACGCTTACAAAAATCAGCAATCCTGTGTCGGGGTCAGGCCTATAATCCGACAGTCCCATAATCTGACAGTCCGATAGTCCGACAGTCCTTTAATCCGACAGCCCGATAGTCCGACAGTCCTATAATCTGACAGCCCGATAGTCCGACGCACGGTAACTTGTCTCTGAAAAGTATGTCTATATAGACATGGAACGTTTGTAAAATCTTGCGCATGTACAAAATGTATGTAAACAGACATTCTCGTTATGAACATCGATATGATGATATAAGGAATCTTATATTAATTGTTCAAACAAGATCAAGAAGGATTTTAATTTATATTCCATTTCGATGCATTCCACTTTAAAAATTTTAAACACTGCTTGCGTTTCAGCAGTATGCTAATCAGGGATCTCCATGGATGAAAATTGAACGATGGAGGAACTTTCACCATTACAAACCATGTCTACGCTGTACCGTGTAGTGCGATCGAAAGTATTTTATCCCTCCATACAAGGAATGGTGAACATGCTAATTCATTGCTTAATTAAATTATATTTATTTGAATTTTCCTTATAGAATTAGAAGTATCAATATTTTCATTTATTGACATTTTTAACCATTCAAATGCCAAGTCTTCATGATCCCCCTTAGTCGAGAATGACGAAAAGCTGTCATGAAGGTCCCCATGTAGATTTCTTGTATTTTTGGTAATTGTTATGGGAGTTAAAAATCTTATGATGTGGAACTTATTTTTCATGGACACTGTCAAATTCAGAACCCATTACCGGTATGGCTGATTTGCAGCAACAACAAAACGATTCGTACAGGTTATGTAAAAGGTTAAAGAGATTTGTAAAGCAAACGTTGACAAATGAAAAGGTTTTTAATGACTTTATCTGGCAAATTGATGCTGTGCAACATGCATCTTTCGAGTCTGAATAGAAACCGGAAACACGGATGTACCAATTTGATTGTAATATATGGACCATAATTTGGTATTCGGCCTTTGGTTTCTTTTTGTATCCTTTTTTATAAGTTCTAAAATTTTAACTTTTATTTTGTGGGTTGTGTTGGTGTTAGAATAGTATGAATGGAACAATTGAGTTTTTCGAGAAAAAATTAATACATTTTGATTCACCGTTTACGTGACATGAAACCAATCTTTATTTTCTTTATTTTGCACAATATAATTCAAAAGGCATAAATAAACACCATTACTAGTGTTACTTGCTTCATGTTAATATTTAAAATCTATTTTCAATGTTATAATAAATTTTTTTTTAAACCTGACAGGAAACCATAAGAAACCGAAAGCATTTTTTTAGTTTTATTTTATTGCAAAATCTGCTTAAAATAATCTGAACAGTATACTTTTTCTTAAAATCCATCTTAAATGTAACAGTATTATAAAACTCCTAAATATGTGCTTGTTTTGAAAACAATTAGTACAATTTATTCAGAATTTTCCATATTTTCTTCATTGATACAGGATATCATAATCGTTGTATCTTGATGTTTAAGCCAAAAAAATGTATTTATATTTGGTTTTGATATTCCAGTTATATACAATTTATTCCAAATCATTGGCAATGTAACATTCTTTAAATCCAGTAAAGAAAAAAACTTTTAACTTGGAATTAAAATCTTTAAAATAGGCACAATGTGATACTTGTGACCTGTACACCATCTACATGGTTTCCACATTTTAACCTACTTTAGTGGGCTAAAATCAATAAAGTACTTCCTTTTAAGTCATGCATGGTAAAAGTTTACTTCTCCTTTGACAAGTTTATTGCATTTCTGATAAGTGTTTGCAGAACATGAATAAAAAATATTAATTAAAAACTGTGACAAAGATTCCAACTTTGTACATTCCAAGTGTAACGGTATAATTAACATGTATTTTTTATCAAATTATATTTATTCACCTAAAATATCCAGTAATATTTACTGCTGAAGTTAAATCAATCCAACGAGCATTGGTACAATGATAAGAGACGTAATTTCGATTGATTTTTCCAAGGACTCTTCACGTCATTATTGGGAAACGAAGTGTGTTCTAACGTCTGTCAAATATGAAATCGATTTTGTCAAGTCATTGTACATTTATTTTCACACAGGATTGTATGTAACATTATGCACATAGGAAAAATAACAGACCACTGGCGCAATCTCTTTGACAATTGTATTTTCCTCTTTTAAACAAGACAAAACAAGTCTACAGATTATGTTTGCTAACATCACGTTGGAAACGAAAACAATGTTTAGACCTAGTATTTCGTACATCCGGCCGTAATGGCGTTATCACATGTTAGTCACATGTTTCACGTATGACCGGAAATGATTAGAACTTAAGGACAAAAACAATTTTAATAAATAACTGGACTTCTGTTTCGTGTGAAATGTAACGCATAACGATAACGTAATTTTCTTACTTAATTATTACGAAGATCAAAACAAGAATGTAAATCATCTCGGATTTACCTGTTTGAACATCTTGCGAGAGTTCATATTTGCATATTGTTTTTAAGAATGCTATTACAACAAAGCAGATTACATCATCTAAAAATTGCGTTACGAAATCAGACACAAAAATCACGCCACTGTTCTTATATCTGCTACATAAATACTTATAGTTCTCGGCATTTTCTTCTCACTATTCTTATTGGTAGATGTTCTTTGTTATTTGAAAGCAAAAGTTACGAATTTGCCGGTGACGATTATCTATAAATCAGTCAGTGTTATGCTCTTCGGAAGCAAAAAGTAACGCGAGAAACAACACAAAAATACGGTTGTAGAATCTTTGAAATTCGTATATTTTAATTTTTTTTCTAGGGAAGAGTAGCATACACTTGTATGTTGATAAAAAATAATGGCATCTTTAGATGTAGTTGCAACTTTTCTTACAGTAATTCACATTTTATCACTTTTCTATAGTTATAGGAAACGGAGCCCAATAGCAAATTATGGTCCATATACGAAATGGTTTCGGAATTACGATACGATATTTCTATGCAGGAAATATTGAAGTTTTTACTTTTAAACTTTTAAAGTAATTCTAAATTATCGTTACAGCAGCACTCGAGTTATTTGCGATGAAATAATATTTACTGTTCTGCGTCTTATTTTGTACTTCTTAAAAAAGGGGGAGGATGATTGCGTAAGTCAAAATAAAGCATGTGTTCGACTTGTTCAACTGTTTTCTTTGTAACTGGATTATTAATTTATTTATTTAATTTAAATTATCATAATCATTTGCTTAAACTTAGTTGATTAATTTGACAAATGGATCGTCTATCCTCAGATAGTATTATCGTGTCTGGTTTGTTGATCTACCTGTACAAGCTCAGGTACAAGTGATTAGCGATCTTAATCCGGATATCCCCCAGGCATTAGAACTGTATTGGATTATAACATAAAAAGCCTAAGGGTTATGCAATTACATGCATTTGATTAAAATTGATAAAAAAATGGCGTCGGGCTACAAAAAACGATGAAGTTTTGAACGATGGCGGAAGACAATTTTACGATGGCGCAAGACAATTTAACGATGGCGCGAGTCATTTGACGATGGCGCAAGATATTTGAACGATGGCGAGTGCCATCGTTAAACAGGCCATGGAGATCCCTGGCTAATACGCTTTTAAGAAGACAATCATCCTTTGCAGCAGCACGGCTTCCTGTCGGACCATCCCGGGTTGTCGGACTACTGGACTGTCGGAATTTTGGGGTGTCGGATTATAGCTACGCTCCCCGTGTCACACTTAGACCCCAATACACCTTATCTCTGTTCCTGGCTGACCCAGTCGCTTAAACTACAATAACTTTTTCATTGTGGCGTCAGATTTTTGTTTTATAATGTCAAAATTTATAGGAACCTGTGTGATAACCAGTAATGGAGGACAAATAACGATAAGGTGTAAAAATGTATGAAACCAACTATTAGGTAGTACCGTCCTGTCAATATATATGTTCCTGATTTGAGTTGTCTATGGGAATGTGTCGTGAATTCTGAGATCTGTGGTTCTCTCTTCCAATAAAACTGGCAACAGTTAAAATAAAGGCCAATAGTGTTCAAAGTGGAGATAAAATCAAAAATAATCTAGACTACACACGTAACAGTATCTTCTCAGATTTACTATACACCTTTGAATACAATTTACATGCCTCGTTTCCAAGAAAAGCAACCTACCGAATATCTCTTCTTAAAACGACATGAACAAAGAAACGTTCATTTCAATTCAAGACTAGTGACAGTTAGCACTTTTAGCAGTTCTGTCTGTTCACATTTTTGTGTATTGCCGGAAATAAGATGTAAACAACACATGCGTAGATAAAAGGGAACCAGGCTCTTCCGAAACTTCCATAAATAGTTCCAAATTCTTGGGCATAAAGTGTTATTTTTTTAAAAACAGTAACGAAAGCAAAAATTATTTTTATACTGCACTCATTTCCAAAATTTAGACTGATTAAAGTAAAATAGGCCTAAAATGTACTCAAATGCAAATTCTATATATTTTGAATAAAGTTTAACTTTTTTGTTATTTTTTATATCGCATGAATTAAATTATGGATGTATGTTGTTAGGTTCTTCGGGAAGCCATTTTGGATTTTTTGAAAGAATAGAAAGACGAAATAAAAGCAAAAAAGGGTTACCAAAATTTGGTATTGTGGTGCCTTAGTAATTTCGTAGCATGCGTCTGTCATTTCAGATTCAATATTTATAGCTATGGCTGATAGGCGAAAGCTACAAGGTAAGGAAATCGGAACTATTTAGGTCATTAAAAATTCCCCCGAAAGCACCATATTTCTATTCTTTCATTTCATCAAAAAATGTCTGCAAAAGATTTAAATGGACATTCAGTACCTGTTGAAAAAGTTTATCAGCACGTTTCAATCTTTTAGATTTTTATTTATAGTAGGCATTATGAATGTTATCACAATGCTTGTTTGTTATTGTCTGTGACCCTATTTAAAATTTGCATCCATATAAAAGAGTACGCAGTTTCATCAGTTAATTAATTGTCTCAAGGGCATTCCCCTTAAACGTTTTGTTGTATTTGAATATCAAGTCAATACAATTGTAATGACATTTGCTGAAACTGGTACTTTGATAGTTGACACTGTAATTTAACTGACAAATTGTTGTATAATTGTTAGTTGTATTTGACTAACATTAAAAATTCAAGTTTATATAGCTTGGGCTGCATAGTATTACATTATAGCTGCCATAATAATTTGTTCCTGTGGGTCTTTCTTTTTCAAATGAAATTTCAGTTTTTGACAAGCAGAAGTGTTTGTTTCTTTTGTTAATCAGCAACAGAAAATATACCATTACACCAATGCTGTGTCATCAAGTGCAGGTGCTGTACAAGTTGATCAATAAAACCGAAAAAAAAATAGATAACTATCATGACTATATATTAGTTTAAAATTGTTTGAAAATATCCAATATTGACAATAATTGATAAAGTTGGATCCACACATGAGCTACATATTTGCTTGCTACTGATAGTGGATTACACAGTGCCTTAAATTCTAATCAAAATTATAATCCATTTTACAATGTAGAATCCCATTCTAGTGTGTTATTTACTCTCTTACATGTCTTATCAAAAATCAAAAATTGTTGTCGCTTAATTTATATCTTTTTTTTTTGTTAATTTACAATAAATAGAACTTCTTTCTTTTTAAAGTAGTGTGCCAATTCTTACAGCTGATCTGGTTCATGCAGTATTTTGAAATGCCTTTCCTATCGCTCAGATCTTAAACTATAGCAAGCAAAAGTGACCAGATTTCTAAAACTGTCTTTGCAATGCTGCAACATGAGTCAAAAGATAAATAGAAATTACAATTATATCAGGGCCCAAGAAATATTTTGAAGAGACACCACTGAATAGGCATTCAGTTTAATTTATGATTGTTGGGTTGCTTTATGTCCTGTGGCTAATATTTCATGCTTGTTCAGGACAGGTACTTCTATATATAGCTACAAGCTATGATTTCACTGAAATTGTAAGAAGAGGAAAAATTATTACTACATGTAGGCGGAAGACTAATTGCCAGAATGCTACTGGGTTGTGGTGTTAAAACAAGATTTGTATCTATGCTGACATGTATATTACTTTTTTGTGTTGATTCATTTGCCATCAAAACATGATTGCATTACAACTAATTTCCATGTATCTACAAAGTTTCCTACATGTATGTACTAATTAATTGAGTCCTAGTCAATTGGTCCCAGTCATTGTCAAACTCTTTTGGTTTCTGTGTGACATTTTGTGTTTTATAAGGAAATTCAAGGTAAAAAATAAAAATGTAAATTGTATAAAGGGCATTTGTAGAGAGCAGCTGAAAAAAATTCTGTGTTCCTTGTGATTGTGCTTTTTGTCATGATTAGTTCTTGTGTTAGTCACGTTACATTTCAAGGGCTTACTAGGGATAGCCCCTTGAACATATTTCAGAGTTAATATTTTACCTAGAAATTTTCATTCTATTGATCTGTGCCAATCCATATTAAAATACAATAATCAATATTGACACAGAACCAAGAGGAAGAAAACACATGAAACATTGACCAGAATTGTTATACGATTTGGCAGACCTGCCTCTATTTCATTGCTCAGGACTGTTCAGCTGAGGGTTTGGCACAGACTTGAGTCCTCGTTTTTGAGAACACTGAAAATTGTCATATTTGACAGACATGACCTAATCTGAAAGCATGTTTTAGTTGTAGGATTTAATAATGACCTCCATGAAAAAATGTCCACCGGACACATTTCGACAATATTTACTTATTTAAATGTGTCCTGGACACAATTTCGTATGAAAAAGTGTCCATGAACATGGACATTATTCACTAGGTACCATAATATTGTCCAGGTGGACATTTTTTTCACAGGACATTGTGTCCGCCAGGGCATTTTTTTGATATGATTAAAGTATTAAATGATACCCATTGCCTTGTTATTACTGGACGCATTTTAACTTCAATTACGAACTTGAATTAATTGTTACTTTGACATAAAAATTGTCTCATTGGCACTCATACCATCATGACCATCCTTATCTTCATATCTGTATTTTTTAATATAATTATATACATGTAAGATGCTGTTCCATTTTATTTTTCTTTGAGGACACAATTAAATAACATTCACTACGAAAATTTGTTCTGCAGATAGACCATATTTCATAACTGTTGCTGTAAAATGCTGTCCACTTAGGAGACAATATTTCATGGCAATGGACATTATTTATTTTCTATTGCCTTCTTATCTGACATAATAAATATTATAAAGTTCTTCATATTTGATTTTACACTTCCTTCTTATTGTTATTCTTTCATTATCATTACCATTTGCTGGGAATTTGTTAGAACTTAAATTTCTCTATATCCACTTCAATCCATTATTTATTTGTTTACATAGATATATATTGATCAATTTCTCATCAATCCTCCATATTTTGATTAAAATTCAAGTATAATAAAACTTTTTAATGACCTTTGTATTACTTCCCTTGGAGGACACAATTTAATAGCAACTACTATGAAAATTTGTCCTGTGAGTGGACACTATTTCATATTGTTAGGGAGTAAAAATCTGTTCGTTTGAGGGACACCATTCCATGGCAATGGACATTATTAAATACCAAGTTTCAATGAAAAAGTGTCCATGTGGACACTGTTATGTCTTACATAGTATACCGAACATGTTAGATTTAGATATAGATCACAATTTTTTTACAGCAATTATTTAGTTGTTCCATATTCTTTGATGAAACATGTACAGCCAATTATCAGTTCAATATACATTGATAAAAAAAAAGGTGAAAACATTGACAGATCTTAATTTTGCCTTGGCAAATTCCTTTTCTAAATCTTGTCAAACAAATATAATTGTTTATTTTGTTAAAAGTTTTCTTTCGAGGACAAATATCAATAGTGTAGTTATTAATGAACGACACTTTAAGACATCAACTGAAACAACTGTTTTTTTACTTATATTCTCAGGTATGAATTGAACAATAAAAAAAAAAACTTCATAAAGATATAAGATATTATTATTAAAGTAACTTTGTAGCCTGTTACACTAATGAGCACTTCTCTTTCAAGTCTAACCACTTCTCCCTATTTGTTTCAAAAAGAGAATTCACTTCTGTCTATGATTCTGAAATATTGGGACTCCTGATATAAATAAATAGACAATTTAGTTACAATGTTTGCAGGTAATAGTAAAGTTCCTCTACACTACATTTACCTCCAAAAAGCACATGGTTGTCAACAAAACTAAATCCACAAATTTTAACATGTCAAAAGCATCCCCTGAATTTTTATTTGTGTAGAAAAGTATTTGTTTTTTTTCTGTTTTCAGGAGAAATAGATAGATGTCTTAAAAAAGTAACAGAAGGTGTGGAGTCATTTGAAGATATTTGGCAAAAGGTATTTTATATTGAAATGATGTTTTTAGATTGTGTACACAAAGATTCTCAATTCAATTGTTTCAAATTGTTCATGTCATGGCTTTAACAGCCCATCACAGGCCTCTACAATAACTTTTTTTCAACTTGTCCAGTAGGACAAGTACATACTAAAACTTACTTGTCCGAATGAAATTGTTACTTGTCCATTTTTTTTTTACTAAAAATAACCTTTTTACATCTTATGTTGATTAAAGGAACAAAACGAATTTAAACAATAGAACAGAATTTGATGTTTTTCTCTTGAAATACTTTTCAAAAATATGAGTTAAGTACAACTGAATGTAGTCATGTCACAGGACTTAGGTTCTAGTTTTCATCAATGCTTGTCTCATCAGACTCTGCACATGAGGCACCATCTGATAGGCCTGCACACTCATTTGACATTTGTATCCTATATTTTTCTAAGTTGAAAAAAGTGTATTCAAATACAATCAATAAAAAGAAGATAAGGTCTGATTGCCAATGAGACAACTCTCAGCAAGAGACCAAATGACACAGAAATTTACAACTATAGGTCACTATATTACAAGTATTGTTTTTCCTACTTATGATGTTATGATCAAATATGATTTTGTGAAAAAATTACTGGTATGGAATTTCCGTATTATAAGGAACCAAATAAGGTAGCAAAATGAGGTACTGATTAGTTTTTGTCCCGAAATGTCTCCTGCCTTGCCAAACTGTCTATCAATAATGTCTACTAAATAATGTCTCCTACGGTGCCAAACTGTCTATGCAACTTGGAGCTAAACCTGTCCAGGTGACGAACTGTCCTGTAAAGTTACCTATCTACAAAGCCATCATTGATTCGATTCCGATCAGTTACACTGGTTTCCAAGAATAGTATATCTTTTACCTTTTGAAATGTACCTGACAAAGAACCAGTAAAAAATTATCGATTGCAAGTAGAAAAAGAAGTAGAAAACGGTTTGAATTTGAATAAACAGAATACAGACACATGTCAAATTAATATTTGTTTTCTTGTTTTTTGTTTATAATTACTTTGTTCATCAAAGTTGGATTATTAAAATTTATGTTTTGCAAAATAATTGAACTTGTCCCGACGGACAAGCTTGATACAGCTTTTACTTGTTCAACCTTTTTTCCCTGAAAGTTCAAGTGAGCTTTTGTCATCACTTGGCGTCCGTTGTCTGTAAACTTTTACAAAAATCTTCTCCTCTGAAACAACTGTGCCAAATTTAACCAAACTTAGCCACAATTATCATTGGTGTATCTAGTTTTAAAAATGTGTGGCGTGACCCTGCCAACCAACCAAGATGGCCACCATGGCTAAAAATAGAACATAGGGGGTCAAATGTAGATTTTGGCTTATAACTCTGAAACCAAAGCATTCAGAGAAAATCTGACATGGGGGTTAAACTGTCTATTAGGTCAAGATCTATCTGCCCTGAAATTTTCAGACATATCCGACAACCCGTTGTTGGGTTGCTACCCCCAAATTAGTAATTTTAAGGAAATTTTGCAGTTTTTGGTTATTATCTTGAATATATTATAGATAAAGATAAACTGTTAACAGCAATAATGTTCAGCAAAGTAAGATGCAGTTGACCCCTTAAGGAGTTATTGCCCTTTATAGTAATTTTTTTAACAATTTTCATAAATTACAAACACATCACGATCACCAAAACACAATTTCGTCATAAATTTATTTGTGTCCATTGTTTAATATGCCCTTAGGTGAGTGACACAGGCTCTTGAGAGCCTCTAGTTTTATATTTCCACATAAATATGTTCAAATTTATGAGATTACTTGTCTGGGAGTCATATTACACATGATATTGTATCAATTTGAGAAGATATTGGTCCACATACAAGAACAGGCCTGGAAAAATCTGATCAGTTTTTCACAATAATATGTGTATATTCCTGCTTCTCTGCTAAGCATATGCCAGTAAGGATAAAAACTGGTGGGGTTAATGTGTGCTAGGATGCTTTGTATTCCAGCTCATTTTACTAGGTGTCAGAGCAAGCACAATCTTAATCTGACCTAGTGTGTCAACGTCTGTATTGTACAAAGCAAAGTTTACTCTGATCTTAGTAACAATATTGTCCTCAAAGTGCATGTAATATTTGCCACTAAACATTAAGTGGCTGTTCGCTAGAATCAGTGAATCAGTAAGTAATCTGTACCTGGTTGTTTATTTTATTTATAGGTACATAGTGCTGCCAATGCTAATCAAAAAGAAAAATATGAAGCTGATCTTAAAAGAGAGATTAAAAAACTTCAGGTAGGAAACTACTTTCATTTAACTTTAAACAGACCTGTACAGTCTGTGCCAAACTGTTTTAGGGTTTGTCTGAATTTGTCTGGTCGACATAATTTTGTTTGGAAATATGTTTTTAGAGGTATTGAAAGTATGTCAAGATTGTTTTATATATCTTTATGTAATTATTTACAAACATCTACAAGACCATTATATATATATGTTTACATTAATATTTAACAGCGTCTGCGGGACCATATCAAGACGTGGTGTTCGAGTAGCGACATTAAAGATAAAAGAATTTTGGTTGAAAACAGAAAGTTGATAGAAACTGTAAGTATCTATATCTTTCTTTTTCATGGAATTGTTTAAATGAAGCATTACATTGTATTATATAGTACTTTATTGTAGTGAATTTACCATTTTAAAGACATTTAAACACTGGCCTTCTTCAGTTTCTTTACATCCTTCTTAACTACATGGTAGACATTTTACTTTCACAATGTTTAGGTTCTCAAATTTTCTTTACTGATTGTGCCAAAAAAGGGGTCAGCATCTTTGCACATTCTGTGAAATTGAATTATTGGAGACTTAAGAAATGCAACCTACAAAATTCATGTTGCATAAATAGGTACATTTTTACACGGTGTAGAATGGTAACAGACTGAGGTTTTTTCCGGCGTTTCCTCAATAATTGGGTTCATCAACGGACTTATCATGTTTTCAGGTGATCACATTTGGCGGAAGAGGTTATTTCTTTCAATTTGTATTAAAGCAGAATTGATATTTCCAAAAAAACTTGATGTCATGGAATGGTGAAATTATTTATTTTTCTGGATATTTAGTTATATAGTCATGGGAAGCTACAATTTATTTGAAATTGTTTCCACCAATGTGGTACCCCAACTTGAAAACAAACATTTTTCATGGAAAGATATCCAATTGAAGCGTGTTTTAAGCTTGTTGTTTTCTTCTCCAAACAAAATATTTGGTTATTATTCATTAAATTTAGACATTTTCCCTTTCGTAACTGTTTCATGCACTATTAAGGTCTTAAATGATGGTTAATTTGGAAAATTTGTGGCACCGGACTCTTTGTGTTTTTGCCACCAGACTTTTTTTGCGCAAATGAATAAGGAAACTCATATTTTCTCAGTCAGTCTATGTGTTAACTCCGCCTGCATGGTTGTTCAACACTTCTTACTTTATACATTAATCACACATCACACAATGATAAACTTTATTAATCCACAAGCAAATGTGTGGGATTCTATCAGTATCTCAACTCATATATACTGTATATAGCAGGGAGGGTTCTAGTCCAATTAATTATGACGTCTGGGAAGGCTATTATAAATGCTTACTTTGACGCCCTTCTGCGACGATGTAAGGCGTAGAAGAAAGCCTTTCAAGACGTGATAGTTATTTGAACTAGTAGGTATAGAAAGAAGATGTGGTATGATTGCCAATCAGACAACTCTCCACAAGAGACCAAAATGAATCAGTAATAACCAATTGTATGTCACCGTACGGCCTTCAACAATGAACAAGGCCCATACCGCATAGTCAGCTATAAAAGGCCCTGAAATGACAATGTAAAAGAATTCAAGCAAGAGACAAATGGCCTTATTTATATAAAAAAAAAAATGAGCGAAAAACAAATGTGTGACACATAAACAAACGACAACCACTGAGGCTCCTGACTTGGGACAGGCACCGCCATTTTAGGGAAACCCGATTAGTCCGCTGCCAACCAGTTTTTTATAAGCGTTAATCTAATATATATTTTGTATGAAATAAAGGGGCACAAAAAGTCCAAATTCTTATATATTGTGTATTTGAACGGAAAACACACCATTAGGCCAAAAAAAATATATGTATGTTTCCTGCTGCCGCCAAGGCAAAAGAATCAGGGTCGGTAGGTCGGGATTTTTTTTTTTTTTTACACTCCCTGTCAGATTTGCAGATGGTTAAATGTCATGTTTTTTTTTTGGCCTTAGTAGCTGTGTTCGGCCTGTTGTCCTGTTCAGTATGGAGCTTTTTGAAAAACCAAGAGTGACACTGAAGCAAAATGAAAATGTTTGCAAAGTTAGATCATCGGTGCCTTCCGTGATCATATAAACATAAACCCTAACGACTTCTTTTTGTCTATTAGGCTCATTTTGTGTCACACTGTCTGAAAACAAAACACAATAAGTCCGTTGCCAAACCCGAAAAACGGCGACAAAAACCTGATAAGTCCGTTACCATTCTACACCGTGTTTTATACGACTGCAAAAAATAATTTGCATCATATAATGGTATCATCTACATCTGCGTCGTCCGAAGACACAGTTAGTTTCCAGACAATAACTAGATTTAGTGATTGAATTTCTATGAATTTTTACCAGAAGTTAAATACCACTAAAGGAAGGTTGGGATCGATTATGGGAGTTATGGGTCCCAATAGTTTACGAATTAGGGGCCCAAAATAAGCATTTTTGTAGTTTTCAAACAATAACTTGTGTTTAAGTGTATGAATCTCTCTGAAATTACACCACAAGTTTCCATCCCATTAAGGGATGGTTAGTAATAACTTTGGGGGGTTATGGCTCAAAATGTTTTGGAATTCAGGGATCTCCATGGATGAAAATTGAACGATAGAGGAACTTTCACCATCACAAACTGTGTCTACTCCGTATTTCATCCCTCCATATAAGGAATGGTGAACATGCTAATTCATTGCTTATTTAAATTATATTTATTTGATTTTCATTATAGAAGTATAAATATTTTCAATAATTGCCGTTTGAAACCATTCAAATGCCAAGCATTCATGGCCCCACCCCCTTAGTAGAGAATGACCAAAAGCTGTCATGAAGGTCCCCATGTAGTTTTCTTACTATTTTTGGTAATTGTTATTGGGGTTAAAAATCATGTGGAGCTTATTTTTTATGGACACTGTCAAATTCAGAAGTCATGAACCCATTAGACATACGTATACCAGTATGGCTGATCTGCAGCAACAACATAACCATTCGTACGGGTTATACAAAAGGTTAAAGAGATTTGTAAAGCAAACGTTGACAAATGAAAAGGGTTTTTTGGTTTTTTAATGACTTTATCTAGCAAATTGATGCTATGCAACATGCATCTTTTGATTTGAATATAAACCAGAAACGCGGATGTATCAATTTGATTGTAAACTACAAAATGAATTTGGAATTACGATAGGATATTTCTTTACAGGTTATATTTTATAAAAGTTTTAACTTTTGAACTTTGTAAAGTAATTCAATATTATAGTTACAGCAGTACTTGAGTTATTTGCGATGAAATAATAATTACTGTTTTATGTTTTATTTTGTACTTCTTAAAAAAGGGGGGTGCTGATTGCGTAAGTTAAAATAAAAGCATGTGTTCGACTTGTTAAACTTTTTTCATTGTAACTGGATTATTAATTTATTTATTTAATCTAAATTATCTTAAGCATTTGTGGAAACTTAGTTGAATAATTTCGACAAATGAATCGTCTATCTTCCGATAGTATTCTCTTGTCTGATTTGTTGATCTACCTGTTCAAGCTCAGGTTAAAATGATTAGCGATCTTAATCCAGATATCCCTCAGGCGTTAGAACTGTATTGGATTATAATATAAAAAAAGCCTAGGGTTATGCAATTACATGCATTTAATTATAATTGCTAAAAAAAATGGCGTTGAGCTATACAAACGATAACAATTTTGAACGATAGGGGAAGACAATTTAACAATGGCGTGGGTCATATGATGATGGTCCAAGACATTAGAACGATAGCGGGGCGCCATTGTTAAACAGGCCATGGAGATTCCTTGAATTAGGGTCAAAAGAAGGGGGGGAACTAGGTTTTCTAATCAATGGACAATTGAGACAATTTAAAAGCAGTGTAAGGGAGGTAATTCTAAAACAGTTAACATACAATGTTTGGTATGTACGGATTAACCTCCCTTACACTACTTGTAAATAATGTATGAAGAAATGTCAGGTTTTGGACTTATTACAAAAAAAGGGGGTGGTAGTAGTTTTCAATTTTCTTCTCCAAATTTCTCAAATTCCAAATTTTTGAAAAGTTTGAAGAAGAAATCTTTATTTGCACAATATTGCATAATAGATTTGTAAGATCTTGACATTTGTTTTTGACATTCATATTATGTCAAGAATTTGATCACTATCCAAATTTAGAGCTGTATCAAGCTTGAATGTTGTGTCCATACTTGCCGTAACTGTTCAGGGTTCGACCTCTGTGGTCATATAAAGCTGCGCCCTGCGGAGCACCTGGTTGTATTTTGGTGCAACTAAATTCATGTTTTATTGATAATTCTGTGATATCTTTGCAGCAAATGGAGAGATTTAAAATAGTAGAACGAGAAACAAAAACAAAAGCTTACTCCAAAGAAGGTCTTGGAGCAGCTGCCAAAATGGACCCTCATTCGAAGGAAAAGGGGGATGTAACAAATTGGTTATCTGTAAGTATGAATTAATTTATTGGCTTATCTTGTTGTATGTAAATTTCTTATCTGGTACACTCTATGCCTCTGTAAACAATAAATATTGGAACATAGTAACATTTATATGGTACACCATGTGTATTCAGTGATATTGTTTGCCTCAAATAACAGCCGAAATTCAGCCTTTTCCCCTAGAGAAAATTCCCAATTTCTAAAAAAAATGGCTTAAAATTCCTCCCAAAAAGGTCTACATTTTCCCCAAACAGTGATGGCATTGGTAGTAATGTTTGTATATATTGTATTCATGTTATTATTTTAATATTATTAAGCAGTTTTGAGATCCGGTTTTCTGATCAGAATCATCATGGTGTTTGTAACACATATGGTTTTCGATGTATTAAGTACCATCATTGCTTCTGTTTCTGTCCCCTCTCCGAAAAGTACCCTCCAGGTTGAAAATGTCTGACAACCAAAATATACATGAAAAAACAGTGCATAAAAGACAGCAAAGGTCAGCAAAAAATAGGAGATGTGTTTAGAATAATATTTCCCAATTTCAATAAAAAATATGCATTTTTCCCAATAAAAAACGGTAGAGGTAGTTTTGAAAAAAAGACAACAATATCACTGGTATTAGAAATAGTTCATGTGTCAAGTTACTATATGATCACTGGTTTGAATAGTTCATGTGTCAAGTTACTATATGATCACTGGTTTGAATAGTTCATGTGTCAAGTCACTATATGATCACTGGTTTGAATAGTTCATGTGTCAAGTTACTATATGATCACTGGTTTGAATAGTTCATGTGTCAAGTTACTATATGATCACTGGTTTGAATAGTTCATGTGTCAAGTAACTATATGATCACTGGTTTGAATAGTTCACGTGTCAAGTTACTATATGATCACTGGTTTGAATAGTTCACGTGTCAAGTTACTATATGATCACTGGTTTGAATAGTTCGCGTGTCAAGTTACTATATGATCACTGGTTTGAATAGTTCGTTTGTCAAGTTACTATATGATCACTGGTTTGAATAGTTCATGTGTCAAGTTACTATATGATCACTGGTTTGAATAGTTCGTGTGTCAAGTTACTATATGATCACTGGTTTGAATAGTTCATGTGTCAAGTGACAAACCTAGTGTTTACTATATGATAACTGTTTTATATTTTCAGGTAACAATAGAGAATCTGAATTTACAATTAGAACAGTTTGAAAGCAGGATAGAACAGTTGACGACCAAGAAAAAGAAGATGGACAAAGATGTAAGAGATCTCAATAGAATGATTGCATGTGTTATTTATTTCATTTATTATGATTAACAAAAAATCATTTTGACCATTTTATGAGACAGTTAATTTAGATATATATCCTGTATAAGAATAAACACTTGACACAAGACAAACTGACACAAATCTGTTTATGTGGTGGTGTTTTACATGATCATACAAACTCATTTCCCTGTATTATTAACCTTAAAACAGAGTAACTTACATACTTTATATTTAAATCTCAATATTGTCATCCTCTGTTGTAAGAAATGTTTTGCAATAATGACAAGCCACTGCTATAGATTTCTGTAGAAGTTTATAACATTTTAAAGCAACAGTGTATCCTCCATATTGTAAAAGATTTTTTTATGCAACCACAAATATTACAAAAACAATTCCCCTTGTCTGGATTTATTGTTAAATGATTAATATAGTATGGACACTTCAGTGCAGAAAAGTAACATGGGCTGTCAATATGGTGTCTTAAACAGGTGGAAATCAACATATTGGTCCATTTTTAACCGGATTTTTGTGACAAAAATGTCTGTTATTGATTTGGGGATGTACGGCGGGCGGGAATCAAATGTTGTCCGTGCATTAACTCATGAACCGTTCAATCAAAGCTTTTAAAATTTTAATATGTTGTTACTGACAACTAAATGAAGGTCAAGTTCAATAATGGCGATTTTGACTTTTACCGTTCAGGAGTTATGGTTCTTGAAAGATTGAAAAATGGAGTTTCCAGTAGTGTCCCTGCATTTACGCATGAACTGTTCTACCTAAGCTTTCCAAATTTTAATATGTTGTTACTGATGACAAAATGGAGATCAAGTCCAATAATGGCGATTTTGACTTTTACCGTTCAGGAGTTATGGTTCTTGAAAGATTGAAAAATGGAGTTTCCAGTCGTGTCCGTGCATTTACGCATGAACTGTTCTACCTAAGCTTCCCAAATTTTAATATGTTATTACTGATGACAAAATGGAGGTCAAGTTTAATAATGACGATTTTGACTTTTACCGTTCAGGAGTTATGGTTCTTGAAAGATTGAAAAATGGTGTTTCCAGTCGTGTTCGTGCATTTACGCATGAACTGTTTTACCAAAGCTTCCCAAATTTTAATATGTTGTTACTGATGACAAAATAGAGGTCAAGTTCAATAATGACGATTTTGACTTTTACCGTTCAGGAGTTATGGTTCTTGAAAGATTGAAAAATGGTGTTTCCAGTCGTGTCCGTGCATTTTCTCATGAACCATTCAACCAAAGCTTTTGAAATTTTTATATGTTGTTACTGATGGCAAATTAGAGGTCAAGTTCAATAATGACGATTTTGACTTTTACCGTTCAGGAGTTATGGTTCTTGAAAGATTGTGAAATGGCGTTTCCATTCACGTTGTTGCATTTACTCATGAACCATTCAATCTAAGCTTTTCAAATTTTAAGATGTTGATACTGATGACAAAATGGAGGTCAAATTTGATATTGACGATTTTCACTTTCACCATTCATCAGTAATGGTTCTTGTGATATTGCCAGGACACAAATAAATATTAATAAATCCGGTTTGCTGTCGTTGTGACAGCCTCTTGTATAGATATAAGTCAATGCTTTACCCAAAACAATATTTTATACACATTTACATCTTTTAAGATAACATTTTGCAGCATAATTTTTTTTGTGGTAAAGCCATTGGCTCATATCTCAATCAACATTTATTACCGTTTTTAAAAAAATTTAAGAAGATTGAAGCCCTGATGCAAATATTTTAGAGAAAAATCAATCTGACCGACTAATGTCATTTCATAAATTCATCTGAAAAATGCTATTTTGTAGATTGATACTAAATACATTTTGAATAAAAAAATTCAAGAAGCCAACAATTGTACCTTCATACCTTCTACTTTGTACTTTTATGTGTTATTTGTTTTCATTTAGAAACAAGACATATTTGAAGAATTAAAAGCTCAACAAGACAAACATTTGTTTCATATAAAGCAGTTGGAAACTATCATGAGGATGGTAGACAACGATGCTTTACCTATTGAACAGGTAGGGAAGGTATATAATATAAATATAAGAACATACTGTAATGATTGCCAATGAGACAACAAGCTACAGGAGATGAATTAACTAAGATACTAGAAACTAAGTTCATTGTAAAGCCATCCAACAATGAGCAAAACCAATGACTTAAAAAAATGTAAAACAGTTCAAATGAGAAATCAATAGCCCACATAATCAACAAAGCAACTAACAAACAAAAAAAGAAATATGAAAAATGGAACCAAATGACAATCACCAATTTGTGTTGTTAACTTATATTTATTGATTGATTTTCTGTTTGTAAAATTCTCCCAATCAAAGTATTCATTTAACTATCTCTAAGATTCATTTCAATAAAATAGGTCACACACAAAGAAGTAGTCAGCACTAAAATAGGTCACACACAAAGAAGTAGTCAGCACTAAAATAGGTCACACACAAAGAAGTAGTCAGCACTAAAATAGGTTTAACATCCTGTAAAAATTGTTGAATTTGATGATAATTTTTTAGATAAAGAAAATCAAAGATGATATTAAATTTGATGATATTTTTTAGATAAAGAAAATCAAAGATGATGTTAAATTTGATGATAATTTTTTAGATAAAGAAAATCAAAGATGATATTAAATTTGATGATATTTTTTAGATAAAGAAAATCAAAGATGATATTAAATTTGATGATATTTTTTAGATAAAGAAAATCAAAGATGATATTAAATTTGATGATATTTTTTAGATAAAGAAAATCAAAGATGATATTAAATTTGATGATATTTTTTAGATAAAGAAAATCAAAGATGATATTAAATTTGATGATATTTTTTAGATAAAGAAAATCAAAGATGATATTAAATTTGATGATATTTTTTAGATAAAGAAAATCAAAGATGATATTAAATTTGATGATATTTTTTAGATAAAGAAAATCAAAGATGATATTAAATTTGATGATATTTTTTAGATAAAGAAAATCAAAGATGATATTAAATTTGATGATATTTTTTAGATAAAGAAAATCAAAGATGATATTAAATTTGATGATATTTTTTAGATAAAGAAAATCAAAGATGATATTAAATTTGATGATATTTTTAGCTCACCTGGCCTAAAAGGCCATGTGAGCTTTTCTCATCACTTGGCGTCCGTCGTCGTCGTCGTCGTCGTCGTCGTCTGTCGTCGTTAACAATTTTTCAAACATCTTCTCCTCTGAAACTACTGAATGGATTTGAATGAAACTTAACATGATTGTTCCTTAGCATATCCTGCACAAAATGTGCGCTTCGATTTTTGATCCGTCAAAAAACATGGCCGCCGTTACTTAAAATAGAACATAGGGGTCAAATGCAGTTTTTGGCTTATATCTCAAAAACGAAAGCATTTAGAGCAAATCTGACATGGGGTAAAAATTATCATTAGGTCAAGATCTATCAGCCCTGAAATTTTCAGATGAATCAAACAAACCATTGTTGGGTTGCTGCCACTTAATTGGTAATTTTAAGGAAATTTTGCAGTTTTTGGTCATTATCTTGAATATTATTATAGATAAAGATAAACTGTAAACAGCAAAAAAGATCAGCAAAGTAAGATCTACAAATAAGTTTATATGACCAAAATTGTCAATTGACCCCTTAAGGGGTTATTGTCCTTTAATGACAATTTTTCACAATTTGTTCATCATATTTGCTAACTTTAAAAAATCTTCTCCTCTGAAACTACTGAATGGATTTGGTTAAAACTTAGCATGGTTGTTCCTTAGATTATCCTGCACAAAGTGTGTGCTTTGATTTTTGATCCGTCAAAAAACATGGCCGCCGTTACTTAAAATAGAACATAGGGGTCAAATGCAGTTTTTGGCTTATATCTCAAAAACGAAAGCATTAAGAGCAAATCTGACATGGAGTAAAAATGTTCATTAGGTCAATATCTATCAGCCCTGAAATTTTCAGATGAATCAAACATCCAATTGTTGGGTTGCTGCCACTTAATTGGTAATTTTAAGGAAATTTTGCAGTTTTTGGTCATTATCTTGAATATTATTATAGATAAAGATAAACTGTAAACAGCAAAAAAGATCAGCAAAGTAAGATCTACAAATAAGTTAATATGACCAAAATTGTCAATTGACCCCTTAAGGGGTTATTGTCCTTTAATGACAATTTTTCACAATTTGTTCATCATATTTGCTAACTTTAAAAAATCTTCTCCTCTGAAACTACTGAATGGATTTGGTTAAAACTTAGCATGATTGTTCCTTAAATTATCCTGCACAAAGTGTGTGCTTTGATTTTTGATCCGTCAAAAAACATGGCCACGGTTACTTAAAATAGAACATAGGGGTCAAATGCAGTTTTTGGCTTATATCTCAAAAACGAAAGCATTAAGAGCAAATCTGACATGGAGTAAAAATGTTCATTAGGTCAATATCTATCAGCCCTGAAATTTTCAGATGAATCAAACATCCAATTGTTGGGTTGCTGCCACTTAATTGGTAATTTTAAGGAAATTTTGCAGTTTTTGGTCATTATCTTGAATATTATTATAGATAAAGATAAACTGTAAACAGCAAATATGATCAGCAAAGTAAGATCTACAAATAAGTCAATTTGACCAAAATTGTCAATTGACCTCTTTAGGAGTTATTGCCCTTTAAAGACTTTTTTCACAATTTGTTCATCATGTTGACTTACTTTAAAAAATCTTCTCTTATGAAACTGCTGTATCAATTTCAGCCAAACTTAGGCTAAATGAGTTTCAGAGTTTCAGAGTATCTAGTATAAATTTTATATTTCATTTCCTTGTATGTCAAGAAACATAGCTCCTATGGCTAAAATAGAACATACGAGAAAATGATTTTTTTTTGCTTTTGAAGAAAATAGGACGATTCAAAGAACATTTAAATAAATTGAAAAGCCAAAATAATCATTGATGAGAGATTAAACCAAAAAAATTCAGGTGAGCGATTCAGGCTCTTGAGAGCCTCTTGTTTAGATAAAGAAAATCAAAGATGATATTAAATTTGATGATATTTTTTAGATAAAGAAAATCAAAGATGATATTAAATTTGATGATATTTTTTAGATAAAGAAAATCAAAGATGATGTTAAATTTGATGATAACTTTTTTTTTTGGATAAAGAAAATTAAAGATGATGTTAAATTTGATGATATTTTTTAGATAAAGAAAATCAAAGATGATGTTAAATTTGATGATATTTTTTAGATAAAGAAAATTAAAGATGATATTAAATTTGATATTTTTTAGATAAAGAAAATCAAAGATGATGTGAAATTTGATGATATTTTTTAGATAAAGAAAATCAAAGATGATTTTAAATTTGATGATATTTTTTAGATAAAGAAAATCAAAGATGATGTTGAGTATTATGTGGATTGTAATCAGGATCCTGATTTTGAAGAAAATGATTTCATTTATGATGAGTTAGATCTTGAAGACGTTGGTAAGTGGATATAGGAAGTCTTTAAATATCACACGAAGGAAAGTATCTACTATGGAGTCATTTATTTTCGTGGATTAAGAAAAACATAAATTTGATGATATTTAATTTCGTGGTTTTGCCGAAGTTTGCATACAAGCCTATAGGAAATTTTTCATTGTTCAACATTTAATTTCATGGTTTGCCTATACCCACGAAATCAACGAACATTGGTATCCAATGAATAATAATGAATCCACAGTATGTACATTGTACAGTGTATGTAACATTATTGTCAATTATCTTAGAGTTAACAAATTCTAAAAGAGGAGCAGTCACACTACAGGGAAGTAATTTACAACTTTCTTTTAATTTTGATATAGTAGCATTTCATATAATGTAAATATAACTTCTATCTTTCATAAAGTTAAATGTTTTTATTCTCAGGTGCAGCAGTTTTAGCATCCTCGCCACCAAATGATGACATTTATTCGGACAACATTTCAGGCACACCGACATCAACAAACTCAAGTTCTCCTTCACCTAGTCCTAGTTTATCTATAAATCATTCCAAGGTAAGCTGTCTTACAATCTCAATTATTCCTGATAAGCTGTATGATAAGTTCCCTAACTGACTAATTATTATAGGAATGAAATCTCCATTGTGGTTACTAAATGCCAACTGTCAACTCAAATAATTATTTGAAATATGTGTTTGCATGAATAATTTAAAAGAACACACACAAACATCTTTTAGCTGGTACGCTGAAACACTGATTTGCAGATGAATGAAAATTTTATGTCACAAGTAAATCATATGATACTTCAAATTAAAAAATAAATGGGGTGTTTTATATACATGGACAAATTAGTTCTACACAAGTGCAGGGGGAAAACAAGATTAAAGAATTGGACTTTTTAATTTAGATCTATTAAGACAATATATTTTTCTTGCTTCCTGCTTATTGCAACTGGACATTTTCAAATGACCCTTTACTGTAAAACAAAGTTTTCAAATTTCCAGATAATCATAAACCCATTTCCACTGAACTATCTCATCCAATGTCTTATATGTTGTTTTCTTTATACACTTTTATAGGTGTTTAAGATCAGTATGTCAGATATATCATCTAATTTTCTGTTTATAAGGGATTAAGATAAAAATCTCTTTGTGAATACTCCTTGCTTATTTATTTAAAGTTTCTGTTATTTTGTAGGACAATGAAGAAAATGACAGGAAAATTAAAAAGTCAATCAATGATGAGGTAAGACTATATACCGAGTGAAGATATTTAATAAGTTAAACTTATGAGGCTACCTTACACTATTTAATAATAAGTTTATTAATGAGACTATAACAAATTTAGATATTTTATAAGTCAAATTGTTATAAGGCTACCTTACTCATTTTTTGGTGGTTGCCAATTTTTGGGGATTCGGGAAAGCTTACGTGTTTTCGTGGATATTTAATTTCATTGTTTTTCCAATTTGGTCTACAATCTATAGATAATTTGTAATTTGTTGAACAGCTAAATGTGTATATCACATGTTCTAACGAATTCCAGGAAAATAGGAATCCAACCAGGGGCGGATGCAGGAATTTTCGAAAGGGGGGGTGCTAACCCAGGGCAAAGGGGGGGTGCAAAACATATGTCCCGATACAAATGCATTGATCGGCAAAAATAAAGGGGGGGTGCGCACCCCCGGAACCCCCCCCCCCCCCCCCCCTGGATCCGCCACTGCCAACTAATAATAATTAATCCACAGTATTCTAAGAGTACTTTTCTACATCTACAAAAAAAGAAATGATAAAAGTACAGACTTCAAGACTGAATGGATGTATTAAGTATTGAATCAATATTTTATCCTGAATATTCACGAGTTATTGCTGTTAGATGTTGCACACCCTGTGGAGTTAAGGAGCAAGCCATCAATAAAAAAAACATACAAGAAGTAGGCCATTAAGGCCAAGTTTTGGACTCCCAATCAATTTTTTTTAGGACTCTTTCAAATATATTTGCTGTTATGTCATCACAGTTGCATCATTATATTTATTGCTTTCATGAAAACACAGAAAACTGGAGAGTATATAGTTTTCCATCGATATTTACATTTGTACAAACATTTTGCATAGCAAAGAAAATAATTGAACAGAAGTTTAATTACAAATATTGACATATTTCACCAAATTTAAAGTTGTTTTTGGGAGAACATATACTTTTCATATCTAATTTGAACTTAAAAATTGATGTTATCGAACGAAAATGGAGAAATATTGTAATGGTAACTTGATTTTGTATTTAACTTTTTTTGTAGTTAATGCATGCCAAATATTGATGTTTGTCAATTTATACCCATTACTAGAGTTTTCTCCCTTGCCAATTGAGAAATTACAATTTCACATGCCAATATTAACTTATTTTGCACATATTTCTTAGAATATCTTGAATTATTATATATAATTGCAAAAAATACTCATTTGTTACACTTTCAGATGCAAAATTAATGTGGGTTCATTTCTATTTATTTCAGAAAAATAAATCAATTCCATTGATATCATCGCCAACGTCAACAAACTCCACATCATCTAATACATCCAGTAACCATGGTAACAATAACAAAGTAGTGACAACGCCTTCAAAATTGTTTACAGGGTAAATAGTATTAGATTTGACTTAGCAAACAGTTTATTAAAAATTAAATATATTAACTCTATTGAAAAGTTATTTACAAATGGAAAATACTATCAAATATGAGAAAGCAAAGACATTGTCAGTGTTATTTACAAAGAGGAAAATGGAGGCCTAAACAACAAATTGTTCAATAAATATGATTTTTTTTTCTTCACTATAACATTTTATTAAAACCAGGGATTCTGAGAATTGTAGTACATGTACAATGTACAAATAAATATAAAAAAACACCAAAACTGATTGTTAAAACATGAAAATTGTACATACAATGGGTGTGTGTAATTCATATGTTACATAAAACGTTTGTATTAAGTGATCTGTATTAAGTGATATGTTTTATCTTGATCAGGATTTCTATAAATGATGGTACAAACAGCAATCATCGCCAAGTTACTCCACCACCTTTAATAACAAACTCAACGACGATACAGCCAAGTATGACAGGTAATCAAACTTAGTCAATCCTTTCCCCTCTCTCACTTAAACCCCTTGGAGTTGGATAATGAAACTTATCTGATTATTCACTGTGTTACACGAGTTCAGACTCTTACTCATTTACATTCATCCAGTCCAATAACTTTAATTCCTGAATTAAGATATTAATTTTTGTTTACTCAGGTTTTGGCCATTTTTATGTTATCAGAAATGGGATACCTTGACCTTCTTAAATAAAAGAACAAAACAGTAAAAAATTTTGCAAAGAAAAATTTTTGTTTTGGAATGTTGTCATTCTTTGAAAACATATATAAAGCCATCTATATGTTTTATATAAAATCTTTCTTTTAACTACACTTGTATGTTTTAGGTCTTTCTTTTCCACGACTTTCTTCTGTGTGGCAGCGTAACTCAGCTGTCATCAAGCTTTTGCCTTTTCATGATCTAAATTATAAATCTGGTAAGACTGATCAATATTTCTTACCCACTTTTCTTATGCTGCTATTAAATGGGCATTGGGTACTAAGATTAATGTATCTCAGTTGTGACGTGTGTTGTACAATAGAAAATACCAAGTTGGATCATTTCTTTTTTCAGGATTTTTTTATCACTTCTGATAACTTTAAAGGAAAATAAATTTCAAACCAGCATAGTTTGTTAACAACAGTATGAGGTTAACTGGTAATATTCCTGATTAATTTTATTCATTAATATTTATGATGAATTTCTTGTTTTCAGTCATTCTTTTATTCCCCTTCCTTCTTTCATTACAGTTATATAATCTTTGGTGTTATCAATTTTTTCAAAGAAATGGCATTGTAAATTAAGATGGCTTTCAAATGGAAACTCTCAGTTATCAAGTGTCTTTATTCTCTTAAGAATAACAATAAAATAACTATTATGACTATGATGGTGTGTCAATTAAATTTATAATTATAAATTCCATGTTGAATTAATATGTGTTAGATTTTACATGTTGTTAGATATATTGTTGTTTGTGATTGTCTATCTCTTTAGACATCTTAAATGTGTTTCATATGTACATTGTATTGGAACTCATTTTCATGGTTCAGCAACTGCTTCTAAAAATTGTATAGTTTATTTGTCATGGGACTATCTCAGTTACGAGTAATAGAATACTTCTATATGGTATCTGTGATCAAGGTTAAAGTTGCTAATAGAAAGTAAATTAACTAGGTTTGGTATATGAAAAGATTGTTAGCTGTGAATTTTCAGACTGGTATCATTTGACCTCATTTACATGTATGCTTGACCATGTTGTCTTTTGTGGTAACGCCTTTATCTTTAAGACTTTCATTATAAAATCAATGGTCAGTAAAACAGACTTTTCATCACAACTTTATTTCTTTTTTTTTCTTTTTCTTTTTCTCCTGAGTGACATACTTTTTATCATGGAGAAAAAGAACAAAATGTTCACTTCTCCACTTGTTAATTATTGCCCATATTAGTTCAAACATTTCCATGTTCTGAGATTTTTAATCATTTATTCATTGTTAGGACTTATAAACATGAATTGTGAGACTTATATTGACTATTTTTCATTTTTGGCTGTTTTGGTTATTTTGAATTTTAGTTTTCTTTTTCTAGTTTAATTGTTGTTACCACACATTGAACCAAAGATACTACAGCCAATTGACTATAGATTAGCTTCATTCCTGTAAACCATAAGTCAGGGGTTTGAGTATCATAATAACTTTCATTAGATTTAAGACTTAAAACAAATAGTGTTCGGCAAAGACTTATAAACATGACTTGTAAAACTTTATTTTAGCGGTTTTTCATTTTTGGCTGTCTTTGGTTATTTATAGAACCAAAAAAGAACAGCCTTCTTAACAAATCTTTTTAAATTAAGTTTTGTTTTTGTTATCGGTATTAACCTTAAGTCCTTACAATAGGGATTTTAGACTTCAAACAAATGATGTGTTCTGTGGTTGTCTGCATGTTATGTTGGTAATGGATATAATCAGAAAAAAAAACACTTTATTTTGGCTTTTATTTGGGGAAAGGGCTTGTATGATAATTATTATATTTTTACTAGTTAAATTATGAAGCTTTTCAGATTTTTTGTAAGCTTATGTGCTGGGTAGTAAAATTTAAAAGGACCAGCCAACATCAAATGTTTTTTCTTCAGTATTTAAAGGACAGATAAAGGGAAATCTGTTTGTGTCCCAGCAACATGTTTCAGGAACATAAATATACTGAATGTCAGTCTGTCTGTGAGCCTTGGTGCACTCTTGTGTGTTAAATCCTTGCAAGATTTTAATACACTGTTTTTCTTTTTAAGCATTTTTTTCAAAAGATTATTTTGATATAGTTTTTTGTGATAACATTTCATCTTATTTATTTAAATCTTTTAAAATGTATTGATCAAAAACCTTGGATGTTATTTAATGGTAAATCAACAGAGAAATGTTGACAATATGTTCCCATCAAGCTCCAAGATTGAAGGAGTATTTACATAGATTTATATAAAGCATGCTGGTAAGAGATGTTGTAAAAAGAATAAATTGTCATCTCCATGTGGATTATCTCTTTTGGTCCAAGAGCTAATAACCATATAACTTGTATTTTGATCAATTAACCATTATCAGGGCATCATATTATTATAAAATCTTAAATTCAGCACTAATGATGATTATATCACAGGTTATGAACATGAAATTTTCTTCATTTATTTTGGATAAAATTGAAACAAAAGCTGTTTTACTGAAATATTTTTCTTTTCTTTTACAGAAATAAAGAATTTACAAAACTCGTTAGAGCATTCAGGAATGTTGTCGACGTCCTTATTAACGAACTCTGTCTCATTGAACTCTACAATACCGCGAGCATCGTCACCATCTTTGCTTATCAATAATATTTCTTCTGTTTCACCGAGTGTTTCTTCATTTATTGGATCAAGTAGTGCTAGTACTTTTGTGACCTCCAATACTAATGGTAGTAGTGTTAAACCGGAGGTTAAATTGGTCATGAATGGACCTTTAAATGCTGGTGGACCATTACTGAAACCTCAAAGTATAAATGTAAGTGTATGACATGGAATGGCAGTATTATGTAAGGTATCAGCTAGAAGCTATTCTGTAAGTGTATGACATGGAATGGCAGTATTATGTAAGGTATCAGCTAGAAGCTATTCTGTAAGTGTATGACATGGAATGGCAGTATTATGTAAGGTATCAGCTAGAAGCTATGTATGACATGGAATGGCAGTATTATGTAAGGTATCAGCTAGAAGCTATTCTGTAAGTGTATGACATGGAATGGCAGTATTATGTAAGGTATCAGCTAGACGCTATTCTGTAAGTGTATGACATGGAATGGCAGTATTATGTAAGGTATCAGCTAGAAGCTATTCTGTAAGTGTATGACATGGAATGGCAGTATTATGTAAGGTATCAGCTAGAAGCTATTCTGTAAGTGTATGACATGGAATGGCAGTATTATGTAAGGTATCAGCTAGAAGCTATTCTGTAAGTGTATGACATGGAATGGCAGTATTATGTAAGGTATCAGCTAGAAGCTATTCTGTAAGTGTATGACATGGAATGGCAGTATTATGTAAGGTATCAGCTAGACGCTATTCTGTAAGTGTATGACATGGAATGGCAGTATTATGTAAGGTATCAGCTAGAAGCTATTCTGTAAGTGTATCACATGGAATGGCAGTATTATGTAAGGTATCAGCTAGAAGCTATTCTGTAAGTGTATGACATGGAATGGCAGTATTATGTAAGGTATCAGCTAGAAGCTATTCTGTAAGTGTATGACATGGAATGGCAGTATTATGTAAGGTATCAGCTAGAAGCTATTCTGTAAGTGTATGACATGGAATGGCAGTATTATGTAAGGTATCAGCTAGAAGCTATTCTGTAAGTGTATGACATGGAATGGCAGTATTATATAAGGTATCAGCTAGAAGCTATTCTGTAAGTGTATGACATGGAATGGCAGTATTATGTAAGGTATCAGCTAGAAGCTATTCTGTAAGTGTATGACATGGAATGGCAGTATTATGTAAGGTATCAGCTAGAAGCTATTCTGTAAGTGTATGACATGGAATGGCAGTATTATGTAAGGTATCAGCTAGAAGCTATTCTGTAAGTGTATGACATGGAATGGCAGTATTATGTAAGGTATCAGCTAGAAGCTATTCTGTAAGTGTATGACATGGAATGGCAGTATTATGTAAGGTATCAGCTAGAAGCTATTCTGTAAGTGTATGACATGGAATGGCAGTATTATGTAAGGTATCAGCTAGAAGCTATTCTGTAAGTGTATGACATGGAATGGCAGTATTATGTAAGGTATCAGCTAGAAGCTATTCTGTAAGTGTATGACATGGAATGGCAGTATTATGTAAGGTATCAGCTAGAAGCTATTCTGTAAGTGTATGACATGGAATGGCAGTATTATATAAGGTATCAGCTAGAAGCTATTCTGTAAGTGTATGACATGGAATGGCAGTATTATGTAAGGTATCAGCTAGAAGCTATTCTGTAAGTGTATGACATGGAATGGCAGTATTATGTAAGGTATCAGCTAGAAGCTATTCTGTAAGTGTATGACATGGAATGGCAGTATTATGTAAGGTATCAGCTAGAAGCTATTCTGTAAGTGTATGACATGGAATGGCAGTATTATGTAAGGTATCAGCTAGAAGCTATTCTGTAAGTGTATGACATGGAATGGCAGTATTATGTAAGGTATCAGCTAGAAGCTATTCTGTAAGTGTATGACATGGAATGGCAGTATTATGTAAGGTATCAGCTAGAAGCTATTCTGTAAGTGTATGACATGGAATGGCAGTATTATGTAAGGTATCAGCTAGAAGCTATTCTGTAAGTGTATCACATGGAATGGCAGTATTATGTAAGGTATCAGCTAGAAGCTATTCTGTCTATTCAACTAACAATGGGTGGATTGAAAACTTGAGAGGGTCACATACTGATACTGTTTAGCTTAACTTCATAAATGTTTTGATAATTTGAAAGTCATTGATCTATGGTTAAGAATTTAGGAGTGCTTATTAAAATGATTTTCTGTTGAACCACCAGATATCATTAAAAAAAACCAACAACACAGGAATGACTTGACTCGAATTTTTGGCATTCTAGCTTATAAAAGAAGATCTTAGATTTATTAGTATATAATTTAATTTTGGATGTAACGCCTGATTGGCTGACGTTATTTTGTTATCAGCCCATAGACATAATTTAGTCATGTGACCATGACCTCATTAATGTTTTTTCATGGTTTTCTACAGTTTAAAATGGAATTTAGAATTAAATTATAAGAAATGACTGTAATATTTTTTCTGTCTATTGGAAATAACATAAAAAAACGTGGTGCACACTGTTAAATAACCTGCTACGTGCGTTATTCAGTGTGCACCAAATTTTTTATGTTATTTCTTCATAAATAGAAAAAATATGACAGTCATTCCTTAATTATTAAAATTTCTAGGAAAATTGCTTGTTTACAATGTGGATTGATATTTAATAAAACATCATAGAGACAGTCAGTATGTATGAATTTGATAAAATTCACTATAAAATGGGGGAAAAACTAATTAATGATTTAGATTATCAAAGAATACAGGCTAGTGACTGTTAATTAGCATGATTAGTTTATTTGACAGAAGTAAATTTAATAAGGACTTAAAGTAGATATTTAGGTGTATAAATGATAATGTTATTAACAAAAAGGGACATAGTTATAAATGTGCCTTAATGTCTGTTACTTATTTATTTTGTATATATCACTACATGTATACAGTATTAAAGTGCAGGGAGATAAGATAAGATTACCAAACACATCTCCCTTTTTAACTCGCCTGGCTTGCATTGTTTGCTGATTTTCTACATGTACTCCTATAGCCATGTATACTCTGTGCCTATATATATGCTGTCATGTTGGTCTTTCATAAGCTGGTAACACAGTATGTTCACTTTTATCTGCTTCTAAACTGGTTGAACCAACTAGGCCATGTGATATATTGCAATCATTTGACGTCTATCACCTTCTTAAACTTCTTAAAAGTTTACTTAAAAGTTTAAGACATTGAAACTGCAGGACCAATATATGAATGATCCATAACAGATATAGTGTGTGTTTTTTGTTCCTGACAATCAGCCATGGTTCCCCATTGCACATTAATTATCTCCCTTGCCTATCAATTCTGCACTTAAAAATATATGTCTTGTATCATAAAGACTTCTCAGTTACTTTAAGGTAAAGGAAAATATATTATTTTGCCTTTGAGAGTATGTAGAGTGCACAGAGTATCTAGTCATAAATAATATCAGCTGCACACAACAACCAATCAGGAAACAGCATACTCTTAAATGTGAATACCTTGTTATCTGCATTAGATAACTGTGCCCACAATTGTCAATGTTAAATTGTATAAACCTGTTATTGATATGTATTAAAAGGGATCTTCCCATAAAACTTATATACAGCTAACTTAAGCTGTACTTTACCGTAATAGCTGACATGAACAATTTGGTCTTGACATTAGCACTGTATGTTGACAGCTAAAACTTATCCAGAATAATGATTTGACAATACCAATTTCTGTTGACGTTGTTACAAAAGATATGTCAGTATTGTGGTTTTCACCATCACACTCTATATAGATCTCTATCGTGGCTTCAATCACATTTCTTGTAGGGTTCTGACTATGGCATTATATTTTGACCTTTCTTTGTTACAGCTAACGTGGTATAAAGCAGCAAGAGAGTCATTGGTAATATATTTGACAATATTTAGGGGAAAAGGGACTTGTGCTTACTGCTTATTAACCAACTGTCACCTAGAATTTGAAAAATTGGACAGAAATGTTCGAATCCTATGTACAACTCATTGCTTTATCCTCTTAAAAAATGTCCCATCTTTGACCCAGTTTAAAAAACTGACAGAAATATTGGGATCCTTTGCAAAGTAAGCACCTTGCTTTGTTCCCTTGTAAAATTGTTTTTGGCCCAGAAAAAGGCTTATGCTGTAAATTTGTATGATCCCATCAAAAACATCAGGCTATTTATTGTTCTCTGCTGCTCATCCCATAGTGGATATAGTAATGGTCCTAATCTGTCTGTCAAAAACACAATAATATGTAGAATCTTTTATAAAGAGAGGTTGCATATTTGGTAGTTTATCATCATATTGTCTTGATAATACCATATCATACTATACCGTCAGTTTTATCATGTGTATTGGACAAGGGGAGTTATGACTTGGACTTTGAACTATTATAACGTTGGTTTCTCATACTTGGTAGGATTGTTTGTCATCATGTTTAATTGGCTATATTGCACCATTATATTGCTGAACCATTTTCATAGGACTTTAATATGGGACTTGACTATTTTTCATACCTCCTCTTAGGACATATTGTTTTAACTCTGTCTGTTGGTTGTCCATCCATCCCATGAAATTCCATTTAATATTTCTCCGTTACTGTAAATTAGAGGTTCCTGAAATTTGTCACCAGTCCTCGTGTGAACGTAATGCAGTTTCAGATTGACTGAAGCAGGGTTTCCGCTGGCGGTCGCCATTTTCGCAATTTGCGAAAAAATAATAATTGTGGCGATAAAAATTCGTCATTTGCGAAAGAATTTGGCGAAAGAAATATATAAACCGATTTATTTTCCTCCATTTTGTTTATTTACTTTTTTTCAAGTTTCTCGGACTTTACCCGATCAGACAATACTCGGAATTCACCTTGACCTCATTAAGATTTAGACAGAAAATCAATAATCAGCTGATTGCATTTTATAGCTATCGACAACAAAGGACTAATTAATAAAGGTGTTGATTGAATTGTTTCACAAAATGATATGGTCAAATGGCTTCCGCTATAAATGTCACATATAGAATTTATTTACATCTTTGCGACGCACGTGTTTGAAGCAAACTTTTGACATCGCTCCCTTTAAAGATAGTTTTGAAAAGAAAGCTGTTGTTGTGACGAAAATTGTTCAAAAGCAAGAAAAATCTCCGATTTAAAACTTTAATTCTTTTATCATTTGACTTTAATAAAGTCGTTTGAGTGACACATGCACGTGTTTCAAGCATAGTTGTACGTCTCAACTTTTTCATTTACGATGGTCAAGAAAAGAAAACTGTCGTTATGAAATCATCTATCCAAAAGGCTGAGAACAACCCCTCGAATGAGAGTAACCCTTCAATGTAATGACTACACATGAAACGAGGGATCAATTTCATGTAATAAAAGCTTTTGTTTTGTTGTAAAAATTCCTTCTTAGTACAAAAGGGCACAACAGGAAAAATATATTTATGTTACTTGGCGAAAAAAAATAATAAAGTGGCGAAAAATATATTGTTTTGGCGAAAGAGGTGGCGAAAAAAATAATTGACCCAGGGGAAACCCTGGACTGAAGACTTGTATATATTAACACTAAACTGACGTGTATGAAATTTTCTTTTCATTATCTAGGGTTCTACAAATAGTAGCAGTGTTCTCCCTAGGACCTTTTAGCATTACCAGAATTCTGGTAATGTGATTCTTTAATTTAAATGTGATGCTATCTGAAGTGGTTTTCTTATAGATTATGTTATGGATGTGATGCTATAATTTTTTAAAACAAGATGGTATTTCTTCCCCCTGTTTTCCATATCTGGGGAGAACACTGTAGAAGCATCCTGAGATTGTTATCAGACTGTATTTCATTTTCAGATGCATTGCTCATCAGCTTCCTGTTTACCAAATTTAGAAAGCTTCCAGTATCAATAGTTAGCTCACTGTTTAACTTGTTGGACCATCATAATTTGGTTTTCATTCCAACTTTCCTTTCATTAGATAGAAATCTAATTAATTGCCTATTCTTTAATTTGCAGAATTTCAACCTGGTCTTGACTGAAATAACACCAACAAATGCCAAAGCTATAAAAAACCTTTATAATCTATATATTTACACACAATTCTCATCAACACAGCATTGGGAGGTGTTATGCTTAAGCATATAGCTTTTGTTGGTGTATATCATTTCTTCTTCAGAGTTCACAGTCATGACAGTCCTAATAGAAACAAACACTAAAATCGTTTCAATCCTTTCTTTTCAGAGCTCAGGGTCCAGTTCAGATTATTGATTATCATTATTAAATAATTATTGCTAGATAAACTATATTCATGTAAATGTTTTGTTTTTCAGAGTTTTTCCGAGTCCAATTCAGAATCCATGTCATCTTTAAAGTCCATAGCACAACAAGCAGTAGTCAATGCGGGTTTAGAAAATCAGATTCCTCCTTCATCGTCAACGGAAACGGTGTCTATATCAACAGAATCAAGGGGTATAATTCACAAATACATTTTTATATCACAACTTACAAATAAAAAGTTACAGCCAAAATAAAACTTACATATGATACAAATAGCCTCTTCTTTTCTTTGGGTAAAGATTTCATGAAATGTAATAAAAAAACATTTGTGTTCCTGGTTTAACTGCCTCAATGATCTTGTGATATTATGCTATCCTTAAGGGCTGGGTCAAACCAAACACTTGAAAGTTGGTATTTGCTGCTTTTTTGATAAGCATGTTGTCTATAGGAGTAAGAGCTAAGAATGGTTCAGGTAAGGTGACATGTCTTCCTGTGGACTGTTAACTTGAGAACTAGCACTTTATAAATCTTAGCATTAAGAAAGATACATATTCATATCACATTATCATGTTCTAGTCCTGAATATACATTTGATTTTACTACTGGATGATAAACATCCATCCATATTACTGGTTTGGTATCTCTTTGATCAAGTTTATTGATCAAACAACATAGTGCAGTGGGGTCAACATTCTTTATATTCAGCCCATGAAATGCAATTTGTTAATTATTTTTCAAGATATTCAAAATACAAAATGTATTCCTATAGCCATACTTGTCAAGAATGTTTTATCAAAAATTACAAAGTGTTTGGATCTATCGCTATAAAAAAAAAGTAAAATTCAAATGCAGAATTATGATTGAATTAAAATAGCTTGGATTTAAAATATATTTTCTCAAGAAATGCTCCAACAGTTTGGTTTTTTTTTTATTTTGCAGTGCTGTTTAACAATTCAGTGATCACATCAATAGCACCACAAGTTCCTCCACCGACTCACCGTCACCGACCGACCAGCCGACACAGACAACCACAATAAGATTGAATCCTCTCCTAGGTGTTGCCCCTTTAGGGCCTGTACCATTAAGTCGAGAACATTTTTATCAATTAACAATGTTAGAGGCTGCATATCATCATCTGCCCCATCCGTCGGACTCTGAAAGAATCAGGTAAATGAAGTCACCATATTTACTGTTAACATAATTATGAAGGCATTGCCTTCTGAGAGTGCCCTGATGGCTAACAGCCTTTTTAGGGATTTTCTTGAACCATTGCATCAGAGTGCATTGACATTCCATATAGAAAGTATATAGACTTTGGGCAGCAAGATTCTTTTTAAGTCATAATTGATTCATTATCAAGCAGACACTCAATTTTTCTCCACAAAGATGTACCTTTTATTCACTTGCTACCTCCTATAACAAAAAAAAGCTGAATTGTCCTCCGTTTAAATATAAATGCATATGACAGATGGAATGAAAAAAGTAAATCTTGGGTCTATACTTGTCACTTATTATACCCCCACGCAACGGGTTGAGGAGGTATAATGTTTTTGACCCGTCCGTCCGTCAGTCCTGTTTCTTGTCATAGCAACTCCTCTCAAACCACACAACAGAATTTCACGAAACCTTTTCAGATAATAAGGACATACTATGTAGTTGTGCATATCGACGGGAAATTGCGATTCAATTTTTTTTCCAGGAGTTACGTCCCTTTGAACTTATTTACTTTAATGTACTACTGCAACAGTTTGTCATCGAAACACCTCTCAAACCACACAACAGAATTTCACGAAACCTTTTCAGATAATAAGGACATACTATGTAGTTGTGCATATCGACGGGAAATTGCGATCCAATTTTTTTCTAGGAGTTACGCCCCTTTGAACTTATTTACTTTAATGTACAACTGCAACAGTTTGTCATCGCAACTCCTCTCAAACCATACAACAGAATTTCACGAAACCTTTTCAGATAATAAGGACATACTATGTAGTTGTGCATATGGACGGGAAATTACGATTCAATTTTTTTTTTCTAGGAGTTACGCCCTTTTGAACTTATTTACTTTAATGTACTACTGCAACAGTTTGTCATCGCAACTCCTCTCAAACCACACAACAGAATTTCACGAAACCTTTTCAGATGATAAGGACATACTATGTAGTTGTGCATATCGACGGGAAATTGTGATTCATTTTTTTTTCCAGGAGTTACGCCCCTTTGAACTTATTTACTTTTATGTACTACTGCAACAGTTTGTCATAGCAACTCCTTTGAAACCACACAACAGAATTTCATGAAACTTTGTAGATAATAAGGACATACTACGTAGATGTGCATATCGACAGGATATTATGATTCAATTTTTTTTCCAGGAGTTACACCCCTTTGAACTTATTTGCTTTAATGTACTACTGCAACAGTTCGTCATTGCAATTTCTCTGAAACCATACAATAGAATTTCATGAAACTTTGTAGATAATAAGGACATGCTATGTAGATATGCATATTGATAGGAAATTACGATTTTTTTTTTCTTTCAAATTCTAGGAGTTATGCTCCTTTGAACTTATTTGCTTCAATGTACTTCTGCAACAGTTTGTCATCGCAACTCCTCTGAAACCACACTACAGAATTTCATGAAAATTTGTAGATAATAAGGACATACTATGTAGATGTGCATATTGACAGGAAATTATGATTAATTTTTTTTTTCTTATACAATTTTCTTTTCTTACACTTATTTCATTTCTCCAATGACAATGTGGGGACGGTGGGGTATGTGAGCGTGCTCACTAAGGTTCTTTAATTTCATATGCAGAACTGTTATCCCAAAATTCTATGAGCACGGAATGAAATAGTACAGTCAAGCTATAACTTGTTCAAATTGAAAGCATGTACTTTAAAAACGAAGGATTTAGAAAAATTAAAAGAATGTTTTGCAGCGGTGATCTGCTGGTAATTAATCTCCTGTTTGAGGATTGTGTATATCATACCCTGTACCAACTAAGCTTGGAATTGTCATCAATGTCTAATAACAAGAGTGGTTTACTTTGCATGACATATTATTTATTTTTCAGACATTATCTTCCTCGTCATCCGTTCCCTACGCCGACATATTACCCACAACTTCCACCTCCTCATGCAGACTCAGTGGACTACTTCTTTCAACGATTATCAACAGAAACATTATTTTTTATTTTCTATTATATGGAGGTGAGTCAAGATAACAATTATTTATTAATAAATGCATTTTAGTTGCCAAAAAATCAGAAGAAAAAATTGAACTGTTACTGAAAGTATTTTCACTGCTACTGTTTTCCTGTTCAACCTTTTTAGCCAATGCTGTAGTGATATAAATCCATTAACTTTATTTGTGTTATCATGATTGATGTGATCCTAGTTTGATGATTTTACCATTTATAAATATTTCACAATCGATAGTCTTTAAAATTTGTTAGGTTTACAGTATTACCAGCATAACTACTCAATTCAAACAGAATTGTATGAAAGAAAGTGAACCATTAGTGATCCAATGTCTAAAAAGCTTTTATTTATAATGTTAGAATTCAAAGACAGCAGTGCATAGAACTTACTTTCATGTTCATTTCATAGGGGTTGTATGTTAATTCTATTCCATGTATTATTGCATGTGTATAATTAATACTTTAATTTCATACGATTTTAAGAGCACAAATAATCTGTCTTATCATACTCTGATGTTTACATAATACAATCTATTAACCCTCAGATATAAGTAGCAAAAATCTCAACAATTAAACAATGAGGTGGAGCGTTGTCTCATTGGTAATCACAACACTTCTTGTTTTATCTTGATTATCTCCCTTGGGACAAATCATGGTTGTTTCTATGTTGTCATTTTAACTTTATTTCTTTTAAAACATGTTAGATATTATGTTGAAGATACTACTGTTTCTTTAGGTTGTTGTTTTCAGTTTAAAATGTAAAATGTAGTAATACAAAACCCATATAAAAAATATGCAAAACATTTGAAGATTTCCCTTTAAAAATTCTTGACAAAATCATTGAATTTCCAAAGTTTTCAGAAGAAAAAGATGTAAAAAAAATTGATTGTGTCTTCAATTGAAATACCAAAATAATTTGCATCAACATTGCCAAATTTTCCATCTTTTGGCAATAGAATAGAACTTTTACAGTGAGATTATGGAAATTAAGATCACAAAATAATTATTGAAAGTAAAAATGTATGGTCAGAAAAATGTCAGGCTAGCTACAAAATTGGTTGAATCACATGATGCCTTAATTGTGTTAAATGTTTAAAATAAAAACCAATATAGTTTGGATGCATTGTAAGTTACCATTATGTTTCCATATAAACCAAATATAATACACCTAGATGTGCTTACAGGGATCTGTTTTAAGATAGAAATGTTTTAAAATTGTGTTAGGAAAGACACTTAATGTTAACCATTATTATATACGTTTGTAGGGTACAAAAGCTCAATATCTGGCAGCAAAAGCTTTGAAAAAACAGTCATGGAGATTTCATACCAAATATATGATGTGGTTTCAACGGCACGAAGAACCAAAGACTATCACGGAAGATTTTGAACAGGTAAAATGTTTTCTAATTATTCTTGGTTGAATACAATTAAATTTATATGAAAAAATAAAAATATTGAAGAAATATTTTAAATCATCAGAGAGTTCTAGATTGTCTTCTCTTATTTCATCCTTACTCGGAACATCCGTATTACACAGAGACAGAATTAGACTTGCACCTAAAAAAAAGAATTGCTACCAGCTAGCATCACTGAAAAATGTCTTTTTTTCTCTCAGAGTTAGCACCTGTGTAACACCAAGACATAAGCTACTAATTGAACATATAAGAATAACATAAAACAATATTTTTATGCCCCCCTACGATATTATCCACCTACAATAGTAGAGGGGCATTATGTTTTCTGGTCTGTACGTCCGTTCGTTCGTTTGTCTGTCCCGCTTCAGGTTTAAGTTTTTGATGAAACTGAAGTCCAATCAACTTGAAACTTAGTACACATGTTCCTGATATATGATCTTTCTAATTTCAATGCCAAATGAAAGTTTTGACCCCAATTTCACGGTCCACTGGACATAGAAAATGATTGAGCGAAGTTCAGGTTAAAGTTTTTGGTCTAGGTAGTTTTTGATGAAGTGGAAGTCCAATCAACTTGAAAGTTATTAAACATGTTCCCTATGATATGGTCTTTCTAATTTTAATACCAAATTTAGGTTTTGACCCCATCTTCACGGTCCACTGAACATAAAAAATGGGAGTGGGGCATCCGTGTACTATGGACACATTCTTGTTAATTTCTAAGCACAAAAGGAATTATGGGACTCAAAAACTGAACACATAAATTTAAAACAAACAAAGCATATTATATCTCAAACAAAACAGACGCCAATGTTGCATTTTACACCTGTGTTATGATGATTGTTTCATTCTACGTTTAGTCTAGCTCTTTTCTTGTACACCAATTTTTAGTCTATAGACATATAAGTTTTGTAGCAAGTTCATACAAGAGGTTATTGTGAAATCATATTATTTAAAAAAAATTAAAAAAATTGTTGACCTTGCGATTTCTAAATTTTTTTTTTTTTTTCATTTCAGGGCACATACATCTACTTTGATTATGAAAAATGGGCCCAGCGGAAAAAGGAAGGTTTCACCTTTGAGTACCGATATCTAGAAGATCGAGATTTAAATTAATGAGCTGATGTCCAAACAAACGTTAACGTGGATCTGTTTTAAACTGCCATTTGAGTCTGATGAGCCACATTGTGTGCAGTAATGACTTGTTACTATGGTAACCTACTGTTACCCTGACTGGTAACTTGCTGCAGTGTTTGCAGGGACAATACTGCCTTGCAGTCAAAATTATTGTGATATGGATGAATGGGAGAGCAGGGAAGTGGCCACATCTCTGATCTCACAAACATTGATGGATTATCTCCCTTGCTCATTGAATTATACTATAAAGTTTGCAGGGGAGGTAATTCATTGATGTTTCTCATTTTCATGGTTGAATGGTCGTTATGAATGTCAAGTTTCATTTTCATGGTTCATTTTATATGCAAATGGTTGTTGATAAAGTGGGTGTATAACCAAAGTTCTGCTCAACCGTGAAATGTCTGCTGGTCTCGATGATTAGTCTTTAATAATCCTAGGAAAGGCTTTAAAAGAAGCAGTAACCTCCAAATGTTCAACTTTTTCCCATTATTTGTTTTTTATCGTAAATGACAATCTGTAATGAGATTCCTATTTCAGTCTTTTCTATTCAATTGAATTAAACAACAACAACAAACCTAAATCAGAAAATTTTAATTTCCAATTCTGTACATGTTAATTTGTTATGAAATTTGGAAATTTTAATTTTCTGACCTATTTTACATTAAGTAGTAAAACCATGGACAAAATGTACTCTTCATTATATTATTAACATTTTATGCAATGTGCAATCAAAGCTATTACTTAGCACTTAAGTATAATGTACAGCTTGCCCCAGAATGTTTCCAGTAGATATATTTGGTCAGCAGTTTACAATGAAATCCGGTAATAAGTGCTATAACACAGATGAATGGTTGTTTAATTCCTAGAAAATTTAACTAGTCTTTGAAACAAATACAAGTGCTGCGTAATTTTGTCATTTTTGCTTAATAAATTTTTTCTTAGGTCTATTTTTAATTTGGTAAAATTTTAGAAGATTTTGTTTGTTGAAAGCATTCTGTATATACGTTATTACAGTTTTTGTGCAATGAATTGGTTTTTATTGTCTTAGTAGTCAAATATAGTTTTATACAAGTTATCAATTTTGTTTAAAAAGTAAACATGAATGTTTTGACTTTGCAATACCTATTGTTATCTCAGTATTAACATGTTTCTGCAGTCAGTAGACTCCTGGTTATACCACAGCAAACTTTGTAAGCTTTCCTCTATATCATATCTTGTTATACTGTTAACTCCTGGTTATACCACAACAAACTTTGTAAGCTTTCCTCTTTATCATACTGTAGTCTTAACTATATCTAAATATCTTGGTCAATATTAAATGGGGGTAAAAAAAATATTTCAGAAGGAAAACATACAAAAAAAAATATAAGATTTTTCTAAAGGTTTTTTTAATTCATTTGGAAAATAATTTTTGTCATTGTTCATTATTTTGCTGTTCTGGCTCTCAAAAAAGAATACTTAGGAGACTTAAAATTTGCTATTAAAGGGGTTTTCACACAGTTGAGTATCTTGAAAAAATTGTTTTCACTCTAATTTTATTTCATTTACTTTAGATACTTAAAGAACTTTATCATAATTTATAGAAAGATTTTAACAGTATGATTGGAATTGAAACTGTTTGAATATAATATGTTGAGCTAAACTTAAGGTTACAGTCACTTGAATATATAATGATATACTTTGAGCTGAACTAATGTGAATGTCGACACTAACTTAAGTCACAGGTGTTTAGTATAGGCTAGTTATTGATAATGACCACCGTTACTCATGGTTACAATAATTGGCCTATATTGACCACCTATGTGACATGGATAGTGTTGACAGACAGAATTGTTCCATGAATTAACACCATATTTGTTTGACAGTGGAGCATATTCTATAATTCTGATGCTAAGATGGGGAGATGATTTCTAATTAATTCATGCTTTCTGATAGGCATTTACGACTGTGTAGGACGCACAGATATTTGGTAGAAAATTTTTCTATTAAAAATTTTGTTTAAATGAAAAATGTTTTTTAGGAATTTCTAAAGTTCATAATATTTTTTCAATTTCTTTGTTGTTCAAAATAGGGGGTTGATTTTGTGAGCTGTGCTCCGGTTCAATTTTTGCAAACCACAGTCTAGTCATTTTGGCATTATGTGATGAAGCAGGAAAGAAATTTGAGATTATCTCCCCTTAAAATATTATGTAGCTTGTCAGCATTGAAATGGTTGACATAAAAAACAGAAAATACTTAACAGTGATCATGTGATAGTCAAATCATGGGCCACTCAGTCAGTTTTATTTGTGTGGACTATTTTTGTACAGTATGTAAATTGATGCCTTGGTGCCTGAAGCCATGGTGGTCTCCAACCATAGATGTTGTGTGACTACTCACTCGGCTCAGGAACATCAGGGTCAAGCAAAATAAAAAATGCTGGAAAAATTATAAAAAATAATAAAAATAGACAAAGAAATTTGTCCAATGAATAAAATACAAGACTTTTTATTTTTATCCAACTATGATTTGAAGTGAGCTGGATCTATTGAGTTAAATTTTGTGTATAATTGTGAGGAATATTTTAAGTACAATGTTACAGGAGTTGAAAATGTTCAACAAAGTAGGAAGTATATTTTGTTGACATAAAAAAATACAGACAATTCTATTAGCATTACAACATATACAAAGAATAACAAGAATTATATAAAAATAGCAGATATAGCAGATCAAGCAACCTCAATTGCTGCATCACCCCTGAAATTAGAGACAAACAAGAAAAAACATCTAATGTTCAGATAGTCTGACTTTGTTATGACACATTATGTGATGAGGTTAATTCATAAACCTCCCCCATTGCCTTTCTAGAGCATATGTTGTAAAAGTAAATGCTCAATAAAAAAACAGGCACATTACAGCTACCAAAACAATGCTAGGCTAGGGGTAGATTTAGCTCTTGTTTAAATACTGTATTTTAGGGGAAATAGTTCAGAAGCATCCTTTCTTCATAAAGTCGCTTTATAAAGTTTAATTGACATGTGTGATAAAGGCTATCAGTTTTTTGTTGAGCCTGCAACTTTTGTTGCAGAAAGCTCGACATAGGGATAGTGATCCGGCAGCAGCGTTAGCTAACTTCTTAAAAGCTTTATATTTTAGAAGGTGGAAGACTTGGATGCTTCATACTTTGTATATAGATGCCTCATGTTACGAAGTTTCCGTCAGACACATGTCCAATGTCCTTGACCTCATTTTCATGGTTCAGTGACCACTTGAAAAAAAAGTTCAAATTTTTATTTGTAATGTTGAATTCTCTCTTATTATAAGTAATAGGATAACTATATTTGATATGTGCGTACCTTGCAAGGTCCTCATGTCTGTCAGACAGTTTTCACTTGACCTCGACCTCATTTCATGGATCAGTGAACAAGGTTAAATTTTGATGGTCAAGTCCATATCTCAGATACTATAAGCAATAGGGCTAGTATATTCGGTGTATGGAAGGACTGTAAGGTGTAAATGTCCAACTGGCAGGTGTCATCTGACCTTGACCTCATTTTCATGGTTCAGTGGTTATAGTTAAATTTTTGTTTTTTGGTCTATTTTTTTTAAACTATAAGTAATAGGTCAACTATATATGTTGTATAGAAGCATTGTTAGCTGTACATGTCTGCCTGGCATGGTTCATCTGACCTTGACCTCATTTTCAAGGTTCATTGGTCTTTGTTTAGTTATCTTGGTGAATGTTAAGTTTATGGTGCAGCTTAGCTTTATACTTAGGACTATCAACATAATATCAATGATTAGTATAGAAGGCGAGACATTTCAGCGTGTGCACTCTTGTTTGTTTTTATATAGATTAGACTGTTGGTTTTCCCATTTGAATGGTTTTACACTAGTAATTTTTGGGGCCCTTTATAGCTTGCTGTTAGATGCCAAGGCTCCCAGTTGAAGACTGTACCTTGACCTGTAATGGTTTACTGTTATAAATTGTGACTTATATGGAGTTGTAACTCATACCATATCTTCCTATATCTATCGGTGAACTTTAACCTACTGGTGCATAAATCAAGTCATTTAATACCTTTCCAGATGTGGCTATACTTCTTGGTCCTTTCAAGTTATTATCAGCAATGATACTTTGTATATTCAAATATTTGACTGAGCATCACTAAACACCCACTAACTGTTGGCATGAACATATGGTGCAATGAATATAGGTGCCATTGTTATAAAAATGTACTTGTACTGATATGGGGTAATACATTTACTAATATGTGGTTGAGTTTGTGACAGTACTCATACTTATATGTGAAGGAGTTTGTCAGTGTACTCATACTTATATGTGAAGGAGTTTGTCAGTGTACTCATACTTATATGTGTAGGAGTTTGTCAGGGTACTAAAACTGATATGTGTAGGAGTTTGTCAGGTTACTCATACTTATATGTGAAGGAGTTTGTCAGGGTACTAAAACTGATATGTGTAGGAGTTTGTCAGGGTACTCATACTTATATGTGAAGGAGTTTGTCAGTGTATTCATACTTATATGTGTAGGAGTTTGTCAGTGTACTCATACTCATATGTGTAGGAGCTTGTCAGGATACTCATACTTATATGTGTAGGAGTTTTTCAGGGTTCTCATACTTATATGTGAAGGAGTTTGTCAGGGTACTCATACTTATATGTGTAGGAGCTTGTCAGGATACTCATACTTATATGTGTAGGAGTTTTTCAGGGTACTCATACTGATATGTGTAGGAGTTTGTCAGGTTACTCATACTTATATATGTAGAAGTTTGTCAGGATACTCATACTGATACGTGTAGGAGTTTGTCAGTGTACTTATACTTATATGTGTAGGAGTTTGTCAGGGTACTTATACTTATATGTGTAGGAGTTTGTCAGGGTACTCATACTGATACGTGTAGCAGTTTGTCAGGGTACTCATACTTATATGTGTAGGAGTTTGTCAGGGTACTTATACTTATATGTGTAGGAATTTGTCAGAATACTCATACCTTAATGTGTAGGAGTTTGTCAGGGTACTCATACTGATATGTGAAGGAATTTGTCAGAATACTCATACCTTAATGTGTAGGAGTTTGTCAGGGTACTCATACTGATACGTGTAGCAGTTTGTCAGGGTACTCATACTTATATGTGAAGGAGTTTGTCAGTGTACTCGTACTTATATGTGAAGGAGTTTGTCAGTGTACTCGTACTTATATGTGAAGGAGTTTGTCTGTGTACTCATACTCATATGTGTAGGAGTTTGTCAGGGTACTCATACTTATATATGAAGAAGTTTGTCAGTGTACTCGTACTTATATGTGTAGGAGTTTGTCAGTGTACTCGTACTTATATGTGTAGGAGTTTGTCAGTGTACTCGTACTTATATGTGTAGGAGTTTGTCAAGGTACTCATACTTATATGTGAAGGAGTTTGTCAGTGTACTCGTACTTATATGTGAAGGAGTTTGTCAGTGTACTCGTACTTATATGTGAAGGAGTTTGTCAGTGTACTCGTACTTATATGTGAAGGAGTTTGTCTGTGTACTCATACTCATATGTGTAGGAGTTTGTCAGGGTACTCATACTTATATATGAAGAAGTTTGTCAGTGTACTCGTACTTATATGTGAAGAAGTTTGTCAGTGTACTCGTACTTATATGTGTAGGAGTTTGTCAGTGTACTCGTACTTATATGTGTAGGAGTTTGTCAAGGTACTCATACTTATATATGAAGAAGTTTGTCAAGGTTCTCATACTTATATGTGTAGGAGTTTGTCAGGGTATTCATACTCATATGTGAAGGAGTTTGTCTGTGTACTCATACTTATATGTGTAGGAGTTTGTCAGTGTACTCGTACTTATATGTGTAGGAGTTTGTCAAGGTTCTCATACTTATATGTGTAGGAGTTTGTCAGGGTACTCATACTTATATGTGTAGCAGTTTGTCAGGGTACTCATACTTATATGTGTAGGAGTTTGTCAGGTTACTTATACTTATATGTGTAGGAGTTTGTCTGTGTACTCATACTTATATGTGAAGGAGTTTGTCAGGGTACTCATACTTATATGTGTAGGAGTTTGTCAGGATACTCATACTTATATGTGAAGGAGTTTGTCTGTGTACTCATACTCATATGTGTAGGAGTTTGTCAGGATACTCATACTTATATGTGAAGGAGTTTGTCAGGGTACTCATACTTATATATGAAGGAGTTTGTCAGGGTACTCATACTTATATGTGTAGGAGTTTGTCAGTGTACTCATACTTATATATGAAGGAGTTTGTCAGTGTACTCATACTTATATGTGTAGGAGTTTGTCAGGGTATTCATACTTATATGTGTAGGAGTTTGTCAGGGTACTCATACTTATATGTGTAGGAGTTTGTCAGGGTACTCATACTTATATATGAAGGAGTTTGCCAGGGTACTCATACTTATATGTGTAGGAGTTTGTCAGGGTACTCATACTGATATGTGTAGGAGTTTGTCAGGGTACTCATACTTATATGTGTAGGAGTTTGTCAGTGTACTTATACTTATATGTGTAGGAGTTTGTCAGGGTACTCATACTTATATATGAAGGAGTTTGTCAGTGTACTTATACTTATATGTGAAGGAGTTTGTCAGCGTACTTATACTTATATATGAAGGAGTTTGTCAGTGTACTTATACTTATATGTGTAGGAGTTTGTCAGGGTACTCATACTTATATGTGAAGAAGGTTGTCAAGGTACTCATACTTATATGTGTAGAAGTTTGTCAGGATACTCATACTGATACGTGTAGGAGTTTGTCAGTGTACTTATACTTATATGTGTAGGAGCTTGTCAGGATACTCATACTTATATGTGTAGGAGTTTGTCAGGGTACTCATACTTATATGTGTAGGAGTTTGTCAGGGTACTTATACTTATATGTGTAGGAGTTTGTCAGGGTACTCATACTGATATGTGTAGGAGTTTGTCAGGGTACTCGTACTTATATGTGTAGCAGTTTGTCAGGGTACTCATACTTATATGTGTAGGAGTTTGTCAGGGTACTTATACTTATATGTGTAGGAATTTGTCAGAATACTCATACCTTAATGTGTAGGAGTTTGTCAGGGTACTCATACTGATATGTGAAGGAATTTGTCAGAATACTCATACCTTAATGTGTAGGAGTTTGTCAGGGTACTCATACTGATACGTGTAGCAGTTTGTCAGGGTACTCATACTTATATGTGTAGGAGTTTGTCAGTGTACTCGTACTTATATGTGAAGGAGTTTGTCAGCGTACTCGTACTGATATGTGTAGGAGTTTGTCAGGGTACTCGTACTTATATATGAAGGAGTTTGTCAGGGTTCTTTCTTTCTTGTGTATTAGCTTCCTATCTAAGGAACACCCCGCAATGGGTAATCAGGAGTATTTACATTAGTGGGTAAATCAAAGATTTATTTTATATTTTTAAAAGTTAATTACAATAGGGTTAAAAAGTAATAAAAAAAAAATAGACCGAGGACAAAGGTAAAAATAATCGATAAAATTAATAATGTAAAAAAAGGGCCAGTAGACGTGCTCTGTACATATGGTGGAGAGGTTAACATGGTTAAGAGATAAAAATACAAATAAATTTGGGATGGAAAAATATTCACAGGATTAGAAAAAAATGTACATGTTTGGGAGGCATAAAATCTAAAACCCAACTTGTCCATCATAAGTAAAAAAGTAAAAATTGCTTAGGTACAAAAGTTACTAAAGTACATTGTCTATACTAATCATTCCTAGCATTCACATACTTCCATTTGAATTTCACTTGTTTTCTAAGTTCTTAAGAAGCTGTAAGCGGCAGATATGTATTTTGTAACAGAAGTCTCTAGTCAGTGACTCGACATTCATCTTCTGGGTTTTACTGAGGTTTTGCATACTGTAGAAAACTGAGAAATCTAGCAAAAGTGCTACAATGTTTTGGTTAATGTTAAAAAGTTGTTCCCATCCTTTGCAACCTATGATATTTGTGACCAGGATTTTGAGAGGAAGGAAATACTTCATACGAGTTTCCCTTAAAGCTGGACAGAATGTTAAGACATGCGTTAAATCTTCGTCCTCCCTCTGACACAGCAGGCATGTTGCATTTATCTTGTATTGACTAAATTTGTACTTGTCGGCCTGTACCAAGTATGTACCAGTGAGCATACGAGCTTTGATCATGCTTTTCCGTACATCTAACAAGCTCTGTGATGCAGCTTCCCAGACTGGGTGAACAGTACCTATCTCTAAGATGGTTGTGTTGAGTGAACTCAATGATGATTTTGACTTTGCCTTTTCTTGTAGTTCATAGGTCCAGTATTTGTTAATTGTGGATCTCAGGATTTTTTTCCATACACCTTTTGAAGGAAGTTTTATGCTGGAGTCAAGAATGTTTGGCAGGTTGTATTGTTGTAGCAGTAAAATTGATTGATGAAAGAAGCTTTTAGGATTATCGGAATTGACGGATATTTGTCTTTTAAGAATTTCCTTTAATTTAGAGTTGTCACAGGACAGAATTGCAAGTAAGAGTGTCAGTTTCTTTCTATGGATTTCTCCTTCTACCGGTAGGACACCCAGTAGTAAATAAATGGCAGGAATAGCCGTTCTTTTAGAGAAAGATTGAATTGATCTGAGAGTTTCTTTGTGAAACTTTTCCAGTAGTTCTATTTGAGTTTTGGTAAGAGTGAGGACTTCCAAGCCATACAAGAGTCTAGGTAATACATAGCTTTTGTATATTGTAACGGAGATTTTGGGATTTAAGCCGTTGGTTCCATGCAGACCTGAGTTCATTAGAGCATACTTGGTTCTTCTTGCAGATTTGATGCGATCCTCTATGTTGATATCACATTCCTTTCTAGTTGTTCGTTTTATACCCAGATGTACCGTTTCTTCAGAAGCAGAAATTTCCTTTCCCGACATGTTCCAGGAGTAAGGCTCGGGATTTTTTGATGATTTATAGTGGATAATTTTGGATTTAGTCGGGTGAATAGTATACTGATGTTGGTTTGCATATCTCTGTAGAATATTAAGCATCACCTGAAGTTCTTCTGGATTTGAGCTCAGCAGTGCTACATCATCAGCACATGTTGGTGCGCCACAGTATATTGTGCCTAATATAAAGCCTAATGAGTTTTCTTCCAGTTCTTTAAGAAGATCTTCCACAAATATTTTATATAAGTGGGTTGATAGAATACCCCCTTGTCTAACTCCTTGTTGGATGTTAAAGCTGTCACTGAATTCTCCCTGCCATTTAACTTTGGAGGTGAGACCGCTGTAGAAGTCTTTAATTAGTAACCATATATCAGGGTGTGTTCCACGGTCGAGAAGCTTGTCAAGAAGAATGGTATGTTGAACGACATCAAAAGCCGATTGGACGTCGACAGTTGCTAGATATAAGGATAATGCACTGCTTATTTCACATTTACACTCAGAGATTATTAGACTTGCGAAGAGTGGCCACAGACCTGCAGTAAATCCAAATTGTAAGTCAGTACCAGAGTTAATAAAGAGTTTGCCAAGAATGCAGAATTCGTGTAGTTTTGAGAGTACTGGAGTCACAGTGATGCCACGGTAACTGTTAACCAGAGATGGATTTTTTTCCTTTTTTAAGACTGGCGTCAAGATTCCTGATTTGAAGTCAACTGGGACTTTTCTTTCCTGCAAGATTTTATTGAAAATTTTTGTGATCACTGGTACCACAGTGTGTTGAGCGTATTTAAGATGTTCTGCACATATTCCGTGTTCGTCCGCTGATTTACCTGTGTTTAAGAATTCAATTGCTTGTTTTACTTCCTTTTCTGTGTATGGGTCCATTGATGGCAGATTTTGACTGAAAGTTTCCTCAACTATTTTCTGTCTTATTTGGCAGAGTTCCAGATAAGCATTGTCATATTCGTTCTCTTTTGGAAGGCTGAGATCTTCGTAGTAATTTGCGAAGGCACGGCTTTGATTTTGGGAAGAGAAGTCAAATTTACCGTCAATTTCCAAGCCGGATGTTTCCGTTTTAGACTTTGATTTATTTCTATTGATGAGTTTGAAGAAGAGTTCAGATGAAGGATTGTCCATAATTTGCTCATATAGCTTTCTCCTGTCAGTTGCCTGTTCTTGTCTCTGTTGACTGCGGAGTTTCTTCTTTTCACTTTTGAGATCTTGCTTGCTTTGATGATTTTCTGGTTTACCCAGTGCTTTCCATTTAGAATATAATTGTTTGCAGGTTTTGAGATGTTTCCTGACTTTCGGTGAGGCTTTCCATTTTGGACCTGTTAGCTTGGTTATTTTTGATGGGACTGCCAGATGCGAAGCTTTTAACAGAATAGATGTCAGAGTTTTAATGTTCTCTGAGGTTGTTTTGTCTTCCCTTATGTCAGATAGTTTTTCTGAGATAGTATCCCGGTATAGTTGTTCATCAATCTCATTCCATTTCAGTCTTTGAACAGTTTTTTTATTTTGATTAGAGAATTTTTCAAGCAGAGGGACAACAATATTGGTGATCATTGAGACAGGTACATGAGAGGAGACATTAGATGATGTGTTTTCCCAGATCTCATGATTACAATAAATATCCTTGTTGTTGGTCAGTATGTAGTCAATTTGCGAAGAAGATTGTCCTGAATGGTGGAAGAATGTTTTTTGTTCACCATAATTTCCGACAGTAGATAGGTTCATTTCCAAAACAAATTGTTTCAAAAGCTGGTCATGTTTGTTATTTCTACTAGTAGCGAGAGTACCATTTAGATCTCCGCAGACAACTACTTGGTGAGTTGATTGATATTTCTCTATAATTGAGTGAATTATATCCAGACAGACTCCATATTCATACTGTGAATCGGTTTCCCTTGTTGGCATGTAAGTGTTAATTAAGCAGATATTCCAATTTGAGGTAAATAAAATAGCGACAATTCTTTCGTTTCCATCTGGTAGTTTTTTAATCTGATTGTTCCAAGTTTTTGGCCAGAGGATGGAAACTCCTGCTTGACCTCTAGGAAGTTTGAATCCATCTAGTGGTTCGTTAGAGTCATGACATCTGGTATGGTTTTCCCATTCAGGTAAGAGCTTATTAAGGAAGTTCGACTGACACTCCCAGAGGAAGTGTTCTTGAAGACATATGATATGGGAGTTGTCGAGAATAGAGTGCAGAAAGGATGTGTTTGATTTTATCCCTTCAATATTACATGTAGTTAGTCTGATGTTCTCGGTTCTACTAGAGATTCCAGATTTTCCTTTTGTTCTGGAGGTTTCTCCTGGAGGCAGTTGTTTCGAAAAGGGGAATTTGACTTGATGATCCCTGTTTTATTTGGGGGTTGAATATTGTCTGTGGCAGAGATTTGGTAAGTTGTTTGATGGCTAGCTACTTGAGCTTTTTGTGAGTGTTCTATTGGCTGATGATGAGTTTCAGCTGTGGTAATGACTTGGTTGCTATGAGAATGATCCAAAAGGATGTCAGCTTGTTCTTTATGCATTTCTAGATCTAAGTAGTTGACTATTTCTGAGTCAATTGGAGGTGAAGAAAAGCTAGTAGTGATAGTCTCATTTTGTGGCTTTGACATTCTTCCTATGTTTGTGTTTGAGGAAGGTTGAGAGGGTAGCCGTTTCTTTTGTTGGTATCTCCTGTTTGTCCAGCCTCTTTGACCAGTTTCCATTGATACCGACTGTGGTGTGATTTTAGCCATTCTTGCTTGAAGGTTCGAGTTAGGAGCAGGTCTCGTTGAGTTCTCGTTGAAAACCTTGTTATTGAGGTTGTATCGACCTGAGCTTTGTTGAAGATGAGGAGCCGGATGTTGAAAACCTAGATCAGTTCTAGATGCATTATTGTGGTATATATGTGGCTGAGGAATAAAAGGTGTTGGTATGTGAGGTGCCCTGTTCCCGTGAAAGTCCGGTACTTGCTGGGATGAGTAGGCATAAGTTGGTGGCAACAAGTTTTGTTGAGGGATACCTGGGTATCCATGGCCAGTTGCTAGATGAGCGTTGGTTTGAAATTGAGGTTGAGGTTGATGTAGCATAGAGCCAGGATGGTTGGAGAACTGAGTTTGGCTGTAAGCTGGATGCAAGTTCCACTGAGGTATGAAAGGTACTGGTTGCTGAGGAGGATAATGCGATTGGAGCAGATTGTGCTGACAAGGAGGATGATAGTGGCTCATAGGTCTGTTCTGAAGAGATAGCTGAGTAATTAGAGCAGTGTTGATGCTCATGTTTTGAGCTGTTTGATTCTCCAAAATGCGCAGTCTGTTTTCCATTAGCTCTTGCTTGTAATAGGTATCTAAGTGCTGATGTGACAATGGAGAATTTGTATCGTTCCTATGCCAGGATTAGCATCAATCCTATAACTGTGGTGGGAGTTTTGACGTGAAGGATCAATTTCAGCCTGATCATTTTGGTGTTTAATGTGATCTTTAAATGTCTGAAGAACAGTGCGGAGTTGATTTACTTCGTTTTCTAAATCAAGAATTCTTGTTCTCTGTGTTATCAGTGTTTGGTCATGCTCTAAGACAGAAGACTTAACCTTTAATTTTCGTTGATTGGTTGATGACCTAGAAGTAGGTGAGTTGTTTCTCTTTGCTGATTTGCCCCTATCTGTAATGGGGTTTCTAGTTGAGAAGTTGAGTCGCTAGAAGTACCAGTCAGGACAGACTTTACCATGGTATCATCTTTTTCCAAGTTGTTTGCTGTCTGATTGTGGCAGCTAGTGATACAGGGATTTACGTAAGTGTCTGTTGGGGATTCCAGGGATGATTTCTGAGCTGGCGAGTCCATACATGTGTCAGTAGTATGATCCTGTGTTTCGTGAGAGCTTATAGCAGGTTCAGAACTGGAGGTATTAATTGGTAACTCTTGATTGTTATCATCAGTTTGTGGAATGAAGGTGGCTCCTACATAGAGCAGATCGTCGTTACATTGGTCACAGTGATATTCTAGTTGTTGAAAGGAGTTGATGTGGTCCTCTGTTAGGCCAACACATTTGTAGTGGAACCAGTTATTGCAAGAATCACAAGCGATCCCTTCTGTCTGGACATTTTGTTCACAGTTTGGGCATATTTCACCATCCTCCCTTTCAGCTAGTTGTAGTCCGCTGGTATCTTCTGTTGTTTCTAATGCTTCCATCTGGTTTCTATTTAGGTCCTTCTGTATGATGTTGGATAAAGAGCTCGAGTCTTTAATGATACTTAATTGAGAGTGCATGGTTTTGTTGCAAATGTTCAATTCTGTATAGTGATTCTGAATCTCTGCACAGATTTTGTCAAAAATGTCGTTGATGAAGATATCAACCCTGCCGCCATTAACGGTCATCTTGTTTGTAGTATGATAAAGATTCATGGTAAATTTGAGAAGATTGCCTGGTTGATTGTTTGCTTTGCGATTGAAAATTTTGTAGCAGGAGTCAATGTTCAGGTTAGAAAGTTCAACACCGTGCTGTTCTACTACTACAAAACTAAGGTTGAACTCGGGAGATTTAATTAATTGCAGAATTTTTTCTTAATAAGCTCATAGGCCCCAGTGCTGAATTCAATAACGAAATTTTTTCCAGCTTTCATTTCATAATGTAAATGTTCCTGTTTACATTTTAAAGTTTTTGTTTCTAAGGCCTTTGGTCTGTTTAACGTGTAGTTTCTATTGTTGCCATGTATAGTTAAAATTTCTTTAGAGAGCAAGTTTCCTGTAGACTGAGATTTCTTAGACGTTCTGGTTTCCATCTTTCGCAACATGCTGTCGTGACTCTCCAATGTGATCGTGCAACCAAACCAGAAAAAAAGGATTTCAGCCGAGGAGGTGAGATGAGATATGAATGTCCACCAGGTCGGTCTAGCGCGGAAAAACCACACTTACCAATCCTAGATGGACGGAACTTGAAACCCCTGTTTCGGTATAGCGCGGGAAAACCACACTGACCAAGACAGAGGTTTATACTTAAAATAAAAACGGATAGGTATAGCGCGTAAAAACCACACTGACCCAATTAAACTGTATGCGAGTTTGAGGAGAGATTACACAACCACACTGGAAAGCGGACAGCTGCTGAAAAAAAACAACAGTAAGCAAAAAGATGCGAACAAAACAAAATAACAAGAACACTCTTGTAAATGGTCTAGCTTGTAAAAACAGTTAACCCGTCAGATTATAAAACTATAGAATATATAGTCGGAAAAAAAAAGTATGACAGTTACAAAAATTAATCTATTTAACTTTTTGAATTATTTCTGGTTTATGGAATGAAAGTAAGGATAATATGGGAGTGCCAAAGATCACCCCTTTATTTTAAATCATGAAATAAAAGAGCCTGTTAGGCTTTGTGTGACTAGATAAAACTAAATAAGAATTATAAGATGTAGTGGTTATAAAATAAAATAAATATAATCAAAAAGAAATTTAAAAGGAGAATTTATCAGTAAAAATGCGTCTCAACCTACTCTAGAAAATAAAATAAAATGCGGGTTATACAATTTCTAAGAAAATACAGCAATAAAAGATATTACAAAGTGGAAATAATGGTAAGCCCGAATGACAGAACAGTATAAAAATATGACAATGTACACATACAGGTACTAAAACTTAAAATACAAATGTAAAAAGAGTTAAGCCTTTAATTTAAAATCTAAAACGATAAATGTTGGCTGCTAGGCTTGAGGGTTTGATTTAACTAAAAATCCAAATTTTGAAAAGTGTTTATAAGATATACTTATAATAAAAGTATTCAGAAAAATATATTTAATTCAAGTACCTCAAAAAAAATAAAAAACAGCAAAAAAGAAAAAAGAAAACACCAGCAAGATGGCCTACTATGTTTATATAAATAATCAGAGATTTAACTAATAGAGAGAAAGCAATTAGCCAATAGTAGATACTAAAAATGTATGTAGTACCCCAAAAATATGTTTCTTAAACTAAATCTCAGACACAAAAAGAAAGAAAATTTATAATAATCAAAGATCAATACAACCAAATATAAATTTGAACTACAATAATGAAAAGAAAATTTTAATGTTCAGTTAAATTGTATTCTTGAGAAGTAGGTTACAAGTGTAAATACAAATCATTTAGACGACCAACAGTTAATGAAGATTTGTTGCAGAATTTTACGCAGCCAGGCTTTTGCTAGTGCTGGATCTGGATGAATGCCGTCCGGGTACAGAGCAATATTAAAGAATTTTCTTTGTTTTGTAGAGCCTTTATGCTTTGAGGACCTGTATTTTGAAGTTCTGTATAGATCGTAATTAAAGTCTGGAGAATGTGAATGAAGAGAGGTGTTGATTGCCTTTACTTCTTTGTTGAGAGCGATCACTTGTTGTTCTAGAATGTGCTCTTGTTCCGAGAATACAGTTGGATCTTTGTGGTGTTGTTTGGTGTTCCAATTGATGATAGAATAAAATGGTGTTTCAAGGAAGGTTACTCTACAGTTTGGGTATTTCGCCAGGAGATCGATGATTTCTTTATAACCTTGAGTTATTTGCTGAATAATTTCTGTGTTGTTGAAAGAGGAGAGTGAAATATATCTGGTGTTTTTGTCAATGGAGGTAAGGTTGCATGTACCAATCCAGACGAAGAGCCAAATGTCACCAATAAGTTGAATCTCTGTATCAAGGTTTGCTTTGAGCCAGGCTATGGATTGTTGTATGGTCCTACCTCTTTGACACCACCAAGTTATGTTGCTTTGTTGTGAGTGTACAAACTGGCTCTGAAGTTTGGTACCTTTGCTATCTGCTAAAATAACGGGTCTGTGTGTTCTCCGACCTTGAGGTGGATCTAGGCTCTTGTTGCCAAATTTGATAATTTTACTCAACGACATGAACAACAAATTAAAAAAAAAAAAAAAAAAGAAAGAAAAACCTGCGGAAAAATTTAATAATTAATTTATATTGATATTATTTATTATATATACACAATAGTTTAATACAATAAGACACAGTTGGATTGTCAAAAAGTCCCAAACAATAAAAAAACACACAAAAAACCACAATGGCGGCCAATGGCGGGAGCACGGCTACTGGGAAGTGGCAGAAAAATTTCAAATAATATGGGATAATGTACAAGTTCTTATACTGATATTTATCGCATTGAGGGTAAATTATCATATGGTGATTGGTTTAACGCCGTCACGTGATGAGACCGTAAGAGGTTCGTGACGGGGTAATGGTGACGTCATCTATTAATGTTGTTGTGTTTCTTTGAATATTTTCAAACAAAATGCATCAATAAATACTCATACTTATTGTCGAGCCTGCAACTTTTGTTGCAGAAAGCTCGACATATGGATAGTGATCCGGCGGCGGCTACGGCGGCGGCGTTAGCTCACTTCTTAAAAGCTTTATATTTTAGAAGATGGAAGACCTAGATGCTTCAGACTTTGTATATAGATGCTTCATGTTACGAAGTTTCCGTCAGTCACATGTCCAATGTCCTTGACCTCATTTTCATGGTTCAGTGACCACTTGAAAAAAAAGTTCAAATTTTTTGTAATGTTGAATTCTCTTTTATTATAAGTAATAGGATAACTATATTTGATATGTGCGTACCTTACAAGGTCCTCGTGTCTGTCAGACAGTTTTCACTTGACCTCGACCTCATTTCATGGATCAGTGAACAAGGTTAAGTTTTGGTGGTCAAGTCCATATCTCAGATACTATAAGCAATAGGGCTAGTATATTCGGTGTATGGAAGGACTGTAAGGTGTACATGTCCAACTGGCAGGTGTCATCTGACCTTGACCTCATTTTCATGGTTCAGTGGTTATAGTTAAATTTTTGTGTTTTGGTCTGTTTTTCTCATACCATATGCAATAGGTCTACTATATTTGTTGTTTGGAATGATTGTTAAGTGTACATGTCTAGCGGGCAGATGTCATGTGACTTTGACCTTATTTTCATGGTTCAGTGGTCAAAGTTAAGTTTTTGAGTTTTGGTGTTTTTATCTAATGCTATATGCCATAGGTCAACTATATTTGGTGTATGGAAATATTTTATGATCTTTATGTCAGTCGAGCAGGTTTTATTTAACCGTGACCTCATTTTCACGGTTCATTGCACAGTGTTAAGTTTTTGAGTTTTGGTCTATTTTTTTTAAACTATAAGTAATGTGTCAACTATATATGTTGTATAGAAGCATTGTTAGCTGTACCTGTCTGCCTGGCATGGTTCATCTGACCTGGACCTCGTTTTCAAGGTTCATTGGTCTTTGTTTAGTTATCTTGGTTAATGTTAAGTTTATGTGACAGTTGTAATAAAGCTTAGCTTTATACTTAGGACTATCAACATAATATCAATGATTAGTATAGAAGGCGAGACATTTCAGCGTGTGCACTCTTGTATGTGTAGGAGTTTGCCAGGGTATTTATACTTATATGTGTAGGAGTTTGTCAGGGTGCTCATACTTGTATGTGTAGGGGTTTGTCAGGGTACTCATACTTATATGTGTAGGAGTTTGTCAGGGTACTCATACTTATATATGAAGGAGTTTGTCAGGGTACTCATACTTATATGTGTAGGAGTTTGTCAGGTACTCTACTTATATGTGTAGGAGTTTGTCAGGTACTCGTACTATATGTGAAGGAGTTTGTCAGGGTACTCATACTTATATATGAGAGTTTGTCAGGGTACTCATACTTATATGTGTAGGAGTTTGTCAGGTACTCATACTTATATGTGTAGGAGTTTGTCAGGTACTCATACTTATATGTGTAGGAGTTTTCGGTACTATATTATATGTTAGAGTTGTCAGGGTACTTACTTATATGTGTAGGAGTTTGTCAGGTACTCATATATATGTGAAGTTGTAGGTACTCTACTTATATGTGAAGGAGTTTGTCAGGTACTCATACTTATATGTGAGGAGTTTGTCAGGTACTCATACTTATATGTGAAGGAGTTTGTCAGGGTACTCATACTTATATGTGAGGAGTTTGTCAGGTACTCATACTTATATGTGAAGGAGTTTGTCAGTGTACTCATACTGATATGTGTAGGAGTTTGTCAGGGTACTCTACTTATATGTGTAGGAGTTTGTCAGGGTATCATATTATATGTGTAGGAGTTGTCAGGTACTCATACTTATGTGTAGGAGTTTGTCAGGGTACTCATACTTATTGTGAAGGAGTTTGTCAGGTACTCATACTGATATGTGTAGGAGTTTGTCAGGTACTCATACTTATATTGTAGGAGTTTGTCAGGGTACCATACTTATATGTGTAGGAGTTGTCAGGGTACTCATACTTATATGTGTAGGAGTTTGTCAGGTACTCATACTTATATGTGAAGGAGTTTGTCAGGTACTCATACTTATATGTGTAGGAGCTTGTCAGGATACTCATACTTATATGTGTAGGAGTTTGTCAAGGTTCTCATACTTATTGTGTAGGAGTTTGTCAGTGTACTCATACTATATATGTAAGGAGTTTGTCAGGGTACTCATACTTATATATGAAGGAGTTTGTCAGGTATCATACTATATGTGTAGGAGTTTGTCAGGGTACTCATACTGATATGTGTAGGAGTTTGTCAGGGTACTCATACTATATATGTAAGGAGTTTGTCAGGTACTCATACTTATATGTGTAGGAGTTTGTCAGGGTACTCGTACTATATGTGTAGGAGTTTGTCAGGGTACTCATACTTATATTGAAGGAGTTTGTCAGGTACTCTATTATATATGAGAAGTTTGTCAGTGTACTCATACTTATATGTGAGGAGTTTGTCAGGTACTCATACTTATATGTGTAGGAGTTTGTCAGGGTACTCATACTTATATGGAAGGAGTTTGTCAGGTTACTCATACTTATTATGTAGGAGTTTGTCAGGGTACTCATACTTATATGTGTAGGAGTTTGTCAGGGTACTCTACTTATATGTAAGGAGTTTGTCAGGGTACTCGATACTTATATGTGTAGGAGTTTGTCAGGGTACTCATACTGTATTGTAGGAGTTTGTCAGGGTACTCTACTTATATGTGAAGGAGTTTGTCAGGTACTCATATTATATGTGAAAGTTTGTCAGGGTACTCATACTTATATGTGTAGGAGTTTGTCAGTGTACTCATACTGATATGTGTAGGAGTTTGTCAGGTACTCATACTTATATGTGAGGAGTTTGTCAGGTACTCATACTTATATGTGAAGAGTTTGTCAGGTACTCATACTATATGTGTAGAGTTTGTCAGGGTACTCATACTTATATGTGTAGGAGTTTGTCAGGGTACTCATACTTATATGTGAGAGTTTGTCAGGGTACTCATACTTATATGTGAGGAGTTTGTCAGGTACTCATACTTATATGTGAAGGAGTTTGTCAGGTACTCATACTTATATGTGTAGGAGTTGTCAGGTACTCATACTTATATGTGAAGGAGTTTGTCAGGGTACTCATACTGATATGTGTAGGATTGTCAGGTACTCATACTTATATATGAAGGAGTTTGTCAGGGTATTCATACTATATGTGAAGAGTTTGTCAGGTACTCATACTTATATGTGAAGGAGTTTGTCAGGGTACTCATACTTATATGTGAGGATTTGTCAGGGTACTCATACTTATATATGAAGGAGTTTGAGGTACTCATACTGATATGTGTAGGAGTTTGTCAGTGTACTCATACTTATATTGAAGGAGTTTGCAGGGTACTCATACTTATATTGAAGGAGTTTGTCAGGTACTCTACTTATATGTGAAGGAGTTTGTCAGGTACTCATACTATATGTGTAGGAGTTGTCAGGTACTCATACTTATATATGAAGAAGTTTGTCAGGGTACTCATACTATATTGAAGGAGTTGTCAGGTACTCATACTCATATTGTAGGAGTTGTCAGGTACTCATACTTATATTGAAGAGTTTGTCAGGTACTCTACTGAATGTGTAGGAGTTTGTCAGGTACTCATATTATATTGAGGTTTGTCAGGTACTCATACTATATTGTAGGAGTTTGTCAGGATACTCATACTATATGTGTAGGAGTTTGTCAGGTACTCATACTTATATTGAAGAGTTTGTCAGGGTACTCATACTATATGTGAGGAGTTTGTCAGGTACTCATACTTATATATGAAGAGTTGTCAGGTACTCATACTATATTGAAGAGTTGTCAGGATACTCATACTTAATGTGAAGGAGTTGTCAGTGTACTCATACTTATATGTGTAGGAGTTTGTCAGGTTCTCATACTTATATGTGAGGAGTTTTCAGGTACTCATACTTATATATGAAGGAGTTTGTCAGGGTACTCATACTTATATGTGTAGAGTTGTCAGGGTACTCATACTTATATGTGTAGGAGTTTGTCAGGTACTCATACTATATGTGAAGGAGTTTGTCAGGTACTCATACTTATATTGAGAGTTGTCAGGTACTCATACTTATATGTGTAGGAGTTTGTCAGGTACTCTACTTATATGTGAAGGTTGTTTCAGATATTCATACTTATATTGTAGGAGTTTTCAGGTACTCATACTTATATGTGAGGAGTTTGTCAGGTACTCATACTTATATGTGTAGGAGTTTGTCAGGTACTCATACTGATAGTGTAGGAGTTTGTCAGGGTACTCATATTTTGTGTAGGAGTTTGTCAGGTACTCATACTTATATGTGAAGGAGTTTGTCAGGGTACTCTACTGATATGTGTAGGAGTTTGTCAGGGTACTCATACTTATATGTGTAGAGTTGTCAGGGTACTCTACTTATTGTGTAGGAGTTTGTCAGGTACTCATACTTATATGTGAAGTTTGTCAGGTACTCTACTTATATGTTAGGAGTTTGTCAGGTACTCATACTTATATGTGAGGAGTTTTCAGGTATCATACTTATATGTGTAGGAGTTTGTCAGGGTACTCATACTATATGTGTAGGAGTTGTCAGGTACTCATACTTATATGTGTAGGAGTTTGTCAGGGTACTCATACTATATTTGGAGTTTGTCAGGTACTCATACTTATATGTAGGAGTTTGTCAGGTACTCATATTATATGTGAGGAGTTTGTCAGTGTACTCTACTGATATGTTAGGAGTTGTCAGGTACTCATACTTATATGTGTAGGAGTTTTCAGGTCTCATACTTATTGTGTAGGAGTTTGTCAGGTACTCATACTTATATGTGTAGGAGTTTGTCAGGGTACTTACTTATATATGAAGGAGTTTCAGGTATCATACTTATATTTATAGTTAGGAGTTGTCAGGTACTCATACTGATATGTGTAGGAGTTTTCAGTACTCATACTATATGTGTAGGAGTTTGTAGGGTACTTTACTGATATGTGTAGGAGTTTGTAGGGTACTCATATTATATGTGAGGAGTTTGTCAGGGTATACTTATATGTGAAGAGTTTGTCAGGAACTCATATATATTGAAGATTTGTCAGGGTACTCTACTTATATGTGAGGAGTTTGTCAGGTACTCATATTATATGTGAAGATTTGTCAGGGTACTCATACTTATATGTGAGGAGTTTGTCAGTGTACTCTACTTATATTAGGAGTTTGTCAGGGTCTCATACTATATGTGTAGGAGTTTGTCAGGGTACTCATATTGTATTGAGGAGTTTGTCAGGTACTTACTTATATGTGAAGAGTTTTTCAGGTACTCATATTATATGTGAAGGTTTGTCAGGGTACTCTACTTATATGTGAGGAGTTGTCAGGGTACTCTATTATATTGAAGGAGTTTGTCAGGGTACTCATACTATATGTGTAGGAGTTTGTCAGGTACTCATACTTATATTGAGGAGTTTGTCAGGTACTCTACTTATATGTAGGAGTTTGTCAGGTACTCATACTTATATGTGAGGAGTTTGTCAGGTACTCATACTTATATTGTAGGAGTTGTCAGGTACTCATATTATATATGAAGGAGTTTGTCAGGGTACTCTACTTATATTGAAGGAGTTTGTCAGGTACTCATATTATATTGAAGGAGTTTGTCAGGTTCATACTATATATTGAGGAGTTGTCAGGGTACTCTACTATATTGAGGAGTTTGTCAGGTACTCATACTTATATTGAAGTTTGTCAGGTACTCTACTATATGTGTAGGAGTTTGTCAGGGTACTCTACTTATATGTGTAGGAGTTTGTCAGGTACTCATATTATATTGAAGGAGTTTGTCAGGGTACTCATACTATATGTGAGGAGTTTGTCAGGTACTCATACTTATATTGAGGGTTTCAGGGTACTCATACTATATGTGAGGAGTTTTCAGGGTACTCATACTTATATGGTAGGAGTTTGTCAGGTACTCTACTTATATTGTAGGAGTTTGTCAGGTATCATACTTATATTGAAGAAGTTTGTCAGGTACTCATACTTATATGTGGGAGTTTGCAGGGTACTCATACTTATATGTGAGGAGTTTTCAGGGTACTCATACTTATATTGAGGAGTTTGTCAGGGTACTCATACTGATATGTGAAGGAGTTTGTCAGGTACTCATACTTATATTTGAAGGAGTTTGTCAGGGTACTCATACTATATGTGTAGGAGTTTGTCAGGGTACTCATACTTATATGTGAAGGAGTTTGTCAGGTACTCATGCTTATATGTTTAGGAGTTTGTCAGGGTACTCATACTTATATGTGTAGGAGTTTGTCAGTGTATTCATACTTATATGTGTAGGAGTTTGTCAGTGTACTCATACTTATATGTGTAGGAGTTTGTCAGGGTATTCATACTTGTATGTGTAGGAGTTTGTCAGTGTACTCATACTTATATATGAAGGAGTTTGTCAGTGTACTCATACTTATATATGAAGGAGTTTGTCAGGATACTCATACTATATGTGTAGGAGTTTGTCAGGGTATCATACTTATATGTGAGGAGTTTGTCAGTGTACTCATACTTATAGTTGTAGGAGTTTGTCAGGATACTCATACTTATATTGAAAGAGTTTGTCAGGGTATTCATACTTGTATGTGTAGGAGTTTGTCAGTGTACTCATACTTATATATGAGGAGTTTGTCAGGTATCATACTCATATGTGTAGGAGTTTGTCAGGGTATTCATACTTGTATGTGTAGGAGTTTGTCAGGATACTCATACTTATATGTGTAGGAGTTTGCCAGTGTACTCATACTTATATGTGTAGGAGTTTGTCAGGATACTCATACTTATATATGAAGGAGTTTTTCAGGATACTAATACTATATGTGTAGGAGTTTGTCTAGGGTACTCGTACTGATATGTGTAGGAGTTTGTCAGGGTACTCATATTGGTATGTGTAGGAGTTTGTCAGGGTACTTGTACTTATATGTGAAGGAGTTTGTTAGGAAACTCATAGTATATGTGAAGTTTGTCAGGGTACTCGTACTTATATGTGAGGAGTTTGTCAGGATACTCATACTTATATGTGAAGGAGTTTGTCAGGTACTTGTATTATATGTGAAGAGTTTGTCAGGGTACTCATATTATATGTGAAGTTTGTCAGGGTACTCGTACTTATATGTGAAGGAGTTTGTCTGTGTACTCGTACTTATATGTGTAGGAGTTTTCAGATTACTCATACTCATATGTGAAGGAGATTGCAGTGTACTCATACTTATATTGTGTAGGAGTTTGTCAGTGTACTCGTACTTATATATGAAGGAGTTTGTCAGGGTTCTCTACTGATATGTGTAGGAGTTTGTCAGGTACTCATATTGGTATGTGTAGGAGTTTGTCAGGGTACTTGTACTTATATAGTGAAAGGAGTTTTTCAGGGATACTCATATTATATGTGAAGTTTGTCAGGGTACTCGTACTTATATGTCGAAGGAGTTTGTCAGGGTACTCGTATTATATATGAAGGAGTTTGTCAGGTACTCGTACTTATATAGTGAAGGAGTTTGTCAGTGTTCTCATACTGATTTTTATCGCATCGCGGGTAAATTATCACATGTGATGGTTTAACGCCGTCACGTGGTGACCCCCTATGAGACCGTAGGGGGTTAGTGATTTCATAGGGGGTTCATGACGGGGTAATGGTGACGTCATCTATTAATGTGTTGTGTTTCTTGAATATTTTCAAACAAAACGCATCAAAAATACTCATACTTATATATGAAGTGAGTTTGTCAGGGTACTTACTTATATGAAGAGTTTGTCAGTGTACTCATACTTATATATGAAGGAGTTTGTCAGTGTACTCATACTTATATATGAAGGAGTTTGTCAGTGTACTCATACTTATATGTGTAGGAGTTTGTCAGTGTACTCTACTTATATTGTAGGAGTTTGTCAGTGTACTTATACTTATATGTGTAGGAGTTTGTCAGGGTACTCATACTTATATATGAAGGAGTTTGTCAGTGTATTCATACCGATATGTGTAGGAGTTTGTCAGGGTACTTCATATTGGTATGTGTAGGAGTTTGTCAGTGTACTCGTACTTATATATGAAGGAGTTTGTCAGGGTACTCATACTTATATATGAAGGAGTTTGTCAGTGTATTCATACTGATATGTGTAGGAGTTTGTCAGGGTACTCATATTGGTATGTGTAGGAGTTTGTCAGTGTACTCGTACTTATTTATGAAGGAGTTTGTCAGGGTACTCATACTGATATGTGTAGGAGTTTGTCAGGGTACTCATATTGGTATGTGTAGGAGTTTGCCAGGGTACTTGTACTTATATATGAAGGTGTTTGTCAGGGTACTCATATTTATGTGAAGTTTGTCAGGGTACTCGTACTTATATGTCGAAGGAGTTTGGCAGGGTACTCATACTTATATGTGAAGGAGTTTGTCAGTGTACTCATACTTATATGTGTAGGAGTTTGTCAGTGTACTTATACTTATATGTGAAGGAGTTTGTCAGGGTACTCATACTTATATGTGTAGGAGTTTGTCAGGGTACTCATACTTATATGTGAAGGAGTTTGTCAGGGTACTCATACTTATATGTGTAGGAGTTTGTCTGTGTACTCATACTCATATGTGTAGGAGTTTGTCAGGGTACTCATACTTATATGTGTAGGAGTTTATCAGGTACTCATACTTATATGTGTAGGAGTTTGTCAGTGTACTCATACTGATATGTGTAGGAGTTTTGCCAGGTACTCATACTTATATGTGAAGGAGTTTGTCAGGGTACTCATACTTATATGTGTAGGAGCTTGTCAGGGTACTCATACTTATATGTGTAGGAGTTTGTCAGGGTTCTCTATATCTATATAATGTGTATGAGTTTGTCAGTGTACTCATACTTATATGTGTAGGAGTTTGTCAGGGTTCTCATACTTATATGTGTAGGAGTTTGTCAGTGTACTCATACTTATATGTGTAGGAGTTTGTCAGGGTACTCATACTGATATGTGTAGGAGTTTGTCAGGGTACTCGTATTATATATGAAGGAGTTTATCAAGATACTCATACTCATATGTGAAGGAGTTTGTCAGTGTTCTCATACTGATTTTTATCGCATCGCGGGTAAATTATCACATTGTGATTGGTTTAACGCCGTCACGTGGTGACCCCCTATGAGACCGTAGGGGGTTTGTAAATTTCATAGGGGGTTCATGACGCAGTAGTGGTGACGTCATCTATTAATGTTGTGCTTTTTTTAATATTTTCAAACAAAAACCAAACAAAAAAGACTTATACTTATATGTGAAGGAGTTTGTCAGTGTACTCATACTTATATGTGTAGGAGTTTGTCAGTGTACTCATACTTATATATGAAGGAGTTTGTCAGGGTACTCATACTTATATATGAAGGAGTTTGTCAGGGTACTCATACTTATATATGAAGGAGTTTGTCAGTGTATTCATACTGATATGTGTAGGAGTTTGTCAGGGTACTCATATTGGTATGTGTAGGAGTTTGTCAGTGTACTCGTACTTATTTATGAAGGAGTTTGTCAGGGTACTCATACTGATATGTGTAGGAGTTTGTCAGGGTACTCATATTGGTATGTGTAGGAGTTTGCCAGGGTACTTGTACTTATATATGAAGGTGTTTGTCAGGGTACTCATATTATATGTGAAGTTTGTCAGGGTACTCGTACTTATATATGAAGAAGTTTGTCAGGGTACTCATACTGATATGCGAAGGAATTTGTCAGGGTACTCATAGTATATGTGAAGTTTGTCAGGGTACTCATACTTATATATGAAGAAGTTTGTCAGGGTACTCATACTGATATGTGAAGGAGTTTGTCAGGGTACTCATACTTATATGTGTAGGAGTTTGTCAGTGTACTCATACTTATATGTGTAGGAGTTTGTCAAGGTTCTCATACTTATATGTGTAGGAGTTTGTCAGTGTACTCATACTGATATCTGTAGGAGTTTGTCAGTGTACTCATACTTATAGATGCAGGAGTTTTTCAGGGTTCTCATACTTATATGTGTAGGAGCTTGTCAGGGTACTCGTACTTATATGTGTAGAAATTTGTCTGTGTACTCATACTTATATGTGAAGGAGTTTGTCAGGGTACTCATACTTATATGTGTAGGAGTTTGTCAGTGTACTTATACTTATATGTGAAGGAGTTTGTCAGTGTACTTATACTTATATGTGTAGGAGTTTGTCAGGGTACTTATACTTATATGTGTAGCAGTTTGTCAGGGTACTCATACTTATATGTGTAGGAGTTTGTCAGGGTACTCATACTTATATGTGAAGGAGTTTGTCAGGGTACTCATACTTATATGTGAAGGAGTTTGTCAGTGTACTCATACTTATATGTGTAGAAGTTTGTCAGTGTACTCATACTTATATATGAAGGAGTTTGTCAGGGTACTCATACTTATATGTGAAGGAGTTTGTCAGTGTACTCATACTTATATATGAAGGAGTTTGTCAGTGTACTCATACTTATATATGAAGGAGTTTGTCAGGGTACTCATACTTATATGTGAAGGAGTTTGTCAGGGTACTCGTACTTATATGTGTAGAAATTTGTCTGTGTACTCATACTTATATATGAAGGAGTTTGTCAGGGTACTCATACTTATATGTGAAGGAGTTTGTCAGTGTACTCATACTTATATATGAAGGAGTTTGTCAGTGTACTCATACTTATATATGAAGGAGTTTGTCAGTGTACTCATACTTATATGTGAAGGAGTTTGTCAGGGTACTCATACTTATATGTGAAGGAGTTTGTCAGGGTACTCGTACTTATATGTGTAGAAATTTGTCTGTGTACTCATACTTATATGTGAAGGAGTTTGTCAGGGTACTCATACTTATATGTGAAGGAGTTTGTCAGTGTACTTATACTTATATGTGTAGGAGTTTGTCAGGGTACTCATACTTATATGTGAAGGAGTTTGTCAGGGTACTCATACTTATATGTGAAGGAGTTTGTCAGGGTATTCATACTTATATGTGTAGGAGTTTGTCAGGGTACTCATACTTATATGTGTAGGAGTTTGTCAGGGTATTCATACTTATATGTGTAGGAGTTTGTCAGGGTACTCATACTTATATGTGTAGGAGTTTGTCAGGGTACTCATACTTATATGTGTAGGAGTTTGTCAGGGTACTCATACTTATATGTGTAGGAGTTTGTCAGTGTACTCATACTTATATGTGTAGGAGTTTGTCAGGGTACTCATACTTATATGTGTAGGAGTTTGTCAGTGTACTCATACTTATATGTGTAGGAGTTTGTCAGGGTACTCATACTTATATGTGTAGGAGTTTGTCAGTGTACTCATACTTATATGTGTAGGAGTTTGTCAGGGTACTCATACTTATATGTGTAGGAGTTTGTCAGTGTACTCATACTTATATGTGTAGGAGTTTGTCAAGGTACTCATACTTATATGTGTAGGAGTTTGTCAGGGTATTCATACTTATATGTGTAGGAGTTTGTCAGGTACTCATACTTATATGTGTAGGAGTTTGTCAGGGTACTCATACTTATATGTGAAGGAGTTTGTCAGTGTACTCATACTTATATGTGTAGGAGTTTGTCAGGGTACTCATACTTATATGTGTAGGAGTTTGTCAGGGTACTCATACTTATATGTGTAGGAGTTTGTCAGTGTACTCATACTTATATGTGTAGGAGTTTGTCAGGGTACTCATACTTATATGTGTAGGAGTTTGTCAGTGTACTCATACTTATATGTGTAGGAGTTTGTCAGGGTACTCATACTTATATGTGTAGGAGCTTGTCAGGGTACTCATACTTATATGTGTAGGAGTTTGTCAGGGTTCTCATACTTATATGTGTAGAAATTTGTCAGGGTACTCATACTTATATATGTAGGAGTTTGTCAGGGTACTCATACTTATATGTACATGAGGTTGTCAGTTTACTCATACTTATAGTTGCAGGAGTTAGTCAGTATTCTCATACTATATCAGTAGGAGATTAGAAGGCTTCTAATACTGATCTGCCATTGAGTTTGTCAGTGTCCTTATACTGATATTTCATGAAGTTCGACAAGGTACTAAACCAACTGATATTTGAAGGATTTTGTCAGTGTATTACACTAATACGCGATAAGGTGTGTCAGTGATTCGCACTGATATGTGACGGAGTATGTCAGGGTTATTTTACTGATATGGGAGTGTGTCAGTGAACTCATACTGATTTAACACGGAGTTTGTTAGGATATTCCTGCTAATATGTTTTCGGGTTTGTCAGAGTTCCTATACTGCTATGTCGTAGATTTCGTCTATGTACTCCTATTGATATGTGATGGAGTTAGTTTAAACATATTTAATCGTCATCATACAAAATACATAATTCAAATAGGGACCACTACCGATATGTCATGGGAAATTGTCAGGTAACAAATACTAAAATGTCATGGGCTTCCATACTGATATGTCATGCAGTTTGATAATCATTCATTTTGTCAGGGTACTCTTATTGATATGTAAAGAACATTGGAATATGTCATAATTCTTAAACTAACATGTTTGGGAGTTTGTCATAGTACTCAAACTGTAATGTCATGGAGTTTGTCACGCACGGTACTCATACTGATATTTCATGGTTCTCATACTAATATGTCATGGGGTTTGTCACGGTATTCAATATGATTGTCATGGAGTGTGTCATGGTTCTCATACTAATATGTCATGGGGTTTGTCATGGTATTCAGACTGATTGTCATGGAGTTTGTCATGGTATTCAGACTGATTGTCATGGAGTTTGTCTTGGTTCTCATACTAATATGTCATGGGGTTTGTCATGGTATTCAGACTGATTGTCATGGAGTTTGTCATGGTTCTCATACTAATATGTCATGGGGTTTGTCATGGTATTCAGACTGATTGTCATTGAGTTTGTCATGGTTCTCATAACTAATATGTGATGGGTTTTGTCATGGTATTCAGACTGATTGTCATGGAGTTTCTCATGGTTCTCATACTAATATGTCATGGGGTTTGTCATGGTATTCAGACTGATTATCATGGTTCTCATACTAATATGTCATGGAGTTTGTCATGGTTCTCATACTAATATGTCATGGGGTTTGTCATAGTATTCATACTGATTGTCATGGAGTTTGCCATGGTTCTCATACTAATATGTCATGGGGTTTGTCATGGTATTCAGACTGATATGTCATAGTACGTTAACTGATATGCCTTGAAGTTTGATAGGGGACTTTAACTGATAGAACATTGATTTTGTCAGGGGACTTTTACTGATATCTTAAGAACTTTTGAATTGGTCAGGATTCTTATACTAAATGTTTCGGAGTTTCTCATGGTTCTCATTTTAATATGTCATGGGATTTGTCATGGTACTCATACTAATATGTCATGGGAATTGTGATGGTACTTTTACTGATAATTCATGGGGTTGTCATGGTACTCTTACTGATAATTCATGGAGTGTAATGGTATCCAAACTGATATGTCATGGAGTTTTTCATGGTAAGCAAACTGATATGTCGTGGAGTTTGTCATGGTCGGACTGATACTGGTATGTCATGAAGTCTGTTAGTGTCTTCAACTTATAAGTGAAGGACTTGAGGTGTTCTTCAGTATTACGAAAATAGGAATGAATAGGAAAAGACGTTTACTAAGTGTCAAGTTACTAAGCATGAATAGTTATATGGAATTTGATAGCAAAATTTGTGTTCATTGAATTTGTCCGGCCTGTATCCCCCAATTTATGTGATATTTTCGAAGTGTTTAAGAAAGCAAATTCTATCATTGAATCTTAACCAATTCTATAATTTAATATTTCTTCAATAAGAAAAAATGCATCACCTATACAAGATGAATCAAATTTCAATGTATTCTATCGAATAAAACTAGGTCCTTGACCTCCAGTTTGTATATTGAAATGTGATAGAACATTGACCGCGATATCTTTACGAGGGTTAAAGAAAAATCTATCGTGTATTATTTAGACGTCCCAGCCAAGGCCGTAGCGCATGTCCTTTTAAAGTGAGGCAATCTGCCGAGCGGAGCGAGGCGAAAAATTTTTTGGCCTTTTTTTTTTTAGGGGGGTTCGGATGCATGAAACGGAAGAAGCTTATTTCAGCATTACTATCTATAATAAAAAAACAAAAAAATATAACAGAAATGCGGATTTTTTTATTAGCTTACCTAGTAAGTAACAAAACGAGTTTCAATATTAAAGTTAATCTCTGTTGGTCAACCATGCAAACCTTTACGATTCTCCTGTGATTTGTACTTTTATATAAAAAGCTTCAACACACCTTCTGATGTATATACATATATATTTATCTCCAACAGCAAGTTATATTATAAGCTTCTAAAGACGAGAACATATTATAAGCATCAATTAGGATACATTTATTATACATAATCATTAACCATAAGAATAGGTACAGAGAAGACAAGACCAACATTGTTACTCAACCAGATGTTTGACGTTCTAATGTCACAAGTGATCAAAAGTTATCTGTAAAAATGTAAACATTCCGCTGGAAGACATGTCAACCTACCTGGACACATTATTCTACCAATTTTTTAGTCATTGGTCTGACCTACCGTTTCGGGGTTCGAACCCACGGCCTACCACAATAGAATCAATGGAACACGCTAGCATACAACCAGACAATGTTAATAATAATAATAGAAAAAAAGAAACACGAAAAAAATATTTTCAAACAATACCAAAAATATATTTCATACTTTTATTAAAGATAAATAAAAATCATGAATTGCCTTGTACATTAAAGACTTCCATATTTATGAAAACGGTGCTTCATGATTTTGTTCAGTAAATCAATTATAAATAATCATTATATTTTTTGGTCAATGAATTATTTTATCGATTTGCATTTGCAGCATGTTTGTTGTTCAGTGTGTAAACATTGGTAGATTCAAAAATAAACCAAGAAAGTTATAAGCCAGCATACTCATGAGTTTCCCTTTTCATCTTTTTTCTCTTCAAAGAACCCGTCTTCAACCAGTTTTGTAACGACATAAATAAGATTTGTTTCAATTTTTGTATTTTGATTTGTAATCGGGACACTTATTTTTTGTTTACTGTCACTGCTATGGTAAAATAATTATATTCAAATCGCTGCTGCAGATTGGAAACACTATGAAGTGTGCCGGTAGATAGTTTGAAACTCGAAATTCGCATATTGATAATGTAAAATACATGAAATTAAAAAAAAATGACACTTCTAAAGTTTGATCGTCGTTTCAAAAGTGAGGCATTTGCCTCATTTGCCTCCATTACGCTACGGCCCTGCCAGCTACTTTGTGATAGATCAATGTCGCATTACTATTAGTACATTTCAGTTTGTCGACAAGTTCGATGCACTGCTCCCTATCTCATGATCCAGGAACTTTGAATTAATTGTCAATGTTACTGTTTCTTATGTTATGTGGAGCAGGATCTGCTTACCCTTCCGGAGCACCTGAGATCACCCCTAGTTTTTGGTGGGGGTTCGTGTTGTTTATTCTTTAGTTTTCTATGTTGTGTCGTGTGTACTATTGTTTTTCTGTTTTTCTGTTTGTCTTTTTTATTTTTAGCCATGGCGTTGTCAGTTTGTTTTAGATTTATGAGTTTGACCGTCCCTTTGGTATCTTTCGTCCCTCTTTTACTGTCCATTAGATTATTATTATTATTTATTATTATAACAATTTTTCTATAGCGCTAAATCTAAAACAATATTACTCAAAGCGCTTTACATCACATGTTGAACGAAATATACAAACAGACAGTGATAAAAAATATAAAACATGAACCCACAAAATAAATATTTAAGTGTTAATACTTTTCTAGATAAAAGGATTAATATGTGATTTTTTTTTCTCAAAAAAATTGAATAATATATCATGAATCAAAATAAAAAAAATATAAAAAAACGAGTAAAAATTATACTGAATAAAGCTGGTAAAATAAATAGCCAAAAAAGTCAAATAAGATGCTCTTACAAATGTATCAAATTAAGTTAAAAATTTTGAAACGTAATTCAAAAGATGAAAAAGGAATATCCTGTAAAAATATAAATTCCTGAAATGGAAAATGTGTGCTACTAAAAGAAAACATACAATGTACATATTATAAATGAAACATATCTCCAGTTAAAAGAAGGTTCGATAAATCCAAAAGAAGGTAACGTCTATGGCACAATTATCCAGAAACGAATTTAAGGGATTAAAAATGCTTCGAAAAAGTGATTTTAATTTCTTTTTGAATACAGGCACCGACAATGCATTTTGAAGTTTTTTGGTAAGCATTCAAAGATGGCCGTGCTTGATCATATCTTCTATTGCGTAGGTTTGGTTTCGCGCAATTAGGAATAACGAGTGTTAAGTTGTTTTCAGACCTTAATGATCTTGATGGCCGTATAATTTACAAGTTCACAAAGATTATGGCGCTTCATGTTTCACGGATTGAATACATATAATAATATTGTATTGCACAGGAACCAGTGAAAGACTCAAGTGTCGAAGTAATGGTTTCCGTATCTTTTTCTTTAACCACTCGCGCAGCAGTGTTCTGAACCTTGTAGTCTTGATCAATGTAATGCTGGTAGTCCATAGAGTAAAGCGTTGCCATTAATCCAATCGAGAAATGATTAACGAATTGACCAGAGTTACATCATCCTCGTTGATGTACGGTAGTATGCGGCCTATATTCGTATTTGATAAAAAACATGATCTCAAAACTGAACTGACTTGTTGGATGTCTTTTATGAATTTCCTCACAGACACTTGTTTCTATCTTGAGAAGCCCACTATCAACAAATCTTACGAGCTCGAAATAGTTGATAGAAACAGTGCCTGTTGCCAACAGACGATATGTGTTTTTTGTTTTTATTGCATAGTCCCGTGTGCATTTTCTTCCAATGACCAATGCAAATGAGGTCAAGGTCAGATTGTCCACTATTCCAAACAACAACTATAGTTGACTTATTTGGAAATAAATAGTATAGGAGAAAGGAAGCTAATCTAGAACACTTATTCATTTAATTATATCACAATGAAAAAGGGTAAATGTCGATCAAAACCTGCTAGGCGGACATGCACGTATACTTACTTATTGAATCATTGTAAGTGTAAGTGGTGTTATAAAGTATGGGGTGGAGTTTGTATTTACCTATGACGTATCCGAAAGTCACGGTTCACATGGTGCTGGTCCAAGTGATCTCGCCATCAAGACAACTGGACCTTTGATAGCCTACTACACGGTTGTCTCAATCTTTAATGCTGTACGGTAACCTATAATTCACTACCTCCGTGTCACATGTACTTTGGTGGATAATTGTGTCATTGGCAATCACACCACAACGAAACGTAATACGGTCAACGCTTTTACACCCCAATAAAGTTTTAAAAAAAAAACCATTCAATTCTTAAATGGAACTAAAAAACTTCTCCAAATAATACTGCACAACACCTCGTGTCCCTAGGTCGACAACAGCTGTTCATACCGAACAACACCTCATGTTCCTAAGGCCATTCTAGTGACAACACCTCATGTTTCCAGAGTGACCACACCTGATGATTATAGACCTCATGATTCTAAAATGACAACACCTCTATATTTTGAGTGGTAACACCTCGTGTTTCTTTGGCAACAACATCTCTTAACATAATGTACACTCTTTAATATATCCAAATAAAACGACAGCATTTTTTTTAAACAGCACCTACATATTTTTCAACAACATATCTTTCAGGGATATCTTTATCATGTTATAGCTTAGTGGTTTCTCCAATAAATGAACAATGTTTATGTTCAAAGACACGTTTAATCAAATGCAACACTGAACTGTCTCCAAGTAACGTTTTAATAGTATTAAAAGGAGAAGAATGAAAATGATTTTTTTTAATTTAATGCAGTCACATTACAAATTTTACATAATTTAACAAGCATAAGTCAATAAATTATAACATGCACATGATTATCGAATGTGAAATTTTATTCACCTGATTTGATATTTGAAATAAATACTGTCCTGTAAATAAAATGCAATATCACTTTTAGAAGATACTGTGGTTTTTTTTCTATTTAGAATCCCTAGTTTCTGTCCATTATTTCTTCCCGCCCTGTTCATAATAATCCCAGAATTCACTATCCTTGCCAGCTTTTGGCGCCAGTTTCACTTTTTCTGGAGGAGGGGTAACAGGGGGAGTAACAAACTTAATGTCCGCAAATTCTGAATCGTTCGGCTTATTTTCTTTTGGTTTAGTATTCTTTGGCTTTTGTTGTGGTTTCTTTGGTTTTTCAGGGTCCTTTAGAATTGGCTTAGGTGGTGCTTTGGCATGCCTATCCCAATTAACTTGAGCTTTTGGTTGTGATCCTAGATACTGGTCCCAACTCTTCTTCATTCGATCTCTCAGAATGTTGTGTTCAGACCAGGAACCTGTATGATGGAGTGAAATATGGACTTAACATCAAACAATCCAATTGTCCAATAATAAATGTTCAGAATATAAATATACATAATAAAGCTAAACTACAAAAGTGCTACTAGTAAGTGTAATACTGTTGTTATTTCTTCTTGTTTGCAACCGTCTCCACGAAGTAAGCTTCCCAAGCTTTCTTCATCCGGGTATTGATGACATTGTGCTCTGCCCACGTACCTAAAAGAAAGCCAAGGTTACAATATACAAAGCAGGATATTAGTAGATACATGTATCAAGAATGGAGCCAAGAGTAGAAAGTGTTTACTAAATATGACTCACAAAATGATGTACCTTTACACGTATGTACTAAGGACCTTTGCTAATCGTATGGTCCCACTAAGGGCATGTTTGATCCACATCGTCATGAGATTGGCGATGGAAACGATACCGAGACTAACCGAGTATAATGCATTACAGAAAAGGTTGATAGGAATTCAGATTAGGTCAAAACAAAGTTCCAATTGAGACAAAAACAAAGTTCAGAATGGAGTAAACAAAACTCAACCCATCAAGTCAGCTGCAAGTTAGAGATTTAACAAGGACCGACTTTACAATAAAAAATATTATACTGGACGGAAGAAAAGAGTCAAAGATTTGTAAAACACTTGGATTACTCGTAAATGTTTTAATCTTATGTACAAAATTATCTACATTATGTCAGACCGTGCAACTGCATGATTTAATTAAATGTTGAAAAGTAAAAAAAAGACTTCCATAATGACTAAAGGACAGAGCTGTGCCTGACTATCTAGTCATAAATGTTTAACACCAGAAATTGGCAACGAGGCTCTATGTTTACTCGTTTATATTTTTGTGTTTTGTTTCGTGGGCTGGAATTACAATTGTCTCAACACAGCGACCCAATTTCAAATCGTTTATCAAAAGCTTAGGTTAACATAAAAGAAGAGAAAATTTAATAGAGTGAACTAAGTTTTAAAATACTAAAATGTTTATATCTTTTTCCAATTTTTCCATTTCTTATTTTTCTTAATTTTTATTTTTCAAACTTATCCAATTTTCATGGTATTCTTTTCCAAATCTGAAGAAAGCATTAGAACCATAAAACTTATGAATGTCAAGAATAATATTGTCCTAGAAAAAAAATTATGAATTTAGAAAAGAAGAAGTACTATGAAGAGATGAATATTATCTACAAGTAGAAAAGATATTAAAAATTGAGGTGAAAATAGTCGATAGAGGGAATGTAGAGATACATGCAATGCCTGAAACGTATATATATATATATAGATCATGCAACCATTACCGAATATATATAATTGATTATCAAAAGTAGTTTCCACTACAGACAAATTACAGCCGATTTCATTGAGTGTGTAGCTAAAGTTTTTATTTGGTAGTATTTGCATGATACTGCATGATTTGTTATGTGATAGTCGGTTAAAGAGCTCACAAGAGCTCATGTTTTGTCTGTTATTATGTATATATGTAGGACTCTAAAGTGCGATGGGGACGCTAAAGTACGATGGTCACGCTAAAGTGCGATGGTATACGCTAAAGTGCGATGCTTCCATACGCTAAAGTGCGATGGTCCGCGAAAGTAAAGACGTAAGAAATGTAGTTGGATTATGACGTTAACAGTTGTTTATACAAACTAAAAATTAACACACCGGAAAATAAACTACTTTTAAACCAAATGTCAATGACTTAATTAATTTAAACCAAACCGTGCTTTGTCGGCTAAAGCAAAGGTGTTTTATTTTGGTGGCTTGAAGAAGAACTTATATCCTGCTGTCGACCGTTTTACTATATTCCCTGTCGATACAAGTAGTATTTGCATAGATATCCTGTATACTGCTTTTATTGGATGCGAATGGATGCATTTAATCATTGTTTTTGTTGCAGTTTATTGTGCGGTCTCCGTTAAAATGTAGTCGCTCTTATTGAAAAGCAAAGTCGGCAAAATAAAGGGACATGTTTTCATGCGTAAATTATAAACTGTCGGCTAAAACGTTAGCATGCACATTGCAGGATAATATAACATGGATGTGTAGTCGCTACAAAAAAGGCTTAAATTAAGCTCGGCAAACATCGCCTTTCTCTGTCATTTAAATTAAACAAATAAATGTTACATATTCCGATAATAATTACATTTTGTATCTTCAACTATAAGGACGATCGTAAGGGGAGGTGTTCCAATAAGTGATAGACTACGTGTGAACGGCAAGCTACACCAATTATCACAATATTTGTAAATACGCCCAAATTGTAAAAAAATCATTGACTAGTACAAGAAATATAGTATTCTGTGCCACCTAAATTACATTTTTAGCAATTATTACGTGGTCGGTCTTTTAGAATAATTCACTTCAAACTATTGTTAAATTATAATGCCTTTCACATATGGTATACCTTATATAATACTAGATTATACAAAAGGACTATTTTTACATTGAGTGTTCTTTAACGTTTTTTATAAAGCCCTAGAACCTTACCCTATTAGTTTAAACATATTTTATTGTTCCAAAAAGAGACAAATGGATTACCCTATTGGTCCTTCGCACTTTAGCGTGATATACCATCGTACTTTAGAGAAACAAACAACCATTGCACTTTAGCGTGAGACACCATCGTACTTTAGCGTAGACCATCGCACTTTAGCGTTACCATCGCACTTTAGAGTACCATCGCACTTTAGAGTCCTACATATATATGCCGACTCTAAATAAAATTTACTTACTACTTACTTACTAAGTTAATATCTTTGGTTAGCTTGCTTGCTAGCTAAACCCTGAAGCCATTATTATGTTAGGTAAACTACCCTCCTTTAAGAATAGACTGATAACCAATCTATCTGTAGGTAGTACTAGGCTACGTAGAAAGGAGAGTAGTATACCTTACCTAATAGTGTTTTCATGGTTCAGCCAGCAAGCAAGCTAACCAAAGATATTACCATTTGCTACACACTTAATGAAATCGGCTGTAAAAAGAAAACAAATCGAAGTAATTTACTGTAAAACCATTATTTGTAGTATCAACGTGGCATAGTTAATGTCTGTGTATTCTGTGGGTTTTATTTTTATCTCGATTGTTCATATAGATGACTCTAATAACACTTGTTTTAATGAACCTCGATGATGTTTTTTTGTAATTACGAATTTTATTTTTGTTTTCTCCATCGCGTCAACGTCTTTCTTGTATAAAGATTTACTAAATTATGAGTTATCGTTTCTCCCTCTCAGCTTTCAATGTCTACGTGTATCTGATATTTGTTATTTGTTAAATGTGTAATTTGTTTCACTTCGTTATTCGGGGATCAAACAAACAAACCCGATCTACAAGGTTAGTGAATACCCAAATTACAGGAGGAAATGTCGATCTTTTTAGGACATCTGATTTCCTCAGTGTTTTATAGATTCTTGATTTTACATTTGTAAGCTGTAAAAAGATTTTCAGTGCTGTTACATGCGATCCATTATAATGGTCCGCAGTGTGTGTTTTTAGTATACATATTTTTGTAATGTCTACCTACGTCTTGTATATCCTATGTAATTTCGATATTCGGTTATTTTACAGATTTACCAATCGTAAACAGGTTGCTTTTATAACTTACTTAGTTCGTCTCTCTGATATCGCCATTTATCCGGGTCTGGGTTCCGTCTTAAATGTACATCATCTGTATATACAGACTTGGTTGTGGACGTATGGTGATCTATGGTATAACCGGGGAACACATTTTGTCGCATAAAGTTTCCGAGTTGTTCATATTCTGGTTTTAATTGTTTTTCTAAAGCAGTAATGGAAACCCGGTCTTTCTGTTTACCAGAAGCTCTATTTTTAGCTTGTTCTTCCAAAGTTTGTTTCACTACCTTTTCATCAGATAATAAATTGTCGCATACTCTAGTACCGTATTGATGTTTGATATTTGGCGGGAGTTCTATTGCAGCCCTTGGACTATTTGCACCCCTAGCGGTAGGTTGTCTCCCTATGGCCGTTTGAAGCATGTTATTGTTCGTGTTCTCGGCTCTAATAGGAATGTCTGTCTTTTCTCTACGAGCAGCAAAATCGTTCCCTGGTCGGAGAATATCACCTATAAGACTATACTGATGAGCGGGAAGTTTTCTCTCTTTACCGTATTTATCATAGTTATAGCTACTTCTATCGTTTAGGCCGACTCTATTCATTCGCCTAGCAAGTTGTGCTGCTTCTTCGGAAAGCCGACTGCTTTTATTAGTATATGTTTGGTTTCCTCCTCTGAATGACAGTGCGTCTCGTTCAGCCTCTCTGATGGAATTATCGGTTTGATTAAACAGAGCTTTTAATTTCTGATATTCAGCTCGGTTTTTTGCAACATACTCATCCGATCCTGAAAAGAAAAAAATGTATTTATAACAATAGAACATTCGAATGGACTTGTATTCTGAAAACTTGTTAGGTTGTTCCTATAGATACATAAACTTAATAGAAGAGTAAGGCGGATATCGGCCAGAATATGAGAGAATAAAATTGATTTCCTCAGTCCTCGTTAGAAGTGTTCAATGTTCAACCATACTAGTTTACGTCATGCCTATCCTACTGTGTACTGTCTTACTACTTTCGTATGCATTTCTTTTGGAACACGCATCAATTCTTTTGGAACACACTGGCAGAGGAACTTTTAAAACAAATCTTTACTTGTTTTGTGTCGTCATTCAATGGACGGTTACCACTTACATGGGTTGTAATAGATTGATTGTTGTTCGGTGAATGGAAACAAAATTTAGACGTGGGGTTTCAAATTTTCCATTACGAAAGGAACTTACTACGGAACGTTCAAGAAGTTTGTAACAATTTTTTGTATATAAGATATAATCAAATCAGTAAAGGATGGGACAACTCACTTGCCACACAAGACATTTATGAATCAGTACCTTTCTTGATAAACAATTACATTAAACTAAATTAGCGATATGATGCGTCTCCATTAAGAATTTCAAAATTCGCTTGACATATATTATAGACATTTTAAATGTATCACGTATTATGATAACTGCATGTGCACTTCAATCTAAACATGCCAATAGAATTAACAGCTGGACGATATAAAACAAATACATAATATAATATATAACGAGTTCTAATGTACTATAGAACGAGTAAGTACTAATGTATTATAGAACGAATAAGTACTAATGCACTATATAACGAGTAAGTACTAATGTACTATAGAACGAGTAAGTACTAATGTACTATAGAACGAGTAAGTATTAATGTACTATAGAACGAGTAAGTACCAATGTACTATAGAACGAGTAAGTACTAATGTACTATAGAACGAGTAAGTACTTATATACTATAGAACGAGTAAGTACTAATGTACTATATAACGAGTAAGTAGTAATATACTATAGAACGAGTAAGTACCAATATACTATAGAACGAGTAAGTACCAATGTACTATATATTATTTTTGCCATTTTTTTTTATAGAAAAAGTGTTTGCTTTCCGCAATTGTTTCAACCAATTCATCATTTAATAGCTGTCGTGTGCATGTTTATTCTGACAGCAATACAAGTTAAGTAATTAAACGGTTCTTTTGTGTAATTTAAAATAAAAAGATATGGATGATAATGAACTGATATATTAGTTTAAACATATAAATTTATATATTGTATGCTTACCTTCTATGATGTATGTGAATATAAGAACTGCATAACAACCTAACAATTGTATGGATGTGGTTACCCCGTCATCATACACAGATTAAATATTTAATATGTATGTATATCGATATACCCCGTTCTCACAAAGAATACAGATTAAATGTTTAATTGTTATGTATATTAATCCTCAAACTTGAATGGTCTTTAATTGTCACACTATAATAAATTGATTGACGGAGTGGATCGATATTTCCAGTACCATTTATTTGTATAGGTATTACTTTGCTAAGTTTAAAATTACAATTCACTATGATTTTTATTTTAGAATAATTGTTTGCTTAAGTTAACAATTATATAATATGATATAAAACAGTAATTTTGATGATGTAATATTTTCAAATACGGGAACAGATTTTAATCTAAAAGGGAAAGTTTGGATAAAAAGTCAGATTTGATCTGAAAATATAATTTTAAAAGGTTTTTTAATTTATCATTCAAACCAACAACTTGTGTTAGTAACACGGATATTTGTCTTCCAACAAATAGCGTAAGTGTATAAAACAAACGCTCGCAATCTTATATCCCCCAAAACAACCTCATCTTAAATCAGATTGAAATATTGTCACACCAGTCTTCGAGCTCCACAAAGTCTATGGTCATGATTTATCATGAAATATATTCTACTGATCGGAAATCAATCAACAAGCAATCAATCAACCACATAACCTTACCGTGGCGTGAGACTCAATTTTATGATGAAAATCTTCCGTTATAATTACCTGACAATAATTGTGATCGGAGGGAGTCGGGTAATTTCAATTTTTCCTTCTTTTTTCGCTCCAACAAAAGTTTTTGGTGTTCTTTTGGGTCGATTCTTTTAATACTCTCAATATCTTCCTTGTCATACACTTCTAATGCTGTTCCAAATAAAGAATGTTTAGGCAGGGCTGCAGTACGTTTGGCAGCTCCATTCCTCCAAGGATCATCAATCGGTTGTTGATCAACAGCTACTGCCGCCATATTAGGACAACTGAAATCATAACAGACGTCCACACTGAGATGTAATAGATCATCGCGATATCATCGATACGGTGAATTTCAAACAAATTTCATGTAATCCTATATTTATAAAATTGTCATGGAAAACAATTTAGAATACATGTACTAGATATTTTTTTCCGATTTTATTGTGTAATTGTGGTATTCCCTATATTGATAGGAACCTTAAATAGCTTCATATAAATATGCATCGAAATGTAGAAAATAATGATGATCCTGACGATAAGAATAATAATGCCGATTATGGCGATGAGAATATTCATGATGATGAATATAGATTCTGATCATAAGAATTACATTGCCGATGATGTCAATGAGACGATACAGAAAACGATGGTGATCATAGCAATAAGAATGACAATGTCGATTATAGCAATGAGACGATACAAAACACAAGGATGATCTTGACGGTAAGATTGATAACATCAATTACGGCGAAAATACGATACAGAAGACGATGGTGATCATTACGATAACAATGATAATATCTATAATGGCGATGAGATGATACAGAAGATGATGGTTCTCTTGGCGATAAGAATAACAGTGCATATAATGGCGGTGAGACGATACAGAAGTTGATGATCCAGACGATAAGACGATACAGAAGTTGATGATCCAGACGATAAGACGATACAGAAGTTGATGAAGGTCCAGACGACAAGACGATACAGAAGTTGATGAAGGTCCAGACGATAAGACAATACAGAAGTTGATGAAGATCCAGACGACAAGACGATACAGAAGTTGATGAAGGTCCAGACGATAAGACGATACAGAAGTTGATGAAGGTCCAGACGATAAGACGATACAGAAGTTGATGAAGGTCCAGACGATAAGACAATACAGAAGTTGATGAAGATCCAGACGACAAGACGATACAGAAGTTGAAGGTCCAGACGATAAGACAATACAGAAGTTGATGAAGATCCAGACGACAAGACGATACAGAAGTTGATGAAGGTCCAGACGATAAGACGATACAGAAGTTGATGAAGGTCCAGACGATAAGACAATACAGAAGTTGATGAAGATCCAGACGACAAGACGATACAGAAGTTGATGAAGGTCCAGACGATAAGAATGATGTTATAGATTAAGGCGATAAGACGATACAGAAGTTGATGAAGGTCCAGACGATAAGAATGATAATATCGATTAAGACGATAAAACGATACAGATGTTGATGAAGATCCAGACGATAAGACGATACAGAAGTTGATGAAGGTCCAGACGATAAGAATGATGTTATAGATCCAGACGACAAGACGATACAGAAGTTGATGAAGATCCAGACGACAAGACGATACAGAAGTTGATGAAGATCCAGACGATAAGAATGATGTTATAGATTAAGGCGATAAGACAATACAGAAGTTGATGATCCAGACGATAAGACGATACAGAAGTTGATGAAGGTCCAGACGATAAGAATGATGTTATAGATTAAGGCGATAAGACGATACAGAAGTTGATGATCCAGACGATAAGACGATACAGAAGTTGATGAAGATCCAGACGATAAGACGATACAGAAGTTGATGAAGGTCCAGACGATAAGAATGATGTTATAGATTAAGGCGATAAGACGATACAGAAGTTGATGATCCAGACGATAAGACGATACAGAAGTTGATGAAGATCCAGACGATAAGACGATACAGAAGTTGATGAAGATCCAGACGACAAGACGATACAGAAGTTGATGAAGTTCCAGACGATAAGAATGATGTTATAGATTAAGGCGATAAGACGATACAGAAGTTGATGATCCAGACGATAAGACGATACAGAAGTTGATGAAGTTCCAGACGATAAGAATGATGTTATAGATTAAGGCTATAAGACGATACAGAAGTTGATGAAGATCCAGACGACAAGAATGATGATATTGATTAAGGCAATGAGACGATACAGAAGTTGATGAAGATTCAGACGATAAGAATGATAATATCGATTAAGGCGAAGAGACGATACAGAAGATGATGGTGATAATAATGACTATGGTGGTTACGGCGATGAGACGATACAGAATACGATTGTACTCTTGTACTCTTACAGTACATATGATGGCAATGAGATGGTACAGAACACGATGGTTATACTGACAATAAGAATGACTGCCGATTATGGTAATGCGACGATAAATGATGATGATCCCGACGATAAGAATGACTGCCGATTATAGCGATGAGAAGATACATGATCATGATCCCGACGATAAGAATGACTGCCGATTATGACGATGAGGAGATACATGATGGTGATCATGACGATAAGAATGACTGCCGATGAAGGCGATGAGAAGATACACAATGGTGATTCTGATGATAAGAATGATTATGCCGATGATAGCGATGAGAAGATACATGATGGTGATTCTGATGATAAGAATGATTATGCCGATGATGGCGATGAGAAGATACATGATGATGATTCTGACGATAAGAATGACTGCCGATGATGGCGATGAGAAGATACACAATGGTGATTCTGATGATAAGAATGATTTAATATGCCAATTATGGCGACGAGAAGATACACGATGATGATTCTGACGATTAGATTAACAGTGTCGATAATGGCGATGAGAAGATTCATGATGTTGATCCTGACGATAAGAATAATAATGCCAATGATGACAATTAGAATAAAATTGTTGATGCTGATATTGGCGATAAGACGACATATCATGATGATCCTGATGATAAGATGATTATGCCGATAAGATTACACAGAAGATAAAGATTCTGACGATAAGAGTTACACTCCCGATGATGGCAATGAGACGATACATAAAACGATGGTGATCCTAGTAATTAGAACGACAATACCGATGAGACAATAAATGATGATGATCCTGACGATAAGAATGATAATGCCGATTATGGTGATGAGATTATACAGATAGATGATGAATCTCACGATAAGAACTACACAGCTGATGGCAATGATACGATAAAGAAAACGATGGTGATCCTAGCAATAAGAACGACAATGATATTGACGATACACAAGATGAAGTTGACCTTGACGATCAGAATAGCGATATAACAATGCAGAATATGATGGGGATCCAGACGATAACAATCACAATGTCTTTTAACTTTATGGCAATGAGTCGTAACAGGACATTTCTTGACTTTAAGAATGACAATACAGAATGAGATGATAGCGATGAACAGAACACGATGGTAAGGATGACGTTAAGAATGACAATGTCGATTATAGTGATGAGATGATATTGGCGATGAAAGCGATGAGACGATATAGAATACGATTTGATCCTTACGATATAAATAACAATGGGTTTTGGTCATATACCGATACAGAAGACGATGGTGATCATAACGATGACAATGATAATACCGATTACGGCGATGAGATGATACAGAAGATGATGGTTCTCTCCACGATAAGAATGACAGTGCATATCTCAGATCAAATTTATTCGTTGATAGTGTGTTAATTTACGTTTTTTGATTGAGTTAAGCCTGCCAATTGATATTTTATCGTGTGTTTTTCTATGTTCTGATGTTATGCTATTGTTTCAGAAAAGGGAGAAGGTTTGGTACCATTAAAACGTTTAATCCCGTTGCAAATGTTTGCACCTGTCCTAAGTCAGGAATCTGATGTACAGAAGTTGTCGTTTGTTTATGTAATTTAAACGTGTTTCTCGTTTCTCGTTTTTTTATATAGATTAGACCGTTGGTTTTCCCGTTTAAATGGTTTTACACTAGTAATTTTGGGGCCCTTAATAGCTTGTTGTTCGGTGTGAGCCAAGGCTCCGTGTTGAAGGCCGTACATTGACCTATAATGGTTTACTTTTATAAATTGTTATTTGGATGGAGAGTTGTCTCATTGGCACTCACACCACATCTTCCTATATCTATATAAAGGCGATGAGACGATACAGAAGTTGATGATGATCCAGACGATAAGAATAATAGTGCATATTATGTCCATGAGACGATACAGAAGTTGATGATAATCCAGACGATAAGAATGATAATATCGATTAAGGCGATGAGACGATACAGAAGTTGATGATGATAACAATGACAATGGCGATGAGAACATGATTGTACTCTTGACAATAAGAATGACAGTGCAACGATACAGAAGATAATGTAGTGTTGTTCCTAACAGATAAAAATGACACTGCCAATGATTGCGATACAGACGATGATGGTGAACATGACGATACTGATAACAAAGTCGAATGTGGCTTTATTTATATGGAAGAGTGTGGAAATCATGAAGATAAAAATGATAATATCGATAATGGCGACAATACGATACAGATGATGATTGTGATTCTGGCGATAATGATAATAATGTCTTTTGTGACTATAAGCATAAGACGACATAGAAGATGATGCCGAAGATGTGAAAATTTTGAATTTTAAATATCAAACCTGTGACAAACAACAATACAATAGAGATTTGCATGCACATAAAACAATATGATTTACAGACGCAAAATAGTTTTTTTTTTATGAATTTACATTGACATATCTTCACAGTATCCACTCTGTGTGGAAATTAAACTTCAAGGAAACAAACCGACTACTTTCTTCATAAAAAAACAACAACGACCGTCTCAATGTCTTGAATTTCAGATATCATGTGTCTGATCTCCGGTCAGGTAAACCAAAAATAAAATCTGAAGTAGAATTCCTACTTTCTATGTACATTGATATCAATTTTGCTGTTTTCCTACTTTTTTTATTTATCTAAAATAGATTTAGTCTAAGTCTTTGCTATTTAAATCTTGCTTTTGCTTCTTTATTTAATAGTTCTGATGATTTAGCAAGCCAACTGTATTCGAATTTTTGCTGCGGTCTTGATCTCCGAATTTCTAAATCACGATCTATTTTAATCAATATAAAAAAGTTAGAGATGTACTGATTTATTAACCGGGGTCTACCTTACGTTCATGTCCAATTTTTAATGTGCTTGCTTACACAGAACTATCATAGGTTACTTTATTCTCTAAAACAAATTAACAAAGTTACAGCAAATATGATATAAATCACTAAATAAATAAAAAGATAGAAACAAATTAATATATTCTTGATAAAATGTCCATTAGACAGAGGGACAGACTTTTTCCTTTATTACTATACCAAATTTCCACTCATTTAAACGTTAAAATTATTTTTGTATAAAACAGAGAGTGAAACTTATCGGTATTTTGTCTTATAACAATATAGTGGATGGAGATTTGTCCTTTCGATTTCCATGTTTGGGCATTTCATGATGTAATGATATTCGTCGCCCATTCCTCATACATTAAAGATATTTAATTTTCTTGTCTGATCTGTCATAAATAAATGATGACACAACACTCTGCTGAGACACATTATCCCAATGCCAAGCCAACCAGAGTACTTTAATTGCCGGCTGTTTGATGGAGATCAAAGCAACGCTACATGCAACCATCATAAAAGCAATTCAAACAAAATAAACATTAACAAGTTAACACTAATAAAAATAATCAAATATGGATAAGAGGCAGGAGGAACATGATCACTATCGCTGTTAAACAAAAGTGTGATAGACATTAAACATTATACAAAAAAATGTTTGAACAAGAGGTCTGACAAATAATGTTTGTCAGCGTAAAATAACCTACAAGCATGTCTTATCCTTGGTTTTAATCATGTTAATACCAAAGACAAACAAATCATTTATACGATTGTGGCACATCTTTAAGTCTATTACCAATTCTTTAAAACATATATAAGGAGAACTATATTCGTCGCGCAATGTTAGAAAATCTTCGATTGATTGTAGAAACTGAATAATATAAAAGGTAACGGAATTGAAACCAATAACCTCCTATTATTGATACCCCCTTTTTTAATTGTCAAGTTGAGGATATTAGTAAAGATAAACACCATGCAGTATATATCACTAACGGCGGCAAATTGACTTGGAAGTTCACTGGTCAAAAACAATTGCTAATAAACTATGAAAACAAAACTCGAAACGTCTTATAGTAAATATACATGTATAACATGATATAACTATTATTTTCTGAACAATTTTTTTTCGCCTCTTATCAAGGATTTACATTGTTATCAATGCGTTAACTACATTGTAGGTTTTAATTTCACGGTGACTGTGATTCCAAAATGGATTTGATTATTTACAAGAATTTGACAGAAAGAGATATACGAAACGAAGAGATGCTTTTGTGGAACATGATTATTTAGTCATTTGGAAGTCTTCTTCTTCTTTCGTAATTCCCTCCTGTTTAGGAACACTCGGATGAGACCGATAAATGAAGTAATCAGATCGTTTGCCGAATTTTGATATACATGTAAGCATACTTTTTTTTAAAGGGGGAGGGGCAATGAGAAATTTTTCAGTCATTCATTTATTGTTCAGTGGGGAAAAAAAATCTCAAAAAATACAAAGAATCACAATTATATGCCAAAATGAGTATGCAGATCACATTGACCCCCACCCCACCGCAACTTTTTTCGTGAAATTCACCAATGGACAGCTGACTGATTCGTCAGTTAAGATATGTATATCTATATCACAGCTGGTTAATACGACAGCTAACGATATTGGGTAAACTGTAATACATTATTTATTTTAGACTGTTTATCACGATAAAGAAGCAAAACATTACCTTATTGTAAATTACATAATATTCCTTTCTCTATCAACAATAATCAACTTCCGACCTTTCATAGTACGCGTAACTCGTTGCTAGGGGGCGTGGTTTTAAAATTTTATCGTTGTTCGATAATTTTCGCCAATACTCGGAAACTGTTGTGATTAACGTCACGAGAATATGTGTACCTCCAAAAATTTACGTAACACTCTTTCCGGTCAAAATAGAAGACACTAAAAATATTCTTCAAACGAAAATAATTTTAATAAGTAAGAAGCACACATTTAATATGCTAAGGCAATAACAACGACCTCGAACAATCACCCTTTTGATAATTTACACTAATTTTTAACACGAAATATAGTATCTTTCGTCTCTCTTTCATCAATCACAAACACCTAGTCAAATCGGGATATGGTTACTTCGGTACTCAAGATAGCTATTTCGGCACCAATATCCATGAAATATTGAGAAAACTTCAATCAGCAAATCAACTGATTATCTTTTATTTTGTATTTGAACTTCTTAAATTAACCTTGATATTGTTATATAATACACCTTATCGCTGTTTGTTCACCATTTATATTTGACTGTCCCTCTGGGTATCTTTCGTCCCTCTTTTATACTGGACATCACACAGGTTCCCATAAAATCAAAATTTTATGGGAACCTGTGTGATGTCACAATGGAAAAGTGATTGTTGTATGAAGTCAATAATTCAAGCAGGACATATAATTCCTGGGTCAGTCCGGAACATGGGAATAGTGGCTGAGTTCACTTGAAACTCTTCAATCGACTTCAGAGTTAATAGATTATCACATGAACGCACTAGAGTTGATATTCGGAACAACTCTAAGTAACTCTAGGGTAAGGCCCTGACCAAGCATAAGTAACTCTAGGGTAAGACCCTGACCAAGCATAAAAAATAAAATATTTTCATTGGTTTGACGTCATTCAAGAGTTTCTCGAGTTTAACCCTGGCTCGGTAAGGGTTGGAACCAGGGTACGAGGGGTTAACTGGAGTGGTTCAAGTAAAATCGTTTTGTTGAAACCCGAGTAAGTAAAGTTAACTCGAGAGTTTCAAGTGAACTCGGCCAATGATAAGATGTATTGATATTTATAAAGAAATAAGTCATTATGATTTCTCAGTTAATTTAGTTTTCTTTGTATTAACCCAATTACATTTTAATATATAGTCTGATTAATCTCAAACTAGTTCGAAAACTTGAAAAGCAATAGTTGCATGATATTGTGTGTCCAAATATTACCTGTACACCTTGATAAGTATTGTTTCATTTGTTTTTTCCACAATGAATGAAGCAATAAACTATGAAGTTGTACTGTAAATAGGGAAATATGATATCATACAACTGTAATTTTCAAGTTCCCATTAAAATCTACTTCAGTAAATTCAAAGAAAACAAACGTTAAAATGACACTACTTCATATGTATTCCCCATTGTCCTGATATATTCTGATTTAACTATCCTCCCATTACTCATCAAGCCCTATAATAATACTTTTACTTTGTAGAATTTGTACTAACTGCCTTACCTTGAACTAGTGCTTTTTATGTTAAAACCACATTTCTGTACATATCAAGCTGGAAAGAACTGGGTACTTTTGATTTTCTTTTGACTAGCAGTAAAATGTTTGGTGAAGTGCTGGGTTGTGCTGAAATGAGCTATACACTATATATAATGGGGATGTTAAATCCAATACCTCATAGAGAGAGTTCCTTTCAAATGGCTGTCAAACTCTCCCCCTTTCATCCTGGTTGACGCCTGTTAGAGGATGTTCTAATTGTATTTATAATTAGTTTGTTCTCATGCTAAACATGCACAAAACATTTGCCACTGGACATAAAAACTAAAAGCAGTCAAGCAATCAATTTATGACTTTGTTTTTTTAGGAAGATGACCAATCAACTATTGAGACGCCATGTTCTTCGACTTGGACGTTCAATTGTATCAATGAACAGGCAGACCAGTTATTGTTCACAAAAAATGAAATTATTTCAGATGTCAGAAACAGTTCAAAAGTCATCACAGTGTGCATTTCAAGGATTTTCACGACATATGTCAACAGAACCAAAGTTTGAAGCATTTAACGTACAGGATACAAATGATTTTAAAAATAGAGTTCTGGAAAGTTCTACACCAGTAATAGTAGATTTCCATGCAACGTAAGTATCTTAAACAGGGAGTTCTTTGTAAGGTCTACCCCAGTAATAGTAGATTTCCATGCAAAGTGTTTCTTTTATTTTCACTATGATAGCAAGAGTACTAGGAGAAAAAATATGATTACAGAACATATAAACAGATTATGAACATGGTGAATACAATTGAATAATGCTATTATTGACATTTAATTATATATTAAGGGATGGATGTGATGGTGATCCCTTAAGGAAAAGTTATAAAACAATTAAAGTAGATTTTCATCAAATAAAATTATCTGAGATACATAGGACTAGTTATTCCAAGTCGTAGTACATTTTCATTAATTCACATATTATTATTGTATTTTATTAATAGATAGGAAAGTGGTAACTTTTATATATAAAAAAGGTTTATAGGCAATCCTTCTTCCTTTTGTATACATCATGTACTTAGAGCAATTTTCATGTTCCACTTTTCTATTTGTAGTTGGTGTGGGCCCTGTAAATTGTTAGGTCCAAGGCTTGAGTCAATTATAGCATCTAGTGCAGGAAAAGTGCATTTAGCCAAAGTAGATGTCGATGACTTGGCAGAAATAGCTATGGATTATAAAGTAAGTTAATGTCAGCCACTATTGAGAAATAGCTATTTACTTTTAAATGAATATTTATGACAACCTAATTGACATTGCTGTAATAGATAGAGAGTATAATGTAAGATTTAAATAGACAAATATAAAAAAGAAGATGTGGTACGATTTCCAATGAGATACTTTCCACAAGAGACCAAATAGCACAGAAATTAACAACTATAGGTCACCGTACTGCCTTAACCAGACGACAATGAAGAAATAGCTATGGAGTACAATGTAAGATTTAGGTAGATGTGTCATTTGGCTAGTCATCTTTTGAATCAGGATTTAGGTCTTTCCACTTTTCGTGGAAAGACATTTTGTTTTTCTTCTGATTATTTTTTTTCTTCTGCCATCTGAGATGCTTTTTTGTCTTACAACATATCGAATGGATTTTTTGCCCAATGATGTTGTACAGTAATGGGGGTTTCAAAACTCACCCTGTGTGACCGAACACTTATTCTTATACATGTAGGAGTTATCTCCCTGCGTCCCCTTTTTCTTGTTATCGCTATATCTCTAAAACCGTAAAAGATTTTAGCAAACTGTTTTCACCAAATTGTTCGTCTACTCTTGAAAATGATTTGGTCTATTTAGACTTAAGTGATCAGAAGACATCTTATGGGAGTTATTTCCCTTGAAAATTTAAGATAGGTGATTTGTTGGATAAATTCATACGTTATAAGTTGTAGAGGCCTACAGTCTTTTGATATGAAGTCCTTAGTCCATTTGAAGGAAATTGAGGTCAAGGTCAAAGGTCAAGGTCAAGTTCAAAATTGTGAATTTTGCTTGTTATCGTTATTCCACAGAAACTGGGACAGTAAATGATATGATGTGTTTGCCAAATAACTGTTTACAATAAGGCGCAACCTCAACCTATTTCAGTCAAAGTGTTTTGGTTAACCCTTATAGGAGTTTTCTCCCCTTATGTATTTCAAATCAGTATTTCTCCACAACCATACAAGTGATTGACCTCCGGTCTTCCATTTTGAGTTCACTGACCTATGGCCTTGAAAATGAGATCAAGGTTGAAGGTCAAGGTCATGTTATGAATTTTGAATTTTGCTTGTTATTGTTATTCAAAAGAAACTGTTACAGTTACTGATATGATTTGTTGGCCAAATTACTGTTTACAAAAAGGCGCAACTTCAACCTATTTTAGTCGAAGTGTTTTAGTTAACCCTTATAGGAGTTTTCTCCCCTTATGTATTTAAAATCAGTATTTCTCCACCGCCATACAAATGATTGACCTGGGGTCTTTTGATTTGAGATCCCTGACCTATGACCTTGAAATTGAGGTCAAGGTCAAAGGTCAATTTTATGTTCTAGATTTTGACCTTTGCTAAAAATTATTTTCTGTTCATGATAAAACAATTAAGTCTTCTGCATATACCTATTAATCTTATTTTTTTTATATCAATTTGAAGAACCAAATTACATCACCAAGGAGTGACATTTTCTAACATCGTTTTTTAAATTTCATTCTTATTATCAAGGTGGAAAGACCTTCAATTGTTCTCTGAAGAATTGGTTTTTAATTTATGATTAACATTCTTGTGATTACAGGTGCAATCAGTTCCAACAGTTTTAGGAATAAGAAATGGTAAAGTTCTTGACCAGTTTATTGGACTACAAGATGATGATCAAATCAAAACATTTGTAGAGAAATTAGTTAATTAATTGTTATAATGGTCGATCCAATGTGATAATAAGATAAACAGTAACAGAAGTCATATTTCTTTAAAAAAAAAGCATTAGACTGTTGACCTTATTGCTAAAATTTTGCCATTGCTGGACATTACTGCAGTAAAATGTTGACATCACGAGTGAAACTGTTTGATACTGAGAAATGAGGTTGTAGTATGAAAGAAGCTGTTCAAGTGTGGCTGATTCCCTAATATCAATAAGAATTAAATTTACCAAACAAAAAAATATTTATATAAAACAATAAAATATATTATATACATACTATGAACTAAAGCTAATTTAGTGTTGATTATTTTGATTCTAAATATTTTAAGGTAATGGTATTGTTAAAAATTACATTATGGTAGGTCATTTCTACAAAGGTCAATGTTTCTAGTGACCAAGCCAAGGTCATTTCTACAAAGGTCAATGTTTCTGCAGATGTTCAGTGAACCAGTCTGAAATTTATACTACAACAGCCAAGGTCATTTCTACAAAGGTCAATGTGTCCAGTGACTAAGTCAAGGTCATTTCTACAAAGGTCAATGTTACTGGTGATGTTAAATTTATTGTACAACTAAACCAAGGTCATTTCTACAAAGGTCAATGTTACTGGTGATGTTAAGTGGATCAGTCTGAAATTTATAGTACAACTAAGTCAAGGTCATTTCTATTTCCAAACGAGCAATAGATGCTATGGATTTTGTATATTCTGAAGATACACTGATAACACAGAAGCACAACTAAACCAAGATATAAATATATGTAATAAGTGATATAATCAATATAATGATTCTATAGAATCTGAATTTGACTTTTTACATTTATTTTTTAATGAAATACATTCTATGTCAAATGTATAATTAAACAAATGATGCCTATTTAAGTGATTATATGGTTTGTTTATATTAACAACAATCAAGTTTGATGCATTTCATAATAAAAAATATAGGATGTTTCCACAATATTATGTAAGATTGAGTGTTGTCCAACATTTTATCATAGGGAGTACTATTAGAGGTGGAAGATTTTGAGATAGCGTAATAGGTGTTTTAAATCACTAAAAAGGTAATTAGGCATTAGTGTGAAAGATCTTTACATGACATAACTTTTTATATAGTTGTTATAATTGTGGAAAGTGATAACTCTATTTCATAGATGGTTGCCATAAATGTATAAAGTGTTAACACTACTTCAAAGATGGTTAGCATAAATGTTGAAAGTGTTAACTCTACTCTATAGATCCGTTGCATAATTGTTGAAAGTGTTAACACTCCCTCATAGGGTGTTGGCATTAATTTTGATTGTTTTAACGTTGTTGGCATGAATGTTGAAAGTGTTAGCACTACTTCATAGATGTTTGGCATTACTGTTGACAGTATTAACACTACTCTATACATCGTTGGCATACATGTTAAAGTGTTAATACTACTTCATTGATGACTGGTATTAATTTTGATTGTTTTGAGAATACTCGTTACATGGTTAACTGTTGAAAGTGTCAACAATTCTCTATACATGGTTAGCAGTACTGTTGAAAGTGTCAACAATACTTTATACGATGTTGACATAACTGTTAAAAGTGTCAATAATACTTTATACGATGTTGACATAACTGTTGAAAGTGTTAACACTACTTTATACGATGTTGACATAACTGTTGAAAGTGTTAACACTACTTTATACGATGTTGGCATAACTGTTGAAAGTGTTAACAATATCTATAAGTGGTTGGCATAACTGCTGAATTAGAAAGTATTAATAATATGCTATACATGGTTGCGATAACGGTTGAAAGTGTTATCACTACTCCATCGATGGTATGCATAACTTTTGTAAGTATTAACAGTTCGCTAATGGTAAGTATTTGTAAAAAAAGCTTTAACTTTCAAATCCTAGACAGCCAGGTTGTAAAGGTTCATATGACTATTCCTTTGTTTTCATGGTACATTTGGTCAACATTAAGTTTGGGTGGTTTTGTCTGTTTCTTCGATACTTTAATTAATATTTCTATATGTTTTGCATGTACTACTTTTAGCGTGAGTATGTCCATCCAGCAGAATTCAGATAACAGTGATCATCAATACGTTTCTGGAATGTTTTCTTTTTAATCTCAAAATATAAAGTTGGGGAGACATTTCAGTGCAATTAGGTTTCATTTTGAGAATATTCTAAAGTTTTGTTCTCTTTTTTCTGCATTTAAATTGTGTTCATTGTGACAAGGGCATTGCAAATGGTCGTGTCTTCCTGTACTGTTAACTTATAGCAGGATTTCATACCATCAGATTACATGCTTGGAGCTAGTTGTCAATTATTGCGAGCAGACTTTAATAGTCAAATTGTATATTGGTTTGTATTTGTTCTTTTGTTATTTATTCAACTGTAATGAGGAGTATGGGCTTTTCCTCTATCTGATTTATTTATATGTTCTTTTAGAAAAAAGCAAAATAACAAAATAACAAACTCCAAGAAAAATTCAAAACGGAAAGTCCCTTATCAAATAGCAAAATGAAAAGCTCGAACACATCAAAAGAGTGGATAACAACTGTCCCATTCATGACCTCTCTTCTTATGTAAACAGTATTGCACTAAACCTGGTGTCACACCTAGCTAAACCTCTCACTTGTATGATAGTTGTTTGTAGTTAAAGCATATAATGTTTTTGCAATGTAATTAACACATGATTAACAAGGACTGATACTTTTGATGATATAAACACATGATTAACAAGGACTGATACTTTTGATGATATAAACACATGATTAACAAGGACTGATACTTTTGATGATATAAACACATGATTAACAAGGACTGATACTTTTGATGATATAAACACATGATTAACAAGGACTGATACTTTTGAAATTTATAGTACAACTAAGCCAAGGTCATTTCTACAAATGTCAATGTTACTGGTGATGTTAAGTGAATCAGTCTGAAATTTATAGTACAACTAAGCCAAGGTCATTATAAGTGAATTAGTCTGATATTTATAGTACAAATTAGCCAAGGTAATTTCTACAAAGGTCAATGTGTCCAGTGACTAAGTCAAGGTCATTTCTACAAAGGTCAATGTTACTGGTGATGTTAAATTTATAGTACAACTAAACCAAGGTCATTTCTACAAAGGTCAATGTTACTGGTGATGTTAAATTTATAGTACAACTAAACCAAGGTCATTTCTACAAAGGTCAATGTTACTGGTGATGTTAAGTGGATCAGTCTGAAATTTATAGTACAACTAAGTCAAGGTCATTTTTACTTCAATCAAGCAATAGATGCTATGGATTTTGTATATTCTGAAGATACACTGATAACACAGAAGCACAACTAAACCAAGATATAAATATATGTAATAAGTGATATAATCAATATAATAATTCTGTAGAATCTGAATTTGACTTTTTACATTTATTTTTTAATTGAAATACATTCTATGTCAAATGTATAATTAAACAAATTATGCCTATTTAAGTGGTTTATATTAACAACAATCAAGTTTGATGCATCTCATAATAAAAAATATAGGATTTTTCCACAATATTATGTAAGATTGAGTGTTGTCCAACATTTTATCATATGCAGTACTTTTAGAGGGTGGAAGGTTGTGAGATAGCGTAATAGGTGTTTTAAATCACTACAAAGGTAATTAGGCATTAGTGTGAAAGATCTTTACATGACTTAACTTTTTATATAGTTGTTATAATTGTGGAAAGTGATAACTCTACTTCATAGATGGTTGCCATAAATGTACTAAGTGTTAACACTACTTCAAAGATGGTTAGCATAAATGTTGAAAATGTTAACTCTACTCTATAGATCGGTGGCATAATTGTTGAAAGTGTTAACACTCCTTCATAGGACGTTGGCATTAATGTTGATTGTTTTAATGTTGTTGGTATGAATGTTGAAAATGTTAGCACTACTTCATAGATGTTTTTACTGTTGACAGTATTAACACTACTCTATACATTGTTTGCATGCATGTTGAAGTGTTATTTCTACTTCATAGATGTTTGGCATTACTGTTAACAGTATAGACACTACTCTTTACATCGTTGGCATGCATGTTAAAATGTTAACACTACTTCATAGATGTTTGGCATTACTGTTGACAGTATTAACACTACTCTATACATTATTTGCATGCATGTTAAAGTGTTAGCACTACTTCATAGATGTTTGGCATTACTGTTGACAGTATTAACACTACTCTATATATTGTGTGCATGCATGTTAAAGTGTTAACACTACTTCATAGACGTTTGGCATTACTGTTGACAGTATTAACACTACTCTATATATTGTTTGCATGCATGTTAAAGTGTTAATACTACTTCATAGATGTTTGGCATTACTGTTGACAGTATTAACACTACTCTATACATTGTGTGCATGCATGTTAAAGTGTTAACACTACTTCATAGAAGTTTGGCATTACTGTTAACAGTATAGGGTAGCACTCCACAGTTAGGTGTGTAGTTTCGCATTTTGGCCCCTGTGGATTTTTCAAATATGAGAGCTAGTGTGCAATAAAATTCATTTTTGGATAGCTGAGTATTAAAATAGCCTTTGTATTGGGTTTATATGAACATCACGATTATGTAATGTATGTAATATAGGCTGTTTTCTGTATGACAGTCCATATTTGCATGACCCTACCATACATTGGTTCGGCAATTATTGCAATGCTTTTTCCAAGTTTTTATCGCACGAACTTTGTGATTGGATTTTACGAAAAAATGAGGCTAAAGACACCCATTTTTTATTTGATCATTAGGAAGATTTATGAAAACAGTTTCTAAAAAGGTATCACTCAAAGGCATTGAAATTCTAGTTTGATCCAAATTTTGGGGGGATATGTGACATGTCCACCCCCCTTTTTGCAATATTTTATGGTAAATAAATGCAGAATGTTGCCATGGATACACATAAAAGGAATTAATTTTCACTCTTTTAACTTTTGAAAATCAAATCTATGGAATATACTGATTACATACATATGCACATGTACAACACAAACAGTTAGGTTAATATATTAGAAATCCAGGAATAGGAGATGATAAAACATTTTGTGGCTCATTTTTAATTTTATTTTTTAACTGTGGAGTGCTACCTAGACACTACTCTATACATTGTTTGCATGCATGTAAAAGTGTTAATACTACTTCATAAATGTTTGGCATGACTGTTAACAGTATAGACACTACTCTATACATTTTGTGCATGCATGTGAAAGTGTTAATACTACTTCATAGATGTTTGGCATTACTGTTGACAGTATAGACACTACTCTATACATTGTTTGCATGCATGTGAAAGTGTTATCACTACTTCATAAATGTTTGGCATGACTGTTAACAGTATAGACACTACTCTATATATTGTTTGCATGCATATTAAAGTGTTAATACTACTACATAGATGTTTGGCATTACTGTTAACAGTATAGACACTACTCTATACATTGTTTGCATGCATGTGAAAGTGTTAATACTACTTCATAGATGTTTGGCATTACTGTTAACAGTATAGACACTACTCTATATATGGTTTGCATGCATGTTAAAGTGTTATTACTACTTCATAGAGTTTTGGCATTACTGTTGACAGTATTAACACTACTCTATACATCGTTGGCATGCATGTTAAAGTGTTATTAGTACTTCATAGATATTTGGCATTACTGTTGACAGTATTAACACTACTCTATATATGGTTTGCATGCATGTTAAAGTGTTAATACTACTTCATAGATATTTGGCATTACTGTTAACAGTATAGACACTACTCTATACGTTGTTTGCATGCATGTTAAAGTGTTAATACTACTTCATAAATGTTTGGCATGACTGTTAACAGTATAGACACTACTCTATACATTGTTTGCATGCATGTGAAAGTGTTAATACTACTTCATAGATGTTTGGCGTTACTGTTGACAGTATAGACACTACTTTGTACATCGTTGGCATGCATGCTTAAGTGTTAATACTACTTCATAGATGACTGGTATTAATTTTGATTGTTTTGAGAATACTATATACATGGTTAACTGTTGAAAGTGTCAACAATTCTCTATACATGATTAGCATTACTGTTGAAAGTGTCAACAATTCTCTATACATGGTTAGCATTACTGTTGAAAGTGTCAATAATTCTCTATACATGGTTAGCATTACTGTTGAAAGTGTCAACAATTCTCTATACATGGTTAGCATTACTGTTGAAAGTGTCAACAATTCTCTATACATGGTTAGCATTACTGTTGAAAGTGTCAACAATTCTCTATACATGGTTAGCATTACTGTTGTTAGTGTCAACAATTCTCAATTCATGGTTAGCAGTACTGTTGAAAGTGACTACTTTATACGATGTTGACATAACTGTTGAAAGTGTTAACACTACTTTATACGATGTTAACATAACTGTTGAAAGTGTTAACACTACTTTATACGATGTTGACATACCTGTTGAAAGTGTTAACACTACTTTATACGATGTTGACATACCTGTTGAAAGTGTTAACACTACTTTATACGATGTTGACATAACTGTTGAAAGTGTTAACAATATCTATAAGTGGTTGGCATGCATGTTAAATTACAAAGTATTAATAATACGCTATACGTGGTTGCGATAACGGTTGAAAGTGTTATCACTACTCCATCGGTCGTATGCATAACTTTTGTAAGTATTAACAGTTCGCTAATGGTAAGTATTTGTAAAAAAGCTTTAACTTTCAAATCCTAGACAGCCAGGTTGTAAAGGTTCATATGACTATTCCTTTGTTTTCATGGTACATTTGGTCAACATTAAGTTTGGGTGGTTTTGTCTGTTTCTTCGATACTTTAATTAATATTTCTATATGTTTTGCATGTACTACTTTTAGCGTGAGTATGTCCATCCAGCAGAATTCAGATAACAGTGATCATCAATACGTTTCTGGAATGTTTTCTTTTTAATCTCAAAATATAAAGTTGGGGAGACATTTCAGTGCAATTAGGTTTCATTTTGAGAATATTCTAAAGTTTTGTTCTCTTTTTTCTGCATTTAAATTGTGTTCATTGTGACAAGGGCATTGCAAATGGTCGTGTCTTCCTGTACTGTTAACTTATAGCAGGATTTCATACCATCAGATTACATGCTTGGAGCTAGTTGTCAATTATTGCGAGCAGACTTTAATAGTCAAATTGTATATTGGTTTGTATTTGATTTCATACCATCAGATTACATACTTGGAGCTAGTTGTCAATTATTGCGAGCAGACTTTAATAGTCAAATTGTATATTGGTTTGTATTTGTTCTTTTGTTATTTATTCAATGAGGAGTATGGGCTTTTCCTCTATCTGATTTATGTATATGTTCTTTTAGAAAAAACTAAAATAACAAACATACAGACTCCAAGAATAATTCAAAACGGAAAGTCCCTTATCAAATAGCAAAATGTAAAGCTCGAACACATCAAAAGAGTGGATAACAACTGTCCCATTCATGACCTCTCTTTTCTTATGTAAACAGTATTGCACTAAACCTGGTGTCACACCTAGCTAAACCTCTCAATTGTATGATAGTTGTTTGTAGTTAAAGCATATAATTTTTTTGTAATGTAATAAACACATGATTAACAAGGACTGATACTTTTGATGATATAAACACATGATTAACAAGGACTGATACTTTTGATGATATAAACACATGCTTAACAAGGACTGATACTTTTGATGATATAAACACATGATTAACAAGGACTGATACGTTTGATGATATAAACACATGATTAACAAGGACTGATACGTTTGATGATATAAACACATGATTAACAAGGACTGATACTTTTGATGATATAAACACATGATTAACAAGTTCTGATACTTTTGATGTAATAAACACATGATTAACAAGGACTGATACTTTTGATGATATAAACACATGATTAACAAGGACTGATACGTTTGATGATATAAACACATGATTAACAAGGACTGATACTTTTGATGATATAAACACATGATTAACAAGTTCTGATACTTTTGATGTAATAAACACATGATTAACAAGGACTGATACTTTTGCAATGTAATAAACACATGATTAACAAGGACTGATACTTTTGATGATATAAACACATGATTAACAAGGACTGATACTTTTGCAATGTAATAAACACATGATTAACAAGGACTGATACTTTTGATGATATAAACACATGATTAACAAGGACTGATACTTTTGATGTAATAAACACATGATTAACAAGGACTGATACTTTTGATGTAATAAACACATGATTAACAAGGACTGATACTTTTGATGATATAAACACATGATTAACAAGGACTGATACTTTTGATGTAATAAACGCATGATTAACAAGGACTGATACTTTTGATGATATAAACACATGATTAATAAGGACTGATACTTTTGATGATATAAACACATGATTAACAAGGACTGATACTTTTGATGATATAAACACATGATTAACAAGGACTGATACTTTTGATGATATAAACACTTGATTAACAAGGACTGATACTTTTGATGATATAAACACATGATTAACAAGGACTGATACTTTTGATGATATAAACACATGATTAACAAGGACTGATACTTTTGATGATATAAACACATGATTAACAAGGACTGATACTTTTGATGTAATAAACACATGATTAACAAGGACTGATACTTTTGATGATATAAACACATGATTAATAAGGACTGATACTTTTGATGATATAAACACATGATTAACAAGGACTGATACTTTTGATGATATAAACACATGATTAACAAGGACTGATACTTTTGATGATATAAACACATGATTAACAAGGACTGATACTTTTGATGTAATAAACACATGATTAACAAGGACTGATACTTTTGCAATGTAATAAACACATGATTAACAAGGACTGATACTTTTGCAATGTAATAAACACATGATTAACAAGGACTGATACTTTTGATGATATAAACACATGATTAACAAGGACTGATACTTTTGATGATATAAACACATGATTAACAAGGACTGATACTTTTGATGATATAATATATCTCTCCTGAGATCAACTGAAATAATTTATCATATTTTTTCTCCCGTAGATAAAAATAAAGGAGATATTTTCTGATTATGACGTGGCCTTCAAAAAAGTTTGTCAAATTTAAATAGATGTTTTTCCTCCCCCCAATCCCACTCACATTGCAAATTTTACTTAGTCGATTATTTCTATAAACCAATACATATTAAATTAGATGAAACAAAACAAAATAAAAAAAAAAGGAAAGGAAAACTAGACGGTAACTAAACCTTCATTTTATAAATAATATGTTCGCATTTTGATATTAAATTTCTAAATAAACTTGCCTTTTCAACGAAATAAGATATACTATGAATAAAATAAGTGTTTATAGATAAAGAATCACATATGATCACATATTGTCTCGACATATAGATTTTATTTGTACAAGGCATAAAAACAGGTAGAATGTAAGAACAACAGGCGCACAACAGTAATTTGTACAATGTTTAGCAAAGCACGAACACAGGTCTGCGCTACTTTAATTGGATTGTACTTGTAAACACAAAAATACAAATACACCTTTTCTGTTGGACAGTAATCCTCATTTTGATTAAATGTCATCTAAGCATTCATAATTATGGACGTATATGACTAAACAAAAGTAATTTGTACCATGTTTTAATAGCAAAGCACGAACACAGGTCCGCGCTACTTTAATTGGATTGTACTTGTAAACACAAAAATACAAATACACCTTTTCTGTTGGACAGTAATCCTCATTTTGATTAAATGTCATCTAAGCATTCATAATTATGGACGTATATGACTAAACAAAAGTAATTTGTACCATGTTTTAATAGCAAAGCACGAACACAGGTCCGTGCTACTTTAATTGGATTGTACTTGTAAACACAAAAATACAAATACACTTTTCTGTTGGACAGTAATCCTCATTTTGATTAAATGTCATCTAAGCATTCATAATTATGGACGTATATGACTAAACAAAAGTAATTTGTACCATGTTTTAATAGCAAAGCACGAACACAGGTCCGTGCTACTTTAATTGGATTGTACTTGTAAACACAAAAATACAAATACACTTTTCTGTTGGACAGTAATCCTCATTTTGATTAAATGTCATCTAAGCATTCATAATTATGGACGTATATGACTAAACAAAAGTAATTTGTACCATGTTTTAATAGCAAAGCACGAACACAGGTCCGCGCTACTTTAATTGGATTGTACTTGTAAACACAAAAATACAAATACACCTTTTCTGTTGGACAGTAATCCTCATTTTGATTAAATGTCATCTAAGCATTCATAATTATGGACGTATATGACTAAACAAAAGTAATTTGTACCATGTTTTAATAGCAAAGCACGAACACAGGTCCGTGCTACTTTAATTGGATTGTACTTGTAAACACAAAAATACAAATACACTTTTCTGTTGGACAGTAATCCTCATTTTGATTAAATGTCATCTAAGCATTCATAATTATGGACGTATATGACTAAACAAAACAACGCACAGCTTTTAGCAATACCCACGGTTCACATACGGTAATGTTTAGACAAGAAGAACGTCATACACTTGTAAATCATGGAACCATATTGTTATACCGTATATTGAAAAAAAGTATTCAGATAAAATTTGCTTCCAGTAAAGTTTTGTGTTCGTACATCTTTGATTTTCTTGATAAATTTAACTGCAAGGTAATACCACGGTTACACTAGTGTGACAGCAACAACACAACACAAATTCACAAATAGTAAATTTCTATAGATCTCCATACTTGATGGTCATTCGGCAATCCTTGGTAGAATCCGCTACTCTCCTTCTTAGATGAGGGTACGGAATCGGCCGAGTTGAGACGAATGACTTGATGGTCTCAAACGAAGGACATGCTAATTTCATGTATTAGATTGTCTAATTCTGACTACTGCGCGCTGTATAGAATCTCTTGAACATGTTTTCTGACAAGCCTTACGGAAATCTTGCTTGTACCATGCGTAAATGACTGGGTTAATCACGCTGTTCAACATCCCCAGAAATACGAGCCAGTGTGATGTTTCTTGGAGATTGAAATCTGTCGAATAACCATTGGCAAATGCAAACGAAAACGACATGAATGGGGTCCAGCAGATTGTAAAAGCTATTGTTATAATCAACATAACCTTTGCCCCTCGTATGTTTTTATGAAGCTTTTTGTCTTCAGTTTCCAATTCATCTAATGGCCTTGTTCTTTTGTAGAATTTCCTTATCTTGAAGAAGATGAGAAAGTGTGCAATGAAGGAAAGGCCATTCAATGAACAAACAATACTAGGTTGTCCAGAAAAAATCGGGAGAGTAAACGAGACTGAAGCTACAGCTAGGCGCAGTTTCCCATTCATTCCATCCAAAAAATGGCGGGAGTGATAATGCCATCGATATAAGCCATGGTAAAGTAACAATAATACTGGATAAGTTTTTCGTAAGGATTTGTTGATATAGACCTTGTTGACAGATAGCAATGTAACGATCCATTGACAGAAGGAATACGGTGACATGTGACGCGATGGTCATACAACCCACAACCTGAAAACGTAATAGACAGGACACTACGTTCTGATTCAAATGACGGTGAAATACGTAGACAATCTGAACTCCTGACGACATTCCGGTGAAGAAATCGGCTATGGCGAGATTCAATACAAAGATGTTTGAGTTGTCTTTGAGACTCATGTGACGTAATACTACGTAGATGACAAAGAAGTTGCCGGTGCATGCAATGACGAACACAATCTGTTGTAGAGTGAGGAACACTATTAATAATGTAGGTAAAGCAAATGGGAAGCTGCTGGAACTGTTTGTTGAAGATGGAGTGGCATCTGGTGTCAAGTTGAAGGACATGTTGACAATCAAATCTTTTTTATTACCTACAAAAAAGAACGAAATGCATTAGGAAAATAAGAAGATGTGGTATGAACAAAAACATACACCAAAATTAAGAAATTATAGGCAACGTACTGTCTTCGACAATGAGAAATAAACAATAGGCTCTGAAGGCGTCGACATGAAAAATATGAAACATTTCAATTAAGAAAACAAATGGCCTAATCTATAACAAAACATTTTACGAAATTCAATTATGACAGACATGAACCAACAACCACAGGACTACAGGCTTCTGGCTCAGAACAGGCACACACATAATATAATATTTGTGAGCGCTCACCCCTCTCCCCCCATGCACCTTTAACCCTAGATAGGAGTTGTGTTACAGCACAACATAAAAACAAACTATGGCTGGAAGGGTAATTATACATCCCTCACATAAAAAAGACACAAAGGACAGATCTGAGAACACTCAGTCTTGCAGTTACTCACGGCTAGTTCAAAGCTTACTAAACTCATAAAAAACAATCATATATCTAAGGCTAGAATATCAATCAGTATATATCTAATGGATTTAGTGTAAATACCTCATTAACAGTCAGAGAAAAACATGACCTAGAGCAATGTCATAATGTGCTTGGACTATTAGTGTTTTTCGTTATGCTTTGTATCATCCGTCGTGTGTCCTGGACTATTTGTGTCTCCTGCTATGTTTTGTACCATCCGTCATGTGTCTTGGACTATAAGCGTCTCCCACTATGCTTCAAATCATCCGTCATGTGTCCTGGACTTAACTATCTTCTCCCGCTATGATTTGTATTACCGTCATGTATCCGGGACTATTAGTGTCTCCTGCTATGATTTGTATCACCATCATGTGTCCCGGACTATTAGTGTCTCCTGCTATGATTTGTATCATCCGTCATGTGTCTTGGACTATAAGTGTCTCCCACTATGCTTTAAATCATCCGGCATGTGTCCTACACTATTAGTGTCTCCCGCTATGCTTTGAATCATGTGTCCTGGACTAAATTATCTTTTCCCGCTATGAGTTGTTTCATGTGTTATGTGTCCTGGACTATTAGCTTTTCCTGCTATACTTTAAATCATCCGTCATGTGTCCTGGACTATTACCGTATAGCGGGTTATTTTCGCGGGGGTGTCAATTTTCGCTTATTTTCGCGGAAAAACCAAATCGCAAAAATAAACTCCGCCAAATTAAAAGTGTACATGTAAAGGTATTGACAAAAGTTTTGATTCCGTCAAAATAATAACCGCCAAAATATTTCATTATTACCTTATTCAATGGAAATCGCGAAAATAACCCGCTATATGGTATCTTCTCCCGCTATGCTTTAAATCATCCGGCATGTGGTACTGGACTAAATTATCTTTTCCCGCTATGACTTGCATCATCCATCATGATATTTATCTAAAAGACAACACCAGTGCTCAGAACAAAAATCCCACAGAAAACTAAAGATTGAGAACAATGAACCTAACAAAAAACGGAGTACCCTCAGATAACAAACAAATCATTTCTCTTTTTTTTTTTAAATAATAATAAAATAAAATAAAAATAATAATAATAAAAAAAAAAATCATTTCTCTTTTCTGGTGACGTATCTTCTGCTAAGGGGGGCATACCGGGTATTTAAGATTCCAAGAACGTATACAAACAGCCCATGCACCAACTCTTTCTGATGACGATTGTTTGGTTATGTGGGACGTATTCCAGATTCCACGAACGTATATTAACAGCCCTTGCAACAAATCTTGTTAATGACGCATGTTTTGCAATGTTGCACATATTTCAACACTAATCGAATAATGGTCAAATGAACAGGACATTATAAGCATACGATGATAATGAAGTCCTCCATGCAAGAAATATTAATAATACAGAATACTTACGAAAATTCTAACAATTGTATATAAATCTTAGCCAGTATATATAGACATCGGAACAACACAAATCTTAGCCAGTGTAATATATAGACAGAGACATTAAAACAAACACACCCAATATATGTAGACAGATATACTTATACCTAGCCATACATCGTTATAAATGAACTCAGCATAGAAACCAAGACCGTTTTGTAACAGACGCGCGTTTCGTTTACAGATGATATAAGCTGGACACGAAGTGATAATATGATAACTGATACTTGATCAGTTATACGTGAAGTTTATAATCTTGTCGTGATCATATTTAATTCAATACAAGATATACCTTTCACTTGATTCTTTAATTTTAATTAACGCGTAAAAAATGTGAAAAAACAATTGAGACGAAAACAACATCTCTATCTCTCAACAAACTAACATGAAAACTGTATCCTGTCTCCTCACCCAAAGAACAAGGAAACTGTACCTGTATCTCTATCAAAAGGACATGAAAACTGTATCTGTATATATCTCTTACCCAAAGAACACGAAAACTGTATCTGTATCTATCATCAAAATAACAAGGAAACTGTATATGTATCTCTCATCAAAAGAACACGATCTCTTATCAAAAGAACATGAACACTGTATCTGTATCTATCATCAAGAGGACAAGGAAACTGTATCTGTATCTCTCATCAAAAGAACACGATCTCTTATCAAAAGAACACGAACACTGTATCTGTATCTCTATCCAAAGAACACGAAAACTGTATCTGTATCAATCATCAAAAGAACAAGGAAACTGTATCTGTATCTCTATCAAAAGAACACGATCTCTTATCAAAAGAACACGAACACTGTATCTGTATCTCTATCCAAAGAACACGAAAACTGTATCTGTATCTATCATCAAAAGAACAAGGAAACTGTATCTGTATCTCTATCAAAAGAACACGAACACTGTATCTGTATCTCTATCCAAAGAACACGAAAACTGTATCTGTATCTATCATCAACAGAACAAGGAAACTGTATCTGTATCTCTTATCAAAAGAACACGAAAACTGTATCTGTATCTGTCATCAAAAGAACACGAACACTGTATCTGTATCTCTATCAAAAGGACATGAAAACTGTTTCTGTATCTCTATCAAAAGAACACGAACACTGTATCTGTATCTCTATCAAAAGAACACGAACACTGTATCTGTATCTCTATCAAAAGAACACGAAAACTGTATATGTATCTCAATCAAAAGGACACGAAAACTGTATCTGTATATGATATCCAATGACTACGAAATTTATATCTCGAAAATTATTCATATATCTTTCACCAGAAGTGTACAAAAACAAGTTCTCTATTTCTAAACAAAAAGAGCAAGATTGACAACTCCTTCTCGGATCAGAAATAGCACAAAAACGACATCTCTATAAAATTATATTAAATCAGAAAGAGCAAAAAAACCCAAACAAATGAAAACTACATGTCTATATCTTTCCAGAAATCAATATATGTATCTATCACACCAGAAGAGTACAACACTATACATGTATCTCTATCTCCCATCAGGATGGAGAGATTCGTAACAATTTTGTGGCGTGTTAACCTTATATCATAAAACATTTTATAGATAAATAGAAACTTTGAATAACAAAAATGATATGCAGGACATGATCTACAAAAAATGTGATTTTGCCTATAAAGTAAGTAGGATTTCGCCCCTTTTATTAGTGATTGTCCTTAAATGAAAGCTAAAGAAGATAGAGAGAAACAGAACAGACAAAACGATCATAGTAAACTATATGAATTGACAGTGAAGAGCAAATACAAAACATTTGTAGAATAGTTTTGTTCGTATAATTGAGCAAAACACGAAAAAATTGCAATAGGTAGAAAAACAAAATAACGGATTTTGGAAAAAAAGGGGGAAGGTTAAAACAAATAGTCCTGTATCCAAGTACTGTATCTATGAATTTCAATTAAAAAAAACTACAGGAGAAGTAGATTGCACAAAACTGTATCGTCTTTGGAAAAAGGACTTGTTCCACAAGTCTGAAAAATGAAGTTGGGGATAACTTTTGTTATTAAGTTCCCTTGAATAAAGCAATTCCATAATATAGCAGGTGCATATCTTCAAAACGCTTTCAATCTTTCTGTTCACGAAAAGTTGCCCTGGTATGAATGAGTGCGAAACAATTGAAAACGAGACAAGCAAACTCATGATAAATGATAAAGCAAGTTGAAGAAACGAAAAACAAATATGGCAAACATCACGTAATCACAAGTTCCAAACTTGGGACAGCACGAATAAATTAACTTGTAAGAATAAGCTAGTTTGCGCTTCGTCAAAACATCTGGTTGGTAACAATGTTGGTCTTGTCTTCTCTGTATTTCTTATGGTTAATGATTATGTTTAATAAAGTATCCTAATTGATGCTTATAATATGTTCTCGTCTTTTAGAAGCTTATAATATAACTTGCTGTTGGAGATAAATATATATGTATATACATCAGAAGGTGTGTTGAAGCTTTTTATATAAAAGTACAAATCACAGGAGAATCGTAAAGGTTTGCATGGTTGACCAACAGAGATTTAACTTTAATATTGAAACTCGTTTTGTTACTTACTAGGTAAGCTAATAAAAAAATCCGCATTTCTGTTTATATTTTTTTGTTTTTTTATTATAGATAGTAATGCTGAAATTTAAACTTCTTCCGTTTCATGCATCCGAACCCCCCTAAAAAAAAAAAGGCCAAAAAAAATTTTTCGCCTCGCTCCGCTCGGCAGATTGCCTCACTTTAAAAGGACATGCGCTACGGCCTTGCAGAGTATCTATCATCTCACAGAGCTCTCAGTCTCACAGCTGTTAAACGAATGAGTTGGTGAATTTCTACTCAATAACAATATACTTATTTATATGTCAAAGTTTTGGTTATAGATTGTTCATTAAAGAAAACCCTATAGTAGTGCAAAACAAAATAGAATTGAGAATTTTTGCCCCCCCTTTTTCCCTTATAACTTGGAAAATTATTTTTCTTCTTTTCTGTAGTATATAGCTGTGACATGAAATGCTCTGGTATTTTATTTTAAAAAATCATAATAATAAACAGAATTCCCTTTGTTCAATGCAAGATTCATGTGTGTAGAACTAGAATTTCTAAAGAAACTTTCAAACATGTTTAACCCGCGCATTTTTGCGCCTGTCCCAAGTCAGGAGCCTCTGGGCCCTTTTTTAGTCTTGTATTATTTTAATTTTAGTTTCTTGTGTACAATTTGGAAATTAGTATGGCGTCATTATCACTGAACTAGTATATATTTGTTTAGGGGCCAGTTGAAGGACGCCTCCCGGGTGCGGGAATTTCTTGCTACATTGAAGACCTGTTGGTGACCTTCTGCTGTTTTTTTTTTCTATGGTCGGGTTGTTGTCTCTTTGGCACATTCCCCATTTCCATTCTCAATTTTATTTCAAACCCATTAAATACCTTTACAAACTTTCTGTGGCCTAGTGTTAAATGTACCTTTCCTTGTAGAATCTAGGATTGTAACACAGTACCAGATGTAAAAGGGAAGATAGGATTGATTCAATGACGATTTATAGCTAATTATCATTGTAAAGGATCGTAGGATACAGTCACAGAAATATATATACCGGGTATATACACAGAATGCTGGTATAGTAATACTATACTTTTTAAAAGTTTTATATTACAAGAATTACTTAGGATCCCCAGTAACTAAGGGATCCTCATTTTATCTTTGTTTTTTGTTTTACAGATCGTAATGATATACTGAACGCTGGTGTACAAAAACATCATAGATTCTGTCATACAAGATTACTAAAGGATCCAGTAACTTGGGGATCTATTATTTTATCTTTGTGTTTGTTTTACAGATCGTAATGATTTTCCAGAATGCTGGGTGTACAATACATCATAGATTCTGTCGTACAAGAATTACTAAAGGATCTAGCAAGAGGTTTTATTTATGTGAGATTGCATTTTTTGCTCGATGGTGGGAGAGAGCAGGATGAAAACCATGCGAGACCAAGTTAGGATGCTTGTCAATCAAGGTATGTATATGTATTAAGATAACAGAAGTTATTTAGATGGAAATTATTACATTTATATTGTTCCAACTAAAAAACTGTTATTGCAGTGGAAAGTAACTAAGACAGATAAATGTAATTTTTGTAAGCAGAAGAAGATTATGCTCACTATTTTTTGAAGTGTAGATTATTTGAATAAATTTTGGCAAAAAATCTATGAAACTCTTTAGAAGAAGTAAAATAGATTTTGATATTAAATGCAACATCTGGTATTTGGATATAAAATCACAGATAGTAATTATTATTTTCTGAATTATATACAAACCCAGTATTAAGTTTTTCTATATACAAGTCATACTATGTATCCGAGCAGAGAACAAAAAACTGTTGATGTCTTTAGCATTTTTGAAAATGAATTTAATAAAAGAATAGATGCAATAAATCAAGATGTCCAATATTATTGTCAATTAGAAAGAATTTTTAGCATTGATAAATCTCTGCATAAGACAACTATACAACTTTTTTATTATTTTTTATAACTTAATAAGTTTGATCAGCTGTTTATTTCCCTGGATAATCAGTGGAGTGTAACAGGGTAAATCAAGAGAAGCTTGGACTCTTGGTGAAACTTGTAACAAGCAAGATTAGATGAATAAATATTATTATGTTGTTAAAAAAAAAAAAAAAAAGATAACAGAAGTGAAGTGAGGAGGGTCATTGTTCTATTGGTGTGAAATCATTAGGACACCAGGCAATTAGGATACAAAATTTGAAGTGTTTCATTTTGTTGATATCTGTTAATTGTCTTTAAGGCTTGGATTTGTTATGTGACCATTATATGCTGTACTGATTGTTTGAGGGTTGTAAAGAGGTACCTTTTGACAAATCTTAAACACATTTATTTATATGGTAAATATCATGATATCCGTATGTTTATATGGGATGTTGGTCTTTGAAGATATATTGTAAGTCTTCTATTTGACAGGACGTCTTGAGTTTATACTGGGAGGTTGGTGTATGAACGATGAGGCATCAACACATTACAATGCCATTATAGACAGCATACTCTTGGATTGAGGTTTTTGGAGAAAAATTTTGCCGAATGTGGCCGACCACGTACAGCATGGCAAGTGGATCCATTTGGACATTTCCAGAGAACAAGCCTCATTGTTTGCGCAGGTAAAAGTTTATTTTTATCCATTCCCAACTTCAAGTCTGTAGATACTTTTAAACACATATAATATGAATAGCAAGATATATTTTTGACAGTGCAGTAATGCATTCTCTTAAAAGCCTCTTGTTATGGATTAACACTCAAAATGTTTTCCCCTCTGAAAATGAAAGGTTCAGGTAAAGCCAGGAATTTTTTTTCTTATTATTTTTTGTAAAAATCAGAAAACTTGGCTCACCAACAAATTAAAGAACTGTGCCGTATATATATAATGCGCTCCTGCATGAGAACAAATGATTACTTCACTCAGATTGAATCAATGTTGGACATAGATACTAGCTCCTTTTTGACATGATTTTCTTAATATTACATTTAATTTTCAGCTAGGATATGATTCTCTATTTTTTTGGAAGATTGGATTACCAGGATAAAAACAAAAGATTGAATGAATCCAACATGGATTTGTTTGGAAGGGAAGCCCTAATAGTTTAGGTATTTTTGTTTCTAAACAATTATTATGATATTTATCTTTTTGTAGAATTGGAGAATAAGATAAGATGATTGTCATTATTAGAAATTTAGTATAAGACTAATTAAGATCAGTTAAGATAAAAAAAGTCTTGAAAATGAAGTGCAAAAACCCTTGTTAAAGGAAATTAAAACGTTTTTAATATCAGGTGTTTTGGTAAAAATATAATGGCTTAATTTTGAATACCTGAATTTGTGTATTACTGTTATACTTTAGAAATATATAGGAATAACAAGTGGGAAGATTGCTGATGAAACAACTATCACTCAAGACTTAATGCTTCAAATTGTGAATAATTACAGCTAACAGTACATTTTATTCATCAAATTCCTTGGACCAAACTGAAGATTTTATTCCTTTGTGTTTCTTGTCAATAGTTTCAATCAGATAGTTTTTGTAAATTTAAAAAATCATTGGAGGAAATGCCTTACTATACATGATTTGTATAGTGGCCTATATATACAATGCCTCACTATTCATGATTTGTATAGTGGCCTATATATACAATGCCTCACTATACATGATTTGTATAGTGGCCTATATATACAATGCCTCACTTTACATGATTAGTATAGTGGCCTTATATATACAATGCCTTACTATACATGATTAGTATAGTGGCCTATATATACAATGCCTTACTATACATGATTAAGTATAGTGGCCTATATATACATTGACAAAACTACATCATAGTTGGAGGAAATGCCTCACTATACATGATAAGTATAGTGGCCTATATATACATCTGACAAAACTACATCATAGTTGGAGGAAATGCCTCACTATACATGATAAGTATAGTGGCCTATATTATACATCTGACAAAATACATCATTGTTCAACTCTCCAAACTTTGAGACAATTTGTTTGACAAGAATATTAAGAGATTTTGGCATTTTGCAGGTGATGTTGCCAACCTGTTTACTGGTATAAATTATAATCTGTATCAGCGCCTCCTGGGTTTAGTTGGGACATAGGAAGTGGAAATGACCCAATTATGGTCAGTGAATATGATGTAGTTTTGTTAGCTTGTAAGGTCATGGTAGAAATATTCCTTGATTCTCTTTCCTCTTACAACCTTGATACCCACATTCTTTTGGTATTTTAAAGAAAATTCTTTATCAATATGAATCGATTTATATTCCAGAATCTGTCTTTATCCTCACAAATTTTACTTTTGAGTAATTGGATAGGAAAGAAGAATATTTTTATATTATGGCTAACCAGTGCATTGAGAGTCTGAAATATATTACCACTGCTTATCTCACTAAATATAAGACCTACTGAATGCTTCCACACTTATAGCACACTCTAACAAGCAATTCTTTCACAATATTTGGAGTTGGTAGGATGTTACCAAATCTTTCTTGAATGTAGTTATAACTTTAGTAGTTAAGTACATTTGTTAGCTAAAAGACTTAAATTGCTTTCCTTTTTATGCCCCACCTACGATAGTAGAGGGGCATTATATTTTCTGGTCTGTGCGTCCGTTCTTTCACAATATTTGGAGTTGGTAGGATGTTACCAAATCTTTCTTGAATGTAGTTATAACTTTAGTAGTTAAGTACATTTGTTAGCTAAAAGACTTAAATTGCTTTCCTTTTTATGCCCCACCTACGATAGTAGAGGGGCATTATGTTTTTGGTCTGTGCGTCCGTTCGTCCGTTCGTCTGTTCGTCCGTCTGTCCCGCTTCAGGTTAAAGTTTTTGGTCAAGGTAGTTTTTGATGAAGTTGAAGTCCAATCAACTTGAAACTTAGTACACATGTTTCTTATGATATGATCTTTCTAATTTTAAAGCCAAATTAAACTTTTGACCCCAATTTCACGGTCCACTGAACATAGAAAATGAAAGTGCATATTTCAGGTTAAAGTTTTTGGTCAAGTAGTTTTTGATGAAGTTGAAGTCCAATCAACTTGAAACTTAGTACACATGTTCCCTATGATATTATCTTTCTAATTTTAATGCCTAATTATATTTTTTATCCAATTTCACGGTCCATTGAACATGGAAAATGATAGTGCGAGTGGGGCATCCGTGTACTTTGGACACATTCTTGTTTTGTAATAATCCAAATAGAAGTTTTATTTTTATTCTTAAAGGACAAGTTTTCAAGGAAATACTTAATTTTGACTAAAACAAATTTGAATAACCTTTTTACTTTTTCATGGAACTGCTTCAAATTTTAACTTGATTTAAAAAATCCATTTTAGTTTGATAATTATTTTACAGAAATATAGTTTTTATAGCAGAAACACAGATCACTCAGAGCATTTAACATTTCACCAGTCTGTTTGCTTACCTATGTATCATCCTTTAACGTCATAGTAAGTCTGAAAAGTACTGAAGTTGAGGGAGCTACCATTTTTAGAAAGGGCAGGACCGAATAGAGTGAATTATAAATAAGCAGGACAGAGATTACAAAATAAAAATGTAGAACTTAATTTTTCATCTTAGTCCCCATAAAATCAAATGATAGCTCCCTTACACAACCTGAATAATACCATCAATCCAGTGCACCTTTTATATTGTAAGTGTTATTATTGTGATATTTTATAAGTTATTAGAGCTTACTTGATTGCATTGGTTGGGTAACTTTTCCTCAGATAGACTTTATAATACACAGGTGAGAGAGCTAATCTGTTTACTGGTGTGCTGTTTAATGGCTATGGTCCTCCAGGAGGATTTAATTGGAATGAGGGGAGTGGTGATGATCCAATGATGGTGTGTTTCTTTACTCATACCAGTTGATGAATATTTTAATTTATTTTGGTATAACAGACCTAATCACTATTTAGAAATATGCTCATCTTGACCTCATGAACTATTGACATCAAACAACAATCCCTTTTCCATTGTGGAATCAGATGTTTCTATAATGACGTCCAAATTTTACAGGAACCTTTCTGATGTCCAGTAATGGCTGACAAATAGCAATAAGGTGTATGAGTAACTAAGAATGCTATGCTAGAACTATTTGTTCAAATAACCATAAAAATTATACAAAACCATAATTTTGCGTATAATTTTAAAATTTCACACCATAATGAAAATGTGTACTTAGTATAAGGTTGTGCTGACCACAACTTCATTGTAAAATAACTTAATTAACAACAAACTTTAACCTGAGAACTTACTGAATGCGAATTGTCACATTTCTATGTTAAAAGAACCGTGAAATTTTGTTCAAATCTGTAAACTGGTGTATAATTTTGATAGTTCTTATATCTTATGTTGTTAAATCTTGTGTTGTTTTTTCCATGTTCATTTGTTACAATTAGAAAACACAGATTTCCCGAAGGTGATATATATTTTGAAATATATTTTTCAGGATGACAAAAGATTACATGATTACAATGTTGAGAAGAGAGTTGATGAGTTTCTGAAAGCTGTTCAAGATCAGGTATATTTTCAACATCAAGAATTCTGTCTGTCTGTCATATCATTACTTTTTAAAGTTATATTGTATTCAACAAACATTTATCCCATGGTTCCCAGTTTCAAAATACGCAATGTTTGTTGGCTATTATTTTAAATTTAGCTGTCAGAATATTGAGATACAATATTACTCTAACATTTCTGTTCTCATGTTATCATGTTTTATCCCCTACCTTAAGGCATTATGTTTTTCAGTCTATGCATCCATTTGTCCATCTCTCTGTTTGTCCTTTAGTTCATCTGTCCTGCTTCAGGTTAAAGTTTTTGGTCAAGGTAGTTTAAGATGAAATTAAAATTCAATAAACTTGATAATTAGTACACATGTTCCCTATGACATGATCTTTCTAATTTTAATGCCAAATTAGAGTTTTTACCCTAATTTCACTGTCCACTGAACATGGAAAATGATAGTGCGATTGGGGCATCCCTGTACTACGGACACATTCTTGTTTATCTTGAGTTGACAGTTAGATTTAAAACCTGCCATAAGGTAAAGACTAATCTTGAGTTGTTTTATATATAAATTAGCTAGTACACAGATTGACCTCTCTGGCCAATCAATGTAAAGTATTTCTTGAACAGTCAGTCCTTATTTTGATCTATTATCAGAAGCATCAGAATTGTATGTGAATAGTGCACATTACAGATTAATGTTGTTTCAGGCTTCAGCATTACAGATTAATGTTATTTCAGGCTAAGCATTACAGATTAATTTTATTTCAGGCCAAGCATTACAGACTAATTTTGTTTCAGGCTAAGCATTACAGATTAATTTTGTTTCAGGATAAGCATTACATATTAATTTTGTTTCAGGCCAAGCGTTTACATATTAATTTTGTTTCAGGCCAAGCATTACTGATTAATTTTGTTTCAGGTTAAGCATTACATTATATTAATTTTGTTTCAGACTAAGCATTACATATTAATTTTGTTTCAGGCTAAGCATTACATTATATTAATTTTGTTTCAGGCCAAGCATTTACATATTCATTTTGTTTCAGGCTAAGCATTACTTATTAATTTTGTTTCAGACTAAGCATTACATATTAATTTTGTTTCAGGCTATGCATTACTTATTAATTTTGTTTCAGGCCAAGCATTACTTATTAATTTTGTTTCAGGCTAAGCATTACATATTAATTTTGTTTCAGGCTATGCATTACATTATATTAATTTTGTTTCAGGCTAAGCATTACTTATTAATTTTGTTTCAGGCTAAGCATTACTTATTAATTTTGTTTCAGACTAAGCATTACATATTAATTTTGTTTCAGGCCAAGCATTACATATTAATTTTGTTTCAGGCCAAGCATTTACATATTAATTTTGTTTCAGGCTAAGCATTACATATTAATTTTGTTTCAGGCTAAGCATTACATTATATTAATTTTGTTTCAGACTAAGCATTACATATTAATTTTGTTTCAGGCTAAGCATTACATTATATTAATTTTGTTTCAGGCCAAGCATTACTTATTAATTTTGTTTCAGGTTAAGCATTACATTATATTAATTTTGTTTCAGACTAAGCATTACATATTAATTTTGTTTCAGGCTAAGCATTACATATTAATTTTGTTTCAGGCTAAGCATTACATTATATTAATTTTGTTTCAGGCCAAGCATTACTTATTAATTTTGTTTCAGGCCAAGCATTTACATATTAATTTTGTTTCAGGCTAAGCATTACATATTAATTTTGTTTCAGGCCAAGCATTACTTATTAATTTTGTTTCAGGCTAAGCATTACATATTAATTTTGTTTCAGGCTATGCATTACATTATATTAATTTTGTTTCAGGCCAAGCATTACAGATTAATTTTGTTTCAGGCTAAGCATTACTGATTAATTTTGTTTCAGGCTAAGCATTACAGATTAATTTTGTTTCAGGCTAAGCATTACAGATTAATTTTGTTTCAGACTAAGCATTACATATTAATTTTGTTTCAGGCCAAGCATTTACTTATTAATTTTGTTTCAGGCCAAGCATTTACATATTAATTTTATTTCAGGCCAAGCATTACAGATTAATTTTGTTTCAGGCTAAGCATTACAGATTAATTTTATTTCAGGCCAAGCATTACAGATTAATTTTGTTTCAGGCTAAGCATTACAGATTAATTTTGTTTCAGGCCAAGCATTTACATATTAATTTTGTTTCAGGCTAAGCATTACATATTAATTTTGTTTCAGGCTAAGCATTACATATTAATTTTGTTTCAGGCTAAGCATTACATATTAATTTTGTTTCAGGTTAAGCATTACATATTAATTTTGTTTCAGGCCAAGCATTTACATATTAATTTTGTTTCAGGCCAAGCATTACAGATTAATTTTGTTTCAGGCTAAGCATTACAGATTAATTTTGTTTCAGGCTAAGCATTACTGATTAATTTTGTTTCAGGCTAAGCATTACAGATTAATTTTGTTTCAGGCTAAGCATTACAGATTAATGTTATTTCAGGCTAAGCATTACAGATTAATGTTATTTCAGGCTAAGCATTACAGATTAATGTTATTTCAGGCTAAGCATTACAGATTAATGTTATTTCAGACTAAGCATTACATATTAATTTTGTTTCAGGCTAAGCATTACATATTAATTTTGTTTCAGGCTAAGCATTACATATTAATTTTGTTTCAGGCCAAGCATTTACTTATTAATTTTGTTTCAGGCCAAGCAATACTGATTAATTTTGTTTCAGGCTAAGCATTACAGATTAATTTTGTTTCAGGCTAAGCATTACAGATTAATGTTATTTCAGGCTAAGCATTACAGATTAATTTTATTTCAGGCCAAGCATTACAGATTAATTTTGTTTCAGGCTAAGCATTACAGATTAATGTTATTTCAGGCTAAGCATTACAGATTAATTTTATTTCAGGCCAAGCATTACAGATTAATGTTATTTCAGGCTAAGTATTACAGATTAATTTTATTTCAGGCTAAGCATTACAGGTTAATTTTATTTCAGGCCAAGCATTACAGATTCATTTTGTTTCAGGCCAAGCATTACAGATTAATTTTATTTCAGGATAAGCATTACATATTAATTTTGTTTCAGGCCAAGCATTTACATATTAATTTTGTTTCAGGCCAAGCATTACAGATTAATTTTGTTTCAGGCCAAGCGTTTACATATTAATTTTGTTTCAGGCCAAGCATTACAGATTAATTTTGTTTCAGGCCAAGCGTTTACATATTAATTTTGTTTCAGGCCAAGCATTACTGATTAATTTTGTTTCAGGTTAAGCATTACATTATATTAATTTTGTTTCAGGATAAGCATTACATATTAATTTTGTTTCAGGCCAAGCATTACAGATTAATTTTGTTTCAGGCCAAGCATTACAGATTCATTTTGTTTCAGGCTAAGCATTACAGATTAATTTTATTTCAGGATAAGCATTACATATTAATTTTGTTTCAGGCCAAGCGTTTACATATTAATTTTGTTTCAGGCCAAGCATTACTGATTAATTTTGTTTCAGGTTAAGCATTACATTATATTAATTTTGTTTCAGGATAAGCATTACATATTAATTTTGTTTCAGGCCAAGCATTACTGATTAATTTTATTTCAGGCAGAGATGGGTCCGATTACTTTCAATGTAATTGATTAAATTACAATTACTTTGTCATTTGTACGATTAAATTAAATTAATGATTACATCATTTCTGAAAGTGTCTGATTAAATTAATGATTACATTGGCAAAGTAATCATGATTACATCTGATTACAATGAATTGAAAAAAACAACCATTTTGCATGATGTGAATGAATGAATAAACGTTTAATATTTAACTATATCATTTTTTAGAAAGTATTGTGTTTGCTATATTATAAAATGATAACTTCAAACTTCATCTATTTAATAAACCTCAAAAGTTCACTTCATACATACATGAACATTGTGTCACTGGTTATGACCCCTTGCACATTATCATCATTAATCTCTGAATTATTTTGACTTCAATTGAATATAGCTTTATAAAAAGCGGTTGCTGTTTGTCTTCTGACATATTATAGACTTTAATTTATATTTGTTTCAAGGTGCAGTTTATGGGAGATAAAATATGGATGAAATAAAGTTACCAGTTTAATCAAATTGTAAACAAAATACAAGTGCTAAAAATCATTGCATTTTACATGTCCAGTCCAAATACATACAAAAATTTGCTTATTTTAAACAAGATATTTGTCAAACTTTTAATTAATTTTGTGCTAATTGGATAAATTATCACATGTCTGATTTATCTTTTACCATATATGTTGTCCTACAGCTATACTCAGTTGGTAATTGCAATAAAAACCAACCTTAATTGGTTTCCTACCTGTCAATTCAAAGTTGACAAAAATCACAACATTAACAAAAGATTATAATTAAAGGGTTAAAGAAAAGTATAACTTGAATATAACAGTTATTATCAAATATATATATATGTACATCTTTAAATTGTGAATATATGTACAATATCTTTTACTAAGACCAGAAACCTATAATTGTATTATATGACTCTTCTTAAGCTATTGATGACTTTTCAATACTGTAACAGTTTATTTTTTACTGAAGTATACAAACCAATTGTCATGTTTTATAAAAAAAAAAAAAACCAAACTATCTTAACATGTTCAATATAAATTGAATAAGAAAAACAAAAAGTTTCCTTTATTGACCATAAACACAGTTTAAGATTTTTTTCATTGTAATCAGAATGTAATCATAAAGTAATCAGGATTACAGGGTATTTTGAAAAGTAATTGATTAAATTAAATTACATGTAATCAGATTTTTGGCTGATTAATGATTACAATGATTACTTGAAAAATTGTAATCAATTACAGCTGATTAACGATTACAATTACAATTACCCCAACTCTGATTTCAGGCCAAGCATTACAGATTAATTTTGTTTCAGGCTAAGCATTACAGATTAATTTTGTTTCAGGCTAAGCATTACATATTAATTTTGTTTCAGACTAAGCATTACATATTAATTTTGTTTCAGGCCAAGCATTACAGATCAAGAGATATAATGATGACTATGGGAAGTGATTTTGAATATCAGAATGCTCATACTTGGTATAAAAACCTGGACAAATTGATACATTATGTAAATGCTAGGGTGAGTCTTATCATGTTTAACAAAACTTTATATATTCATTCTTAAAAAGCTAGGTGAATGTCAGTACAAAAAACATAACAGGACTGAGTTCTTTTTGACTGTTTTGTATAAGTGTCATAATCACAAATAGATAATGTGTTTCAGTACCATATTCAGACCGTCTAAATAGATTGTAACATTATTTCTTAATTTTAAATGTTAGACATGTTTCTTTCATACCAAATAAGCAGTCAGTTATTTTTTATGAGCTTTACAAATTTAATAAAAAGTAAAATGATATTTAAGGGGCTCGCGGGTCTAAATCATTTTTTTTTTATCTAATATAATATTTCACTATATTTTTCTATAAATGAAATTTATCTAATACTTAATAGAAAAATGAAATAAAAAATGAGGACACTGTTCATTTATGCTCACAATCTGCCTTCGAAAGAAGCATACATTTTTGTTAATGTCCCTTTTTCCTGTTGATCTAATAGGAGAAATAGCGGTAATATCGAAATAAAAAAAGAAACTAAATTACAGAAATCGCTTAGATTTTACAATTATTGAGTTTTTGTACAGCTTATTCGAAAACAACAATGAAAAATATAGGTCACTGATGAGTTAATAAAGATATTTCAATTTTCATGCCCAAAAATGGCATTTTTGCACCAAAGGGAGATAATTTGGAGCGTTTTCAATGATAACTACATTTTAAAAGTCACCTGGGGCCAACACCAATTGATTTTTTGGAATGATTTTTGTACCATATGATAAAGTAACAACTACTAAAGGTAATTATAAAAATTTGTAATGAAAAATAAATGTTTATTTTTTTTCTGAAAATCTTATACCTGTGAGCCTCCTTAAGCAGATTTCACACAGTGGTGTAAACAGAGATGTTTGTATTAAGAAATCAGATTAAAACAAACGATTAGGAGTATTGAAGAGATTGTGATTAAAAGGGGAAATCCCAGGGAATAAGGTGGAAGCAAACTCCACAGAGACAAACATGCATAAAAATTAACAAACAACACTTTATTTCATTCAAGAAATATGCTTTAAAACCTGTAAAAAGTGTAAAAAGATACACTAAAAAATTTAATCTTTATATACTGTGGTTTTTAAAGGCAGTGCTTTAAGGCCTGACTTTCAAGTCATGAGGTTAATCTTTTCATACGCAATCTATGCAGGGGGTCTTTTGGCCAGAAATAGAGTCGGAAATGTTCGAATTTCTCCTCTTCTTTTTATGGTATGATATGGTTTTTGTTTCTTTCATTTACATTGGGGACTAAAGAAACGATCAGTGTGTATTGTTCGTTTTATAGAACTTGTTATTAATGTGTATTTTGCATTATAAGCAGTCAACCTGACTACAAACTATCATTATTTGTATTCCGTGTGGAAAGAGGTCGGGTCAATTTCGAGTGTTATCTGACATCTAAAGATTCTTTAATTAGTTCAGACGTTGATATAACAATGAAAAGTCGACTGAACATGATTAATATTGCATCTTCTATAATTCAAAGCGGAATTCGGTTTATGAACGAGAAACCGTAAAGCGTTTTCAATTTCGGTATTAGTTATGTATGTTGTCTACGTATTATCCTGGTTCCCGGTACTACGTTCCGGGTATTAGCTATTTGATATATATGTGATGTGTAACATTACGATCGGGTACCAGCCAATCTACGTGTGTATGTGTACATAATTTCCCACCAAAATGATTGACTTACAGCTATGGAAAAATAGTCCATAAACGTTCCGTATAATGATATGCAAATTCATAATTAATCGTAACTTTTTTTATCTTTGTATAATAATTATAACAAAATGGATTCCACAAAATTGAAAATAGCATTATTTTACGAGGATTTCTCATATTTTTTCACTTCCGGGCGCAGTAATACGTATGTTTTGAAGAAGCACGAACAATTTGACAAAGTGAATTGAGAAGGAAACGGATAGATATACGCCCTTGCTATCAGGTAAAACAATTTAAATGTACAGAACAAACACATTTACTTCACACAAATAGTACAGGCTTAAGCATTTTATTGTCTTATACACGACTGTAGTCTAGTGTTTAAACGACGGCGGTGACCTACAAGGTACGGGTCATACTGGGTCAAGTCTAAATATGTAAACATATCCACGTGCTATTAGGTAGAAAGCATCGTAATGCAATATCTACAATTTTTTCCTCCTTTATACATCGTTTAACCAGATATATTTCTCTTTCAAATACACTTAAACACGGGTTGTATGTACGTATCTTTTCTAGTGTTTTCTTGTCCTTATTAAAGTTCATTTGTTGATGTTTAAATATTTTTGAACGACTGAACACAGGAGTGAATGAATGCAACAATTATATATACTGAAGACTTGGGCTGTACAATGATAGTGTACGTATATCATACTGATAATTATTCTAGCAGTAATTATGTTAAGTTAGGATGTAATGACAGGAATTCATGAGCTATGCCTCAGGTTTTCTGAAAAAATATCAATGACAATGTAAACAGAAACAAAACATAGACACGAATGATGCTCTCTTCTATGTTATAGTTATTTAGGTATGTGTGTTGCACAAGTTTCAAAAAAACTTAAGTTATAAAACTTTTTTCAGGGCACAAACCCACTTTAAAGAGACTTGTCTACTGCCATACCCATCCTATTTTCATGCACCATTTGCAAGCAAGAGACTGAATGGTGTGCAAAATTAAAAATCAGGACGGTGTCCAATTAAAACAAAAGAACTAAACTGGATGAATATTGTAGGAGAAATCTAGAGGAAAGTTTTGATTTGTGAAATTGGTTTTCCTGAAAAGTCATTCATCCTAGCCTGCAGAAAGGAACTATAACTATCCATCACCAACTGACGAGCTAATGTTGAGCTTCACATATGGAATTACTCAAATACCATCAATGTCTATGTTTTCAGCACAGATTTCACAAGTTATGACACAGCTGTGCTTTTTTTATACCTGTTAAAGAGTTGTATACTAAATTTTATTTTTTTATCAATAAATATATATTGTGTCATTTAAGAACTTGTATTTTCCAAAAGATGCATACTAGTGAATGAAAGTGGTGCAGTTCATTTTGCTTTGGTATATAGAATTGAATTACAATTGTTCATGTTATTGGAATGCATATAAAAATAAGGAGATGTGGTACAATGTATATACATGATATTTAGTGAGTTTATCAAGCAAAAGTGAATAAGAAATAGGTATAAGCAGTTACAGGTACTACTGTACAATCTCAAACAATGAGAAAAACTCATACCGTAAAGAGAATTTCATATTTACAAGTAAGTTTTGTTTTTGCGTTGAATAATTTTCTTCTATTGTTTTAATTGCAAATATGGGAAGTGGTTAAAATGCTAATGAGGGCCCTCATGGGGTTTTTGATTATGTGATTACTTGGCCGTTTTTTTAATGATTATTTGATTATTAAGCCAAATATTTCATGATTATTTGATTACCTAGGACTGTATTTTTAGTTTATGATTATTTGATTACTAAAGATAAGCAAATATTTAATGATTATGTGATTATATTGGCAAAAAAATGGTGATTATGTGATTACTAGGACCCCCCCATGAGGGGCCTAGCTAATGAGACAGCTGTTATGGCCACAGAGCCTTAATTGACAACTTCTTTTTCATTCATACCGGTAGATTTGGGGTTTTACGTGAAAGATGGTTCATATAGTCATACAAAACCTTCAAGGGGGCCTCCAAATGGAAGCAGGACAAGTCGCCCCACTGGCTAATCGCCTCACTTTTTAAAAAAACCGCCACAAACTGATTTATCAAATCGCCCCACATGTGAAATTGGTTAAATCATGTTTAATAATACTCCTGCCAACTCGCCCTACTTATAAAAAAAACAGTAATATTTAGATTAATATATAATTAAAAATAAAAACTCGCACCACTTTAATGAAAACTAATCTACACAGAATACAAACAAACCGAAAATTTATTTAATTACTATTATTGATATATACTGAAATTATAATTCAAAAAAAAAACCTGATTGTTGAAGAATAACTGTAAGTTTTGAAGCTTAGTTATTTGCATAACAATTGAAAAGAAACCTGTTAATTGTATCATAGTGCAATATAAGGAATTGAACTTATATTCAAAGGGATAACATCTTTTTCCATAAGTGGGGCGAGTTGGCATTACTAAATTCATCCTGGTTAATAATATATTTATCTAGATTTCACAGATTTCTATTAGGTGGGACCAGTTGGCAGGAGTAATATTAACAGAATTTAAGTTATATACAACGGGATAACATCTTTTTACATAAGTGGGGCGAGTTGGCATTACTAAATTCTTCCTGGTTAATAATATATTTATCTAGATATTATCGTTTTCTATTAGGTGGGGCGAGTTGGCAGGAGTAATATTAACGGGATTTAACACAGTTCACAAGTGGGGCGATTTGGTAATCCAGGTTGGGGCAGTTTTTTTTTTAAAGTGGGGCGAGTTAGTGAAAAAGTGGGGCTATTTGCTAATGGGGCGATTTGTCATGGATTCCCTTCAAATATATTCTAATGTGGTTTTTGGCTTCTTCGTGCATTAACAAGCTCATAGCCATTGTTGAATTAATTGTTTTCTTTAAAATAGTCGACAAAATTGCTCTTACAAAATTTCCATTTGGGAGCCTCGAGCTCGATGGGGGAAATACTCTGCAAATACTGACAGCTGGCAGGTATGGTCATCAAAAAAGTTGACATGTTACTATGTACATTTACCATTATGTTAATTGATGTTCTTGCTATACACACAGTACAGAGACTAGTCAATCTTTGTGAACTATTTTTTATGGGAGTCATAGAATATGCGTATACAATCAATAATTAAAAATAGTCTATTTATATTGAAAATGAAAAGATCTTATATGTCTAAAGAAGAGGGACGAGGCACAGAAAATATACTGTAAACAGTAGACTATAGATAAAGGTGAACTAGGTACAAAAGAACTCTAAATCTTAAATTCTACAAACCACCTCTGTTCTATGGAAGATAATGATATAACTGGACTAGAAATACACACAACCTGTAATTAACTGCCTTTACAGCGCTTTCGCGCTTTGATTATTTATTTTTGTTGGATCAAATTTTAAGTTGATTGAGAAAATCTTGCATATTCGTGGATACATGTATTTAAATTTGTGGTTTTGGCAAAGTCTGCATACATTTCTTCAGAAAATTTGTATTTCGTTGAGCATTTTAATTCATTGCTCCCATGTAACAATAAAATCCATGAAAATGGGTATATTAATCAATCCACAGTATATAAATTGCATAATTTGAAATTCATTTTATCATCTTGATTTTTCTGGCTATATAACAACAATCAGTTAAAATGAGAATTGAGAAAGTTTAAATCTAATGTTATTTCTTCAGCAACAAAATGGTAGTGGAGTAAATCTGTTGTATTCTACTCCATCCTGTTATACATTTCAACAAAACCATTTGAACCAAATCTGGAATGGAAAAGATGATGATTTCTTCCCCTATGCTAGCAGTGCTCACACTTTTGGACTGGTTACTTCACAAGCCGACCAGCTCTGAAAGGATATGTACGCCAGTCCAACAACTATTTACAGGTAAATAATAAGTGACTTCATCATCTATGCTAGCAGTGCTCACACTTCCTTGACTGGGTACTTCAAAAGCTGACCAACTCTGAGGGGGTACGTCAGTTAAATCATCTTCCATGCTACCAGCACTTTGTTTGACTAAGTACTTTACAAGCGACCAGTTCTGAAGGAATATGAATGTGATTTTAACAACTTCTTACAGTAAATAAAATGTGACTTCATTATCTTTGGTGTCAGATACAATATATATAAGTTAAATTACTCCATCATAACACACCTTATTTTTTATTCTAAAAAATATCTTCATTTTGTTAAAAACATGTAGGTTACATGTATTTTAAGAAGCATGAGTAATGATTATTATGACTTTGTTGTTATTTTTGAAAGTAATATCTGAACTGAACATTTTGACCACGTGTCAGTTGTGAATTGGGTGTTTGACTAGCATGAAAGTGATAGCTGAACTGCTGAAGATGTTGAATATTTTTTTTGTACAGGTTTGTAAACAGTTAGATACCATTGGTAATTTTAAAACAGGATGGATGACTTCAAGCCAAGTTGAAGTGCTAAGTAAGTACAGATAAAGATACAAATTGACAAATCTAGCAGAAAAAAGTTGCATCCAATATCAAAAGAAGATGGTCATGAAACAAGATGTTATATTTTCTAGGTGTGGTAGATACTATTGGGGGGGGGGGGTGGCACTTCCTATATACCAGATAATAGGATGTACTGCTGGAATACTGGTAGCCATCTTTTTAAATAGAAAATATATCAATAGGTCATAAAAATGTCAGAAATATATGATAAGGTCAATAAAGTTCTCATAACTTTCCGTCTGTTCTTTCTTGGTGTTCCCAAGATCCTTCAATTTTTTCTCTTTTGACTTTTTTAGAAATTTAGATTTTAAAAATGTATACCTCTCAAAATATTGCGTATGTTAAATTGTTACCTCATCCCATATTGTTTGGGAGTCATGTGTTGCGTATTATAAGATTTGGTATACTTAAATCAGGCCAATAGTTTTCTTGTTTGTATTGATTTACATTTATTATTTCTAGGCCTTTTATAGCTTGTTATGTGGTATGGGTTTGACTTATTGTTGAAGGCTGAACAGTGACCTGTAGTTGCTAACCTTTTATAGCTTGTTATGTGGTATGGGTTTGACTTATTGTTGAAGGCTGAACAGTGAGCTGTAGTTGCTAACCTTTTACATTTATTATTTCTAGGCCTTTAATAGCTTGTTATGGGGTATAGGTTTGACTTATTGTTGAAGGATGAACAGTGACCTGTAGTTGCTAACCTTTTACATGTTTCAGTGTCTGATTGAGAGTTATCTCATTGACAATCATACCACATCTTCTTATTTTTATATACAGTGATTAAATGTACTGAAACATTACAACCTACCAGAACATTATGACTGTGAACTTTGAGTTAATAAACTAGTGACAGACATATTCTTTAATCTGATTATTATAAATTCCTTACAGACTAAATAATAATCCATAATTTCAAGTTACATTTAAATCTGACACTTAATGGACATATTTTTTTTTGTCAACTTTATTTCAAAGGTTAAAAACACAGAATTTTTCTTTATTTTTCATTATCAGTATAAAATATTCATTTTACTTAAATCTTAAAAGTGATAAATTCTATACTTATAGTTGATGAGTTTTATATTAAATTAAAGATTCAGTTAATAACAACCAGGTCCATAAAGAACTATTACTTAATATTTTGAATATATATGTTCCCATTAAAGACAGTTATTTTGTTGTGCTCCTAAACTCATATTTTTGGAGGCAATTGGTGTTGTTTCATAATTTCTCTAATGAATGATACAAATATGTGTGATAGTCATAAAAAAAGTTAGATTTCCTTTTCAGAGGAAGCTATGGGTGTAGCACAGCACCATGACGCAGTGTCGTAAGTTATTATTTCAATTAATTCAATGAACCTTATATAAAAAATGATTTCTTAAATTCACTGATTGTGATTGGTTGATCCCGTTCTAGAAAAATGAATATCTAGCTAATGTAAGATAGTATCTTCATTTAAGTCTTCAAGTAAATTCTTTTAAGTTATAATGTAGAATTCAATGTACTTTTGTACAGTCACTTGTAACCTATTTTATTTATATAATGACTTACATTGTACTTTTAGTAAGGTCTAGATCTGAGCAACTGTGGATCATAAAGTCATAAGAAAATGATTTTATGTCATTGAATTTGAAGTAGAAATAAAACTTCAGATTCTCTAATTTTTTGTGCTATTTTCACATTTCTTGATAGGTGTGAGAAAAATAGTTCTCCTCACTGGTAAAAAATCTGTTCTCATCAAAAGATTGGTCGAAATTTTATTGTGGCGTTAACTTTTCTTGGTTTCTTCTGAATTTTCCTATTGTGATGTCATGAAATAAGGCGACCATGTCTGATGACGTCACATAAAAAGTACACAACTCTTCAAAAAGAAAGGATAAAAATCATTAGAGAAACAGATTTCATCACTTTAACAGCAATCTAATTAAAATTAAATCATTTAATTGCTCCCGTTCTGATATGTCGCGCATCAGAAGGGGAGCAATTAAAAGTTTAATTTTAATAATAATAGATTGCTTTAACACATGTTTTATGATATTTCTCCACCCTCAACAGTTCAATTTTAAACAGCTTCATACTATAATCTTTAGCCTGATTCAAACTCTAACATCGTATTTATAAATAATTATTTTTAGTGGGACAGAAAAACAACATGTTGCTAACGATTACGCAGAAAGATTGGCTAATGGATATAAAAGTTGTGAGGTAAGTGGAGAAAATATATTTATGGCTAAACTTTAATCAAGGACATGAAAGCTTCACATAGAGCATCACAAATGTTGTAAGTATCACATCAGTTCTAGTAGATTAGTTAGTTGTTAGGTAGGTGAAGCTAGGGGATACTTATCATACTAGCATAGACAATGTAATGCTAGAAGATTCACTAAGAGATAATGCAATTTTTTTACGCCTGTCAAAATTTGACGGGACGTATTATGGTATACAAACGTCTGGCATCCGTCTGTCTGTCCGTCAATTTTATAATGCCAGTCAAAATTTTGAAGAGATGTATTATGGTATTCAAATGTCCTGCGTCCATCTGTCTGTCTGTGTCTATCCGTCTGTCTGTCCAGCATAAACATGTTGCCACATAACTTGTGAACAACTTATCCATATTTCATGACACTTAACATAGTTGTTTCTTATGATGGTCAAACAATCTGTATACTTTTGGTGAAAATAAGATTAAAACTTTTTGAGTTGCAGGACTATGTCACTAAAACAGGGGGGTTCACATGTTGCGCTGTATTTCAAAAAACAATTTATGATGATTGCTTAAAACTTTACACACTTCTTAATTATATTAATCTAAAGATCTGTATACTTTTTGGTGATGATTCAAAATTTGATTGAAACAATGTTGCTTGGTTGTGGCGAAACAATTTTCACACACAAAAATATTCACAGTATCATTGGAGAAAATAGATTAAAATGTATATGCACTGGATCCAATATTTAACAGCTCAGCGGTTATCAGTTTTATTTTTACATTAAAAATGATTTTGGAACTAATAGATATAATGAAAAATCCGAGAGAGTTTCGTTAACTGGCCTACCTCTAATATAAAAATGAAAATCCATCGTTAAATGTATTGTTCAGAAATAATAAGATGCATGTCCACAATACTATATATATAGAAAATCATGCTGTCGTATATAAAGTTGCTGAAAAGTCATGAGTAGGTAATAAGTAAATGTTTCACTTGTTTAAATTGCCGTTCTATCGTTACAGCAACAGCACCACCTCCGATATCCACAAAATGTTATAAAATCATCAAAAAATCAATATAAATCCAAAGAAAAAGTAATTATATCCAGGAGAAAAACAAGCCATTGTGAACTGTCTCAATATCAATAAATACAATTTAGGTCCTCCACCATGATAGATCTGTGATTTACTTGCTCGGATACTAACAATTGATAATTATATTTTTGTAACTATTTTCTATTCTCAAAACTACATCTAAACATTTACGCTACAAATCTACAACTCTCTCAGTTTATGGCTACACGTGCTGTTCTTATCTATATTCATGTATATTCATTAGCTATGCCAGTAAGCGTGTCAAAATTTTATCATACGCTATAATGACCAGCCAGTACACACTGTTCTTAGATATATTAAGACAACGGGTGTATCATGCGCACATGGAGCAGCTGTTTATTAAAAAGAGGAAATAAAAAAATTAAATTAATTGTTTGCTTGAATAAGATAAGATAAGAGATAAGATAAAATAAGAATTTTATTAATCTAATCAAGAACCCATAAAGGGCATCATTTTACAACACAATTTGATTAGAAAAGCAAAACAGAAAACTAATGTCATACTTTAACGTTATGGACAGGATCAGAGCCTAACACAACATGTGAATAGATATCGAAAGATGTGGTATGAGTGCCAATGAGACAACTCTCCATCCAAATAACAATTTATAAAAGTTAACCATTATAGGTCAATGTATGGCCTTCAACACAGAGCCTTGGCTCACACCGAACAAAAAGCTATAAAGGGCCCCAAAATTACTAGTGTAAAATCATTCAAATGGGAAAACCAACGGTCTTGAAGTTTAGAAAAGTTGATGGACAAGAATAATGGATGCTATAATAATGATAATACTGTAAACCACCTTATTTTCGCGGATACTTAATTTCGCGTTTTACCCTTTTTAGACCACTCATGGCTATTTAATTTTTGCGATATTCTGAAGTTCAATAAGGAAAGATCCATGTATAACATATTCAAGGAGATTAATATTGGCGTTATTTTTCTATTTGTGAAAGTCGCGAAAATTAATCGCTCGCGAAAATAAGTTGGTTTAAAGTAATCCATTTTCTTCATAGAGATTAAAAACAATCATTGACAATGCTTCTTAAAAATACCATCATCCTAATACATGTACATCTATATATGCAATTTTTTTTTTTAGAATGTGACTAATATGGCTCTCAAGAGATTATTACCACGATTTCAGCAGGAGCCTCCAAATCTTCAGTTCTGTACCCTGACTAATATTAGTAAATGTGAAATTACAGAAAAATATGACAAGGTCAGTTTTCTATTAATTTTACGCAAGATTTATGTTTAACGATATATGACAAAGTGGGTTAGTTTCACCTAGCTGGATATGTTTACTTTGAGGTTTATTTTGAACAGTGGTTAGTCAAAATTCATTTGACAATTAGTGACTAGCTGAAACCTATTAGATTGAAATTTATCTAGGTCATACATTACATACTGAACTGGGTTTTGTTAGATTAAGGTTTTTTTCTTTGAACAAGATATTTACATATAACCAAAAGGTAAAATAGCAAAATACAGCAAACTCCAAGGAAAATTCAAAAATGAAAAGCTGTACTTAGAAATCAATTGTTATACATCTGAAGGAAAGTCATCTTTCATTACAGGTTGTATTAGAAGTGTACAACCCACTAGGCGTAGATTCAGATACCTGGGTCAGATTACCCGTCAATGGAACAGTCTTTGATGTGTTCAGTTTCACAGGTGATGCAATACCTTACCAGGTAATATATTATGTGTGAGCACTGCTTCCAGGTGAATGATTCAGTCTTATATATATGTCCTAAGTACTGAGTAATAATAGCAATTTAGATTTTTTAAAACACACTTATTTCTTGAGTTTCTGAAGGTAAATACTAACCCGAATAATTCAGTCATTATATTCCGCTTACTACGTTTACACCTGAATGCATAGACAATGAAAAATCTTCAATCAACCATTTGGAATTAGCTCGATAAAATTGAGATAATTGCTGATTGGTCACCTCTTCTACAGGGCACCAATCAAAATCCAGGATTCGTGAAGAGTTTTTATTGTGAAAGGAATTCAGTCCCTCGCAAGTAGGAGAGATGGATTACGGGGAGGGACTGAATTATTCAGGTTAGGTAAATACCAACATTATGATGTATGTATGCCAAGGGGAAATAACTCAAACTAACTTCAATCTGACTGAAACAAAAATAAAAGTTTAAAAACCATTTGAATGCTCATACAATAATTCACATTTATGAATAAATTCATGTCAAGGTTATGCACAATTTTAATTTGATGTGTATTCATTGTTGAAATGTGATCGTAAAAAGTACTCATGAATACAATTTATAATTTTGAATTACTTCCCTTTTGTCACAACATTTCACTGCTTTAATACAAAATTCAAACTTTTTTTTTATCCTCCAAACTGAAAGTGTGAGATAACCTTATTGATGATGATTATACCAACAATAAGTAATTATTGCAAAATTCTAATATTTTATGAGATTTCAATGTCTTTCAAACATCTAATCCTTATTGTTTACCTGATCACCAAGTAATTATAGAATATAAACACGACAAATTCAGCCTGTTTTCAAAGTCTTCTCACACTTCTATATTTTGAAAATTTTAATACAAACACTAAGAGTTAATGTAAATTCAGAAATTATTGTGATGTTTTTATTATTGCGAAAAATGCCACAGGGTTATAATCACAATAATTTAAACTATCAAATTTTTTAATATGAATTAAACAGGATTTTTCCCAATATTGCATAAATTGAAATCAGGTTTTTGTAAAATAACTCGCACAATAACTTCTGAATTTACATTGCCTAACATATAGGTTTGGTATCTTGTATTGTTTTAAAAGTAAGAATCAGTACAGAGATACCGTTACAGTTGACACGAGGATATGCATTATGGATATTCAATTTTGTAGGGTATATGCACTGTACATGTAGCTGTGATGCCAACTATTTTGGAAATATACAGGGAATTGATTAAAAAGTTCAGTTTTATATATGACATACACGACTTGGACATCTAATTTTATTTTGTCATTACTAAACAAATAAATCGTACAGATTTTACTTTTGGTTTTAGGTTATTCCTGTGACTAGTGAAACAAAGAAAATACCAGAGAGAAAAGGCACCTATGCTCAGAATGAATTAGTTTTCCAGCTTACTGGTATCTCACCTTTAGGCTTACAGACAGTGTGGATTCAGAAGGGCAAAGGTAAGGAGTTATCTCCCCTTTAGGCTCACAGACAGTTTGGATTCAGAAGGGCAAAGGTAAGGAGTTATCTCACCTTTAGGCTTACATACAGTGTGGATTCAGAAGGGCAAAGGTAAGGAGTTATCTCCCCTTTAGGCTCACAGACCATTTGGATTCAGAAGACCAAAGGTAAGGAGTTATCTCACCTTTAGGCTTACAGACAGTGTGGATTCAGAAGGGCAAATGAAAGGAATATCTCCCCTTTAGGCTTACAGACAGTGTGGATTCAGAAGGGCAAAGGTAAGGAGTTATCTCACCTTTAGGCTTACAGACAGTGTGGATTCAGAAGGGCAAAGGTAAGGAGTTATCTCCCTTTGAGGCTAACAAACAGTGTGGATTCAGAAGGGCAAAGGTAAGGAGTTATCTCCCTTTGAGGCTAACAAACAGTGTGGATTCAGAAGGGCAAAGGTAAAGAGTTATCTCCCCTTTAGGCTCACAGACACTTTAGATTAAGAAAGGGCAAAGGTAAGGAGTTATTTTCATTTGAGGCTCACATACAGTGTGGATTCAGAAGGGCAAAGGTAAGGAGTTATCTCCCCTTTAGGCTCACAGACAGTGTTGATTCAAAAGACCAAAGCTAAGGAATAAATCAGGAAGAAATTTATTAGCAATTGATACATTTTGACTGTTTTTAGCTCACCTGGCCCGAAGGGCCAAGTGAGCTTTTCCCATCACTTGGCGTCCGTCATCCGTCGTCGTCGTCCGTCGTCTTTAACTTTTACAAAAATCTTCTCCTCTGAAACTACTGGGCCAAATTAAACCAAACTTGGCCACAATCATCTTTGGGATATCTAGTTTAAAAAATGTGTGGCGTGACCCGGCCAACCAACCAAGATGGCCGCCATGGCTAAAAATAGAACATAGGGGTAAAATGCAGTTTTTGGCTTATTTCTCAAAAACCAAAGCATTTAGAGCAAATCTGACATGGGGGTAAAATTGTTTATCAGGTCAAGATCTATCTGCCCTCAAATTTTCAGATGAATCCGACAATCCGTTATTGGGTTGCTGCCCCTGAACTGGTGATTTTAGGGAATGTTTGCTGTTTTTGGCTATTATCTTGAATATTATTATAGATAGAGATAAACTGTAAACAGCAATAATGTTCAGCAAAGTAAGATTTACAAATAAGTCAACAGGACCAAAATGGTCAGTTGACCCCTTTAGGAGTTATTGACCTTTATAGTCAATTTTTAACCATTTTTCGTAAATCTTAGTTATCTTTTACAAAAATCTTCTCCTCTGAAACTACTAGGCCAAATTAATCCAAACTTGGCCACAATCATCTTTGGGATATCTAGTTTAAAAAATGTGTGGCGTGACCCGGCCAACCAACCAAGATGGCCGCCATGGCTAAAAATAGAACATAGGGGTAAAATGCAGTTTTTGGCTTATAACTCAAAAACCAAAGCATTTAGAGCAAATCTGACATGTGGTTAAAGTGTTTATCAGGTGAAGATCTATCTGTCCTGAAATTTTCAGATGAATCGGACAACCTGTTGTTGGGTTGCTGCCCCTGAATTGGTAATTTTAAGGAAATTTTGCTGTTTTTGGTTATTATCTTGAATATTATTATAGATAGAGATAAACTGTAAACAGCAATTATGTTCAGCAAAGTAAGATTTACAAATAAGTCAGCATGACCAAAATGGTCAGTTGACCCCTGAAGGAGTTATTGCCCTTTATAGTCAATTTTTAACTATTTTTTCGTAAATCTTAGTAATCTTTTACAAAAGTCTTCTTCTCTGAAACTACTGGGCCAAATTGAACTAAACTTGGCCACAATCATCATTGGGGTAACTTGTTAACAAAATGTGTGGCGTGACCTGGCCAATCAACCAAAATGGCTGCCACAGCTAATAATAGAAGATATGGGTAAAATGCAGTTTTTGGCTTATAACTCAAAAACCGAAGCATTAAGAGAAAATCTGACAGGGTTTAATTGTTTATTAGGTCAAGATCTATCTGCCCTGATGTTTTCACATGGATCGGACAACCCGTTGTTAGGTTACTGTCCTGAATTGGTAATTTTAAGGAAATTTTGCCGTTTTTTGTTATTATCTTGAATATTATTATAGATAGAGATAAACTGTATACAGCAATAACGTTCAGCAAAATAAGATCTACAAATAAGTTTACATGACCAAAATAGTCAATTGACCCCTTAAGGAGTTATTGCCCTTTATAGTTAATTTTTAACATTTTTCATAAATTTTTGTAAATTTTTAGAAAATATTTTCCACTGTAATTACTGGGCCAAGTTCATTATAGATAGAGATAATTGTAGCAACAAGAATGCTCAGTAAAGTAAGATCTACAAACACATCACTATCACCAAAACACAATTATGTCATGAATTTATCCGTGTACATTGTTTAATATGCACAAGACCAAGGTGAGCGACACAGGCTCTTTAGAGCCTCTAGTTAAATCAAATTATTATTCTTTTGCCTATGGAAACTAAAATGAAAGCTATATGTACAAAAAATGTTGAGTAACTGACTCATGGATAACTTTAGTGTTACATTACATAAAATTGTTAACTGCCTGTGTTTATTTATAGGTGACAATAGTTCCTACACGCCATTCAAAGCCTTTCCATCAGCAGATTTCACTATGCAGAATAAGGTAATGTTTAAACTTATAGAAAATGAATTGATTTGGAGGAGGCAACTTGGCTTATGTGAGTCATAGAAAATGGATAAAATATTGTGGTAAAAAGGGACATAAATGATGGAAGTTAAAAAATAGACACTTTCATTATTTTCTTTTCCATTAACATATTCTTATTTATCCCTTGTAAAAGACAGCACACTCTATACATCTAATTGTAATCATTAGATAATACATAGATATGAGAAGATATGGTAGATGTAAAAGTAACTCTCCTTCCAAGTCACAATTTGTAAAAGTAAACCATTATTGGTCATAGTAGTCCTTCAACAAGGAGCCTTGGCACACACCAAACAGCAAGCTATAAATGGCCCCAAAAATGACTATGTAAAACCATTCAAACAGGAAAACCAAGGGTTTAATCTATATAAAAAAAAACAAGATACTAGAAACACTTATGAACGACATCAACACACAGCACCCATTGAACAACAGGTTCCTGACTTAGGATAGGTGCAAACAAATGTATACCCTTTATTCGACAAAGATTGGTTAATTACAGTTTTTTTATTCAAACTCTCTTTCATTTATTTCTGAGGTTGTAAGTTCAGCCCTGCACATGGCAGGTGTATTCGACTCCATTTATTTCTGAGGTTGTAAGTTCATCCCTGCACATGGCAGGTGCATTCGACTCCATTTATAATTGACTAAGATTATCAATTTCCCTGCCCAGGCTCAAGGTTCTCACTGCTATCTCAGGGCACTGCAGCTTGCTCCACCAATAAAAACTGACCCTCATGAAATAGCCAAGAGTGTTGAAAGTGGCTTTAAACACCAATAAAAACTGACCCTCATGAAATAGCCAAGAGTGGTGAAAGTGGCTTTAAACACCAATCAATCATTAATTTCTAGGCTCTTAAATAGAAACTTATTCTCAATTGAATTATTTTAAGAAATGATGTTTTATTCTGGTTTCAGCAGAATGATGTATTTTACTTTCAGCTTGTATCCCTCACTTTTGATCATATTACCAAACAAGTCAAAGAGATGGAAAATTTACAGATTTCCCTGAAAATACCATTAAATCAAAGATTGATGCATTATTTTGGTTTCTCTGGAAACAACAGCAAGGATGAGTTCCGAGCCTCAGGAGCTTATTGTTTCCGTCCTAATGCAACAGAGCCAAAGACAATGATAGTTCAAAGTGCTTACATTGTACAGGTAAATTATATGGTTCAAAGTGCTTACATTGTACAGGTAAATTATATGGTTCAAAGTGCTTACATGTCCAGGTAAATTATATGGTTCAAAGTGCTAACATGTCCAGGTAAATTCTATATTTAAAGTGCTTACATTGCCCAGGTAAATTTAATATTTAAAGTGCTTGTATTGCCCAGGTTAATTTAATGCTTCAAAGTGCTTACAATGTGCAGGTAAATTTGATGCTTCAAAGTGCTTACAATGTGCAGGTAAATTTGATGGATCAAAGTGCTTACATGTTCCAGTAAATTCTGTGGTTTAAAGTGCTTACATTGTCCAGGTAAATTTAATGGTTCAAAGTGTTACATTGTTCAGGTAAATTTAATGGTTCAAAGTGTTACATTGTTCAGGTAAATTTAATGGTTCAAAGTGTTACATTGTTCAGGTAAATTTAATGGTTCAAAGTGTAACATTGTTCAGGTAAATTTAATGGTTCAAAGTGTTACATTGTTCAGGTAAATTATATGGTTCAAAGTGCTTACCTTGTACAGGTAAATTTAATGGTTCAAAGTGCTTACATTGTGCAGGTAAATTTAATGGTTCAAAGTGCTTACATTGTGCAGGTAAATTTAATGGTTCAAAGTGCTTACATTGTACAGGTAAATTTAATGGTTCAAAGTGCTTACATTGTGCAGGTAAATTTTATCAGAAGCAAGAACAATGATGATTTTGTACAATAACTAAACAAAGTTTCAGGATACACAGTAACCTACTAAAGACTTTACAGGAAAAATATATATAAACGTTTTATGTCCATGCATGTTGATTACCATTCTAATTTTTATCGAAAAAAATGTAATGCTTTAAGTTCAATTGAAACTAGTGTTTGGCCTTCTGTGAAAAAAGGTATGCTGATTGGTGTGATGGTGCCTTTGTTATTCTTTTCTTTATTTTTATGCCCCACCTACGATAGTAGAGGGGCATTATGTTTTCTGGTCTGTGCGTCCGTCCGTCTGTCCGTTCGTTCGTCCGTCCGTCTGTCCGTTCGTTCGTCCGTCCGTCTGTTCCGCTTCAGGTTAAAGTTTTTGGTCAAGGTAGTTTTTGATGAAGTTTAAGTCCAATCGACTTCAAACTTAGTACACATGTCCCCTATGATATGATCTTTCTAATTTTAATGCCAAATTAGAGTTTTTACCCCAATTTCACGGTCCACTGAACATGGAAAATGATAGTGCGAGTGGGGCATTCGTGTACTGAGGACACATTCTTGTTCAACAATATTTTTGCAATTTAGAGGCCTAAGACTGCTCAGAATTTGTGTTTTATTTGAAAGCAGTGTTTCCCCTCAATAATTTAAAAGTGTTTAAAGGTTGATGATTATTTTAGGGTGAATTGGTTCAAGAGGTGCACCAAGTGTTCCCATGGGCCAGCCAGGTATTCAGATTATATAAGGATGCTAACAATGTAGAAGTAGAATGGACTGTAGGACCAATAGACATATCGTAAGTTATTCCACTCTCACTATTGGAAATAAAATAAAGTTACATATTTTTCTTATGAAAGATTGTACCGTAAGGCAATTATTCATGTCTTTGTTTCATGCAATTTTGTTCCTATCTATGAAATATATGCCAGAGAAGGACCAATTTTCATATGAAATTGTATATTGTTAAAGGGAGGTTATCCAAGGTTGTATATTGAGACAATACTTCATAAAATTTTGCCTCTTAAATGAGAGGTTATAGATATATAATATTTTGAATAATGATATCGTTAAAATGTTTTTGAATTCATAATTAATAACAGTTTATGGTTATATACATACTAAATATTTTGAAAATAATTCCAGGATATTTCCAGAAACATAAACAATGTCATGGCATATGAATTATGAAAGACGACATCATTTAATTAAAAAATATTTATGTGGACAGAATTTCAATGAGAAATTAAAGTAATGGGCAGTATTTTACTGTGAAATAATGTCCAGAAGGAGCTGACAAAATCTCCTGGACAATGACACTATTTCCTAATGAATAATGATATTTTGTCAAACAGACAATATTTCATGGGGACATTATTTTATGTTACAGTAAACTTTGTATGTTTTGATTTAGAATTTTATTGTTTATCAACAGTGACAAATCAGGAAAAGAGGTTATTTCAAGATATGACACAAGTCTACAAAATGGTGGTGTATTTTATACTGATGCTAATGGTAGGGAAATACAGGAAAGAAAGTAAGTAGATTTTCATGTTCAGGAATTGTCTCAGTGGAAGATGCTGAAGTTTTAACATGAAAAACAATACTACTTTATTCCAGGTTAGTTTCGCTCTCACCAACATGTGGAGCCTGTCCATTCTTTATGAGCATGTCCCAAGCCAGAAGCCTGTTGTCTAATGGTTGTTTATGAGCATGTCCCAAGCCAGAAGCCTGTTGTCTAAGGGTTGTAACTGGTTATGGTTTGTCAAACTGTGTAATTTTATTAGCTAAATCATTTCACTAATTTATTTCTCTTTGAATAGTTTAACATATTGTCATTTCTTTATAGCCTTCATACCATACCTCATTATCTTTATATTCATAATTTATAATTTTTGTCGAGCCTGCAACTTTTGTTGCAGAAAGCTCGACATAGGGATAGTGATCCGGCGGCGGCTACGGCGGCGGCGGCTACGGCGGCGGCGTTAGCTCACTTCTTAAAAGCTTTATATTTTAGAAGGTGGAAGACCTGGATGCTTCATACTTTGTATATAGATGCTTCATGTTACGAAGTTTCCGTCAGTCACATGTCCAATGTCCTTGACCTCATTTTCATGGTTCAGTGACCACTTGAAAAAAAAGTTCAAATTTTTTGTAATGTTGAATTCTCTCTTATTATAAGTAATAGGATAACTATATTTGATATGTGTGTACCTTGCAAGGTCCTCGTGTCTGTCAGACAGTTTTCACTTGACCTCAACCTCATTTCATGGATCAGTGAACAAGGTTAAGTTTTGGTGGTCAAGTCCATATCTCAGATACTATAAGCAATAGGGCTAGTATATTCGGTGTATGGAAGGACTGTAAGGTGTACATGTCCAACTGGCAGGTGTCATCTGACCTTGACCTCATTTTCATGGTTCAGTGGTTATAGTTAAATTTTTGTGTTTTGGTCTGTTTTTCTCATACCATATGCAATAGGTCTACTATATTTGTTGTATGGAATGATTGTTAAGTGTACATGTCTAGCGGGCAGATGTCATGTGACCTTGACCTCATTTTCATGGTTCAGTGGTCAAAGTTAAGTTTTTGAGTTTTGGTCTTTTTATCTAATGCTATATGCCAAAGGTCAACGATATTTGGTGTATGGAAATATTTTATGATCTTTATGTCAGTCGAGCAGGTTTTATTTAACCGTGACCTCATTTTAACGGTTCATTGCACAGTGTTCAGTTTTTGTGTTTTGGTCTATTTTTCTTAAACTATAAGTAATGTGTCAACTATATATGTTGTATAGAAGCATTGTTAGCTGTACCTGTCTGCCTGGCATGGTTCATCTGACCTGGACCTCTTTTTCAAGGTTCATTGGTCTTTGTTTAGTTATCTTGGTTAATGTTAAGTTTATGTGACAGTTTTAATAAAGCTTAGCTTTATACTTAGGACTATCAACATAATATCAATGATTAGTATAGAAGGCGAGACATTTCAGCGTGTGCACTTTTGTTATTGTTTTACAGGCGTAACTACAGAAAGACATGGAACCTTAACCAGACAGAGCCTGTAGCTGGCAACTACTATCCAGTTAATAGTAGGATATTTATCAGGGTATGTCATGGTTTAAATAAGGGGTGGGATAGTCATGTGACAGAGCCTGTAGCTGGCAACTACTATCCAGTTAATAGTAGGATATTTATCAGGGTATGTCAGGGTTTAATTAAGGGGTGGGATAGTCATGTGACAGAGCCTGTAGCTAGCAACTACTATCCAGTTAATAGTAGGATATTTATCAGGGTATGTCAGGGTTTAATTAAGGGGTGGGATAGTCATGTGACAGAGCCTGTAGCTGGCAACTACTATCCTAGTAGGATATTTATCAGGGTATGTCATGGTTTAATTAAGGGGTGGGATAGTCATGTGACAGAGCCTGTAGCTGGCAACTACTATCCAGTTAATAGTAGGATATTTATCAGGGTATGTCAGGGTTTAATTAAGGGGTGGGATAGTCATGTGACAGAGCCTGTAGCTGGCAACTACTATCCAGTAAATAGTAGGATATACATTAGGGTATGTCATGGTTTTATTAAGGGGTGGGATAGTCATGTGACAGAGCCTGTAGCTGGTAACTACTATCCAGTTAATAGTAGGATATTCATCAGGGTATGTCAGGGTTTAATTAAGGGATGGGACAGTCATGTTATCACAGAACCTGTAGCTGGCAACTACTATCCAGTCAATAGTAGGATATTTATCAGGGTATGTCAGGATTTAATTAAGGGATGGGACACTCATATTATGACTCTGTAGCTAGCAACTACTATCCCATTAATAGAAGGATATTCATTAGGGAATGTCATGGTTTAATAAAAGGACGGGATGGTTAAGTTAAGGTGTGACAGTTGTTTAATGACAGAGACTGTAGCTGGCAACTACTATCCAGTCAATAGCAGGATATTTATCAGGGTATGTCATGGTTTTATTAAGGGGTGAGACAGCTGGAAACTAGTATTCCGTCAATAGTAGGATATTTATCAGGGTATGTCATGGTTTAATTAAAGGACAGGACACTCATGTTATGAATGAGTGTAGCTAGCAACTTCTATCCAGTTAATAGTAGGATATTTATCAGGGTAAGTCATGTTTAGTTAAAGGGTGGGACAGTCATTTAATGACAGAGCCTGTAGTTGAAACAAATATCCAGTCAACAACAGAATATTTATCAGGGTATGTCATGGTTTAAGTAAGGGATGGGACACTCCTGTAATGACAGAGCCTGTAGCTAAAAACAACTATTCAGTCAATAGCAGATATTTATCAGGTATGTCATGGTGGACAGCCATGTAATGACAGAGCCTGTAGCTGCAACTACTATCCAGTCATAGCAGATATTTATCAGGGTATGCCATGGGTGGGACAGACATGTAATGACAGAACCTTAACCAGACAGAGCCTGTAGCTGCAACTACTATCCAGTTAATAGTAGGATATTTATCAGGGTATGTCATGGTTTAAATAAGGGGTGGGATAGTCATGTGACAGAGCCTGTAGCTGGCAACTACTATCAAGTCAATAGTAGGATATTTATCAGAGTATGTCATGGTTTAATTAAGAGATGTGACAGTTGTGTAATGACTGGTATTTTTTGCAAATACCTCTCAAGAACATACTATATCTGTTTAATTACACCAAATGTTAACATTCAAAAACACTTTGATGATTGTGATGTTACACGTCCAGTCGGATAGAGTATTTTGGCAAATACCACGGCAGAGAGGTTAAAAAAGGCATATCCTTTTTGCATATTCCCCTGCAGCTTTAAAAAATGAACATTATTCATTTGATAACAGTAAATTGGTGAAAAATACACTGGCTATCAACCAAACAAAACCTAGGATTCTTACATAAGGTGTATGTAATTAATCTGGATATTGCAGTGTTTAATTGAGGGGTTTGACAATCATGTAGTGACTAATATAATCTGTAGCTGGCAACTTCTATCAAGTCAGTAGTATGATATTTATCAGGTTAAGTTTGGGTTTAATTAACTGTTGGGATAAGCATGTAAAGACAGATATAATATAGAGCTGGTAACTACTATATAGTCAATAGTAGTGTATTTATCTGAATTTGTCATGGTTTAATTCAGTGTTGGGATAGTTATGTAATGGCAGACATACTATGTAGCTGAAAACAACTATTCAGTCAATAGCAGGATATTTATCAGGGTGTGTCATGGTTTAATTCAGTGGTGGGATAAGCATGTATAAATGACAGACATACTCTGTAGTTGAAAACTACAATTCAGTCAGTAGTAGGATATTTATCAGTGTATGTCATATTTTTAATAAGGGGTTTGGCAGTAGTGTTAATGGTCGATTTTATTTTTGTAGGACCCAGCACCAAATGCCCAGTTTACAGTGTTAACAGACAGGTCACAAGGAGGTAGCAGTGTTAATGATGGACAAATAGAACTTATGGTAAATATCTTTGCACTTTGCAATTTTTTATACTAGAAGTATATTTTTCCACGGAATAATTTGAAGACAAAATCACAATTGTTTTTTTTTCCCACTAGGTAACCATATAAAATTTGAATAGTTTACAAAGCCTTTTAATACGCCTGATGACAGCTGAGAGTTAAATGGTGTTCTTTTACACGAGTTATACACTTATAATTATTTGTAACTTCATTCTTCCTTATAAGAACCTCAAGTTTAATTATTATAGATTTGTATGGTCATTTCTTAATTGTGTATTACAGGTACATAGACGTTTGTTACATGATGATAGTTTTGGGGTTGGTGAACCATTAAATGAAACTGGAGCTGACGGGAAAGGTCTGGTTGTAAGAGGTAAATGATCACACTCCTCCCCAATAATAGAGAGGTAATATATCAGTTTCCTTGTCACCAAGACCTATATCTATTTATGTTTATTTATTCTGGTATGAACTGAAATGAAACTGGTGCTAGCATGAGAGGTCAAATGATTAGAAACCACACTTGTATGATGTATGAAAGTGGTGTTGAAAGGCAGGGAGTGGCTGTTAGTATCAAACCCTTGAGAGTTTATACAATCTATCAATTGAAAATTTGCTTTGAACGTTTCTTAACATAAGTAAATGCAAGGAAGTATGTAAACTTTTGGCATGATAAAATTTCAGGTAAACATTACTTAGTGCTGGATACTATAAAGAACTCTGCTAGACAGCACAGATTGATTGGTTTATGGTTATACAGACAGCCTGTGATAATGTTAACTAATGTATCAATGGACAGAGAACAATGGTATACTCAGTTTAACACTCAGGTATACTAGTTTAACACACAGGTATACTCAGTTTAATACACAGGTATACTCATTTAATCACAGTATACTCATTAATACACAGGTATACTCAGTTTAAACACAGGAACTAGTTTAAACACAGGTTAACTCAGTTAATACACAGGTATACTCAGTTTAACACACAGGTATACTCAGTTTAACACTCAGGTATACTAGTTTAACACACAGGTATACTCAGTTTAATACACAGGTATACTCAGTTTAATACTACCAGTAACATATGTATACTCAGTTTGATTCACAGGTATAATCAGGTTTTGACATACACTATACTCAGTTTAACACACATGTATACTCAGTTTAATTCACATATCATTAGGTCACTATACACAATCAATTATACAACAAAATTTAATATAACTATACTCAGTTTAGATTACCTTATACACATTATATATACATTACAAATTTAATATAACTATACTCAGTTAATAAACTCTATACTCAGTTTGATATACACTTACCATTTAATATACACAATACTAGTTTAATATACACTATACTCAGTTTGAAGTATACTCTATACCAGTTTAATATACACCTATACTCAGTTTATATACACTATACTCTGTTAATATATTAAAACTATACCAGTTTATATACACTATACTCAGTTTAATATACACTATACTCAGTTTTATATACACTATACTCAGTTTAATATACACTATACTCAGTTAAATATAAACTATACTCAAATTATACACTGGTGTACAAAACATCACACAGAAAACTATAGACAACACAACAAAAAAAACACTAAAAACCTTGGTGTGATTTTATGTGCTCATGAATGTGTAAGTAGTTCCTGTTCCACCTGTGGCAACCATTGTAATTTGTACAAATTGGATGCCATGTCTCATTTGTGGAGGTAAAAAAAAATGAAAAAGGGTGGCATTGTGGCCTTGGCAATCACATATATTTCCAAAAATCTAGTACACAGTACCAGCTGCCAACAAACCCAACAAAATAAACATAAAAAGACATACTGGTATAACACAAGTTCAGTTTATGTGTACTAGATAAAATTGAGAATGGAAATGGGGAATGTGTCAAAGAGACAACAACCCGACCAAATAAAAAACAACAGCAGAGGGTCACCAACAGGTCTTCAATGTAGCGAGAAATTCCCGCACCCGGAGGCGTCCTTCAGCTGGCCCCTAAACAAATATATACTAGTCCAGTGATAATGAACGCCATACTAATTTCCAAATTGTACACAAGAAACTAAAATTAAAATAATACAAGACTAACAAAGGCCAGAGGCTCCTGACTTGGGACAGGCGCAAAAATGCAGCGGGGTTAAACATGTTTGTGAGATCTCAACCCTCCCCCTATACCTCTAACCAATGTAGTAAAGTAAACGCATAACAATACGCACATTAAAATTCAGTTCAAGAGAAATCCGAGTCTGATGTCAGAAGATGTAACCAAAGAAAATAAACAAAATGACAATAATACATAAATAACAACAGACTACTAGCAGTTAACTGACATGCCAGCTCCAGACTTCAATTAAACTGACTGAAAGATTATGATTTCATCATATGAACATCAGGCACAATCCTTCCCGTTAGGGGTTTAGTATCATACCATCATAACATATATGAGAAGAACATAACCCGTGAACTTGTTTTTAAAGTGATATTTGTAGACAGGCTGCCATCTTTATGATATGTATATAATTAACAGGTTTCTGGGCTGAGCACTTTACTTCCAGAGAATGTCCACATTTTAACACTAGAGATGATACCCCCAAATCCATTAACACCAATCAGTCTGAGGCAGGCTATAGTCAGATTGGAACATTTCTATGAGAATGGAGAAGATCAAGAAATGTCCAAGCCAGCAATTGTTGATCTGGTAAGTTGTCTGAGCTCAACCATATCCCTCCCCTCTATAAACCAACTTATTACCATGGGTCTGAATCTAGCTATAATAAATTGGAAATTAGATGAAATATCTAAAATAACCATCCCTTTGATGCCTATGATTGAAAACATGATTTATTCATTTATAAAATTTGAACTAGATTTCTGCATTTGTAACTACTCTAAGATGTTGGCGTCTTGTAGAAAACAAAGTCCTGGATCATTTTAGAAGAAATTAGGAATTCATTAATTTTGGAAATGTTTTTTTGTGAATTGTCTCCCTTTCCACAATTTGTAGATTTTATTTTTTGCACACCAAATGAGAGTGTTTGTGAATTTTGCACAAAGTTTTAAATTTTAAATGAAGATTTAAGTTGTGTTCCTCCAGATCCATAAAAAAACATATTGATATGATTTATATTTTTGGTTTCCCTATTACAGCTACTAATTAATTACTAATACTAAAATAATTTTTTTAGCAAATGTTTGCTTTCTTCAATATAACTGGAGCTGTTGAGATGACACTTGGAGCTAACATGATGCTGAAAGATTTAAATAGACTTCAGTGGAGGGTTATGCCAAGTGGAGGTATATATGTGTATCCTATAAGTCAACTTATAATTATAAAAAGTAGAATAACAAAACAGTATCAAACTCAACGGAAAACTCAAATCAGAAAGTTCCTTATCAAATGGCAAATCATAAGTGAATCAAACAAAACAGAAAGTTCCTTATCAAATGGCAAATCATAAGTGAATCAAACAAAACAGAAAGTTCCTTATCAACATGGCCAAATCACTAATGGTGAATCAAATCAACAAACAGAAAGTTCCTTATCAAATGGCAAAACTCAAAACAGAAAGTTCCTTATCAAATGGCAAAACTCAAAACAGAAAGTTCCTTATCAAATGGCAAAACTCAAAACAGAAAGTTCCTTATCAAATGGCAAATCATAAGTGAATCAAATAAATCAGAAAGTTCCTTATCAAATGGCAAAACTCAAACCCGAATCAAACAAATCAGAAAGTTCCTTATCAAATGGCAAATCATAAGTGAATCAAATAAATCAGAAAGTTTCTTATCAAATGGCAAAACAGAAAGTTCCTTATCAAATGGCAAATCATAAGTGAATCAAACAAATCAGAAAGTTCCTTATCAAATGGCAAATCATAAGTGAATAAAATAAATCAGAAAGTTCCTTATCAAATGGCAAAACAGAAAGTTCCTTATCAAATGGCAAATCATAATCGAATCAAATAAATCAGAAAGTTTCTCTTATCTAAATGGTCCAAATGCATAAGTAAATCAAACAAATCAGAAAGTTCCTTATCAAATGGCAAATCATAAGTGAATCAAACAAATCAGAAAGTTCATTATCAAATGGCAAATCATAAGTGAATCAAACAAATCAGAAAGTTCCTTATCAAATGGCAAATCATAAGTGAATCATATAAATGGAAATCAACAGATTTGGTACAGGCATTTCCTCATGTAGAAAATGGTGGATTAAACCTGGTTTTATAGCTAAACCTCTCTCTTGTATGACAGTAAAAACTTGCAAAACATACCTTTATAGACAAGAGAGTCCTTTTTTAACCCCAATATAAGTTGATTTAAATATCAAATTAAGGGTTATATTATGGCTTCCATTACAAAACATTTTAAAGAGATACAAATATTCTGAGGCTGCTTTTCTATATTAACATAATTTCTTTTGAATGGGATATTTTTTTTTTAAATAAAATTGAATATGTTTGATAATTGCACTAATAGATAATAAAGGTTCTTGTTCGTGTCGATGTAATCTAAGATGTATGTCTTTAGTGTACTCAGTTTAACATAAATATAATGATTTTAATACATCAATAGTATCAGTTACACAAGTGACAACTAATCCTAGGCTCATTAGATCGTCTAGTTAGTTTACACTTGACATTGTATACATATAACTTTATTTTACAGATGAGCCTACCATTCCATATGAGAGACAAATCTATAGAGAACTGAAACTTGATTCTAAGGGGAAATTACCACAGATAACTTTGAACCCAATGGAAATCAAAACATTTATCATAGACTTTAATGGTAATTATCTCTATACTAAATAAAGTATTCATACTCATGAATCCTTATGAACCCTATAGATATAGATATGTGCAATATAGCCTGTGATAATACTCTTTATATCAATAAATTATTTCATATTTGATCAGCTTTCATTATTTCATCCAGTCACTAGAAAGCAGTGATTAAACATCAATAATTAAAGCAGTAGAAAATAATGTGGATTTTGTTATTATAGAATTAAATGCATTTTTATACTCTTGGGAGAAAACTTGGATTCATATAGCAATGTAGCTCTGAATCTAATCAATGACTATTTATACTGGCAACATAAATAAAAAATACAATCAGTTTTATAAAAAATCTTTTTACTAGGAAGAACAGTATACTTGTAAAAAGGTTTGTGGGTGGCAAGCCCAAATTTCTTTAAATTAATTTGAAATGGATCAGGAATTAGTATTAAATAATGTTTGGTTCCCTTACTCACATGAAACCAGTCCCCTTTTTAGTTCACCTGGCACGAAGGGTCAGTGAGCTTTTCTCATCACTTGTCGCCCGTCGCCATTAACTTTTATAAAAATCTTCTCCTCTGAAACTACTGGGCCAAATTAAACCAAACTTGGCCACAATCATCATCATCACTGATCTTGTTTAAAAATGTGTCTGATGTCCAGGCCAACCAACCAAGATGGCCACCATGGTTAAAAATAGATTATAGGTGTAAAATGTAGATTTTGGCTTATATCTCTGAAACCAAAGCATTTACAACAAATCTGACATGGGCTAAAATTGTTTATCAGGTAAGATCTATCTGCCCTGAAATTTTCAGACCTATGTGTAAACTTGATGTTGGGTTGCTGCACCTGAATTGGTAATTTTAAGAATATTTTGCAGCTTTTTGTTATTATCTTGAATATTATTATAGATAGAGATTAACTGTTAACAGCAATAGTCCATTCAAAATAAGATTTAACCTTAAACTAATTACAACAGAAAATGTTTTAGTTCTAATCTATAGCATTATGCCCTTTATATACACAGTTTTTATATACAAAAGTCCCATAAAATCTAACTTGAGGAAAACTCAAAATCAGCATTTTTATTTTCCTATGGAAATTAACATTGAAAGGGGAGATAACTCTGCAAAAATGAGCCCTATTTTGGTCAGTTTTTGGTTGATTTTCTTGAAATTTATGTAAAGTACGATACTTTGATGGGGTTATAAGTTTGTATTTGACTAAATTATATAATCTTCTGCTCATGAATTGTACAAAACCGAAGTGTTATAGGTGGTTTTATTTTTTGTGTGCATTTTTCATTAAAGAAATTGCAAATTTGAAGCTTTGTGACCATTTTGAAAAAAATGATGTGAAAATTTGGTATTGTTTATATCTGTATATTATATTCTTTCAGCATCTTACTTGTCTAAAGGAACTTTAAACCACAAAAAGAACAATACATGCTTAATTATTTTTATCAAATTTGAGATTCTTAACATATACATGTTGCAAAACTCAATAAATGGTCAACTAATGAAGTACGAAATCTAGATTATAGCTTGATAAAAGATATGAAAACACTTTTAGAGTTGTTTGTGATACCCTAAAGACTGCTAAAAAATCAAGAATCAATACATTCTTATGAATGGAAACGGTAAAGTTATAATTTTGTATCAAATTTTTTTGATATTTCTGCCTTTTTTGCAAGAGTTATCTCCCTTTTCAATTCAAATCTCCATAGGAATTTTTAATAGTGATTTTTTTAGTCTTCCTCAAGTAAGATTTTATGGGACTTTTTTCTGTGTATATTTGGGGTATAATGCTAAAGATTACAACTTAAAAATCTTCTGTTGCAATTACTTTCAGGTTAGGGTCAAATTTATGCTAGATTGACTCGACTACAATTATGTACAGCAAAGTAAGAACTACAGGTAAGTTAACATGACCAAAATGGTCAGTTGACCCCTTAAGGAGTTATTGCCCTTTATTGTCAATTTATAACAATTTTCAAAATTTTTATAAATTTTTGTATAATTTTACAAAATATTTCCACTGCAACTTCTAGGCCAAGTTCATTATAGATAAAGATAATTGTAAGCAGCAAAAATATTCAGTAAAGTAAGATCTACAAACAATTTTTGTCATTAATCCATCTGTGTCCTTTATTTGATATGCCCATAGACTAAGGAGAGCAACACAGGCTCTTTAGAGCCTCTAGTTTTATTAGTTCTTAGGTCTACCACTGATAAACCTCATCAAACCAAAGTAAGCAACTATTGATTAACTCATTGTATTATATAGAATTAAATATCTTAGAATGGGATTATGACAAGATTGAGAAGCTAGAGACTGTAAACAGCTGGTGTCACTCAGCTAGGTCTATCTGCTTTCTTCAATAATGCCAACTTTCCAACATTATTGACTAGAATATAATTTGACTAAAATTCTCTTTTTTGTTATCTTATTATTATTTGTTATATTGCTGATCGTTTTCTGTATAGTTTTTTATGGCCCCGCAAAGAAGTTGTCGGTGCCATATAGTTTTACCCTTGTCCTTAATTCCGTAATTTCCAAATTCCGTCATTCCGTCATTCCGCAACAAACCATTATACAGAGTTTTTTTCTTAACGCCTTCAGATATTGGGCTGATTTTTTGTATGTGAGTTAACCATGATGAGTTATAGATCAAGTTAAAGTTTTGTTCCGCTCGGCTAATTTTTGCCGAAATTACAGGTTTTGGACTTTGATAAATTGTTGAAAATCACAGTTATACAGACTTTTTTAGATCACCTGGCCCAAAGGGCCAAGTGAGCTTTTCCCATCACTTGGTGTCCGCCGTAGTCGTTAACTTTTCCAAAAATCTTCTCCTCTGAAACTACTAGGCCAAATTTAACCAAACTTGGCTACAATCATCACTAGGGTATTTAGTTTTTAAAATGTGTCCTGTGACCCGGCCAACCAACCAAGATGGCCACCATGGCTTAAAATAGGTAAATGTAGATTTTGGCTTATAACTCTGAAACCAAAGCATTTAGAGCAAATCTGACATGGGGAGTAAATTGTTTATCAAGTCAATATCTATCTGCCCTGAAATTTTCAGATGAATTGGACAACTGTTTGTTGGGTTGCTGCCCCTGAATTAGTAATTTTAAGTAAATATTGCTGTTTTTTGGTTATTATCTTGAATATTATTATAGATATTGATAAACTGTAAACAGCAATAATGTTCAGCAAAGTAGGATCTATAAATAATTCACCATGACCAAAATGGTCAGTTGACCCCTTAAGGAGCTATTGCCCATTAAAGTCAATTTTTAACAATTTTCACTAATTTGTTAAATTTTTGTAAATTTTTACAAAATATTTTCCTCTGTATCTAAAGGGCCAAGTGTATTATAGATAGAGAAAATTGTAAGTACCGAGAATGTTCGGTAAAATAAGATCTACAAACACATCACCATCACCAAACACAATTTTGTCATCAATCAATCTGTGTCCTTTGTTAAATATGCACATAGACCAAGGTGAGCGACACAGGCTCTTTAGAGCCTCTAGTTCTAATCGCTTTCAGATATTGGGCTGATTTTTGGCATGTGAGTTAACCAAGATGAGTTACAGATCAAGTTTAAGTTTTGTTCCGCTCGGCTTATTTTTGCCGAAATTACAGGCTTTGGAATTTGATAAATTGTTGAAAATCACAAATATACAGACTTTTTTTCTAAATGCTTTCAGATATTGGTCTAAATTTTGGTATGTGAGTTACTCATGATGAGTTACAGATCAAGTTTAAGTTTCGTTCTGCTCTGCAAATTGTTACCAAAATCAGTAAAGTGTTAAAACTTTAAAAATTGTTGAAAATCACAGTTATATGGAATTTTCTTCTATACGCCTCCAGTTATGAGCTGATTTTTAATATGTGAGACTTCCATTATGTTTGTGTCCACATGTGTTATAGAAATTGCAGATTTTTCAAATTTTTGAGACGGGGCCATTTGTGTCACTTTAACACATCTAGTTTTATCTTCTGTAGCTTTTGCCCATTGAACAAAAAGATGGGATAATATCAATTGAAGGGTAATAACTCCTTAAAGAAAACAAGTGACAATTTCATCTATGCTAACCTATTTGCAGATCTTTTTGGTTTTTTATCAAAGTTTATATCAAACTATTACAAAATGCAAATTACCAAGAATTATTAAAATGTGTCATTCAATTTCTATCTATCCATAATAGTTTCAAAATAAAAGGCAAATTCATAAAATTATTCGAATTTGCAATTCAAGGGCTATAACTCCTGTGCGATTTTGGCAATTTTGTATCATATGTAGATCTGGTTTTGCTGCTCTATTTTGGCTATTTGTAAAGCTATCTTTCTAGTACATATTTCACTATGATAAGTAAACATGTTAAATATTTGTAAAAGTCGTCATTTAATAAAGGTCATTAACTCCATTAAGGTCTTTGATATTTATGAATATCGTATCAAACAATCATAATGGATTTTTATTGAAGATGTATACATACCAGTAAGGAACACCCGAGTATAGAATTATTATCATTTTAACTTCTCCAGTCTTGTAGGAAGACCCAGTCACGACAGGATGTCTGCTGGACAATGTAGGAAGACACACGACGAGTCTGACATGTGAAGACCAGTCACGACAGTGTCTGCTGGACAATTTATGTGAACATTTATTGTATTGATTATCCAGCTTTCAGTACCTTGCATCGTTCACTTTGTTTTCAGTTATCCCTTTTGAATCTCTAATAGTTCCCACAATACCTACCAAACTGATGTACTATGATATACTGGATGTAAGAGTACTGTTATTTACTTCTAGCTGTACAGATGATGGGAATTGTAGTCATTGGATATTTGAGTTATCTAGTAAACAGTATGTCAGTACTTTGATTATACCCAATATAACCTTTTTGTAAAAGATTATACGGCAACAAAAGGCCCCACCTCCCTGGTCAGTGGTTATTTAGTTTTCCATACCTCCTTAATTTTATATGGTTATCTGTTTTCCTGAATATGCATGAAATATTTGCCACTGGACGTTAAGCAACAATCAATCAATCATTGGGTTCCTCGATTATTCAGGTGATGACCACATACTTTTATGTTAGTTAAATCCTTGTAATTTTGAAACATTTTTTATCTATATCAGTTTTAATTGCTTTCGTGTAACAGTAGCTAAAATAACACATTGATTATTCCCTTGATAACATATCGGTGATTAACAATGGAGTTAATTGAGTAGATCGAATTAATTCATCAATAACGGATTCCAGATTACGGAATGTATACACGAAACAGACATAGCAAACAATAGCTCCCCTGGATATCAATTCAATGAGGTATATTAAATGTTTTCTTAAATTATTTACTACAATCTCTAGTAATTGACAGTATTAGTAAAAAAGTTAAAACGTCACAGGTATTTTGGAAGTATTTGGTCGTCAGGTATTAACTAATTTATAACAGGTAAACATGCTACACCTGTATAACCGACTCGATTGATTTGGTAATGACAATTCATTAGGTCACAAATTTGATTTAATTTACAATAGGAATTGTTTAACTGTCGTTTTATCAGATTGTAAAGTTAAAATGTAGACGGGATTTACACTACAAAAATATACTCTTTTTATGTGCCAAAGTTTTTGCCAGTAAATGTTAAAATGAAAACTGAAGCATATACCCCAAAAGTACTGGGTAACGGACAAGGAAAATGTGCCACAACAATATTAACTGAAGGTGGATATATTTACCCTATAGTGTCCTCGACGAGTTATAATGATAGGATTAAATCTGCTCCGTATACCTACGGACGTGGTGCAAGACCCATGCACAGAAGTACACTGACTATAACCAAACCACCGTGGAACTTACAAGAGGAGTATAAAACTACAACTAAACAGGTAAGTCTCAATTAGTCATAAGATGAGGATACCTTCGAAAAAAACAAGATATTAAGTACTTCCTCCACAAAGACTACTATATAGTACCGTGAACCTCCAGTACAAATGATCCACATTTCATTTTATTGTACCAATAACCTCCCAATGTAGCATTCACTTCTATCATAATATACCATAAACCTCCTGTTCAAATGATTCACGTTTTTGTTTCTCTTGCGACGAAAGTTGTTGAATGCTCTGACTCTGGCGTCGACAATTGTTAAGTTGTCTGTTATAAAAAAGAAGATATGATATGATTGCAAATGAGACAACTCTTGATCACAAGATACCAAATGATAGAAGTTAACAGCTTTTGGTCATCGCATGACCTTCAACAATGATCAAAGTCCATACCGCATAGTCTGCAATAAAAGGCACCGAAATAACAAAATTAAATTCAAACGAGAAAGTTAACGGTCTAATTGATGTACAAAAAAAATAACGAAAAAAACAATATGTAACACAGAAACAGACGACAACCACTGAATGACAGAAATGGGATAGGCACTTACATACATAATGTGGCGGGGTTACCATGTTTGCGGAACCCAACTCTCCCATCGCCTGGGCCCGGACAGTGGTGTAACAGTACAACATTTGAACGAACTAAAAAATCAGTCGAAAAAGCTGACAGCTAGTTCAAAACCAGTAACAACTAACAAAATTTTCATGCATCTAGGACTAAATTAATTTGATAGAAACTATTTGTGATAAATCAATACTGTTGTGTATGTAGTTGCATTGCTATCAGTTCATATAGGTTTGATGACTATTTCGAGGCCATGTGTCCAGTGGATTTGAATTAACTAGGAGTTTTAATGATAACTTTTTCTGCATTGATGAATTCTACGATATTTTTTATAAAGTTACATTACTGTCTGTACATCTCAGTTTGTCGAGCATTTATAGACCGCAATACCAACTAAATAACGGTCCAGTGACTAGATTAATAAACAATATTGCTGTACATCAGATTGGTTTTTTTTTTATGAATTGTATGCCAATAGGCGATACATATGTCTGTGTCAACAGTTTATTTAAAATGGCACCGTTAACATCATACTGTATGGTTCACTTTTTTTTCCTAATACTCCGTTAACCTCGTACTATGCGATTCACTTTTATTCTATGGATCCGTTCATCTGATCCACGTTTAATTCTATGGTGCATTCAACCTCTAACAGTGAACATTTATTCTATAGTACCGTTAACCTCCTTATGTATGATTAAAATTTCATTTTATAGAACCGTTAACCTTCCACTGTAAAATGATTCAAATTTCACTCTATAGTAACGTTAGTTTAAACATATTTATTTATAGTGGATTGGGAAACAAGTTTTGCAACTTATATTAATCCCTTTCCACTTTTGCGGGTGCGAGTAACGTTAACCTTCCACTGTAAAATTATTCAAATTTCATTCTATAGTACCGTTAACCCCCCACTGTAAAATGATTCAAATTTCATTCTATAGTACCGTTAACCTCCCACTGTAAAATGATTCAAATTTCATTCTATAGTACCGTTAACCCCCCACTGTAAAATGATTCAAATTTCATTTTATAGTACCGTTAACCTCCTTATGCATGATTCAAATTTCATTTTATAGTACCATTAACCTCCCACTGTAAAATGATTCAAATTTCATTCTATATTACCATTAACCTTCCACTGTAAAATGATTCAAATTTCATTCTATAGTACCGTTTAACCCCCCCACTGTAAAATGATTCAAATTTCATTCTATAGTACCGTTAACCTTCCACTGTAAAATGATTCAAATTTCATTCTATAGTACCGTTAACCTCCTTATGTATGATTCAAATTTCATTTTATAGAACCATTAACCTTCCACTGTAAAATGATTCAAATTTCATTCTATAGTACCGTTAACCCCCACTGTAAAATGATTCAAATTTCATTTTATAGTACCGTTAACCTCCTTATGCATGATTCAAATTTCATTTTATAGTACCATTAACCTCCCACTGTAAAATGATTCAAATTTCATTCTATATTACCATTAACCTTCCACTGTAAAATGATTCAAATTTCATTCTATAGTACCGTTTACCCCCCCACTGTAAAATGATTCAAATTTCATTCTATAGTACCGTTAACCTTCCACTGTAAAATGATTCAAAATTTCATTCTATAGTACCGTTAACCTCCTTATGTATGATTCAAATTTCATTTTATAGAACCATTAACCTTCCACTGTAAAATGATTCAAATTTCATTCTATAGTGCCGTTAACCTCCTTATGTATGATTCAAATTTCATTTTATAGAACCGCTAACCTCCCACTGTAAAATGATTCAAAATTCATTCTATAGTACCGATTACCTCCCACTGTAAAATGATTCAAATTTCACTCTATATTACCGTTAACCTCCCACTGTAAAATGATTAAAATTTCATTTTATAGTACCGTTAACCTCCCACTGTAAAATGATTCAAATTTCATTCTAAAGTACCGATTACCTCCCACTGAAAATGATTCAAATTTCACTCTATATTACCGTTAACCTCCCACTGTAAAATGATCAAATTTCATTCTATAGTACCGATTACCTCTCACTGTAAAATGATTCAAATTTCACTCTATAGTACCGTTAACCTCCCACTGTAAAATGATTCAAATTTCACTCTATATTACCGTTAACCTCCCACTGTAAAATGATTCAAATTTCATTCTATAGTACCGATTACCTCCCACTGTAAAATGATTCAAATTGCACTCTATAGTACCGTTAACCTCCCACTGTAAAATGATTCAAATTTCATTTTATAGTACCGTTAACCTCTTACTGTAAAATGATTCAAATTTCATTCTATAGTACCGATTACCTTCCACTGTAAAATGATTCAAATTTCACTCTATATTACCGTTAACCTCCCACTGTAAAATGATTCAAATTTCATTCTATAGTACCGATTACCTCCCACTGTAAAATGATTCAAATTTCACTCTATAGTACCGTTAACCTCCCACTGTAAAATGATTCAAATTTCATTCTATAGTACCGATTACCTCCCACTGTAAAATGATTCAAATTTCACTATATAGTACCGTTAACCTCCCACTGTAAAATGATTCAAATTTCATTTTATAGTACCGTTAACCTCCCACTGTAAATGATTTAAAGTTCATTCTATAGTGACGTTAACTTCATTCTATAGTGACGTTAACCTCCCACTGTAAAATGATTCAAATTTCATTCTATAGTGCCGTTAACCTCCCACTGTAAAATGGTTCAAATTTCATTCTTTTGTACCGTTAACCTCCTATGGTATTTATTTTTATCAACTTTGTATTTACTTGTATCATAGATCAAATTTATTCGTTCAGTGTATGTTCATTTGTGTTCCTACGTCTTTTTGTATAAGCCATTCCAATTGATATTTATAGTGTGTCTTTCTATGTTGTGATGTTACACTTAGGTTTAGATAAGGATAAATGTTTGGTACCATTAAAACGTTTAAACCCGCTGCATTTGTTTGCATTTGTCCTAAGTCAGGAATCTGATGTTCAGTAGTTGTCGTTTGTTGATGTAGTTCATAAGTGTTTCTCGTTTCTTGTTTTTATATAGATTAGACCAAGGATTTGTATAGTGACTGTCATGTCACTATACAAATCCTTGATTAGACGTTGATTTCCTCATTTGAATGGTTTACGCTAGTAATTTTTGGGGGCCATTTATACTTGCTGTTCGGTGACTACTGTGTGATTCAAGGCTCTCTGTTGTTTACACAATTAAACTGCCGTTATAAAAGCATTACTTCTTTTGCAAGACCCTTATGTTTATATCTCTTTCAAACATTGAGAATGATTATTGAATAGGGCGTCTAGGACCATACCATTTTGGTTATTTTGAATCATTCAGGAATCAGTAGCTTATTAGTCCCTCTAAAAATAGTATGTTTCTTTGCTTAAAAATGTTAAATCTAATTCCATGTACTGACTGCACAAAAAAATCACTTGTAAAGATCAAACACTTTTTTTTAGAGTGGCTGGGACATGAAATCATGGTTATTGTTGAAAAACGCCCATAAATCGAGATATATAAGTAAATTTGTCTTAATAGATATTAACCTGTATGTATGTATTTCAAGAGTTTCGTCATTTTTTTTTTATTTTCCGTTAATGTCATCAACTAACTGGACATTTGCATTTTCACACACAAAATACCATTGAAATACTGAAAGACACATTTATTATTTTTCAGTTACTATTATCCGATAAAGAAATTACGATTATCAAACAAGAAAAATTCCATAGAGTTACGATTATCATCCCGAATTATTCAACGGCAATTTTCAAAGCGCTTAGACAATTCCAGTGCACCGTTACGATTCAAATATGATGTTATGGTATGGAAAAACCTACAGCTGAGTAACTATTGACAAAAACATGCTACATTTGAGAAAATTGACAGTAAAGATTTTACCTATATCTGCCGTCGCCATATTGGGATAATCGTAATTCCAGATACAATTACTATCTTTTATATCAGTGACTGAGGCGATATTACCAGTTACGACTTTTTTAAGCTCGGGCGATATAGAGGGGATATTTTAATCAGAAAACAGTCTATTGTTGACCTCTAGAAGGGCGATATAGAGGGGATATTTTAATCAGAAAACAGTCTATTGTTGACCTCTAGAAGGGCGATAAAGAGGGGATATTTTAATCAGAAAACAGTCTATTGTTGACCTCTAGAAGGGCGATATAGAGGGGATATTTTAATCATAAAACAGTCTATTGTTGACCTCTCGGGCGATATAGAGGGGATATTTTAATCATAAAACAGTCTATTGTTGACCTCTCGGGCGATATAGAGGGGATATTTTAATCATAAAACAGTCTATTGTTGACCTCTCGGGCGATATAGAGGGGATATTTTTAGCATAAAGCAGTCTATTGTTGACCTCTAGAAGTATTGTTGACCTCTAGAAGTATTGTTTAGTTTGTGTCATGATTACGCCAAATCTCCTCTTTAACGTACAAAGGTGGGAAGATTGCCACAGGAAAAACTGTGTTAGCCCCCAAAGTGTCCAGTAAGGCTATCTGTAATACGTCTTGGCCGTTGTTTGTTGTTTGTCTATGCTTGCATCAAATTTCAAATTGGTTGCTGGTAGTTTCTGAGATCTGTTGTAAAGTGTAATACTTTGGGTAGTTACCCCCTTTTCCCCATTCATTTTATTAAATAATCTGTATAACTCTACGACTAACGTGATCTATAACCCATTAAAATAAGATAACATTCAATTAAACCGATTTCTATGATATCATTTAGATGTTAATGATTTTTCAACGTTAATGGTGAAATTTTATACGTTGTTGATTTCTTGCATTTAAAACCTTAAACCCATTATTGAATTCGATAAATTTAGTTTTGAAAAGTTTAATTACTTTTTTTTACCAAAACTACCTCTCATGAAATCACTGTCAAAATCTTCTTTAGCTAAGTAAATAGAATATAAAAGTATTAGAAAAATAAATAAAAATGAATCATCAAAAACACTGAAAAGAATATTTTAACATAGCTGTTGGTGTTTTAATCTCTTTCTGTGTACCCCCTTTCAGGATTACAAATAGAATATAACAACTCTGAAACATTAGGTCTCAGCGAGTAGGAAGAGATAATCGCGAATTCAATCCGTTTTCAGTTCTAATCTGAGTATGAAGACCATTGTTTGGAATTGATCGAATTAAGCGATGACGGTAAATACAAAATATACATTTAAATCATTTGTCACAATGTTGAATGACCGGATTAATAAATAATTTGTACTTGTGGTGTTTACTTTCCACATATAAATCAAACAAAAGACAAGTATATATCTCATATCAATATTTACATTAAGTCAATTAAATTCGAGTTGCCGTTTGAAAAATCCTTTAGAACGCTGAATCCCAGGACTATCTCATATTTTTTGTCATCCTTTCAGGATTTAAAAGTATACCTTTCCTTTTTATACTATACTAGAACACACCCGTGATATCACGGGTACGTGACTGAATTATAGTATATAACTATGCGCAAGCCTTATTTTAGTATTAGTATTGTCATCTGATAAAGTCATGCCGATTATAAGATACACAGTTTTTCTCTGCTTTCAAGTCTTTCTGTTTGAACCCGTCGAACTGAAACAATAACATTAATTATTTGGAAAACAAAAGGTCCTGAAATGGAGTATTTTTTAATCAACAGCATTGTCCTATATAAGTTATAAATACAGTTGAATTCTTTGCTTCGCTGTTTTACGTCATGCCCACTAACAAATTGAAAACTGTACCTATACGCCTTATTTTTAGTCCAGATTTTTAGCATTCGTATTGTTATCTTAGAAAGTATTACTAATTAAAATACTACAATAGGTAACAATTTGACAATTTAGTAGTGTCAACCCTGTGGTTATGACCCGTGTATATAGCATATTAATCCTGAAAACAACGTTTGGTGGTGCGCCTGTCAGATGCGGAACGTACAGATAAGGTAATAGGTAACAGGTGAATATACTATTGGTATCGGTAGCGGACTCGACCCGGAACTTCTTAATTATTGGCAATATTAATTACATGGAAAACAAAAGGGCCTGGAGTGGTGTAATTTTTAATCTACACCTTTGTACTATATTAGTTATATATAAAGTTGAATTCTGTGATTCGTCGTTTTTACGTGATGACGGCTAACAAATTGGACCTCGTAATTTTAGTATTATAGATTTTTTTCATGATGAAGTCGCACTAGCACTGACAGCAAGACATGGCGGAAGAACTTTGTCAGTCGACTTCTTGTTCTCGCACTAACACTGACAGCAAGACATGGCGGAAGTTGTCAGTCGACTTCTTGTTCTCGCACTAGCACTGACAGCAAGACATGGCGGAAATTGTCAGTCGACTTCTTGTTAGAGCTATACAATGCCCTATAGTTGCCTATCATGTTCAAAGTTATAATAGACAAATATAAAATTAAAAAGGCAAAAATGAGAAAAGATCTACAAATAAGTCAACATAGCCGAAATTGTCAGTTGACATCCACGAAGGAGTCATTGCCCTTGATTCCGACTATTATTCGTGTGTTGCTTATTATCTTGAAGAACACAAAAGATAAAAGACACTTTTAATAAAAAGGAAAACATGGTCAGCTAAACTAGATTTACATGGTCAGCTAAACTAGATTTACAAAATGATCAGCATAGATGAACATGATATAGGAGTTATTGCCCTTAAATAACGCATTTTACCCTCTTTTTTTTGGAGACGATAGAAGATAGAGATAAACGGTAAAACGATTTTTTTGTTATCCCCAATTCAAAATTAACCAAAAAAAGATTTTATTCATGAATCAGAATTTCCTTTGTTGAAGACGCACATATACCTAGCAGTGCGACACAGGCTCTTTAGAACCTCAACTTCAAAAAGTAACACTTTATATAGACCCACATGACCTCGTCATACATACATAAACGAGTTTGTAAAAGAAATATAAGTAAAACGCTTCACTCATTATAAAACTTAAATAATGCCATGTAACTAAAATATAAGTAAAACGCTTCAGTCCCCTTATAAAACGTCATGCCATTGTTACTATGCTATGAAGATGGTTATTTTTATCTTGACAAGGCAGTTTATGATCTCTTCAGAAATGAAGTGTTAGTTCAATATCATCGATAACTTAAGTCATCTCACACAGTTACACATTGATTTATTTTATAGACAAATTCTACATGTAGTTTGTAAGATAAAAAAAAATAGGATTATATGTTAATAATTAAAGTTCAAATATATGACTCGGCTGTCGGGTGGTTCAGGGGTTGACCTTTTAAATAGGACATATGTCTATTGTTTAAGATCGTTAATGAACTGTTGGTTGTCTATCGCTTATAATGCATGAATGAATAAATGAACTAAGGAAAGAGCAAGGAACAACTTGATAATTGATGAACGAACGAACGAACGTAAATGAACTAACGAACGTAAATGAACCAACGAACCCACAACGAACGAACGAACACCGAACCTACAAACAAACCAACGACCCAACCAACCAACAATTAACGAATCAATCGATCAATCAACCAGCTAGGTTTGTGCTATTTTTGTGTCTTTTTACACGTAGAACGATTGATTCTCGCTTTACAAATTATTTTATAAATGGTTTATGTTTCTGCATTTAATTTAAAATACAACATTTCTTATTGAATGTCCTCTATAGAGTCAATAGTTATATCAATTAGGACATTTAATATATCATTAAATCTCAATCAAAATAAATGGATAAATGCATATCAAAAGATATTCAATATGTCTAAATTGAGATGTTGCTAGGCTGTTTATCTGTTTTTATTGCACATGCAATTACCAATTTGATTCATGTTGTAATGAAATCACACTCTGCCATATTTCATATCAAACATATTTCTTCACAAAATAATAATATAATTCTCATATCATTCTCTTCAAAGCTCAATAACACCAAGTTTAACGACAGCAAAAGCGACTGAACCGCGAATTATTTCTACAAACAATAGCGAACGGTTTTTTGTCTCGCCTTAAAGGAATGTCACAGAAAGCGAGACACATGTTGTTTACTCAATGGTACATTCTTTCCTTAAATAGTTCAAACAAGTCTTTAAAATGAAACGTAACAACTTCATTGTTTATCATAGTATTTTGAAAAGGTGAGGAGTTATGAATATTACGAACAGATCTCTCGTCAACACATTTTTTGTTTGTAAATTGATTGATTGATTGTTGGTTGCTTAACGTCCAGTGGCAAATTATTCATGCATGTGCAGGACGGCGTGATTTATATGAATATATACCCGTATAATTCTGACCATGACAAGAAAAGCCTATGGTACAATCTTCTCGATTGGAATGCAGCACACAAACTTTCTCGTCAGAAGGAGAGATGGTCGTATTATTTGAAGTATAACCTGCTCTTATGTTTAGACATCGTGATAGAAAACTTTAATAAGTAAACCAATAATGGAAATTTACATATCACTTAAAAATTGATCCATGAATAGGTTTAGACGTGTTTATGTTTTTAACACATTTTAAACGTATTACAGATTAAATATATACCTTAATATTCATATTACTTTGGTAAAATACGGATTACAACAAATCGTTCTTAATCCTATCAAGGATATAAAATGGAAACCACGGAGGAGGTAAGACTTCTGCAAAACTGTATTCATTCTTTTATTAATTTTTAAGGTTACCCAATCTACCGTGATATTTTTCCACTCGGAAGGGTTCTTGTATGATGAATATTATAGAAACAATTCAATATCTTCCTTCGAAGGATTGTCATGTTTAAAATTCTGCTGATTCAAATTTATATTTTGTTCAAACTTTTAACAACAAAGTGGTGGTTGAAGATTAGCAGTATTAAAAAAGAATTATATCTTAATATTATTAGAAAATACTTAACAACTTGAAGACGATTCCATTAGATATCTTATATATTTGATAGTAATTGTTTTGTCGACACTATATGTAGCAGTTGAAAAAAATTACTGTAACCCTACATTATTCTTACATACCATCCTCCAGTCAGAAGATGCACTGAAAGCTCTCTGATAATATTTTGGGACTGAATTCTATTTGATAAATCATTTCAAATAAACTTCATGTCAAAATTTTTAAATATTACGACTGCGATCAGTCCGCATCTAACCAAAAAAAAAAAAAAGATTGACCATACGAACCTTCTGTGTGTGCCTGTCCCAAGGAAAGAGTCTGTAATTCATTGGTCGTTGTTTGATGCTGTGTATTACCATATTTGTTTTTCTTTCATGATTTTGTACATTTACCAGGCCGTTAGTATTCACGTTTGATTTGTTTTACATTTGTTATTTCGGGACCCTTTAAAGCTTACGCTGCGGTATGGGTTTTGCTCATTGTTGAAAGCCGTCCGGTGATCTATAGTTGTTAATTTCTGTGTCATTTCGTCTCTTGTGGAGAGTTATCTCATTGACAATCTTATCCCATCTTCTTATTTTTTATGAAGTAATATCAGGTTTAATCTAGATCTGTACATTTATGCCACAATGCTTCAGTAAGATATTTGTACTTTTTTCTTTCAGTATTTCAGCGGGAGTAAAAGTTTAAACCCAGTACGACGGCCACCTTTATGTCCGTCTATGCACCGTTCTCAGATAAAAATGTCCCATCCTTCAGATGATAAACGGGGCTGGGATACAGATTACACTGGTACCTACAGAGAGAAAGATATTGTACCTGTAAGTAATCGTCTAATCAAATAAATACCATGTGTGTGCGCTTGACACCCTTGTCCGGAATAAACATGACTATTTGCCACTGGACGTAAAGCAACTAACCATAAAGTACACGCTAGACCTTAAGTTTGGAATAAAAAAAGTCAAAAAAATTCATAGAATAAGTTCGAAGCAAGAGCAGCTAATTTTATGTTCGTCAATTTCTATAAAATGTTCAAAGCTTAATTTTAGAATAATTTTATTATTTATGGTCTTTGTGTCAAACAATTATCCATTAAGGTAATGAGTTATTTAAATTGATAAATTTTGAATTATCCGAACCTTTAGGTTAAAATCCCTCTAAGTGAAGTTGACCCTAAGTTCATTGTGTCCGTCATGTTCGCAGGGTTCGGTAACTTGCTTGTGGCTCACCAGTTGTCGCACTTAAACATTTCTGTTTTGGAAACAAGAACAAAGTTAAGAGATTGATAAAGAAAATGTGAGTCTCTTTAGGTTTAGGGAAGCGAAAATATTGTTACTGGTGGGTCAACGGGATATTGGCTATGTGTTTCTGGCCAACTGAATACACTTTCCAGGAGTTTCTTGGATGACCTAGACTTTACTTAGCTAGATCTCCTAGTTGTATAACAATGAACCATATCAAGATAATGAGTGGACTTCTTTCATTCGTATATCAATCTTTTGTCTCTTCCAGAATAATTGAAGACAACCACATATTGTCTTTGAGTGTCTATGTCTTATTGTCAAGGTGGGGTGAGGGAGAAACTTTTTGATAACCAATACACACGATGGTCAAAGGCTGTTAAGTTAACACTAAATAGGGCTTGTGCAACAATGGATATTGGGTAGTTCACTACGAGACTGTCACTCTTTTCATAAAAAAAAATTCGTACGAGTAAAAGACCCAGACTAGGTGAATAACTAAAACCCAAAACAAAAGTGACACCCCAATATAATAGATAAAAAGGTGTTATTTGTATTGTAAGTAGACAACTAAATGACGTAAAGGTCATCGTAGGCCTTCAACAATGAGCAAAACCAATACAGTATAGTAAGCTGTAAAAGGCTCCCATATGACAAAATTTAGAACAATTCATCCGAAAAAACCAACGGCCTATAATTATACAACTAATAATAGACGAAACAAACAACAGACAGTAATGTACCCCACTGAAATACAGGCTTTTGGTATATATAAAGATACCCCATTTACAGTTTCCCATTCACCGAAAATATTGCGTGTTTTGTAGCTCAGATAACATTGAGAATGGATAATTACTAAGTTTGACGAAAAGCATTCGCAAAACAGCTCCGATTAAAAGCACTCGCAACCCCTCTGATTAAAATTGACTAATTAGAAACTAATGTTTTGCCTAGGTCTGATGTCAGTGTAATGAATAAACAACGAGTTCGGTTTGTAAAATGATACCACCAAGGTCCGTGCTATAATTTTATCTTTTTATTTACATGTATTGAATTAAATGTTGTAAATCATGTACTAATATAACTGTGTATTTGTTCTGTGACTATAGACTGATCAATTACCGGTATGTATAATTTGTCTGGGACTTGTTTGTTGTAATGCAGGTTGTAAAGGAAACCATTTTATTTGCACACAGTTATTACATAATGTTAACGTACATTTAAGTAGTCATTTTATCGTCAATGTTCATTTATCACGCTCTAAAAATTTACAATATCGCTGTAATGTATTGTCGATATACAATACTGTTTTAAAATAGGTTCACTGTTAATAGGTTCACTTTAAATTTCATTTACATTTATTTCTTTTCATTTTTATGTCTGTTTTGTCGGTTGGCAAATGCAAGGTAAACTATATACAATAACTTTGTCTGAAGCTTAAAGTGAGTCTAAAATAAACTTGGTCAATATGCAGACACAAGAATAACTTCTACTAAGTAAATAGCGGAGAAACCTTTTTAAAATACCAGTAAGCGACGGCGCCGCTTTATGTTCACCAAAATTAGATAGATACTGGAAGATGTGGTGTGAGTGCCAATGAGACAACTCTCCATCCAAAAAACAATTTAAAAAAAGTAAACCATTAAAGGTCAATGTACGGCCTTCAATGTATGTGTGTGTCTGGTGGCAGATTAGGTCAGACATCAACCTATCAATTAATTTACCGTAAAAACTTTTCAACAAAACAAAAAATCATTCCAAATATCGAATAGGCTTGAATTAATAACAGCATTTAAACAGATTGTCAGGACAAGCATCGGTAAAGTTGATAAAAGAACATTGATGAATATTTACTGTTTGGTAGAGGGTTTAATCACAAGATGTTAGAAATATATTATTGGTGATAGAAAGTGGTAAGAGATGTCAACATCTTTGATATAAAATAAAAATAAAAAAGATATCTGTTTAATCGCTTAAAAAAGGTCGGACTCGAAAAACTATGAAACAAATAGAAATGAGACGAACAAAGGATCCAATCTAGAACAAAATAATTTATGGAAAAAAATTATGACACAAGAACCAACAAAGACAACTGAACTATGGGTTTGTGCCTTGGTGTGGTGTGCTTAAACAAATTTAAGAGCGCTCATCCCTCCTCCCAACCTTGGACAGCGGTGTAACCACACATCACAATAACAAATTGAAAACACAACAAGCAATTGACTTAACTCAACAAATCGGAAAGACGCACAAAAGCAACCGACATAAAAACAATAGACTCAAAGCCAACAACAACTTATAAATAAATCATATACTCCAATCAGTACGTGTACGTCAAACGGATTTAGTATAGACGTCGTAAACAGAGAAAAACTCACAACCTTAATTGTGCAAGGACAAAATATAAGTTGTCGGTATGGATAGGAAATGAATGAACAAATAATTTATTAAAGTGCAACCTGAATTGCCATTATATAATACATATGATATGAACATTGTTATTTTCAGCCAGCCTTATAGGCTTACGAAGCACTGTCATTTTAAAAAATTATTATACATGTATAGCTACATTTTATTTGATATAAAATATTAAGTTTTACAGTTTTTACGTCGTGTAGTTTTGTTAAAGTAAACATGTTTATATAACATCTTGTCTTATCCTTAAACAGTCTATGATAAAGTTTACCACCGTTTTCGGGTTGCTGGTTAACAGTTCTTTTAGTGTTTCTCCTGGTTATATATATTGCTATATATACATAGCAATATATATCTAGTTATGTTTTAAATTTCGAAAACAAAAACATTGTTTTTTGAAACACTCATAACATTCCTTTATTATATATCGATTTTGCTGTACAATATATTTGATTTACTTGAGAAAAAAAAATGTCAGTACCAATGAAAACAATATTTAGAGATTTTAATGATTATTTTTAATTGTTAACCTTTAAGAATATGTATATTTAAAGAATCACTGAGTTTATATGGATCCTATCTAAATTTACGGGCTCTATAAACTTCACTACAATTTACTTCAGTACATATCAATATAAATCCTCCAGCACATTAAAAGTATACCGGATTTCATCGTGAGACGTCACAACACATTTCATGTTCATTTACAATTAATTTCTTAAAATTTTAAGTTTCATTCCATTGAAATTGTGAATGTGATTTGCTTGAAACACTCACAGTTTACTTGTTTATTATATTACAGGCGAATAGACTTCACATGATATCACTGAGAAACAGAATCGACCAGACTGAGGGTGGAGATATGAAGAAAGTTGTCAAACCGGATCAGTCTCCACAGAGTTACTTCACACAATACAATAGGACACATAATAAATTAGGGAATCTGCTAGGGCCCGGTGTACCTAGAGGATATCCAATTAGAGAAAGTTATAATATACTCACAGGTTAGTTATAGGTCAAGGTTACCCCGAATATATCCAATCAGAGAGAATTATAATTTACTCACAGATTAGTTATTTGTCAAGGTTACCCCGAATATATCCAATCAGAGAAAGTTATAATATACTCACAGATTATAGTTATAGGTTAAGGTTACCCAGACTATATCAAATCGGAGAAAGTTATAATATACTCACAGGTTAGTTATAGGTCAAGGTTACCCCGAATATATCCAATCAGAGAGAATAATAATTTACTCACAGATTAGTTATTTGTCAAGGTTACCCCGAATATATTCAATCAGAGAAAGTTATAATATACTCACAGATCATATAGTTATAGGTCAAGGTTACCCAGAATATATCAAATCGGAGAAAGTTATAATATACTCACAGGTTAGTTATAGGTCAACGCTACTCAGAATTATTTTTTTCATTTTTAAAAATATCCTACATTGGTGATAGCTGATAAGTAGTTTCTACCCGTTCATAAAAATAAAAAGTTTTCTTACTTTTGTAGGGGAGGAGACAGGATTAGCATGGAAGGAAGACAATAAACGAACATCAGGAAACAGACATTTATATGACAGTCGGTGTACAGACAGATCTTATTCCATACTCTGTTGACTTATATGACAGTCGGTGTACAGGCAGATGTTATTCTATACTCTGTTGATTTATATGACAGTCGGTGTACAGATAGATCTTATTCCATACTTTGTTGATTCTGTTACGGCATTTATCTGTGTCAACTACGACATCAGATTACTAGCGAATCAAAATAAGTAAAGATACTGTCAATTACTCGTTTTATTTTGTGCAATTTAGATATTTATTACAATTGTGTCTGTACAGTTTATATATGAAATGGATGAACATTAATGTTTTGATATTAAAGCATAATAATGTACTAGCATTGTGTTGTGTTAGTCCTTCAATGTTAGACAAACAACACTCAACCAATCTCGACTTGGAACTTTGGTTGATACTGATAGTTTTCTCATTGGTAATCTTACCACATCGCCTTCTTTATGTTAATGAAAAACTATTGACCTTTATATCTTACATAGTTCTTCTTTATATTTCTTCATCTTCACCATTTGGAACTCTTGGTTTATAGCTTCCTTGTGAGCAAACCCTCTATCAAAAAAATCATGATAGGAAATACAAGCACGGGAATATCGTATCAATTGGGAGATATATACCCCGTATGCAGGTGCTGCTGGAATGTTGCTACTTAGAAATGGAAAGTTCACAAATGGAAAGCTGAAATCATCTCTTGTGTCGTCAAGTTTTGTTTTCAACCGACCCTCATTATCGATTTCTTGATGTAAGTCAAAATATGAGGCCGACTTAACTGTATCTGTTGTATCCCTTATCTCTAGTTCGATGGGATAGATGCGTTCCACATAGTCACCAAATTTTGAATTATTTAGTGAGAGAACATCATCTATATACCGGTAGCGGAAATTAAAGTTAAAGGATAGCGATAACTTCTTATCTTTCTTCCTAAGAAGTTCTTGTATGAATCAGCCTCATAATAATAAAGAAACAAGTCGACAAGAAGAGGGGCACAATTGGTTCCCATTGGAATGCCGACACTATGTTGAAAAATACGTCCTCTGAACGTAACAAATATGTTGTGAATCAAGAAAACAAGCATCTTGATAATGTCAGATTCAGAGAATATTTTGTTTGAACCTACTCCTTTTGGCACTTTACAGCTGAAGGGTAATATCTTTGATTAGCTTGCTTGCTAGCTGAACCGTGAAGTCATTATTAGGTAAGGTATACTATTTTCCTTTCGAAGTAGCCTAGTCCTACAGACAGATAGATTAGTTATCTGTAGACTAGTGTACTCTTAAAAGAGGGTAGTTTACCTAACCTAATAATATCTTCAAGGTTCAGCTAGCAAGCAAGCTAACCAAATATATCACCTTTACCTCCACTCTCAATACAATCGGCTGTAACCAAACTCCCATGTAATTGTTATCTTTAACTTAATCTTTATAAATATAATCCTAACTGTTTGTCAGTTTGACTGCCAAGTTCTATTCATAGCAGGGGTGTCCATTATAGTAAATCCTCGTTAGAGCAATCAAGGATCACAACCCCTGATACTGTAATAGAGCAACACAACATGTTATTAATGGGTGAATACATGGGAAGGTTATAAAGATCCTCCTCGCCTAGTGGCACTCATCTTGTTACACATTTCACGTAAAAAACAGTAATATGTCATATAAGTTAATGTCAGGAATGATGAAGGCAACGAGATTGTGGAAACAAGTCAACAACCAGATGTTCCGCAGGACGCAACTTTATACGACCACAGAGGTCGAACCCTGAACGGTTGGGGCAAGTATGGACACAACATTCAAGCTTGATACAGCTCTGAATTCGGATTGTGATTAAATAGTTGACACAGCATAGATTTCTGACACAGAATTGATATGGTCTAATAAACTTCATTTTTTTTGGCTTTTTGAGCAATTCACTTTGCTTTTGAATATCATAGTAAAGGGGCACTAGCTACGAGATATATACAAAATCTAAAGTATGATTTTTTTTGTTCAATTATAATGAAAGAAAATTAGCGGTTTAATAATTTACTTTTATCAGCTAAAATGGTTCATTTTTGTCAAATTAAGCTAATAAACATTTATAATGAATTATTCACTTGTAAGTGAATAATTCGACCTCATTAAAGGCTGTATTCATGTGAACTCCAATTTAACCCCATAGAAAGAGATAGAATAACGCATGCATTGCCTGTGTATGGTTTCATTTAAAGGAAAAGAATGTCAACATTGAAAGTGAGAGAAAGGTAAATAATTCGATTGATTAATTCGATCTACAAAAATCTTTCTTATAAAGGTAAAAACGACGGTAAACATAAACTTATAATTTATAAAACAAAATTTAACAGACATAAAAAATCCAAATGCACGAGTTGCTTAATCTATCTATATATATATATGTTTATGTTTACATCGCTTATATGGTCATAGAAGGTCAACTTGGTAATTAATTAGATGGCATCTTAGCTAAAATTCTTATGAAACGAAGCTACATCTTATTAAGGTGAATCGGGATTAAACGACTGCGCATAATTTCACGCATGAATTACAAAAGTATTTGTCGTAAATTAGATTAGAAATGTTAATTTAATCATTGTAGTTATATGACTAAAAGAATATTTTCGTTATTATCTGTTCTGTTACAGGGTCAAAATGACAATCCTCCCATTTTCACCATTTTCCCCGCCATAATTTGGGTTTTAAGATATTTTTTCCCATTATCAGTGACCTATGTTTTTTATTTGCTCATTCTTTGAAGCTATATTTCAGCTTTGGACCCTGAAATCTGACCAATTTGTTTTCACCACCCCTTTCCCTTATTCCAAAAATAATCTCAATTCAAATTTCTAACGGAGTTTGCAACAATAACTACTCATTTAAATACATCATAAAATATAAAATGACATACAGTCATGGTTAAAACTAACATTTAGCTCCTAATTTTTTTTTACAGCTAACCATCTCAAGACAGTCATCATTTCTGTATACATAATTTTCAAGCAGTGTAAGGGAGGTAATCAAACATATATATAACAATATTCTTTAAATGGAATTGGGATTGCCTCCCTTACACTGCTTTTAAATTGTCTAAACTGCCTTTTATCAGAAAAACCCTTGTTTTCCCCCTTTTTCTAAATGATTTGAGCTGTTACCCCCCATAACCATTCCTCTGTAGTATAGAAACTTGTGGTACAATTTAAGAGATATGCATACGCTTAAACACAAGTTCTTGACTGGAAACTACAAAAAAGGTTATTTGGGCGCCTTTTTTGGCTCCCAACTTGTTGAAACCCCCTTGGAGCAAGAACCCCAAAACTCAATTCCAGCCTTTCCTTTCTAGTTAGAAACCTTGTAGTATAATTTCAGAGAGATCCAAACACTTAAACACATGCTATTGTCTGTAAACTAGAAAAAATGTTTCTTTTTGGTCCCTTGTTCCTACATGTACGGGGAAATTAACCCCAAACTGAATCCTAGCCTTCCCTTTGTTATATGGAACCTTGTGGTACAATGTCAGAGAGATCCATACAGTTACACACAAGTTATTATCTGGAAACTAGAAAAATGCTTGTTTTCAGCCCTTTATTCTGAGACTGTTTGCTCCATAACCCTTAAAATAAATCCCAACCTTCTACTTATGGTATGAAACATTGTGGTACAATTTCAGAGCAATTAAAATACTTATACACAACTTATTGTCCTGAAACTAGATAAATGCTTGTTTTGGGCAACTTTGGGCCCCTAATTAATAAACCTTTGGGACCATAACCCCCAAAATCAATCCAAACCTTCCTTTTATGGTTACAAACATTGTGTTAAAATTTTATTGATTTCTAATTACTAATACTAAAGTTATTATCCGGAAACAATCTTTTTTAGACAACAATGACGTGATACCAATATATGACAAAAAAAAATTATAAATTTTTGCGTTCGTATAAAAATATGATGATGTCTGTAAAATTTTCAAAGACAACAACTGGTTAAATAGCTTCCTTTTATATTATTAAGAACTCCTGGTTCAATAGCTTCATTGCAAGTTGAAACACACATCTTCAGGAAATCCTGATATAAGATACAAGCCCTAAGTTATCTTATCTGGTAGATATAAACTCTATAAGCAGATGCTGCTGGAATATTTTGACATAGAAAGGTACTTGCACAGCTAACTATGTGAATATCCTTATCATTTTTAAAGTATAACTATTGAAAATAGCCCTGTGGGAAGGAATCGTCTACTCAGAAGTCTGTAAGTCAGTTTCTCTAATTTTTGTGCTATTTTCACATTTCCTGACCGGTGTGAGAAAAATATTTCTCCTCACTAGTGAAAAATCTGTTCTTGGCAAATGATTAGTCAAAATTTGATTATGATGTCTAAATGTTTTGTTTTCTTCTGAATTTTCCTATTGTGACGTCATGAAAAAAGGCAACCATGTCTGATGATGTCGCATATAAAGAACAGAAGTTTCTGAAAATCTTTGAAAAAGAAGGATAAAAATCATTAGAGAAACATATTCCTACACTATAACTCGTGTATTAAGATATTTCTCCACTCTCGACAGTAAAATTTTAGTTATTTAAAGAGCTCGGCAAGCCTCACGCTTTAAATAATAAAATTTAACTGTCTCGAGTAGAGAAATATCGTAATACACTTGTTGCAGGGTAGGAATCTTTATGGTTGTCATTTGTTGCTGTATATCACATTTGTTTGTCTTTTCCATAAATCAGTATGCTAGTTGTCTCCTATGAATTGTTTTAGATTTGTCATGTTAGGGTCTTTTATAGCTAGCTATGCAGTATGGGTTGTGCTCATGGTTGAAATCCAGACAATGACCTTCATTTCCTAAGGGAGCTACCATTTGATTTTTATGGGGGATATAGGATGAACTATTTGGTCCTGCATGTTTTTCATTTTTTGTTGCTTATCCAGCCTTTATGTTTTACTTAAAACTCCTGTCCTGGCTTTTTGTTTAAATTTCATCCTAGCCCATCCCCCTTCCCCCCCAAAAAAATTCATATGGCAGTTCCCTCACATCTGCATCATTTCATGGTCTAGTGGAAAGTTCAACTTGTCTCATTGACAATCTATTATCATATACCACATCTATATATTTTAATAACAATATTTTGAAGTTTTCAAGTATCTGTTTTCTTTTCCTAAGGACACACTTGTTAACAATCATAATTTAATGCCCATGTTTATGGAAAATGGCACAGTTTTTCCTTGTTATTCAATGTTATCAATGTTCTAAGAAAATGAAGTGACCAACATTTAATTATAGTAGACAGAAATGTACACCATACAAACACACCAAATATAGTTGAACTATTAGTAGACAGAAAATTACAGAACATTATCATTGACCAATGAACCATGACAATGAGGTCAAGGTCATAGTATACAAATATAATTGATATATTGCTTAAAATATCCATGAAGTAGACAAAACTTGAAATCTGCCAGTCCTATATGTACACCTTACAATCATTATACACTAAATATATTTGACCTAATGATAAAAGTATATGATAGGGGCTTGACTCGTAACTTTAACTATCACTGATTCACGAAATGAGATCATGTGAACTGTTCCTAATGAACATGTAGATGTTGTGATGGATTGATTCATTAAATGGCGTTTAATGGCACTTTCAACACTATTGTGCTATGTTGACATATTAATAGTAAGTTTTTAAGTGGTGGATGAAACCAGAGAACCCTTGCTTTTAGTATGAAACCGCCTTTCTAGCAAATTAGATTGGAGTTGAATGCACTTGACAAAACACATTTTTTTCAAGCAGTCACTGAACCATGAAAATGAGATCAAGCTCAAGGCCAATGAACATATGATTGACAGAAACTTCCTAACATAAGGCATCGTATATAAGGTATGAAGCATCCAGGTCTGTAAATTTCATTGCAGGCGAGACAAAAATTGTCTGATTGCTGATATAAATAAAACGCAATTTCACCCAACACCTTTATTAACTAAAGCAGTTATATACAGCTACAAGATTAAACAAATACATTGGTTATTAAAAAAAATCACTTCTATTTTTTTCCCTCCTTTTTTGGGAGAGTTTTTTTTTAATGGAATTTGAGTTCACACATATATGACTTGCTAACAATTCAAGAGGAAAGGGGAAGATGTTTTTTTACAGAATTTAAGATATAAAATGCTAAACAATACAGGCAGAAAAATTTGTCTTGGTTAGATATACAATAATAGGAAACACTCTTTAATTTGAAGGAAATTAAAAATTATCCAAAATCAAAATCATAAACAATAAACACTCTAAGGGGGATTGACAATAATTATACTGATCATGGGAATTAAACCTTTAAATGTATGACTTTACAAAACTTCAAATTAGTTACAATGGAATCTCTTCTAAATAATGTTCATTATAAGGACTACCAAGCATTAACATCTAAACGTGATTCTTGTATAGAAATGACCATATATGGAAGTGAAGGTGGTTCTTTTGGAGTTATATCATCAATAGTGTTCACTGAAAATCACAATGACACAGGTGTCCTTGACCTTCAAATATGCTAATGCATAAAAAGTTCTGCTTTAGAAATTCCTATAGTGAGATGTGCACAATTATATAGGAAAGATCATTTACAAAGAATAAAATATAATAGTTAGAATTAATACAACATTGAGAATATACTAGAAAGTTTGGTAATATGGTATGACTGTTAAGTTTCTTGTGTAACTTTTATATCTACAATGTTCTAATTAGAATCAAGTTATATAATAGATTCATAATGACAGCTTATAAATAAATACATCATCATTTACTGACAACTTTATAGAACATTCATCTTTCTGAAACAATGGGGTACAGTCGTGTACAAAGTCTGATTGCTGCAATCATCTGTCAAATCTCATTACCATCAACTTAATACCAAGTGTTAATATTAATGTGATGAGAAATAGAGGCTTTTCACCGTTAAGTTCAACCTACACCAGACTTTGTCTCTCTAACCTCGCCAGAACTCAACCATTATTTCTTATCCCTATACAAATATTAATTGATCCTAGTGTGGGCCATCCTTGTAATGTTGTTTTACATCAACAAACTTCTAATTGTTTCTCCTTCTGTTGGTATGTAAATCGTTTGAACTTAGTTGGGCTATGTCAAACTTTACATGACAATGGACACCCACGTTACAATTATTTAATGCCCATTAGACGTTGGTTACAAAATAAAAACAATACAGCATATGGTTACAACATAAATAAAATCCTACCGTCTCAGGTAACAAAATTATCATCATAAAAATAAATCATTTCTGTAAGCTCCTACATTTTCAGTATGATGAACAAAAATCAGAAATTAAATCTTTTGTTTAAAATGAAGGAAATTACAGATGAATAAAACATATTTACAAATCTACAGAATGCTGGACTTCTGACCGAGCATTTAATGTTGGTTATCAAGGAATATATATACTGTTGGTCTTGTATATGTAATATACAATAATCAAACAATACTGGCACACACATTTCTTAACAGCCAGCAACCATATATTAGAAAAACATTACAAAAATCTTTTCAGCCTAGCTAAAACCTTCACAAACTTAAATCTCTGAAGTGGTTTTACTCAAAAATTCAACAAAGGTAAACCTTCAAACATTTTCACTTTAGTAAGGTTTATTTCAGAGAGTTTAAATCTCTTAAGATAATTGGACTTATATAAATTCAGTTAAACCTCTGAACATTTAAAACCTGGCTATTAGAATGAATAAAAGATATGATTTTTTTATTCAAAATTCTTAAAAGATATCTGATTTTTTATTCAAAATCCTAGTGATGTCATTGTTATTAATATGAATGTCCTTATAAATGCTTCAATTAACTTTGCTTAACAAAAATTAAAATAATAAAATAAAAATACAATCAAATTGTATATTTGAAATTTCTAATTCTTTTTTATATTTTGCATTGGTGATTTACCAAATTTTCCCAAATTATTACTTAAAAAGGTTTAGATAAAATCATATGAGAATATACACCAGTTTATTTTGTGTCTGATGTTTCACCGTGTAAAACATTGTAGCTCTAAATCTACTGAGAATCTACTGTTCAATCTTTGTATGTAAAAATTGGCTAAAGAAGACTCCCGTAAGATATTAAAAAGGGTAAAAATTACTATGGTGCATAACGAAAAGTAAATGTGTGTAAAACCTTAATTGAATTAATCACTAAAATCATTTGGACAAATAATGTTTGATTAAAGATGTTACAAAATTCCTTTTCTCACAAAATATCTCACTGTTTTTTTAATAAACATATAAATAGTTTTTTCTCCATTATGTCGACTGAAAAGCATGAACTAACTCTCATTTAAACAGACCCATCGGGCGGGCCCTGAGATTTCAGCTTTTCTATGTTGATGGAACACGCTCTCTTCACCTGCGTTAACGCTGGACTCTGTGAGAGGTTACGAGGACTTTTAACCGTTGATATCTCTGTTACAGATTCATACCCATGGTGTCCATCCTTCATAGAGGACTGCTAAGTTGTCGAGATTTGTGGCGTCTTTTATAATGAAATCCACCTGCACAGAAAAAATATAGGTTTAGAAATAGTCATTACAACTTAGGGATAATAACATCTGATATGAATGTTGTAACTTCAGGCAAAAATCAATTTATTAATGGAAACCTTAAATTCAGTGGTTTTCTAAATGAGAAAAGAGATAAAACCACAAATAATCAAACAAAAAAAATATCAATTTCAACATTTTTTGAAAGTTCTAAATCTATAATATAATGTTAGAACTGATGATACTTTGAATAATTAATTTTCTTGTCAGTTTTTCACTCTTGTATGAGTATTAATGTATACAGTTACTCCAAAGTATATTTGTAAATAAGTTAATCTTACCTGTTCAGCAACAGTAAATCTTTTGTTTGGGTCCGGATCTCGACCATCCAGTTTCATTTTTACTCTTCTCCAAACACTGACAGCATAGGAATTTCTTTCTTGAATGGCTACAATAATTAATCATAAAAGACAAATAAAATGGATGGCTACAATCATTAAATAATCATAATCATCAGATAACAAAATCTTTCCCAGAATCAAGATTAAATATAAAATTGTGATGAAACTATGTGATTTTTGAACAGTGTTCTTTTTACAGTGCTCAATATTATTCAATAACTTTATAATATTTTCGAAAAAATATGCAATCATCAAAAAAGATCAACTATAAAATCATGTGTAACTTTTGATTGGACTACAAAATCATGTGTACATTTTGATAAGACTACAAAATCATTAGAAAAATTTAGTAACTTATTTCTATTCTTTCCAATATATATTCTTTACTTGTTTTCTCAGTTTGTCTATAAATTGTACCAAATCAACTTCTATTCTTTTGCATCCAATAAAGCTCACACACAAACCTCTAACAGATATACCATTTAGAACTTTGTTGACACATAACAATGTCTTGCCTGCTGCAATAATTAAATTATCATACAGTTGCTCAACATGAAGTCTGTTATTATAGTAGTTTTACTTGAGGGAATGGTTTAACAATAAGGAGGACAAACCAACAGTTAACTTCAGATTACTGACCTTTTCCTGTTCTAGGATCTCTGGTAACTTTATCTGTTCTCTTTGTACTGGATCCTGAAAATATTATTCAATTTATTAGTCAGAAGACAAAGCCATCTCATCTTTTGGTAAATTTGTGTTTTTACAGCATTTAACAGTAACTGTCTCTCATGTTGGAGTCATGGAAAAATAGGAATAATTCATTTCTTTAATCTCTGGTCTGCATTAGAGTTCAAACGAAGTATACAAATTATCCATTACTGTACAAATCATTCACAAAATATCTCTTAACAGAATAGGTAAAGTTTATTGTGCACTTATCCTTTTGCTACAACTTTTTATCAATTTTAGTGTTTTGATACTCATATACAAGGGATTCTAATATGACGTGGTTCTTTCGCTTTGTGAATAAACCTATGCTCTAAATCCAATAAAATTTGTTTGCACATGCTTATATTGACTACTGCAGAATAGTGAATTTTATCAAATTGGCATGCATTTAATATATTTTATTAACTTAAAACAGGTCAAAACTATTAAATGATGCACATGTTTTTACTGATTCATTTATTATGAATGTAATGTGTTGCAATTCGAAATTGACGTATTTGACCTAGATACGACAACCGTTCATGCTGGCTGTTCAAAACTCAGCCCTTTGAAAATGATATTGCCAGTTGTTTGCTTGTTTACAAACAAAAACGGGAGGTTCATGGAAGAGCCTACACTAAGGCAGTACACTTATACACATTAGACATAGAAATTACCTTAACTGTCCTAATCAGAATCGAAATAATTGATGCAAGCTATTCTTTATTGTAGTTTTAACATGGGTAGGCATTAAATTTGTGTCATTTAAGCCCTCACTGCTGGGCAAAAATAATAACGAATATAATGCCTACCCATGTTAAAACTACAATTAAATATAGCTTGCATCAATTATTTCTTAAATAAACCAATGGCTTATAAAATCATTCTCTCAGCAATTAAACCTATCTGTAAAATGCCTTTCAAATCTCTATGAACAGGGTTCACTATGAGATAGGTTTAATCACCAGAAATTTTAGCTAGCAATCCTGGGTGAGAGTTTCCTGGCGGAGTGAAGTCTCTAGGATTACTGGATTTTCTTACTGAATGAGTAGGGTTGACTATGAATTGGATGTACTTATGTACAAGGTTCACTATGAGATAGATTAACTCACCAGAAATTTTAGCCAGCAATCCGGGGTGAGGACTTCCTGGTGGAGTGGAGTCTCTAGGATTACTTGATTTTCTTACTGGACTCAGTAGGTCTTTTGTTGATGGCCTTTTTAAGGTCACTGGAAAAAAACCCAAATTTCAATATCAATTTTCTACCTTTTCACAAGAGATCAACCTTTGAAAACTTTATACTTTTATGGGAAAATTATAGTTCAATACAATGACAAAAACATGGCCTTTGTATTCATTAATGCTTTATCTTCTTAGGTTGAAATATTTAACAATTCATTTTATGTAGTTGACTCATATACAAATAGTTTATGAATAAATGTTCTAAAGAAAGAAGCTTACAACTACATAAGACCCACCTATAGTAAAATTTAAAGTAAAACATATTGGGTTTGTAATGGTAGCATACTACTACATAAGACCCACCTATAGTAAAATTTAGAGTAAAATATATTGGGTTTGTAATGGTAGCAAACCACTACATAAGACCCACCTATAGTAAAATTTAGAGTAAAATATATTGGATTTGTAATGGTAGCATACCACTACATAAGACCCACCTTTAGTAAAATTTAAAGTAAAACATATTGGGTTTGTAATAGTAGAATATCACCACCCTCCAAGGTTATGTAGAGGATAACTTTATGAACCCTTATTCATCAAATTATGAATATCTGACTGATTTAATCTCCCACCCTGGGGTAGTTCATACCTGCAGTAAAATTCTGTATTTCTGACTGATCTAGTCCATCACCCTGAGGTAGCAATGGTGGAGCTAAGTTGACTAAATCATCATATATCCTGTAAAAATAAAATAAATTAAGATATGAGTAAGTGTCTAGTGGCACAATGCCCTGCTTCAACTATCTCATTTCCTTGTTGGTGGAAAGAACTTTGAAATCAGGGTCAAAACAATTATTTTGACATGTATATTAGAATGTTTGCTTCATTTTGAACATTCATATTAAGTTTCATCTTCTTGCTATTAAAACTACCTTAAAATGAAACTTTGACCTGATTAGGAATGGGAAATATAGACCAGATACATAATTTCCATCATAGGAGGGGCATGAAATGACCTGATTTGGAATGGGAAATATAGACCAGATACATAATTTCCATCATAGGAGGGGCATGAAATGACCTGATTAGGAATGGGAAATATAGACCAGATACATAATTTCCATCATAGGAGGGGCATGAAATGACCTGATTAGGAATGGGAAATATAGACCAGATACATAATTTCCATCATAGGTGGGGCATGAAATGACCTGATTAGGAATGGGAAATATAGACCAGATACATAATTCCCATCATAGGAGGGGCATGAAATGACCTGATTAGGAATGGGAAATATAGACCAGATACATAATTCCCATCATAGGAGGGCATGAAATGAGCTGTGTTGGATAGAAATTGACTTGATTCAAATAAATATCAAAATATCTGTTAAATAATTTTGGTTTGACAAAATCTCTATGTAAAGTCTGCATCTGTTTGAAAATTGATGCAATATACAAATACCCACAAATCAGACCAGCATCCATCTTTAATTTCGTATTTCAATTTCACAAAATCAATCAAAGTATTAGCAATGTACATGTATATGTGCAATTGCATAAGGTTGATTTCTATTCCTGGGCTTAAAAATATGAAATCCTGAGGTCCCGAAATTCAAAAAAGGAATTCCCGGATCCTGAAATCCTGAGCTTAAAAACACCAGATCCCGGAGTCCGGATAAAGGTCCTATCCCCCCTCATTATACACTTTGAAACCAAAAATATCTACAGGCATTACTTATGAAAGTCAGGAAAAATATTGCCAATCAGAATTACTTAAGAAAGCTTGATTTTTGTCGAGCCAATGAGGTCGAGTGGTCTAGCATGCCAGGCATAGTGCAAGGCTATTTGGTGCCACAATATCTTAGTAGCATCAGATCACTGCCAGGGAATAAACAAAAAAATTGCAGAAGCAAATTAACAAATTTAACATTGTCAGGCTCTTATTTAGACTAATAATATATATATAACTTCATGCTTTATATACCATGTACCGTTAAGGCATTAAGTTATATACATGGATATACCTTCTTTTAGATACAATGTAATACTTACAGAGTTATTTGTCCAATGAGAGAGTCCACCATATCATCTGCCTCTGCCATTCCATCCTTTGTGATATCTTCAGTTGTTACTATTTTTAAGGCAGTGGTAAAATTTTCAGAAAAGTTTTTATAAGTATTGAGATAGTCCTTTACAACAGTGGTTGTACTGTAACCTTCTTCTAAACCAAGCTCTTCTTGCTATAAAAGAAAATAGAGTTCTCTTGATAAATACCAGAAAGATCCCTTCTAGAGCCTACAAATAAGTACAGAAAGGTCCCCTCTGAAGCCTACTTATAAGTACAGAAAGGTCCCCTCTGAAGCCTTCAAATAAGTACAGAAAGGTCCCCTCTGAAGCCTACTTATAAGTACAGAAAGGTCCACTCTGAAGCCTACACATAAGTACAGAAATATCCCCTCTGTAGCCTTTCTTATAATTACAGAAAGATCAATTCTGGAGCCTACAAGATTCTCTGCAGCCTTTTATTAAGTACAGAAAGACCCCCTCTGAAGCCTACAAACAAGTCCAGAAAGATCCCATTTTGACCCTAATAAGCACAGAAAGATCCCTTCTGGAGTGTACTAATACATGCAGAAAGATTCTCTCTGAGACCTATAAATAAGTCCAGAAAGATCCCAATTTGAGCCTAATAAGTCCAGAAAGATCCCAACTGGAGCCTACTAAGTACAGAAAGCCCCCTCTGTAACAATATGCATACTGTGGATTCATTATTATTCGTTGGATAGCAATTTTTTGTGGGTTTTGTAGGTACAGGTTAACCACGAATTCAAATGTTCAACGAATATCATTTTTTCAATAGGCTTAGTATACAGAGATTGGCAAAACTGTGATATCAAATATCCATGAATATGCAAGTTTTCAGAAAATTGATACCCACGAAAATAAATGAATCCACAGTACATTTGTAATTTAAAATATTTTTTTTTCAGCATACACTCATTTGGAAATTAGTATGGCGTTCATTATCACTGAACTAGTATATATTTGTTTAGGGGCCAGTTGAAGGACGCCTCCGGGTGCGGGAATTTCTCGCTACATTGAAGACCTGTTGGTGACCTTCTGCTGTTGTTTTTTTCTATGGTCGGGTTGTTGTCTCTTTGGCACATTCCCCATTTCCATTCTCAATTTTACTCATTAAATTCATGGGCAAAAGTAATTAGTCAGTCGGGTCTGAAATGGTCATATGGCCAAACTCATTAGTAATAGTTATATATATTGTTTACTATACCTTTGCCATGGATTTGAGGACAGTTCTAATTTCTGACATCAGTTTATGATGATTTGTCAGGATATTTTTGATAGTTGTCACTTCTGTCTTAGTAGCATCCTACAAATTAAAAAAAGTTTTTAAGATTTACACAAGTTGAATATTATTAATATATTAATAAACAGCTTGGCCATGAGCGCATAATACGCCCATCGTCTTGTGTGGAAGTTGTATGCAATAATCAATAATAGTTTCTGAGAAAGTTTTAAGCAATAACCATATATTGTTTTTGAGATACGGCAGGACATGTGAACCCCCACCCCCCTCTCTCTTTTTTTTTTTACAAAAAACTAAATATCACTAAAATAAAATTTGAATCAAAACCAAAAAGCATACAGTTCTTTAGATTAATTTTTAAAACTATCCAGGGGCGTAGCTAGAATAAAACGATGTGGAAGCAACTATTGCCGAGCTGAGCGAGGCGAAAAATTTTTGGGACCCTTTTATGCAGAAAAATGTTTTTTTTTCGGTTTTCGGTTATCATGGTCATAGGACGGTTAAAAGAGGGGCTACATGTAGATAAAAATTTATGAACGTTAAACTATTAATAAATCACACATATTTGTGATACAGAATTTACTCAAAATTGTCCAAAATCTGCTCTTCGGGTCTTGGCAGAAACAAACTTCTCTATTACTTTGTCAATATTCACACTGAAATCCCGATGAATATGCAGTAATACTATGTAACTGTCGGTGTTCATTGTTGATCGTACATTTGTTTTCAATAAAATACGTAGTACTGTGACTAATAAATCTCCAGCATGGCATGGTAGCACTCGCGAGATGTTATAAACCAGCGTACGTGTTCGGCATCGAGAGACCTCCCAATTGAATTCGTCAAAATTACATGCCTGGTCAGTTTCAAATGTCTCAGACAATATTGAGATTTGTTCGTTTGTAATATAACCTACAACGCGATGAAGCAGATTCAGCGCAAAAAAGAGATTTTCTGATAATACTTGACGCGACTCCACTCTCCAGTTCCCTTATCATATGGTCAACAAACTCAAAAATAATGAGACTTTCCAATACTGTTTTGGCGTTGTTGCAGGGTGATTGGCTCCGGTAGTCTGTTGACCACATCGCCTCGGCATATTTTTAACGATATCGAAGGGATCTGATAATTCTAATGCCATTGGTACATCTCATTCAAAACTGATGAACTGTACACTGTAAAATGTGCTTCAAACCTACATGTCTTAGACTGAGTATTACAAATTCAAATATTGTAAAAGATACAAGTTACCTTCCGATGTTGGCATAATCTCAAAAAAAATAATTTTGAAACCAAATGTCGTCATTTAATGATATTTTTATCAATTAAAAAAGTGACAACATAGGTGTTTCCTTTAACATTCAATTTATAAATTTTTATTTTGCCATTTCTTTCTTGCATGCCGAATCAATGTGCACGCAACTGCGTGTTAGCGTATAGGGAGCTACGATATTTTTCTGCATGACTCGAACATCTTCATCAACACTTTTAACTAGGTTGTCAAACTAATATCCGGGATAGACAGAACAGACACCAACAGTCTCCGAACGTTAGATAATACATCACGCTGTCCGATTCCGATTGACCAACTCGTCTCTCTCTCTTCTGTTTTTTTTTTTTTTGTTTTTTTTTGTTTTTTTTGTGAAAACGACGTGGATGCACGTGCTGTCGTGCCTCCGGGTAGCTACGCCCCTGCTATCACCAAAAAGTATACAGATCTTTTCGATTAATACATAAAAGAAGTGTTTAAAGTTTTAAGCAATAATCATTGTTAAAATTTGGATAAGACGTTCTCAAGTTACGGTGCGACATGTTTACGCCGGACAGACAGACGGAGGGACATTTGTTTACCATAATACGTATAAAATTTTGACGGGCGTATAAAAAACAATTTTTCAGTAAACACATGAAGGTCTTGCCAAATCAATTTTCAAAGATATTGATAAGGTACGTCAAGTTAAATCAAAGCTACTATTGGTGTCCAATGATAGGTTTGTACTTACTGTTTAAAAAAATAATGTTTTCTATATACTTTTGTCTAAAATAAGGTAGATAATTTGTTACTTCTGGTTTAGAAAATGTCACTGCGAGCCTTCTAAGATAATTTTATTCACATATTAAGAATGGTTTTATATATTTTTGTCTGAAAAAGGTGATAATTTTGAACTTCAGGTTTAGAAAATGTCACTTCCAGTCTGATATAATAGCTGTATATACACAGATTCCAAAAATATAATGGTTTACATATGCTTTCCCTATAATAAGGGAGGAAATAAGCTCCTGACGATTTATTGATGGTCACATCCGTTCTAAATTATGATAGGTTTATATATCCTTTTTAAAAAATGCATGGTTTCTATGTACTTTTCCATGATACCATAGATATATGTACTTTTCCATGATACCATAGATATATGTACTTTTCCATGATACCATAGATATATGTTCTTTTCCATGATACCATAGATATATGTACTTTTCCATGATACCATAGATATATGTTCTTTTCCATGATACCATAGATATATGTACTTTTCCATGATACCATAGATATATGTATTTTTCCATGATACCATAGATATATGTTCTTTTCCATGATACCATAGATATATATATTTTTCCATGATACCATAGATATATGTTCTTTTCCATGATACCATAGATATATGTTCTTTTCCATGATACCATAGATATATGTTCTTTTCCATGATACCATAGATATATGTTCTTTTCCATGATACCATAGATATATGTACTTTTCCATGATACCATAGATATATGTACTTTTCCATGATACCATAGATATATGTTCTTTTCCATGATACCATAGATATATGTTCTTTCCATGATACCATAGATATATGTACTTTTCCATGATACCATAGATATATGTATTTTTATTGTATTACCCTAGATATATCCATTTCTTTCTTTAGTTCTGCTTTCTCCTGGTTTATTTTATCTATCTCACTTGCAATGTCAATGGTACAGGTTTCTAACCAGCTCTGACAAATTCTATTGTCACCTGGTGGCTGAAAATATACAATAATTAGATGTTTAAATCTTCAATGTCATTTCTTCCATCTTCTGATTGGGTTTGATATTTTATATCTAAAATCTTTTGATATAGAGCAATATAAATGACCAGGAATTAAGTCACAATAACCTTCAAGTGAGGATGTGTTTCAGATTGTGTTCACTTATTAGGAACTCGTTATAACTTCTATGCAATAAATGCAATTTAATTTTTAAGTACACTACATTCATTTAAGAACTTGGTAAATATGACGTACATTTTACCCCAGCAACTATGGTTTGAAAACACAGTTTAGGGAGACATTTGTCAAATGACCAATATTTTGCTCAAGTGACAAGTTTGCATATAGGAAAGTACCTAAGAAAATCATTTTGGTATATAAATAATGATGGACTCTCCAGACATGTACTAATGGTTTACTTTAACAAATTGTGACATGGATGGAGAGTTTCTCTCGTTGGCATTCATATCACATCTTCTTATATCTATGTAACATTTCCAAAATACTAGGGTGACAATGACCTACATTTATATTTAATAGATGTCAGATTTTCTTTAATGCAAGCCTATACATCCAATGTTATATTTACCACCATATTCTTAATGCAAGCCTATACATCCAATGTTATATTTACCACCTTAATATGATCTTGTAAACAATTCTTGACCATCTGGATTGATTGATTGTTGGGTGTTTTAAGCGCCACTTTATGTTTTTTTCGTGTCAGCCAGATTATATTGGTGGAGGAAGCCAGAGTGCCTTGGGGAAACCACAATCTTAAATAGGGAAACTGACAACCCTTATCAATTAAGTTTGGAGTTGAGTGCACTCATACGAGTTGGGTTTGAACTACAGTAACTATTTAGACCACTCAGCTACCAAGGCCCCCCCTTGCCCCCCATTGGGAAAATGAATATCTGGTTAATGGTGGCCAATGAAGTATAGTTAGTACCTTAGTATTCATCAGAAGTATTTCCAGGTCTGTCACTGTACTGTGTGTAGATTCTGTGATTACACAACTTTCAATACATCTAAAAAAAAACAACCCACAATCTTTCTGAGAATTTTTTTAATTTTGAGTTTATTTGTTTTTTTCAAATGATGAAAATACTACTATTGAAAAGTAGAAGTATTTAAAACCTCAGATAATTTTATTTTTGTAGACTACATTATCTATTTTGACAGTGACCATTTCATTGATCATCTATTTTAGTACTGCACATTTCATTGTATAACAAAATTTGTAGTGAACATTTCATTGTATAATTATTTCAATGCCAAACATTTCATTGGATAATTATTTTGGTAGTGATTAATTATTCATTTGATATCAAGGGCAAGTATTCCCGGACACAAGCTATGACTCACCTGTTTATAAGAGTTAGAAAGTTACTATCAGAAGCTACGGCCTCTGGTGTCCTCGTCCTGAGGGCCTCGAGATGGAGAATTCCTTGACACAAGCTTACAACTTCTGTACTACACTTCATTTCCTCCTAAAAAAAGTAAACATTGTCATTTTGAATTAGTGGAATATTGATATACCTGCAAAGTCTGATTACAAAATTGTATTCACAATTTTTCAATAACTGCATAGCAAATAATTTTGACTCACCCACACCACATGAACTGACTTAATGACAAACTAGTACATTGCTGACTCCACCACTGACAGCACCCTTTATTTTCAAAGATATCGGACTGACACATTAATCTGATATTAATAGGTTTCACACGCAAAGAGGTTTGCTTGTTCATATCTTTAATTATTATATAAAATAAAAGTCAACAAAGCTCCATCAACTTGAAAGTAAGGCAAAGGCTGTCTTTAATCTTCCAAACAGGTATAGAGATGTTATTGGCCCTGGATTGTATTTATCAATCAAAGGTTTAACAACTATTAGGACCAACTATATTTCTTTCAGTCTTCATATACTGTAACAAGAGTGCACACGCTGAAATGTCTTGCCTTCTATACTAATCATTGATATTATGTTGATAGTCCTAAGTATAAAGCTAAGCTTTATAACAATTGTCACATAAACTTAACATTAACCAAGATAACTAAACATAGACCAATGAACCTTGAAAATGAGGTCACGGTCAGATGAACCATGCCAGGCAGACATGTACAGCTAACAATGCTTCTATACAACATATATAGTTGACCGATTACTTATAGTTTAAGAAAAATAGACCAAAACACAAAACCTTAACACTGTGCAATGAACCGTGAAAATGAGGTCACTGTCAAATAAAACCTGTGCGACTAACATAAAGATCATAAAATATTTCCATACACCAAATATGACCTATGGCATATAGTATTAGATAAAAAGACCAAAACTCAAAAACTTAACTTTGACCACTGAACCATGAAAATGAGGTCAAGGTCACATGACATCTGCCCGTTAGACATGTACACCTTACAATTGTTCAATACAACAAATATAGTAGACCTATTGCATATAGTATGAGAAAAACAGACCAAAACACAAAAATTTAACTTTGACCACTGAACCATGAAAATGAGGTCAAGGTCACATGACATCCCGATAGACATGTACACCTTACAATCGTTCCATACAACAAATATAGTAGACCTATTGCATATAGTATGAGAAAAACAGACCAAAACACAAAAATTTAACTTTGACCACTGAACCATGAAAATGAGGTCAAGGTCACATGACATCTGCCCAAAGACATGTACACCTTACAATCGTTCCATACAACAAATATAGTAGACCTATTGCATATAGTATGAGAAAAACAGACCAAAACGCAAAAATTTAACTATAACCACTGAACCATGAAAATGAGGTCAAGGTCAGATGACACCTGCCAGTTGGAGATGTACACCTTACAGTCCTTCCATACACTGAATATACTAGCCCTATTGCTTATAGTATCTGAGATATGGACTTGACCACCAAAACTTAACCTTGTTCACTGATCCATGAAATGAGGTCGAGGTCAAGTGAAAACTGTCTGACAGACATGAGGACCTTGCAAGGTACGCACATATCAAATATAGTTATCCTATTACTTATAATAAGAGAGAATTCAACATTACAAAAAATTTGAACTTTTTTTTCAAGTGGTCACTGACCCATGAAAATGAGGTCAAGGACATTGGACATGTGACTGACGGAAACTTCGTAACATGAGGCATCTATATACAAAGTATGAAGCATCCAGGTCTTCCACCTTCTAAAATATAAAGCTTTTAAGAAGTAAGCTAACACCGCCGCCGCCGCCGCCGCCGGATCACTATCCCTATGTCGAGCTTTCTGCAACAAAAGTTGCAGGCTCGACAAAAATCAGAAAATAAAAAAAATGGTTTTCCTATACAACTTCATACTGTGATACCTTTAAAACTGATGAGATCACTTTAATTGTTTGGATAAATAACTTCTTTGGCTCTTACTTCAGGAAATATTACTCTCACTTTGCTATACAGCTTTACAAATCAAGGGACTATAGGCTGTATCGAATTTTCCTTTATCATGAGGTCAGCTAGATTTGTTAAATCTAAATGTTTTGACTGCATCATTTTTTCTCTTGTTATTCTATATCTAATGAAGATTACGAGATTAACAAACCTCAAATACATGCTTCCTGTAGATACTACATTCCTCAAACTGTTGCAAGACAAGATTTAATGACGGGTTGGCTCCAGCTGCCCACTTCAATCGTTGTATAATACTACTCTCTAACTGTGTGTAGTGAGTCTGACAGGTACCCAGACCTGATTCCTGACTTAACAAGCTCTGCATGCTCTAATAAAATACAAATTAAATAAAGGTCTGTAATATTACCCTTCACTGGTATACAAAGAGTCTGACTGGTTTACAGATTACTATCTTAACTGCATACTCTAATACAATAGTGTTGATAAAAAGTTTGCATACATTTCTACATTATTACTGTATTTGAATAATATGTTCAAGCCATTGAAGTGTGTGTGTATGTGTGATGCATTTTATATCAAAATAACAACAACACTTTACATTCAATTTTGATCTGACGTTTCCCTGCATAACATCTGGTATCCACACCAAGAAACTGTACCAGCACAAAACATAGGAGGATTAGTTCAGCAGCTACATATGATGTTTTTATATTTCATTTAATAGGAACAATTGACTTTATAAATAACAAAGTTTGTCATCCCTTAGTTGTACAGAATTTGTATTGGAATATCAGTTTTGGTCCATTTTTCCAATATTTTATAACAGTTTTAGCATAGTTCAACTTTTGCCCAACCACTGATACAGAAATTGTTTATGGAATTACAATTACTGAAGTGGGACCTACCTTTCTCATCTCAGACATAATAGTAGATCTATTTTACATGCCCATCTGATTAAGGTGTCGACCAGACTGTACAAAAACATCTTCATGTAACCACTGAAGTGGGACCTACCTTTCTCATCTCAGACATAATAGTAGATCTATTCTGCATGCCCATCTGATTGAGGTGTCGACCAGACTGTACAAACACATCTTCATGTAACCATTGAAGTCTGGCTAACTGTAACTGAGCTCTATGTAAGCTGGACTTCATCAGCTCCATGTTGGAGTCCAATCTCCTGCATTGTTAAAAGAATTTGTTTTTTCCACATTGTCATTGCAGTTTTTTTTTTATCTTGTTGTCAAAACAGAAAACATTAAGTGACAAAATATATGACAGCCTAGCTGATGATTAAGGTGAACTTTTAGTGAGTAAACTTTTAAGAAAATATACATAGTAAACATGGATCTCTATGGGCACTTCCTTCTTGAATGTGTATATTTTAAGCACAAGAGTGCACACGCTGAAATGTCTCGCCTTCTATACTAATCATTGATATTATGTTGATAGTCCGAAGTATAAAGCTAAGCTTTATTACAACTGTCACATAAACTTAACATTAACCATGATAACTAAACAAAGACCAATGAACCTTGAAAAAGAGGTCCAGGTCAGACGAACCATGCCAGGCAGACAGGTACAGCTAACAATGCTTCTATACAACATATATAATTGACACATTACTTATAGTTTAAGAAAAATAGACCAAAACACAAAAACTAAACACTGTGCAATGAACCGTGAAAATGAGGTCACGGTTAAATAAAACCTGCTCGACTGACATAAAGATCATAAAATATTTTCATACACCAAATATAGTTGACCTATGGCATATATAGCATTAGATAAAAAGACCAAAACTCAAAAACTTAACTTTGACCACTGAACCATGAAAATGAGGTCAAGGTCACATGACATCTGCCCGCTAAACATGTACACTTAACAATCATTCCATACAACAAATATAGTAGACCTATTGCATATGGTATGAGAAAAACAGACCAAAACACAAAAATTTAAGTATAACCACTGAACCATGAAAACGAGGTCAAGGTCAGATGACACCTGCCAGTTGGACATGTACACCTTACAGTCCTTCCATACACCGAATATACTAGCCCTATTGCTTATAGTATCTGAGATATGGACTTGACCACCAAAACTTAACCTTGTTCACTGATCCATGAAATAAGGTCGAGGTCAAGTGAAAACTGTCTGACAGACACGAGGACCTTGCAAGGTACACACATATCAAATATAGTTATCCTATTACTTATAATAATAGAGAATTCAACATTACATAAAATTTGAACTTTTTTTTCAAGTGGTCACTGAACCATGAAAATGAGGTCAAAGACATTGGACATGTGACTGACGGAAACTTCGTAACATGAAGCATCTATATACAAAGTATGAAGCATCCAGGTCTTCCACCTTCTAAAATATACAGCTTTTAAGAAGTGAGCTAACGCCGCCGCCGCCGGATCACTATCCCTATGTCGAGCTTTCTGCAACAAAAGTTGCAGGCTCGACAAAAATTATAAATTATTTCTGTTGCCATAGTAATAACAGGTGTAATGACATTCTTCCTCCATTGAAAGACAAATAATTTTAACATGAATTTAACCCGTAAGTTAATTACCTAGCTAAATCATGTCTCCTCCATGCTGAATCTAGTGAACTTGATAATGTACTAGCTTGTGTAAAATGCATGTGTTGAAATTGTCCATTTCTTAAACACACATCTACGGCTTTTTTACGTAGATCTTCTAAAGGTACTTTAGATTCCGCTCCAATGTCCTTTGTTTCAATCTCTGCAGTAACATCCACTCCTAAGGCATCGACAAATACACATAACATGTAGCCTAATATCTGTGAAGGGAAGCCAATAACCTGAAACAGAAAGAATAACAATCAGCAAAAATCTTTCTTTTAAACAAGAATGTGTCCAAAGTACATGGATGCCCCACTGGCACTATCATTTTCCATGTTCAATGGACCGTGAAATTGGGTAAAACAAGAATGTGTCTCCAGTACACGAATGCCCCACTCGCACTATCATTTTCTATGTTCAAAGGACCGTGTAATTGGGGTAAACCCTCTAATTTGGCATTAAAATTAAAAAGATCATATCATAGGGAACATGTATACTAAGTTGAAGTCGATTGGACTTCAACTTCATCAAAAACTACCTTGACCAAAAACTTTAACCTGAAGCGGGACAGACGAACGAACGGACGCACAGACCAGAAAACATAATGCCCCTCTACTATCGTAGGTGGGGCATAAAAATATAATTTGGCATTAAAATTAGAAGGATCATACCTTAGGGAACATGTGTACTAAGTTTCAAGTTGATTATACTTCAACTTAATCAAAAACTACCTTGACCAAAAACTTTAACCTGAAACTCACACTTTCATTTTCTATTTTCTACTATCGTAGGTGGGGCATAAAAAGATGATTAACTTTCATCATCATATATACAACAAGTAAGAAAAAAGTGTGCACATGCTGAAATGTCTGGACTGCTTTACTGAGCATTGGTTTTATGTTGAAAGTCTTAGAGATAAATGTTTTACTACAAGTATCGCATAAACTTAACATTTTTTAAGATCCATGACAATAAGGTCAAGGTCAGGTAAATAATGTCAGACAAACCAGACAGGTACACCTTACAATTATTCCATACACATACCAGTAAAAAAGTTGTCTTTACATTGTTTATGGTGACATTTTACCTGTTTCCTGACATATTCAGCTATAAATCTTTTTACTGGTCTAGCTAACTGGTCATCATCATAACAGTTGCCTCCGTCCATTCCTGCAAATATAAAATAAATAATACATACTGAAAAATATAACCCTCCTCACAAGAGTTGTTGTAATGGTTCTATATAATGTACTGAGCATGGTCTACTTTATCGGGTAATAAAACCATTAGTACATAAAAAAAACCTTTATGACTGTTTGTAAACATATAATTTATACTGTCCCCTCAAAATGAATTGTAATGTATCCTCACCATGAATTGTGATGGCTATAAACAGCATGATGAGCCTGGTATACATTCACATATTAAAGTAGTAAAACATTTCGGATCAAACTGAAAATAACTGCAACATTCTTAAAAGATAAATTCCACACACCAGCAAACTACTTTTAAATTGTACATTATACTAAAAGATCAAAGAGCAGAAGAGCTCTGAGGGAAAGACGGCCATTGTTTCTTGTTTTTTGGAGGGGGGTGTATCCTTTGATAGTCTACATACAATGAATGAACAAAATGACAGCTAGAACATGTATAAAGGTTGACAATATTGCAATCAATTGCTGTTTAATGTAATTTCGTTTCCTTAGTTAAGAATTCATCATGGAGTCAATTTGGACCAATGGAAGAGAATCAAAACAATTGATTAAAGATAAAAGTTAATTATCTAAAATTCAACTGATTTCTATCATTTAACAACTACTACAATATTTTTTGAAATTTTAATAGTGTACCACTAAACTGCAGGCTAGGGTCATTCTCCATTTTTTGTGACAGTACTCTAAGATTTTTATTTTTTCTCTCAAATGCAGGTTGGATATATTTCGAATATTTCGAAATATAGATTTTTCCTGATTGTAAAAGAAATGTAAATAGTGTAAGGGGAGCTCAAAATAGGACAATTTCACAAGAAACAGAAAGAAAATGTGAGAAAAAGTGTATAAATTCAATGTGTTCATTTTTGTGTCTCCTTCTGATCAATCTCAGTAAGATTTTTGGGGGTTTCCAAACTTTAAAACAAAATGAATGACTTGAGGGGATGTCAATCTGGCCAACCACATAGGGGATTGACGGCTTGAAGCCGTCTTTCCCAGAAAAATACTGAGAGAAAAGTACTTCCGAGAAGAAAAATTCTTTACCTTGTAAGTTTGCAGCAAACTGTGTACACATGTGGAAAAACATCTGCATGGTCTGTAGACGTTTAATGAAGAAAAGACTTGAAAGATATCCTCTAGTGTTACTGGTAAAGGAAGAGAGCTACAATATCAAATAAAACATGTTATCGCTATTTTGTATATTTTTCCTTTGATCTTTTTGTGTGATAATTTTTCATATAATGCTACTCGCTTGAGATGGAAAATTATCGCTTGAAACTAAGGAGCCACGTGGCATTGCTAATGAAATTGACATGTAATTGACAACGTCTTCATAGGTAAAATAGCGATAAACAGATTATCATTGGTCATCTCAACAAGATTGCTTTTCTTGCTTTAGCCGTCGTTGAGATTACCAATGATAATCTATAATTATCGCTAGTTTACTAAATCAAGAAAAACTATATATTGGAATCTATTTTTTTGAGAATCATTTTTCTTTCGCTATATCATTGCTTACATGTATATCAATCTGGACATGTGTTCATACAGTAGAGCCCTGGTCTTGTAGGGTTTGTTATATTCATTTGGACATTTGTTCTCTCACACCCAATTGAACCCTGATGTTAGGAGATTGTTGTTTATATCAATATGGACATACAGTTCCCTGTATCCTATACTCTGGACATCAAATATCTGAATTAATGCTTATTTACTTTTTTCTAAGATACTATACAATGTTATGAAAAATGTTTTTGTCAGCATACTTGACTGATAATCGTAATGATATTTGTAATTTTCTCTACATGTAGTGTATGCAACATTCAACACAAGTAATTGATAGCTTGTTTTCTCACCTGCATGGACTTGCCTTCCCTGACAGCGTCCACCTTTCTCCAAACATCAGGAACCTGTAGACCATCAATGGCTTCCATCAGATCTGTAAACTCATCCTCTAGTCGAGTAAACAAACCATCAAATCCCATGAGTAACATCTGACCTGGTGACAACTCGGAGGAGTCACGGCCCTGGAGTAAATCTTGGTACTGTATCTGCATACGCTTCACTACTGTCATCATTTCCAAGTTATCATTCTGTAAAGGATGCATATAATAATCTGGTTTATTGAATTACTATACATATGTAAAACCTGATCTCAAATGATGGAAATTATTTCTGTAAAAAAACGAAATTTGTCCTCAATCCCATTCTACTGGAGACAAATAGCTTTCAGTGTGGGTCATGACTGGCAAATATGACCATTTCTGGAACCCTTGCTCTGTACCCATGATAGCATTCCTATATGTATAACTTTGGTGTCTTAATGATGGGTCAATTCTAAGAATAAATTATGTAAACCCCTCCCCATTTTCCCTCCTGAACTTGTAACCTACCTCTATCCCCATAATAGCATTCCTGTGTAGAACTTCTAGCTGAGACACAATGGTGTCTAGAGGGTGAGTCATATCTGAGAACAACTTCTCTATCTCTTCCAAAGCCATACAAACTGTGGGTTCTTGGGCTTGAATTGCCTTTAGAGCTTCTGGGAGGATGATGGATCGAAAATTTACATTCAGTTCCTGTAAATAATATAATCATGTCTTAAGTAACTTAGAAATATTTTTAAATAACTTGAACTTGGAAACTATCTTCATTTTCTAAAAATAATAGTCTTGTAACTTGCTTACATATATTCAAGAAATGACCATACCCGTAGCCAGGGGGGGTTCCGGACCCCCCCCCCCCCCCCCCCCCCCCCCTTGAAAACAAATAATGACTGTTAAAGTCAACGTTCTGTTCGAATTGTGACTGTTAAAGTCGAGTTTTTGAGGCCAAATAAACCCCCCTCTGGAAATTCCTGGCTACGGGCCTGATGACAGTAATGTATTTAAAGATTTGTGGGCATCAATTGATTTTTTTTAAGTAAACAGATACAAAGTAGTAATACATTAGAAAATTTGTGGTTATCAATGGGTGATTTGATGGTTGTGAATTGATTTTACCAGTCAAAGGACATTTGCAATCATCTGATTTAAAATTGATGCTATGAAAATCTTCAAATGTAAGACTGTTAATTAAAATCTATATTTTTTTTTAACTCTATAAAGCTGTTTACAATGTTTCTTCTCTAGCTTGTACAATTTTAGATCATCAATTATGTAATTTATAACTTTTACACTTGCCACATGGCCCAATCCTCCCTCCCAGAAAACATTTGTGTGTTTTGATTTGCCTGACTGACCAAAATTTATAGAATCCAACCCCCACCTCTAAAATAAACAAATAGAAAGTCTTTAATTTTCTAAATCATTTGGTTCTAATTTTGTGCTATTTGTAAAAAAGTTTTTTTTTAAGACAGTAAACCTGATAAACAAACGACAGTATTTGAGCAACTGTTCAAAGAACTTCATAATGAAATCAATGAAAAAATTTATTAAGAAATGCAAAATGAAACACACCTTTCTCCTACCTCCTATTGTTTAAATATTCTTTCTTTACAAGCTTTTGGTCAACTACATAAGTCTCTCAACAAATATCTTATCTTTACAAAATATACACCTGCCACATGCCCCATTGTTAAATTACTGTATCTTTACAAAATTTTGGTCATCTTCATAATTTATGCAATAGATATTTGATTTTTGCAAAATATATATATCATATAAATATTCTTAACATTACAAGATTTAATTATTAACAAATGTAAAGAGATACTACATTAAAAGTACATTTTGTAAATAAAATAACATTTCCACATTTTAACTTACCTGCAGAGCAATGTAAACATTATGTGTGGCCATCAATGCCCTGTGTAGAGAAGAGAAGTGGACCAGTTCTTGTACCAAAGTGTTGGCCATCAGGGTTTCTATAAAATGCATCACGTTACTGCTCATACTACAGAGTTCATCTAAAAACCAGTCTCCATCCCTTGATGTTAAGTCCATCAGTCTGTCTCCAGCACCTGGTGAATATACAAGTCATTCTTGTAACCCATGACTTACATTTGAAACCTTGTTGTGTTGAAAACTAAGATAAGTCAAGGTAAAAATCCTGTTTATTAAAGTCATTTCTAATTCTTATAAATTGAACTAAGTTGATTTAAATTCTCAGTTAAGAAGTTTATTTTGAAGTCCCCTCGAAGACAAATGAACCTAAATTTACCCAAAATTACTGAAGGTAGTAGAAAATTTGGAAGGAAATTACTGTGCATCACAATAAGTTTCCTTATTAGTTTTAGATGCCTGATTGCAGTGTGTTCTAAGTAGTTAAACTGCTGTATCACTAGCCGTCAACACTAAGGTTGTGAGTTCAAATATGCACATGTGCTTTTGACTCTAATCTTAATTGACTAGGATTGTCAGGTTTCTGACAAAGTTTGGTGGTTCTCTCTGGGTGTTCTGGCTTCCTCCTCCATTTAATATATTAATATATGATATATCCCTCCACCTTCCACTTGGACATTCTATAATTCATCCAGTCAAAAATTTCAGGTTTAAAACTTGTGGCAGAATTGACTTTACTTTATAGTGGGGAAAACAAAGCATATACATGTATAGCCAATGCCATTTAACTGATTAACATCACACTCCATTTCTACGTCCACCCTTTCTATGAAACATAATCAGTACCTGCTGCTGCAGCCTCCATTTGACTGTATCTTTTATTAAGGGAACATAAAGCAGAAATAATCCATGCTGTCAAACTAGTCACACCACACACACCATTTTCTGTAAAAATAAAAGCCTTCTTAAAAAATATTTACAGATGCATTCGATATAATCAGACAAACTACAAAAAAGTTAAAATATAGGGAAATTTACTTCAAATATGAGGGGATTTACTTCAAATATGAAGCAATTTTCTTCAAATATGGGGCAAATACTTCAAATATGAGGGAATTTACTTCAAACAGAAAGTTGACTCTGTGCCAATTATATGGACAGAAGGGACATGAGATAAGAAATGATCCTTACCTTGGACAAATATCTGTATAGCCTTGTCATTTTCTTTAATCTGATGTTCTAACAAAGGGAGGTAAGATACGACATGATCCTTACCTTGGACAAATATCTGTATAGCCTTGTCATTTTCTTTAATCTGATGTTCTAACAAAGGGAGGTAAGATAAGACATGATCCTTATCCTGGACAAATATCTGTATAGCCTTGTCATTTTCTTTAATCTGATGTTCTAACAAAGGGAGGTAAGATACGACATGATCCTTACCTTGGACAAATATCTGTATAGCCTTGTCATTTTCTTTAATCTGATGTTCTAACAAAGGGAGGTAAGATACGACATGATCCTTACCTTGGACAAATATCTGTATAGCCTTGTCATTTTCTTTTTTTAATCTGATGTTCTAACCAAGGGAGGTAAGATAAGAAATGATCCTCACCCTGGACAAATATCTGTATAGCCTTGTCATTTTCTTTAATCTGATGTTCTAATAAAGGGAGGTAAGATACGACATGATCCTTACCTTGGACAAATATCTGTATAGCCTTGTCATTTTCTTTAATCTGATGTTCTAACAAAGGGAGGTAAGATACGACATGATCCTTACCTTGGACAAATATCTGTATAGCCTTGTCATTTTCTTTAATCTGATGTTCTAACAAAGGGAGGTAAGATAAGAAATGATCCTCACCCTGGACAAATATCTGTATAGCCTTGTCATTTTCTTTAATCTGATGTTCTAACAAAGGGAGGTAAGATACGACATGATCCTTACCTTGGACAAATATCTGTATAGCCTTGTCATTTTCTTTAATCTGATGTTCTAACAAAGGGAGGTAAGATACGACATGATCCTTACCTTGGACAAATATCTGTATAGCCTTGTCATTTTCTTTAATCTGATGTTCTAACAAAGGGAGGTAAGATAAGAAAATAATCCTCACCCTGGACAAATATCTGTATAGCCTTGTCATTTTCTTTAATCTGATGTTCTAACAAAGGGAGGTAAGATACGACATGATCCTTACCTTGGACAAATATCTGTATAGCCTTGTCATTTTCTTAAATCTGATGTTCTAACAAAGGGAGGTAAGATACGACATGATCCTTACCTTGGACAAATATCTGTATAGCCTTGTCATTTTCTTTAATCTGATGTTCTAACAAAGGGAGCTCAGCAGGATCTTGGTTTCTCCTCTCAAGAAGCTGCAATATTGTAACATAGGTTATTGTGTCATTGTACAGCAAATAGAAACTAGATTTTCTCAAGAGCCTGTGTTGCTCATCTGATTCTACTATGGTTTTGGAAATCATGTAAAAATAAATTTAAATCATAAAAGATACCCTTATAATGATTGAAGCCAAATTTGGTTTAATATTTGCCCCATTATCTAATAAATATCCTAGAGGCCATCTTGAACAGTAAATCAGCAGCAAAGTAGAAACACTTCATCAGCACCTCATAAAGAAAATGTATGCCATGTTTGGTTTCATTCCATTCATTGGTTGTCTAGAAGAAGTTCAAAATGTAAAAAGTAAACTACAACACTGTGATGAGAAAAGCCCTTTGGGCAGGTGAGCTATTTTTTCTTCTTAGTAAAATTAAAGACATAAAACAAATGAATTATGATAGATTAAACTTTATAATCATTGAATTTATCAAATTTTATATTGGAAGGTTTTCTAATCATTTGAATCTTCCAAACTGATCATGATTTCAAATTATGATTTTTAATTTTCAAAATCTTTTAACAAACATATGGATATCCTATATTTTTTATTTATCTATTAATTATGTGCTAGCTCTAAGTGAGGTGAACTCAGGTGCTTTGGAATGCTTAGTAAATCAGGTTCCATCAATGGCATTCATTTTTATCTTGCTAATGGCAGGTAAATATCTGGTAATAATTTTCATTTGGTATTGAAAAAAATTGGGTCTCTACGATAAGTACATGGTATATGTGTACCTTTATCAATCTGCCATTCAGATCAGCTATAATTCCCTGTAGTTTGGCCTCAGTGTTTAGAATCAACTGTGCTTTCATTGGTGAGACATGTTGGTTGCCATAAAGTTCATGGAACTGATTCACTATACCATGGCACCTGTAACAATCACATATACCACAAATTATTTCGTAGTTTGAAACTAATTTGATTTTAATTTTATATGTTTAAAATGTTATTAATGTGGCAATATTTGAAATTACGTTAACTCCCTTGTCCTTTATTGTTAATCTATAGCTGCTGTGACATTGGCCTTTCTTCTTTTTAATCTCAGATTAAATTGCCGTTTCCTCTCCTGAAAATTTCCCAAAAACTTTTCTTTTCTAGAAGGACAATTGATGGTTTAAAGACAACATACGTTCTTGAAGGAATTTCCCAAATACTAAATTTGTTCTGTGTCATTTGGTCTCTGGTGGAGAGATGTCTTATTGGCAATCCCACCACATCTTCTTATTTCTATCTGTATACACTTATTTTATAACCTACCTTTCAGATGTAAAATCACAGACCACTTCCTGTAGAAAACATAAGTAGTGATATGTCCTGTTCTGGTCAGCAAAGGTTGTACCAAACTACAAAACAAACAATAATTTACAAAGTGTGGACACAGATGTGTGTCTGAACCTGTATCATACTAAAACCAGGAACATGAATAGTGATATGTCCTGTTCTGGTCAGCAAAGGTTGTACCAAACTACAAAACAAACAATAATTTATAAAGTGTGGACACAGATGTGTGTCTGAACCAGTATCATACTAAAACCAGGAACATGAATAGTGATATGTCCTGTTCTGGTCAGCAAAGGTTGTAACAAACTACAATAAAAACAATAATTTATAAAGTGTGGACACAGATGTGTGTCTGAACCTGTATCATACTAAAACCAGGAACATGAATAGTGATATGTCCTGTTCTGGTCAGCAAAGGTTGTACCAAACTACAAAACAAACAATAATTTACAAAGTGTGGACACAGATGTGTGTCTGAACCAGTATCATACTAAAACCAGGAACATAAGTAGTGATATGTCCTGTTCTGGTCAGCAAAGGTTGTACCAAACTACAAAACAAACAATAATTTATAAAGTGTGGACACAGATGTGTGTCTGAACCAGTATCATACTAAAACCAGGAACATGAACATATGTCCTGTTCTGGTCAGCTAAGGTTGTAACAAACTACAATAAAAACAAACATGTATTAAGTGTGGACATAGATGTGTGTCTGCACCTGTATGATACTAAAGCATAATATTTTAGTATGGATGGGAAAAATCATGTATTGTCACTATATTTATGGAGTGGTACACATATAGATTTACAAATAAATAGTGAATTATGCCAGAATTACACAATAAAGTTAAACAGATACATTCTTTTTGTAGAATTATTCCACATCTTATTTACCTGTGAAACTATTGCAGCATAAGTATGGAGAACATCTATGGCATGGTGTAAATTGGATCTTTGTACAGTCAAGTGACTTGACATCTCTGCTTCTAATTGTTCACACTAAAATAATTAGAATGTAAATAATTAGTATAGTAAAAATAACAGATTTGTCAAAAAATAACATTCCAAAATATAATCAATGTCTGCTATTCACAAGTTTATTTTGATGTTTTAGAATCAGATAAAATGAGAAAAGACAGATCATTGGTCCATCTATATTTATTATAAAAAAAAAAAAAAGTGTTTCTGTTTTTATTTTATATAGATTAGACCGTTGGTTTTACAATAGTCATTTTTAGGGTCCTTTATACCTTGCTGTTTGGTGTGAGCCAAGGCTCATAGTTGAAGACTGTGCCTTGACCTATAATGGTTTACTTTTATATATTGTGACTTGGATGAAGAGTTGTCTCATAGGCACTCATACCACATCTTCCTATATCTATTGTAATGTAATAGGAGAGTGATATTTTGTATCTGAGGTGGTGAACATTATGTTTTTAAAAGAAGTCTCAACATTCTGTAACAGTAAAATGACTTGAATTTGAGATATTGAAACTATCATTCACTACTCATGTATCTTTACACTAAAAAAAACAAAATGTATTTTATAGATTTTACTAAATATTTCAAGTGAATACTTTAGATAAAACCTGACCTTGTAGTACTTAATGAGAGAAGAGCTAATTCCAACCAATAATCATACAATGTCATTCAATACTAACCTGTTGAACAATTTGACCTTGACCTGCTCCCTGAAGAAATTCTGTGGCAGCAGCAAAGCTGGGTGGACCTATATTTAGATTGGTGGCAAACTCTGCACACATCTTCTGGAAGGAAGAGCCTTGAATTCTTTCAATCACATGCTGCAAAAGTCAATCAATAAAGTTAGAGCAAATTTGAATGTTCTGTATCCAAAATATTTTAATGGTAGAAACATTTCATTCAAAAGGTCATAAAGTCATTAAAGTGAAACATTCAATTTATAAAGCTACAATACTTAAAGATTATCAAAGATTATCACTCTATAGAAACTAAAGTTTTAATCGAAAGCAATATAGATTCTTATATTTTGAAGGTTTATTGCGAACCCTATCATAGTTTTCCATTGATTCACCTGCAAGTTACCAGTCCATTTAAACTTTTGTAAGTTCTATTGTCCCATTGAACAAATACAACAGGTATTGTTCTCTGTATAGTTTATTTGATGGGACCTTTAAATTTCTTCCAAGAGAAATCTATCACTCATTGATTAATTTACCTGAACAAAAAATTGAACTGTCAATGATAAAAATACATGTACAAATAATAAATAAGAACTCCTGCAAAACTGCATGTGGCATTATATTTATTCAATATCAATAATACATTTTTAATAGTTTCAATATAAACACTGATTCAAAAATTAAAAGTTGATTTCTGATCAAACTTTTGTATAATTAACCTTATAACCTACAGGAGGGTAAGCTTGTCTAAGGGGGGATTAGTTTGTTCATTCTTCAGTATTTATGATAGTAAAGTGAATCTCAGCCAAGTGTGCATTGCTATTATTTAGTTAAGTTAGTTTGCAAAATAAATTTCAAAGTCATTTTCAAGATTTCAAAATTATTCAAGATGCAAAATAAAACGTTTTTTTTAATCAAATTAATCATGTAATTCTTAAGATATTTTTTTATCTAAATTGATGTAATATGTAAATTATGTATCCAATGCAAAATTTGCACTTTGTATGAATCAAAAGAACTACATAATAAATGAACAGTCAGACTCAACAATAACCAGGGGAGATAATCTTAATGAATATATCCACAGTGTTTAAAAAATGTTCTCAGATTTTTCAAGCGTTATTCCATCTATAACTGCATCACATATTGCAGCTCTTGTATGGTCAAAAGTAAAATAACAGTGATTTTATAAAATAAGGGTACAAATAAACCATTGTACAAATGTTACTTTTTGGTCTTCCCTTACATAAAAACAGCAAGAAAATTATTAATCTATTCAGATACATAGCTGAGAAATCAACATAAAAGGAATAAGTTGAGATGAATAACTATTTGTGAGAATAAGTTACAGAATTTGAAAAATAAACAAAAAACACATTCATACACCTTGGGCATCTATTATATTGATTTCTGTCCTAATAAATACACTATTGACATCCTTTCATGAAAACATAACAAAACCTCAGTTTTGAATGAAGAATAAAAAACAACAACCAGGGTATATTGAACAATTACAAGTGTATTTTAATTTATTTGGAAGAATTTTTTTTACTCAGGTAAATTAATCAATGAGTGATAGATTTCTCTTGGAAGTAATTTAAAGGTCCCATCAAATAAACTATACAGATAACAATACCTGTTGTATTTGTTCAATGGGACAATAAAACTTTCAAAAGTTTAAATGGACAGGTAACTTGCAGGTGAATCTAAGGAAAACTATGATAGGGTTCGCAATAAATGTGTTCAGCTAAAACAATCCTACTTCTCTAGAAGTGGACCATAATTATACCTTATGTAGTTTCTGCCAGTGACTGAATTCATTAATTTTCTCCTGTACAATTGCTTGTACTTACCTTATGTAGTTTCTGCCAGTGACTGAATTCATTAATTTTCTCCTGTATAACTTCTTGCACTTACCTTATGTAGTTTCTGCCAGTGACTGAATTCATTAATTTTCTCCTGTATAATTTCTTGTGCTTACCTTATGTAGTTTCTGCCAGTGACTGAATTCATTAATTTTCTCCTGTATAATTTCTTGTACTTACCTTATGTAGTTTCTGCCAGTGACTAAATTCATTAATTTTCTCCTGTATAACTTATTGTACTTACCTTATGTAGTTTCTGCCAGTGACTGAATTCATTAATTTTTCTCCTGTATAACTTCTTGAACTTACCTTATGTAGTTTCTGCCAGTGACTGAATTCGTTAATTTTCTCCTGTATAACTTCTTGTTCTTACCTTATGTAGTTTCTGCCAGTGACTGAATTCATTAATTTTCTCCTGTATAATTTCTTGTGCTTACCTTATGTAGTTTCTGCCAGTGACTGAATTCATTAATTTTCTCCTGTATAATTTCTTGTACTTACCTTATGTAGTTTCTGCCAGTGACTAAATTCATTAATTTTCTCCTGTATAACTTATTGTACTTACCTTATGTAGTTTCTGCCAGTGACTGAATTCATTAATTTTCTCCTGTATAACTTCTTGTTCTTACCTTATGTAGTTTCTGCCAGTGACTGAATTCATTAATTTTCTCCTGTATAACTTCTTGTACGCTGTCTCTGGTTGTTTTTACCACAGCATAGTCTTCATACCTATATCAAAACAATGTAAAACATAAATTCTTTTTCCTTTATAAATAGAACTTTTACATACACATGGTACTTACACAGAACTTATTATATACACAAAGGACTTATCATTTACCAAACTTAAGGCCGTTAGTTTTCTCGTTTGAATTGTTTTACATTGTCTTATCGGGGCCTATTATAGCTGACTATGCGGTATGGGCTTTGCTCATTGTTGAAGGCCGTACAGTAACTTATAGTTGTTAATGTCTGTGTCATTTTGGTCTTTTGTGTATAGTTGTCTCATTGGTAATCATACCACATCTTCTTTTTTATATTACCATTTATGATTAAAACTTTCAACTTTCAAACAGAAATTTTACATGAATATGGTCCTTTTTTATTAACAAATGCAACTATTTCATATAAATGTACTTTTTACCTACATGCATGTAGAACTCTTTACATACACATGTTATTTTCCACACTTACAACTAGGACTTTTACATACACATGGTATTTTCCACACTTACAACTAGGACTTTTACATACACATGGTATTTTCCACACTTACAACTAGGACTTTTACATACACATGGTATTTTCCACACTTACACTAGGACTTTTACATACACATGGTATTTTCCACACTTACAACTAGGACTTTTACATACACATGGTATTTTCCACACTTACAACTAGGACTTTTACATACACATGGTATTTTCCACACTTACACTAGGACTTTTACATACACATGGTATTTTCCACACTTACAACTAGGACTTTTACATACACATGGTATTTTCCACACTTACAACTAGGACTTTTATAACTTATATCACACAACCTATGTATTTTACCTTTCTTTCAGTGTATAAAGCTGATGTTCTGGATCAGTAAGACAGTCAGCAATCAGTGATTTCAAGTCCCTCATGTTATGAACGTTATTGAGTTGTGTATAGTAAGAGTCAGCTATTCCTAACCAGTTCTGTATCTGTTCCTTTAGTTTGGGCAGAGCTGACGATACATCATCCCTGCAATTAAACTTCTAGACTTCTGTTCACATATTTACAAGTTTTCAGACCTCACCATTGACATAGGATAGGTACAGAGAAATTATTTTGTTGTATTACAGTTGTTACTTATAGGACATATGATGTAAATATGAGTTTTATAAATGGCATATCTCTGAAGCACTTTTCTGCATATGCCTTCACCATGAACACTGGAAGTTAACTATTCAAGAGCCAAGTATGTATAAGTACTGAATATGTGAAGAGATATATCACCAAAAGGGATAAAAGAATAAGCATCTTTAATCCAACATGCTAACAGAAAACATACCTCACACAACAAATTGAGAGAAAAACTAAATATAAGCAGTGGAATAAATCATTTCCCTTACCTAATGGACAAAAAAATTGAGGGGAACAACTTAGTATAGTAGTGCAATAAACTATTCATATCCCTTCTAAAAGGGAGATAACAAATGGTAAGTAAAACTCTTTGAGGTTGAAAAAATCTCCAAGGCAAGAGAATTTACCTGTTTTTGGTCCATGCTGATTTCATCTCTGCCATTCTAATTGAGAACATGCTAATGGTTATCTCCCTTTCCATGTCCCGTTTACTCTGCCTTATCTCCCCTGTATTGGGTACAGCTGTACCACCACCATAGAAAGCTCCAGTGTACCCTGCCTCATTCCCAGTTGTCCAATCAACAAGAGGATCATACACAAAAGCTTCCAGTAATGTCAGGAGTGTTTCTCTGCCTTTCCTCATTGTCTTTATCACATGTTCACTGGCAATTCTGAATGTTCCCTGAAAAAAATAGCCAAATTATCAATTTATGTTCACTAGCAATTCTGATGTTCCCTGAAAAAAATAGCCAAATAATCAATTCCTGTTTAATAGTGTTTCTGACAGTGCCAAGAATGAAATAGACTAACAGTGCCAAGGAGGAAATAGACTGACAGTGCCAAGGAGGAAATAGACTGACAGTGCCAAGGATGAAATAGACTGACAGTGCCAAGGATGAAATAGACTGACAGTGCCAAGGATGAAATAGACCAACCGTACACAAAACACAACATAAGTAGAAATAGACTGACAGTGCCAAAGATGAAAAAGAAAAAGACCAACCGTACACAAAACACAACATAGAACACTAAAGATTGAACAACACAACCCCCTAACAAAACTGAAAATCGAAAAATAAAGTGAGAAGACATTGTTTCCCACCAAGTAGCCTTCATCTGGAGGCATGTACATGTCTTGACCATTTATATAACATACCAACTCAAAAATGTTATATTACTTAAAAGCCCTGTTAATTTCTTAAATGTCCAGTAAAAAATATTTCATATATTCAGCTGACAATCATACCACATTTTCTTCTTTTTTCATATTGAATAGCTAAAACATCTGTATTAGGACTTAATTTTAAAGGACATCCGTTAAACTTCTTTAGAAATGCACTGCTATTGAATTATTGTCTTCACATAGTCTAATTTACATAGGCAGTGACCTTAAGGATGTTCACTTGTCATGTTTTGGAATTTTTGTCTGATTTTCAAAAACCTCTGGTTGTATCAATTTGAATGCATTAAAAAATTTTGTCCATTGATCAGAATTTTTCTTTTTTCTTTTCATAAATCTTTTGCATGTATAATTATAAGCCATTTGTAAAAGTCTTATAAAACCTTATTTATTTTTTAATAGTTTTTGAGAACTTTTATAACATGTCAATGATAAAGCTATGAAAAATCAAGAGAGAACATTTTCCCACTAAAATTACAATGGTTATGTAAAACAATTCAAATGAGAAAACTAATGGCATTTTTTATGTCAAAAATTAACCAAAACAAATATTTTACACATCAACAAACAACAACTGAATTACAGGCTCCTAACTTGGGACAGGCACATACATATAGAATGTGGGGGATTTAAACATGTTAACTGGATCCCAACCATTCCCCTAACCTTTGGTATAACAGTACAACATAAGAAATCTTTTTAATTTGATCTATCATTTGACCTTAAAGTTGAACTTCAGGGTTAGACACATTTTTACTTTTATTAGGTTACATTTTAATATATGGCACTCCAATCTCCAAAATAATACTAAAATCAAGTGAGAGTTTATGCCATATGGAGCTCATTCTGATATTAAATACTTTATCATCAAGTTCAGTGTTTACATAGAATAAAGAAGAAGAGATGTGGTTAATTGCAAAATAAGACAACTATCCATTAGGATGTAAACAATTATAGTTCAGTGCTTGACTATCATTTATCAATACAAGAGTGCACACGCTGAAATGTCTCGCCTTCTTTACTAATTATTGATATTATGTTGATAGTCCTAAGTATAAAACTTTATTAAAAACTGTCACAAAAACTTAGCATTAACCAAGATAACTAAACAAAGACCAATGAACCATGAAAATGAGGTCAAGGTCAGATGAACCATGCCAGGCAGACATGTACAGCTAACAATGCTTCCATACAACAAATATAGTTGACCTATTACTTATAGTTTAAGAAAAATAGACCAAAACACAAAAACTTAACACTGAGCAATGAACCGTGAAAATGAGGTCGAGGTCAAATAAAACCTGCGGGACTGACATATAGATCATAAAATATTTCCATACACCAAATATAGTTGACCTATGGCATATAGTATTAGATAAAAAGACCAAAACTCAAAAACTTAACTTTGACCACTCAACCATGAAAATGAGCTCAAGGTCAGATGACATCTGCCCGCTAGACATGTACATCTTACAATCATTCCATACAACAAATATAGTAGATCTATTGCATAAAGTATGAGAAAAACAGACCAAAACACAAAAACTTAACTATAACCACTGAACCATGAAAATGAGGTCAAGGTCAGATGACACCTGCCAGTTGGACATGTACACCTTACAGTCCTTCCATACACCGAATATACTAGACCTATTGCTTGTAGTATCTGAGATATGGACTTGACCACCAAAACTTAACCTTGTTCACTGATCCATGAAATGAGGTCGAGGTCAAGTGAAAACTGTCTGACGGGCATGAGGACCTTGCAAGGTACGCATATACCAAATATAATTATCCTATTACTTATGATAAGAGAGAATTCAACATTACAAAAAATCTGAACTTTTTTTTCAAGTGGTCACTGAACCATGAAAATGAGGTCAAGGACATTTGACATGTGACTGACGGAAACTTCGTAACATGAGGCATCTATATACAAAGTATGAAGCATCCAGGTCTTGCACCCTCTAAAATATAAAGCTTTTAAAAAGTTAGCTAACGCCGCCGCCGTAGCCGCCGCCGCCGGATCACTATCCCTATGTCGAGCTTTCTGCAACAAAAGTTGCAGGCTCGACAAAAACAACGGTCAGTTGTGAACAAATGACAGAAGATGTGTACAATCACACGTATTAATAACATATCCATTTTAGAAAGTATTAAGTTGAATTGATCACATCAAACAATTATATGAATATTTAAATAATAAATAGATATTAATTGTACTAACATGCTTGTAATAGTAAATGTCTATAGCCTCTAGACATCTTACCATTATTATCTACATCATCTCAGATCAACAATCACCCACACAAACCATCACAGCAGTAAACATCAGGAAAAACTAAATATCTTCAGGCAATGACCAAAAATATAATTCAAACGTAAACTACTATATATAGTTTCAGAAATAATTACCAGGTTTTTATGATTGCAAATTATAGTACTAGGTGAGAATCACAATAATAAGTACTGATGATACATATATATCTGTATGGAAATCTGTTTTCTTAAAAAAAATGCAAGTTGTAGCTTTGCAGCCTTTTGTTCACAAGATTGGTTTCAAGCATTTAATAGTCAATTATATTAAGGGGTAATAGGACTTACAGGTGTCAATGGTTAAATTATAAGACGAAAACCATCTTTTTAATCCAGTAGCCTCAAGCCTGATTATACCATTGACTTTACTGACAGTGTAACAGATGAGTAAGTTAGCAGTTATTGTAACTTTGACTTTAATTCCTGTGCCCATCATGTAAACTTCATAGATATGTTTGATAGCTCATTTTGAATTTGAGATATTTTCACAAATATGGTTAAATTTTCAGGGTACAAGTTTTTTTTTTTTTTTTGTACTTTAGCACACCCTGAAAACTATGGGGCATTCTTAAGGTAAAAAATTCTTTTTTCACACAATCACTTCTCTTAAAATTTGGTTCCTTGCATACATTTAATGTTTCCATAGTTTTACAACTTTATTTTTTAGACTTATAGTCCTTTGCTCTCAAAATCAGCACAAATTGTTAAGTTCAGTCACATTGTCCATAAAACTGCATATAGATTTTTGTTAAACCCCCTAAAGTCTGCTGACCATCTAGGGCACCTGAATTAGCAGGAACAGGTGGTTCATTTTGTTCAATTTACAGTTTAGAGGCAATTCTTCCTTCACACCATTTTTCAATTTTATTATTGATTTATGGACAATAAACACTATGTGAAGAGAAAACCTGACTTCTAACCTTTGAACCAGGTGAGCTAATTTCGATCACAAGCTTTCCTGGTGAAAAACTTACTTCAGACCTTTGGACCAGGCGAGCTAATTTTGATCACAAGCTTTCCTGGAGAAAACCTGACTCCAAACCTTTGGACCAGGTGAACTAATTCCTATCAAAAGCTTTCCTGGAGAGAACCTGACTCCAGACCTTTGGACCAGGCGAGCTAATTTCTTCACAAGCTATCCTGGAGAAAACCTGACTCCAGACCTTTGAACCAGGTGAGCTAATTTCGATTACAAGCATTCCTGGTGAAAAAATTACTTCCAACCTTTGGACCAGGCAAGCTAATTTTGATCACAAGCTTTCCTGGTGAAAACCTGACTCCAGACCTTTGGACCAGGTGAACTATTTCTTATCACAAGCTTTCCTGGAGAGGATCTGACTCCAGACCTTCAGACCAGGCGAGCTAATTTCTTCACAAGCTTTCCTGGAGAAAACCTGACTCCAGACCTTTGGACCAGGCTAATTTCTATCGCATGCTTTCCTGGAGAGAACCTGACTTCAGACCTTTGGACCAGGTGAGCTAATTATTATCACATGCTTTCCTGGAGAAAAACCTGACTTTAGACCTTTGGACCAGGTGAGCTAATTTCTATCACATGCTTTCCTGGAGAGAACCTGACTTCAGACCTTTGGACCAGGTGAGCTAATTTTTATCACATGCTTTCCTGGAGAAAAACCTGACTTTAGACCTTTGGACCAGGTGAGCTAATTTCTATCACATGCTTTCCTGGAGAGAACCTGACTTCAGACCTTTGGACCAGGTGAGCTAGTTTCTATCACATGCTTTCCTGGAGAAAGCCTGACTCCAGACCTTTGGACCAGGTGAGCTAATTTCTATCACATGCTTTCCTGGAGAAAGCCTGACTCCAGACCTTTGGACCAGGTGAGCTAATTTCTATCACATGCTTTCCTGGAGAGAGTTGTAAGTCACTGGTTTAAAACATTTCAGATAAAGAACAATAATAATAAAAGCTTGTAGCTTTGATTTATGACTAGTTTCTTTGTATTTGATGAGATTCTTGTCTCCTATGCTCCTATCCCATAATTACTATAGTGCTGGTAAATCATCAATAACTAACAATATATATCATTTTTATTGAAAATCATGATTTAAAATTACAAAAATAAATAAATAAATAAAACAAGTTGAGCAAGGTAAGGGATATACAAATGCAGGATATGTCAACATTGAATGTTTATTGAAGATGAAGATTCTGGAAAACAATTATTTTATGTCATACAATATCTTTTTTACATGGATAATTCAAATCTCTAGTGAAATAAAGTTGTTGTTAAAAGGGAAAAAACAAAGGCTTAATCCATGGAGAATACAATATATAAAAAGCTAGACAGGAAACTTCCCAGATACAGTCTTAGTGCATTATATCTTGCAGGATACATGACACAAAACAGAACAGCACATTAAGACAAGACACCATGCATAGAAAGAGAAGACATATTTCATACAGAGTACCATACCCAGAAAAAGAGAGGACACATTTCTTAAAGGACACAATAAAAAGAAAAAGAGAGGACACATTTCTTAAAGGACACAATAAAAAGAAAAAGAGAGGACACATTTCTTAAAGGATACAATAATTAAAGAACCTTAGTGAGCACGCTCACATACCCCACATCCCCACATTGTCATTGGAGAAATTAAATAAGTATAAGAAAAAAAAAACTGTATAAGAAAAAATAATGAATAACAATTTCCTGTCAATATACACATCTACATAGTATGTCCTTATTATCTACAAAATTTCATGAAATTCTGTTGTGTGTTTTCAGAGGAGTAGAGATGACAAACTGTTGCAGAAGTACATTGAAGTAAATAAGTTCAAAGGGGCATAACTCCTAGAAAAAAAATTGAATCGTAATTTCCTATCGATATGCACATCTACATAGTATGTCCTTATTATCTGAAAAAGTTTCATGAAATTCTGTTGTGTAGTTTCAGAGGAGTTGCGATGACAAACTGTTGAAGTAGTACCTTAAAGCAAATAAGTTCAAAGAGGTGTAACTCCTAGAAAAAAAATTGAATCGTAATTTCCTGTCGATATGCACATCTACATAGTATGTCCTTATTATCTGAAAAAGTTTCATGAAATTCTGTTGTGTAGTTTCAGAGGAGTTGCGATGACAAACTGTTGCAGTAGTACATTGAAGCAAATAAGTTCAAAGGGGCGTAACTCCTAGAAAAAAAATTGAATCGTAATTTCCTGTCGATATGCACATCTACATAGTATGTCCTTATTATCTGAAAAGGTTTCATGAAATTCTGTTGTGTGGTTTGAGAGGAGTTGCGATGACAAACTGTTGCAGTAGTACATTGAAGTAAATAAGTTCAAAGGGGCGTAACTCCTAGAAAAAAAATTGAATCGCAATTTCCCGTCGATATGCACAACTACATAGTATGTCCTTATTATCTGAAAAGGTTTCGTGAAATTCTGTTGTATGGTTTGAGAGGAGTTGCGATGACAAGAAACAGGACTGATGGATGGACGGACGGGTCAAAAACATTATACCCTCCGCAACCCGTTGCGTGGGGTATAAAAAGAAAAAGAGAGGACACATTTCTTAAAGGACACAATAAAAAGAAAAAGAGAGGACACATTTCTTAAAGGACACATTTCTTAAAAGACACAATAAAAAGAAAAAGAGAGGACACATTTCTTAAAGGACACAATAAAAAGAAAAAGAGAGGACACATTTCTTAAAAGACACAATAAAAAGAAAAAGAGAGGACACATTTCTTAAAAGACACAATAAAAAGAAAAAGAGATGACACATTTCTTAAAGGACACAATAAAAAGAAAAAGAGAGGACACATTTCTTAAAAGACACAATAAAAAGAATTAGAGAGGACACATTTCTTAAAAGACACAATAAAAAGAAAAAGAGAGGACACATTTCTTAAAGGACACTATACACAGAAAAAAGGGCAAAATTTTACAGGAAACTATACACAAAAAAAGGGCAAAATTTTACAGAAAACTATACACAGAAAAAGGGCAAAATTTTACAGGAAACTATACACAGAAAAAGGGCAAAATTTTACAGGAAACTATACACAGAAAAAGGGCAAATTTTTTTTTACAGGAAACTATACACAGAAAAAAGGGCAAAATTTTACAGGAAACTATACACAGAAAAAAGACAAAATTTTACAAGACACTATACACAGAAAAAAGGCAAAATTTTACAGGAAACTATACACAGAAAGAAAGGACATATTTCACAAAGATTCAAGGAAAAAAAAGACAGGGCTCTTTTCACACATGACAAAATACACAGAAAGAGAGGACACATTTTACACTGGACACAATACACAGAAAGAGAGTGCACTTTTTACATAGAAAGAGAGTAAACATTTTACAGAGGAACAAGTTACAAAAAATAAAGGCACTTTTATATTTTCTTAAACTTTTTCCATTATATAACATATTTTCAAAGTTGTTGGCAGTTGCACATTATATTTTCAAACTTTACATTTACTTTCAGTTGAGATTTGAGATAAAACCTGTCCAATGAATTTTCTATAAAGATGATATGTTGTTGCTTCTGAAATTTCCTTGATGTGTCATCATATATATTCAACATTAAGAACACATGAAAAAGTGATGTTTGTTATCCTGTGAAGGTTTTAAATAATAAGACAACATTTCAATCAAAATTATATAATAAGAATTTGTTCATTTAAATGAAAAACAAATCATATTCATACATATTTTTTTTTTTATTAATTTAAGGAAAAACCTAGACCATAAGTTGCAATTTAAGATGTTTTAAGACTTTCATACTTCAATAATTACAATTTTTTTAAGTAATAAAAAGTAATAATTTTTTTCTTCAAAATTAAAAGGCAGTTCTATATGTGCTTTAGAAACATACAAAATTGCATTGAAATCTATGAAATCATTACTGGTTATAACAACAAAGGTCTGGTTGTAACTATAAACAAATTGAGCAATAGAAGACAATCTTTATGTTTGTAATTATTTGTCAACCAGAGCCATTCTGAGTTGTGATATCTCGTAATGGTATAACCTGAACGACCTGAGTGTTTGGTGCTGAGTTGTGAAGCGACACAGAGTTCATGTCCCATCCAGTCTCAAACTGCTGACATAAACAGATTATCTTCCTGAATGCCTCTTTATACTGTTTATTTTTCCATACATAGATGAATGGGTTAATAACAGAATTCAGGAGTCCTAGAAATACGAGAAAGTTAGAGATAAACGCTCGATTGATGCTAAATTCTAATGCCTGTATAATCTGTATGACAGCAAATGGTAACCAACACAATGAGAACCCTAACATGACGACAGCCATGATCATCACCATCTTCATCTCTTTCTGTATGCGGACATGAATACTAGTGTTAAAACATTGTTCTGACATGATTTTCTTCTTGTGTGACCAGGCTACAAAGAACACTCGACAATAGATTAGGAACATGATGACTGGCAGAACAATGAAATGTAAGGCCACTAATAGTCGGTATGATGTGGCCATCACCAGTTCATAAGCACAAAACATCCCTGATTTAAATGTATTGTAGCCCAGTAATGGTATAATGGCTAGAGTGGCAGCATATATCCAGACAATACAGATTAAGATGTTGGCCACTTTCTCTGACATAATCACATGATATCGTAACGGATATAATACAGCAATGTAACGATCGACAACGGTGAAAAATAGCGACAACAATGATGATGTGCTTGTGAAGATGATCAGCTCAAATCTCAACAAACATGACTCAACAATAAAGTTTAACTGTGGATAAAAAAGAAGGAGATCTGGAATGGTAAAGTTATTCCCAGACAGAGATCTGCTATGGCCAAGTTAGCAATGAATCTCCCTGTACATGTCTGTAAGTGGTGGAATCGTTTGAAGGCACACAACACTAAAACATTGCCAGTCACAATAAAAAACATAATCAGAACTTGGAAAGTCACAATTGCGATTTCAAATGTTGATATATTAGTATCCGTTGAGTTTGTCATGATTGTAGATAAAATTCTTACTTTATTTTTAATAGAAATTTCAAAACTGTTTTAAACAAGTATCCAAAGATTCTAGTTACAAATCAAGTTTTAAAGTTCAAATATAAAAAGCAGAAAATGTAAGTTTTGTTTTCACTATGTCCTTTACTAATGCTGACATCATCTTACATTTTGTATTGAACATTGTTTGACGTTCACATAACAGAGTTTTCAACTTAAAAAGTACTCTTGGTCCTCTTTTTAAAATTCTATCAAACAGTTAAAATTGTTAACAATGAATAATAAATTATCTTCCAAACTCTGCATCTATGTCTGTGTTTCCTTTTTGAATGAAGAATATATTCAGCTTCAAAGTTTTTAATTTCCCTTTATTAAGAGCTGTATCATTTCAGCATTGTATTTATCCATATTTGTTGAGAATATTTTTTTACCTATTTTCCAATTTGTATTTGTAACAACTAACTGTTGAATAGCAGACAGAGTATTTATATTACCAATAATCATCTTACAACAGGTAACTAACATCAACGTAACAAAGATCACCGTTACCTCATTACTTTTCAATCAGTTATATTGTCTTCATATAATTACTGATTTCTATCAAGAGTGAAAACAAAATAAAACCTCATTTTTAAATGAAATAAAATATTACGAGTTTAGTATAGAATTTGACAAACATTTGAGGTTCTGAAAAAGGAAATCACCAATTCACCAACATTCCAACTGACTCCATTTTCAGAAAACGAAATCTGTAACAAACATAAACTTTTAGCCACCGCTTTACAAGCAGAGCCAAATACAATGAAAGTCCCAACTATGTATTGGTTTCCGAAGCTACACAAAACCCCTTACAAATATAGATTTATTTCGTCTTCAAGCCATTGTTCAACTACTAAATTGTCTATTCTTCTTACCAGCACACTTGGTACAATTAAAAACCTGATTATAAATTGTTCAAATAAGGCCTTCGAAAATAGTGGAATAAATTACTTTTGGAGTGTCAAGAACTCGTTGGAAGTACTTGATTAATTGCATGCTTATATTGGTGATTTTGAATCTGTTCAAAGTTTTGATTTTTCTACACTATATACCACATTGCCTCATATTCTCATTAAGAAAAAATTCACACACTTAATTAAATGGGCATTCAAAAAATCAGAATGTGAATATATATGTTCAAACTCTTTTAAGTCATTTTTTAGTAGCAATAAACAAAAAAACTATGTTAATTGGACATGCTTTGATACTATATATGCCCTTGAATTTTTACTAAATAACATTTTTGTTCGCTTTGGGGATTCCGTATATCGTCAGATTATCGGAATTCCAATGGGGACTAACTGTGCACCACTTATTGCGGACCTGTTTTTGTAGTGTTATGAGTTACAATTTATGACAAATAATCAAAGACCCATCGAAACAACATCTGATAAACAAATTTAATAATACTTTTAGATATTTGGATGATATTTTGGCTCTCAATAATGACGACTTCAGTATGTATATTAATGAAATTTATCCTGTTGAACTTACTTTAAATAAAGCTAATACTAACAATGACCACTGCCCTTTTCTCGATCTTGATATCTATATCACTAATGGAAAGCTGAATACTAAAATTTATGATAAAAGGGATGATTTTTCATTTCCTATCGTTAATTATCCGTTTTTAGATGGTGACGTTCCCTTGTCACCATCTTACGGTGTTTATATATCTCAACTTGTACGATTCGCTCGTGTATGTAACAATGTTTTAGATTTTAACGAGAGAAATTTATGTATTACTGAAAAATTATTACACCAGGGTTTTCGATATCACAAACTAGTCAAAACATTTACTAAATTTTATCATCGGTATAAAGACATCATTCGTAAATATAGCTCAACATGCAGACTTCTAATACGTTCAGGTATTTCACATCCAATTTTTTATGGAAATATTCTTTATAAAGCACAAAGGTGTCAGTATTCACCTCAGAAACTTACAAAACCTTTGAATAGACTTATTAAGAAGGGATATAATTACGATACTGTTGTCAAGTCATTAAAGATTGCATATTTTAGCGTTAATATTGAGTCACTGATAAGGTCTTTGCATCGGAACTAAACACATTTATTCTAAAAACAGTTGTTTGCATGACACGGGTTATGTTCTTCTCATATATGTTATGGTGGTATGATACTAAACCCCTAATGGGAAGGATTGTGCCTGATGTTCATATGATGAAATCATAATCTTTCAGTCAGTTTAATTGAAGTCTGGAGCTGGCATGTCAGTTAACTGCTAGTAGTCTGTTGTTATTTATGTATTATTGTCATTTTGTTTATTTTCTTTGGTTACATCTTCTGACATCAGACTGGGACTTCTCTTGAACTGAATTTTAATGTGCGTATTGTTATGCGTTTACTTTTCTACATTGGTTAGAGGTATAGGGGGAGGGTTGAGATCTCACAAACATGTTTAACCCCGCTCATTTTTGCACCTGTCCCAAGTCAGGAGCCTCTGGCCTTTGTTAGTCTTGTATTATTTTAGTTTCTTGTGTACAATTTGGAAATTAGTATGGCGTTCATTATCACTGGACTAGTATATATTTGTTTAGGGGCCAGCTGAAGGACGCCTCCGGGTGCAGGAATTTCTCGCTACATTGAAGACCTGGGCCCGGTTGTTCAACTTGTCGTTAACTTAACGTAAGCGTTAAATTTAACGTGTCGTTAAATACTCTAACGTATCGTTACTTAACCCATGGTTAAAATGGTGTTGTTCAACTTGGTTTAACGCCGTCGTTAGTTAACGATGACGTTAAATAATTTAACCACTCGTTAAATATTTAACTAAAGTTTAGAGATTATTCTCTTTACCCACAATGCATTGGTTTGTTAATATTTACTTCAACATGGCTGACAAGTCTTCTGCTAAAACACAAAGGGACAGAAAACCTAACTTCACCCAAGAAGAAGTAAATGTAATTCAAGATCAAGTGCAAAAGAATTACAAAGTGATTAATGAAAAGTTTGGGGATGGTATAACCAATTCCAGAAAGATTGCTGTCTGGAGCAGGATTTCCATCTTGGTCAGTGCTCTGGGTGTTGCCAACAGGTCTCCCAAAGACTGTAAAGACAAGTGGGCTAACACCAAGAAGGTGGCTAAGAAGGTTTTTAACAACCGTAACAAGGAGCAGAGGGCTACTGGTGGTGGTCCACAGCCAAAAAAACTGAGTCTGGCCATTGAAAGAACAATAGACCTTTGTAAAGACTCAGCTTCTTTCAAAGGTCTTGAAGGAGTTGAAAGTGTACTTGGTATGTATCAGTAACTAATCTATACTCTTTTGTGAATATGTTAAAATAATAAATCTTTAAATGCTATTAATTATTCTCTCCGATTTCATGCAACTTTGTGTTAAAAAAAATCGCCGATTATTTATACCATGTCATCAAAATTTGACAGGCATTTAGCTGATTTATTAATCTTTAATAATGTGTAAGCTTAGTATTTAAATGGCATTCGGCTATATTCAGTTTTACTCAGTGAATAATAAGTATTTCAATTCATTTGGTCAATTATTTATGTCGTCTGCATTCTAGTATTTACGTCCTAAATATTAACCTTGAACTGTTGAAAGACGCTCAGCATGCTAATGAACATATTTGTTTTTGAGCCTTATTACCTCATGACACACATTTTTCTAGCGATGGATGATTTCAAATATTGTCATTTGACAATATTGTAATGATAGTTTGGAACAATACATGTTCAGTTCAAATTTTTTGTTTATCCACGAAAGAACCTCCTTGCTGTTATTTCCCTTTGATTTGTAGCCGACAGGACCATGTTTCTCGGACCCTGGCTAACCCGTACCTTAAATTCGATCGTGGCATACGCTCGTAAAGGCCAAGATTTTAACAATTTTAATAATCATCTTTTGTTGATCGTTCAAGATTTGGAAAATAAATATATATAGATGGTGTTAAACTTTGTGGGATATGAGTGAAAAAAATGTGGATAAAAAGGGGGAGGGCTATACAGTGAGAAATGTATGCACAGAAGTGCCACTGGAATAGGTCCTTTTTATTTTGTCAAATATACCGAAGGGGACGCAATATCAACACTGTAAAATGTAGATGGGCCAGCAATTTTCATTTAACAATAAGCAATGTAAAGATTATTTTTTTGACAGCGAGTGAGATTGCGAGTTTAAATCCAGCATGGGCAGGTGCCCTCTAATCCTTGATGATAATTGACTAAGGATTGGATACCCTACCTAATGTCGGGTGTTTACTCCAGCTTCATCCATCAATAAAAACTGACTTCAACGAAATAGCACGATTGTGCTGAAAGCAGCGTTAAACACCAATATTCATTATTCATCAAAACCAATAGATTTGCTAGAAAATTATTTAAAATTGTGCAATACTGCCTTACAATTGAACAGAAGTTGTCTTATGATATATTGTTTTGTTACTGACCGTCTCGTTTTGGTTGTCATTGATGCATATGGTTTGTCAGGCTAGGTCAATGAAAGCAAAGAAAGAATGTCTGACAAAAAAACTCTCTTTAAGTAAGAAAATTTAACAATAGACACACGTCTATTCATCATCATGATAATTATAAAAATAACAATCTCCTTATTATATTTTCTAGATGACAACTCAGCAGCATTGCCAGAGGAGAGTGCAAGTAATTCCCAGGACCTGTTTGATACCCCTCGAAGCCAACCACTTTCCCAATCTGGATCTGAATCCATTCTTCAGCCATTACCACTAATGTCGCTTCTACCGGCTGTAAATATCCAGGTGCCACGCCCAGTGGCTGCAGTAGTTGAGCTGGGGACTCTAACAGCACAGAAAGCAGAAAATCCAAAGAAAAGGAAAGCAACTGCTGATGATGTTTATGGGCTTCAGGTAAAATTTCACATTTGCATTTATTTTAGAAATAATCCAAAATAATAAAAATCGATTAACATATTATTGTCTTATAATGAATGGCTCGGTGTTAGTTTGAAGACTGTCATTATACTCGGGAAAATAAAAAGGTAAAATTCAATTATCAACACTAAGAAAAGTTGACTTTATGGGTCCCCATCGATTAGTTTGTATCATACAGATACAGATCCAGGGGACTAGGGGCCCGGTCAAGTCCATATCTCAGATACTATCAGCAATAGGTCTAGTATATTGGGTGCATGGAAGGACTGTAAGGTGTTCATGTACAACTGGCAGGTGTCATTTGACTTTGTCCTCATTTTCATGGTTCATTGGTCGATGTTTAGTCTTCTTGGTTAATGTTAAGTTTATGTGACAGTTGTAATATAGCTTTATTATGTAAATCAATCGTATCTGATTTTATGCCCTTTATGGGCCCTGTAATTTGGGCCTTGAAATAAAAATATTCTATTCTATTCTATTCTATATTAAGGACTATCCACATAACATCAATGATTAATAAAGAAGGCTAGATATTTCAGCGTGTGTACTCTTGTTTTAATTCTGGACATTTTTACACACCCAACAGTCTATGGAAGACCCACTTTGCGACAAGGGTTTCACTGATTGGACGAACAAATTCCAAAGGATGACCTTAAATGTATACCTTAATCAAGCCTTGGGGTAAAATGTCATTCAGTGTACAATTAACAATGAGATGATGTTTAAAATAGCGTGACGACTGACACTTCGTAGTGCCAATAACTCATATTACCGCAAGTGTATTTATGAACTCATTATTTGCTAAGCCTTCAATTCACTGACATGTCGAATGCATGTGTTTTGAGAAAAAAAAAACTTGTATTATTTATCACAATTTTATATTGGATGAAAAAATAAAGACTCTTGTGTATTAAACATGTATTTCAGTTGAAGAAAACTCTTGCGATATGCTCTCTAATGTGTCTACCATCCTGGTCTCCTTCAAAATTCGGAACTTGCACTGGCTGGTCTTGCTGAACATGTACACCACAAACATCTTCCAAAGGTTCATTCCTTGTTAAAGCTATGTTATGTAGAACAGCACAAGCACCAAACACTCGACAGACTTTTTCTGGTTTCATTCTGACCTGAAATTTAATTTCATAATTATGGGCAGGAAAATATCTTTCAATTTAAAAAAAAACTGTTTCAGAAGTGTATTCCCATTTACAATATTGTCTCCTGGAAAATTACCCATGCAGATATCCACTTTAACAAAAAATACCATGTTAATGATTATTTGCACGGCATTCTAAAAAAAACAATACCGATAGCTACTTAAATAACAGGTTCACTATAATCCCTATTAACTGCGGCTCTTTCTGTAACAATTGTCTCTAGTTTTTCAGAGCTTCCATTTAATTTTTATGGGGATAGTGTCGCTTGTATGAAATTTAAAAAGTCAGGACAAGAGTTTGAGTAAAAAAGAGGCAGGATGACAATTTATGTATGAAAGTGTGAAAAATAAAAAGGCATTTTTCATACTAGCCCCCCCTCAAACAATAAATGGTAGCTCCCTAATTAGTATCCTTTTAATAATTAGTTTCTTTTTTTGTGTCCCTTTTTACTCAATATATTTTTTTCTTCATGGCTGAAGTTTTTTTGGCATTTTTTGTATGAAACTGCTGAGGTTAATTAACCATTTAAGCTATGCATCACTATATAGGATTATCTCATTGTTGAAGGCGGTACAGTTACCTATCGATGTTAACTTCCAAGAAATTTGGTCTCTAGTTTGGAGTATTCTCATTGGCAATCACACTACTTTTTTGTTATCATATTTTAAAGTATTCTATAATTATTTTTACCTCAGAGTGTAAAACATGAAATCTTCTCTTTAAGATTCCAAAAGCCCTTTCAATAATAGATCTTGTACTGGAGTGTGCTCTATTAAATCTTTGCTGGTGTCATTTCTCTGGGATTTAGATAGGGTGTCATGAGAAAAGGGCGACATGCATACCCGCTGTCTCCTAGTATCAAACCGTCTGCAAGTCCTCTGTTGTTTGTCTCCAGGTAGTGACATAGGTTTGATGTGTTGAAGATGTGGGAATCATGGGTTGACCCTGGCCAGTTAGCAGATATATTGGTAAATTTCCCTGAAAAAATATTAAACTAATTTAATTCTATGAAGAGTACTAAATAATGTTACAGTTAACTGCAGCTTGAACTGTTGAATAAAGGTCACTCAGTCTATTGCTGCTTGTGACAAATAAGAGGGGGTATAGGAACTTTATCGGGACTCCAGTTAATAATCATATTTTTTTTTCAATTAAAAAGTGTAACTCAATTAGAACTAGTCTTATTTTCATTGAGGCTCATTGAGGCCCTAAAAAAATGCATACAGATGATTGAAACTATTAGTATACTCAATAATTTTATTATTTATGAATGTTCAAAATCGTTTTCAGTGAAAAAAATATGTGTTTCCTTCAGTATAAAAAGGGGGGGGGATCCGGATCCAAAAATCCTGGGCTTAAAAACACAAAATCCCGAGATCCAGAAATTCGAAAAAAGAATTCCCGGATCCTGAAAGGGTCATTCCCGAAATCCCGAAAGGGTGTCATTCCTAAAATCTCGAGCTTAAAAACACCCGATCCCGTACAGAAAAATACAACAGTAATATTTATGCTTTCCTTCATCCACATTGTAAAGATTAGAAATAGCACATATAAATAAGTGGAACGTATAACCACACTGTTTGGAGTCACAGGTGCGCGGTCTTATTGGAAAAGATAGCACACAATGACCCGATCGTCGATCAATCACTTGTAATATTTGGGTCGTATAAGATCGAGGGCCGAATTGTTGGCTTACTGACGAGAAAGTTTAAGGGAGATAATAACAAAGGTAAACAAATAAACAGACGAAGAGGAGATCAGACACATAAGATTAACAAATTAAATAAGTACCTTCGTAATCACACACAGCCTGCACGTTCACACTATGGAACCCCTTTCTGTTGACAAAAGCTGCCTCGTCCTCTGATGGCCCTTGTATCTTGATGTGTGTGCAATCAATGCATCCCAAAACATTTGGGAAGTTCATTTTGTCTGTGGAAACCACACTTCATCCTGTTTTTAGAATTGATGTCTTTTGGCCACTGGATGAAGTTGTCTTTCACATCAAGTAAAGCATTGGTAACATCATTCACTGCTCTAGATACAGTTGCTTTGTCGTAGCCCATTGTATCTCCAATTACTTGTAAAAATGACCCAGAGGCATAAAACCTCAAGGCTATGCATACTTGTTGCTCCACTGTTAGAGCAGTTTCCTTTGCTGTAGATCTTCTCAATTTATCTCCCACAATATTACATATGTAGGCTATAGAGTCTCTTCCAAACCTATATCTTATCCTCATTTCATTGTCAGTCAAATTGTTTAGATGTGAAACCATTCCTCTGAAGATTCTCTCTTTTCTTTGCCTAGGTACCATTAACAGAGCAGCCATTTTATCAATTAAAACGCTTCGTTAAGTATTTAACGAAGGTCTATAGCAGCGTTAGATTTTATAGAAGTTATCGACAGTTTAACGTTGCGTTAAATCTAACGTAGAGATGAACAACAGGATTAACCATACGTTAAATTTTAACGAAGCGTTAGCATATTTTAACGACAGCGTTAGACTTAACGACAAGTTGAACAACCGGCCCCTGTTGGTGACCCTCTGCTGTTGTTTTTTATTTGGTCGGGTTGTCTCTTTGACACATTCCCCATTTCCATTCTCAATTTTATTTTATTTTCTCATCAAAATACTTATCAAAAATAAGATTCAGAAGAAAATATTATTCGGAGATAAGTGGAATCTTCAACAATAATTGACCATCCAGGGCCGTAACTAGCCTCTTTTAATAGTGAGGAAAAATAACACAAAATCGTGCATTCTGAGCGTTTCCCGGATTCTTTCTTACATTGAAACGCAATTAATTTTTAGCTACTTTTTCGACAATACTCTGGTCTCAAAGCAAAAACATAGATTCATAGTAATTTAAGAATTTAAGAATGTTAGGTTGTAGGGACAACATTTAAAGACAGATGTGTAGGATAAAGCAAAAAAATCGTAATTTTCATAATACCGTGGATCTGTCTGTCTGTTGTTGTCTTGTGTTGTGCTTAGACTTTGGTGATTTTTTTATGACTAGATTTAAATATAGTGACAGTGCAGTATTATACTTTAAGTACTAGTACTGTATAAGTCGACACTAGGGACTGTCTTGACCTTGTTTTACGGTATTATTGATTCTTTTATTGTTGAAAACCCTCCAGCAGCAAGATGAAGAACAGGAATAAAAACTTTGACCATTGACCATTTGTATTTTTATCTATGCATTGACTTTGTGTGCTATTAGGTCCCTTGCACCTTTACTCCATATTCCTTTATTTTCTGTTAAAGGGTCTGAACATGACTTGACCTTCAATGTAAAAGGTCATATGGCAATACATTGTTGTTTTTTTTTCAAATTATTTGATACCAGGAAATTGGTGATTTTACCTTAATTTAAACCATATCAGCTATCTAGTTTTATCTACAAAAAAAAGCCTGTTTTGTATTCTTTGATATTAAATTCATTTTTTTCTGTGTAAAGTAGCATGGTATATTCTTAACATATTTTCTCGCACAATGTCTGGATATTGGTGGACATGCAACATTGCAAAACCACACGTTTACAAATGAAAATCAAAAGTAGGACAATAAATGAACAAAAGACAAACACAGAAGTACAAACAGTAAGTACATCATCAACTCTGAAAACTTAAAGTTAAATAGAAACATGGATCACGAAAAATATGTAGGGGCAACACCAGAGAGGCTAGACACTTTCCGTGAAAACAATTTGATATACGGGTAAATTAAGACAATCTTTTGTTTTAGTTTTTTTTGTTTTTTTTTTTTTAAATTTCTCAAACGAGGCATTTGCCTCATTTGCCTCATTTGCCTCAATATAGTTCCAGCCTGCCATCATAAGTAAATGCAAGATATATTTTAGTTTAAAACAGAGGAAATAAATGAGAAGAACATAACCCGTACCATACCAACAATTGATTTTAGAATAAATGTTATTACTTTTGATGCAAAGACTATAAGTGAATCAATATTAATACCAAAATATGCCATCTTTATGTCCTGACAACAGTATCGTAACTATATGCCTTCTGAATAAGTTTGTTTAAAGGTTTTTGTTAACTCTAGAGGTGAATACCGACATTTTTGTGCTTTGTAAAGAATATGACCATAAAAGATTGGGTGTGGAATACCTGAACGTATAAGATGTCTGCATGTTGATTTATATCTAAGAATGATGTCCTTGTACTGATGATAAAATTTAGTATATGTTTTGACTAGTTTGTGATATTGAAAACCCTAGGGTGATAATTTTTCAGTATAACAGAGATTTCTTTTGATAAAATAAAATACGTTGTTACATACAGTGTGGCCATAAGCATTCGTCACATATGATTTTTCCCTATATATTGTATATAAAACTACATTTTTTCAAAAAAATATTTGGGGTCATTTTTGGTTTGATTTTAAGCAACTTGGTACCAATAGAAGCACAATTGTCACAGGTTTATTTGGTCATATTTGTTTTGTGAACCATTTTCATTTTTTCACAAGATAAACACAAATATAATTTTCTGTTCAGAAATTCGCTATTTATTCAACCAATTTTAATTATAAAAATTCGTAAGGGTTCCACGGAACCCAATGTCTCGCCTACTTTTGCTGTTAATTGCAGACTCAACAAAAATGAGGAAAAACATCAATAAAAATTTCCCTCTCGATACTGTCGTTTGATTGAAAGAAGCTTCCAAGTTTGGTAAAAAATCCAGGATAGTTTATGAATCTAATAAATGTTTTATAAACTTTAACTGCAGACTGTATGCAATGTTAACTGGAAGAAAAACTAAGTCCATTTATAAGTAAAATACGGAAAAAGTGAATTTTTTTTTCACAAAATTTACTTCTGAATAATATCTTATGATCAGAAACAAGCTTATGTCTAAGTTTGGTAGAAATCCAGGATAGTTTAAGAACATTATAAAAATTTTAAAAACTTAAAACCACAGAGTGAATGTTTTGTTTCTGGCCAAAAAAATAAGTCCATTTATAAGTAAAATACGGAAAAGTGGAAATTTATTTTTACAAAATTTTCTTCTTGATACTATCTTATGATCATAAACAAGCTTCTGTCCAAGTTTGGTACAAATCAAGGATAGTTTATGAAAGTTATTAAAATTTTAAAAACTTTAACCACAGAGTGAATGTAATGTTTCCTCGCAGAAAAACTAAGTCCATTTATAAGTAAAATACGGAAAAAATGGAATTTTATTTTTACAAAGTTTACTTCTGGATACTTTCTTATGATCATAAACAAGCTTCTGTCCAAGTTTGGTAGAAATTCAGTATAGTTTAAGAAAGTTATTAAAATTTCAAAAACTTTAACCACAGAGTGAATATTTGTGGACGCCGCCGACGACGACGCCGACGACGACGGAATGTAGGATCGCTTAGTCTCGCTTTTTCGACTAAAGTCGAAGGCTCGACAAAAATGTATTGTATGTGTGCACATCAAGAGAAAACAAAAACACAAAACTATTACCAAATAAACAAACATACTTTAGACAATTCTACATCTTTTAAGTTTGATAAAAATCCAACCATAAATGCCCTCAAAATATTTTTTGAAAAAAATGTTTTTATATGAAATATATAGCAAAACAAGAATGTGTCCAAAGTACACGGATGCCCCACTCGCACTATCCTTTTCCATGTTCCATGGACCGTGAAATTGGGTAATAATCTAATTTGGTATTAAAATTAGAAAGATTATACTATAGGGAACATATGTACTAAGTTTCAAGTTGATTGGACTTCAATTTTATAAAAAAATACCTTGACCAAAAACTTTAACCTGAAACTCCCACTTTCATTGTCTATGTTTAGTGGACCGTGAAATTGGGGTCAAAAGTCTAATTTGGCTTCAAAATTAAAAAGATCATATCATAAGCAACAAGTTTACTAAGTTTCAAGTTGATTGGACTTCAGCTTCACCAAAAACTACCTTGACCAAAAACTTTAACCTGAAACTCCCACTTTCATTTTCTATGTTCAGTGGACCGTGAAATTGGGGTCAAAAGTCTAATTTGGCTTTAAAATTAGAAAGATCATATCATAAGCAACAAGTCTACTAAGTTTCAAGTTGATTGGACTTCAGCTTCATCAAAAACTACCTTTACCAAAAACTTTAACCTGAACGGACGCACAGACTGACGAACGGAGCCACAGACCAGAAAACATAATGCCCCTCTACTATTGTAGGTGGGGCATTATCGTAGGTGGGGCATAAAAATGCAGGTGACGAACACTTTTGGCCAGGTACTTTACATGAGCATATATATAGTATACATCATGCTAATTAGTTTTAGGTTTAATGATCAGGTTAATTCATAATAGAACATTTTTTACGAAAAGTCAATTTTTTAGAACTTTTCAATGTATATGCTTTCATTATGGTAATGAAGACTACTTTTGGATGAATATGGTTATTATGCATAAAAAACTATGTTTTTAAGTTATTATTAAAAGTCTCATTTGTTTTTTACTATTTACTCCAGCCGTATTATTGGCAATAAGGAAATGTTTTGTTTTGGCATGAATGAAATGCCAATTGGCGCGACAGAAAAGCCACTGCTGATTATGAGAGTGCAACAGTCAAAACTTTTACTTTGCAATATCCTTCACAGGAGACAATTTGTAAGCATTATAAGATGATTCAGTTAATTTCTGAAAGTGAAAATGATAACACTTTGCAATGTTCAACAAATCATAAGTTTACAACATATGACTATTTTCAATAATCTTTGTTTCTGATGGCTTCAAATTCTTCACTTTTTTTTTAGAAAACTAAAATTCATAAATTTAAGAACCCACAAATGTGTTATTTTTGTTTATATCACCAAAAATGATACCCACAAATAAAAGTACATTCCCAGTATATGTAATGCAAGCTTTGTTTTTCAAGCTATTATTCTTATATCTGATGATGCTGGTTAATTAAGGTTTATTTTAATTAGATTATAGTGGTTTTATGTTACAAGTTTGATTTCTGATGTCAAATGATACGTTGTTTTTCATGTGATAATATGTATAAAGTTTTTTTTTTGGTGTTGGTTTGGTTAATAAATGGTCATTTCTAGCTTAAGGTGCATATGTGCTCAAGTTTCTAATGGAACTGGCCAATTAATAGTCACAGAGAGTTTTGGTTAATTAATATTTCTTTTTAGATTATAGTGGTTTAATGTTACAATATAAAAAAAGAAAATGTGGTATGATTGCCAATGATACAACTCAGTCTCTCCACAAGAGACCAAAATGACACAGAAATTAACAACTATAGTTCACTGTATGGCCTTTAACAATGAGCAAAACCCATGCTGCATAGTCAGGTTTTTTTTCGGAAGTCAAATGATATCTTGTTTTTCATGTGATTATATGAACAAAGTCTTATTTTTTGGTGTTGGTTAATAAATGGTCATCTCTAGCTTGAAGGAGTATAAGTGCCAAAGTATCTGAATGCTGTTGGTGAATCAAGAGTGATATCCTTGTGACTTTGTAAAGATTAGTAAGATATCAGTGGTTGACATGGTGGTCACAAGACAAAAGTTTTAAGAACAGACACATAAACAGAATTACAACTCTGAGATAACAAACTAGTCTGCTATACTCTATGTCACACGATAGCATCCATTCATTAAACGTAATTAACTATGTATGACAACTGAAACCACCGTTCCCTATCAGCTATACCTTAACAACTTAATTACCCTCAGTCTTCGTACATTTCTCGGAAAACGCTATTTCTGTTACATCATTGATCTATATATTCAAAGGTAATTTCAAGAACATGAAATTTTAAACTGTAAATCATATAAACATATCTATAATACTAAAATGACGAGGTCCAATTTATCAGCCGTCATCGGGTAAAAACGACAAATCAAAGAATTAAACTTTATATATAGCTAATATAGGACAATGGTGTAGATTAAAAATTACACCATTTCAGACCCTTTTGTTTTCCACATAATTAATAATGCCAATAATTAACAAGTTCCGGGGCGAATCCGATACCGATACCAATAGTATATTCACCTGTTACCTATTACCTTATCTGTACCTTCCGCATCTGACAGGCGCACCACCAAACGGTGTATTTGCTTTTGCTATATACACGGGTCATAATCACAGGGTTGACACTCCTAAATTCAGTCAAATTGTTACCTATTGTAGTATTTTAATCAGTAAGACTTTACTAAAAAATCTGGACTTAAAATAAGGCGTATAGGTACAGTTTACAATTTGTTAGCGGGCATGACGTAAAACAGCGAATCAAAGAATTCAACTTTATTGGATAATGCTGTTAATTAAAAAACACTCAATTCCAGGACCTGAATATTACCAATAATTGATAAGTTCCAGGTCGACGGGTTCAAACAGAAAGATTTGAAAGCAGAGACAACTGTGTTATCTTATAATCGGCACGACTTTATCAGATGACAATACCAATACTAAAATAAGGCTTACGCATAGTTATATACTTTAATTTAGTCACGGATCCGCGATATCACGGGTGTGTTCTAGTATATATATATATAAATGACTGAATAAATAGTCAACGATAAATCTTACGGGGCGATGGATCATATAAACATGATTCAGTACACTACAAAATATAATATATAACAAGTCAAAAAGGGTACAACATCACCATAAAATAACTATAAAACATGATTCATTTGACATTGTGCTATTACCGAAGAAGTATATCTGTTATTCCAACTATCTAATATTTGTTCATTTTATAGTTATTTTATGGTGATGTTGTACTCTTTTTGACTTGTTATATATTATATTTTGTAGTGTACAGAATCATATTACATCATACATGTGACAGAGTTGTCAAGCCACAACTGGAGATTTGGTAATTTTCAGCTGGAGTTTGGGTCTCATAACTGGAGATTTTTTATCGACCTTTTTATCGACGTACGCAATGGTTTTGTTGTGTGTTTAAATTGCATATCTTCCTTTTTTGTTAAAAGAACAACAATTCCATACCTTTAAACACCTGCAAATCCATTCTTACTTGATAAAAATAGAAGATAAGGGAGTTTCTATAATTTATTCATTATGTATAATTCAAGATAAAGTGATCAGCAATCATACATAGACATAGCTGGCAAAAAGTACCTCTGGTTAAGCTACATTTTCAACTTTGGTACCACTACTGATTCAGAACATGCTTGTAATAGAAGGTGTTAAATTGATAGATTTGCACTACAACTTGTAGGCTTGCTGGTGGGTAGCTGTCTCCATAAGTTTGGTCAAGTCAGTAGGGCCACCATAGTCAGCTTTGCATGAAGTGTGGTAAGCATGGTCTTGGCCCTTGGTACAGGATCTGCACCATTTGAAATCCGATCTCAAGGCAGAGTTGAATTTGGCTATATACTTGGTCTTCTTTTATTTGCTTCTGGGGAATTTGGTGATAAAATATGGTTTGCATCATGATGTCATATTCTAAAATTTTTGAATTGTCCAAGACAACTATACTTATATAGGTATTGGCTTGGATAGAAAACAAGCCATAAATTTCATATTTGAGTTGATTTCATTTGTCTTTGATGTTCAGTAAATGTTCCATGTTTTAAACAGCATCAAATTAAATCCTTTTTTATACAACTTGTACAATTTAATCCTTTGTCAATATTTCACTTTTAATCAACCAGGCTTATGTCTTAAACTAGCTAGTTGATCACCAGGTAATTGCCTATTATCTTTAATTTATTGTGGTATATACAGTCTAATTCTAAACACCCCAGGCATATTTAACTATTTGACACAAAATCAATGACAGGAAACTTCCATTTTTCTCTGACTTTTCCCATATCAATTTCGAGTTTCTCAGACTTTTTCTCTGTCCATATCGATTTTGTAAACAAAAATGTGTATTGAAATTTTTACGATATTGACATTTTCAAAAAGCGGAAGATTTCAAAATTTAATCGGAGGGACGGAAGAGGGTCCGAAAGTGGGAGATTTTGACTCCCGCCGGAAGAATCACATGTATGATGTATTACATGATCCATCGCCATCTAAGATTAACAGTTGATTATTTATTCAGTCATTTTGTATATATATATATATATACAACTCGTCTAAACATCAACCCAACAATGTTAGATCTGTAAATTTGCTTTCTCAAATTTTTGGTTCTTCCCTAGCCGGGATTCGAACCCATGCTACTGTGATATCGTGACACCAAATCGCCTGCACTGCAGCCGTCCCGCTAGACCACACGACTGTATATATATGTTGTTTGTGCTGTATTTAGACCCTTCTACAATGAAATTTATTTTACATGCACGCGTATAAAAATTGCAGTTTTTATTCAACGCAATTATAGGTTTGAACATAGTTTTCAATCTAGACTCGTTTATATATATATATATATAAATATATAAGAAAAAGTTAAGTAAAGTCCATATGCTGGTAACATAAGAAAATTATTAAAAGATAATATATATCAAGCTTACTACCAGTTGTTCAACCAAGCTAGTGTAAAAACACTACAAAAGGCCAAACAAAAAGACAAGAACTAGAAGTTTATCATGTTTCCTATGTTAAGATATCTTATAATATCAGCTCCTTAACACTTATGTGTAGTGTTTTGGTTTTTATCTGAGCTTTGTCACCAAAGGGTTCACATAGTGAAATAGATCACTTGTATCTAATATATTCCTACATCAATGTGCAGAAAACCCTATATAGATCACTTGTATTTAATATATTCCTACATCAATGTGCAGAAAACCCTATATAGATCACTTGTATTTAATATATTCCTACATCAAGGTGCAGAAAACCCTATATAGATCACTTGTATTTAATATATTCCTACATCAATGTGCAGAAAACCCTTTAATCTTCTTTGTATTTGTGAGGATGGTCTAGTTAATTTTTAATTCAAATCAAGAAAGAGTTCTTTGCTCATGCAAAACAAAAACAAAATTTGTATACGAGGTACAGATAATGCATAAGTTCCTGTATTTTGACTTTGCCTTTAATTCTAAGACAGTATATGTTAAATTTTATGTATACATGTCTTGATTGGGATTTATTCTTGAAATACTTGAAATACCTTAATTAGTACCTTGGATCTTTTTGAAAAAGATGGTAATTTTAGTTATGATTTCACTGTTAAAATAAATTATAATTAAAATTTGACATCATTAATATTTCATACAATGTTTATCACTGTCTGAGAACCTTTAGGCAGAAAAATCAGAAGTTTTAGCCTTCAAGTAAACCCCATTTCAGGAAACAAGAAAGTTATCAATGCCTATTTCAGCGACAGAATTAATCTATAATAGAGTAATGTTTATATAATTTCGAGACATCACATCATAAAAACTATCATATAATAAAAATAAAATTTACCAATAAAGACATCTATACCAAGATTTTTATATACTTATTATGTTGTAGTAGAATGCAATAAATTATTTATCTAATTTAAATAAGACTGTTGAGTATAGAATAACAAATAAATGAAATATGGATGACATGATCCTTAATTTTAATGTAAAATGCCAGGACTAAACAAGTAAAATTAACATTAATAAAAAGCCCAAAAGTCTTGTTTCAAACTATAAATAGACCAATCATGACTTCTTTGTGATGTTACTGTGACATATTAGTACTTTTGTCATGTGATATTAAAAAGAGGCAAATGAAAGAGTATCTGTTTTAGAAGAAATTGGAATATATAATTATTTCTTGTGATTTACTAAAGGATAACTTCAATACAGCGTAATACTTAAAACCTGATAGCAAAATAAGTGACAATCCCATATGATTCAACTGAAAAAATTGTAGCTAGTAGCCCTTTATTAAAATCATGTTAAGATTCTTTGTGCACTGAGTACATTGTCAATTTCATAAATCGTATATTGCCAAGTCATGTCAAAACAAGGTTAGTTATAATCCTTAGATTCTTTGTCTTCATCTCTCATTCAGGAAATGATGAATCTCTATAACATCTGGGAAAATAACCTGAAGATTAAAATCTCTCTTATTTGTTATTGTCAGTTGAACATTTTAAATTCTTCTCAGCTTTTGTCTAGCTTTACTATTGTTTAAACAAGGAAGTTAAACATCTTTAGAAATCAATAACAATAAAAACAGATAACATAAGGAAGGCAATTACTTATAGAACAATTGAAAGACTTCCAAATCTTCAGAAATCAATATCAATAAAACAGGTAACAAAAGGTAGGCAATCACTTATAGAACAATCCAAGGACTTCCATCACATCAGAACTCTAGCCAATGGTGCAATCCAAGGACTTCCAAATGTAAGACAGCCATTTGTGATTCCACCAAGTCAAAACTCTAGCCAATGGTGCAATCCAAGGACTTCCAAATGTAAGATTCCATAAAACTCTAACCAATGGTGCAATCCAAGGACTTCCAAATGTAAGACAGCCATTTATGATTCCATCAAGTCAAAACTCTAACCAATGGGGCAATCTAAGGACTTCCAAATGTAAGACAGCCATTTGTGATCCCATCAAGTCAAAACTATAGCCAATTGTGCAATCCAAGGACTTCCAAATGTAAGACGGCCATTTGTGATCCCATCAAGTCAAAACTATAGCCAATTGTGCAATCCAAGGACTTCCAAATGTAAGACGGCCATTTGTGATCCCAGCAAGTCAAAACTCTAGCCAATTGTGCAATCCAAGGACTTCCAAATGTAAGATTCCATAAAACTCTAATCAATGGTGTAATCCAAGGACTTCCAAATGTAAGACAGCCATTTGTGATCCCATCAAGTCAAAACTATAGCCAATTGTGCAATCCAAGGACTTCCAAATGTAAGACAGCCATTTGTGATTCCATCAAGTCAAAACTCTAGCCAATGGTGCAATCCAAGGACTTCCAAATGTAAGATTCCATAAAACTCTAGCCAATTGTGCAATCCAAGGACTTCCAAATGTAAGATTCCATAAAACTCTAGCCAATTGTGCAATCCAAGGACTTCCAAATGTCAGACAGCCATTTGTGATTCCATCAAGTCAAAACTCTAGCCAATGGTGCAATCCAAGGACTTCCAAATGTAAGATTCCATAAAACTCTAACCAATGGTGTAATCCAAGGACTTCCAAATGTAAGACAGCTATTTGTGATCCCATCAAGTCAAAACTCTAGCCAATGCTGCAATCCAAGGACTTCCAAATGTAAGACAGCCATTTGTGATTCTATCAAGTCAAAACTATAGCCAATGGTGCAATCCAAGAACTTACAAATGTAAGACAGCCATTTATGATTCCATCAAGTCAAAACTCTAGTCAATGGTGCAATCAAAGGACTTTCAAATGTAAGATTCCATAAACTCTAACCAATGGTGTAATCCAAGGACTTCCAAATGTAAGACAGCCATTTGTGATCCCATCAAGTCAAAACTTTAGCCAATAGTGCAATCCAAGGACTTCCAAATGTAAGATTCAATAAAACTCTAACCAATGGTGCAATCCAAGGACTTCCACATGTAAGATTCAATAAAACTCTAACAACCAATGGTGCAATCCAAGGACTTCCAAATGTAAGACAGCCATTTGTGATTCCATCAAGTCAAAACTCTAGTCAATGGTGCAATCCAAGGACTTCCAAATGTAAGATTCAATAAAACTCTAACAACCAATGGTGCAATCCAAGGACTTCCAAATGTAAGATTCCATAAAACTCTAACCAATGGTGTAATCAAAGGACTTCCAAATGTAAGATTCCATAAAACTCTAACCAATGGTGTAATCCAAGGACTTCCAAATGTAAGATTCCATAAAACTCTAACCAATGGTGAAATCCAAGGACTTCCAAATGTAAGATTCAATAAAACTCTAACCAATGGTGTAATCAAAGGACTTCCAAATGTAAGATTCCATAAAACTCTAACCAATGGTGTAATCCAAGGACTTCCAAATGTAAGATTCCATAAAACTCTAACCAATGGTGTAATCAAAGGACTTCCAAATGTAAGATTCCATAAAACTCTAACCAATGGTGTAATCCAAGGACTTCCAAATGTAAGATTCCATAAAACTCTAACCAATGGTGCAATCAAAGGACTTCCAAATGTAAGATTCCATAAAACTCTAACCAATGGTGTAATCCAAGGACTTCCAAATGTAAGATTCCATAAAACTTTAACCAATGGTGAAATCCAAGGACTTCCAAATGTAAGATTCCATAAAACTCTAACCAATGGTGTAATCAAAGGACTTTCAAATGTAAGATTCCATAAAACTCTAACCAATGGTGTAATCCAAGGACTTCCAAATGTAAGATTCCATAAAACTCTAACCAATGGTGTAATCAAAGGACTTCCAAATGTACGACAGAATAATCTCTTTGGAAATGAGATGTACCAATGCTTATACCGTACTCAGTCATACATGTATAATATGCAGTTGTGTATAATACACACCTTTAAACTTTAAAAGGAGCTAAAAGACATGGGGACAAAAAGAATATGGTATACTATAGATTTGTCTTACCTCAATTCCAGTGACACCCATAGCTGTTTCTATATTCTGTGTCATCCTAAATGGGACCTTCTCTGGAACTCTCAATCCTTTTCCTTTCTCAAAACACACATTGTAGTCAATATGCACTACCTGGAAAAAAATAATTTATTGAGTACTTATTACCATAAACAAGTGTTTGTATCATGTCTGATATATAGTGGTTTCCAGAAAGTCATTTCAAGAACAATAAATTAAACTCTCATACTGTGAAAGTACTTTTGTTCGTGTGGAACTAATGTTCGTGGTTTTTGTGGATGACTTTATCCACAAATTTAAGTGCCAAACGAAATAAAACAACCGTTGTCCAAAATCAAGACATGAAAAGATCCCCACGTAGCTTTGACTACTGGTATGATCTAGAGAATAATTTTGAATTGAATATTGCAAAATCTGAGAATACTATAATGGTAGTCACAGGGCAAACACACCATGAACTACAACTGCAGGCAAGATTATACCCATTTAATCTTTAAAAACCTACAGGTATTGATATGCCATGATAAAGTGTTCATTCTATGTCCTCATAAATCTAGTACATATGATAACTAGTAATTAAATTTAATTTTCCTGCTGGGCTTGCTTTTTATAAGAACTATTTCAACTTTCAAGACATGTTTATAGCATTTGGTTATTGGTTATGTATTTTTTTTCTTAAGGTGACATATGTCCTAATTGACACCTTGGATGGTCTTTAATCTGTTGATCACTCTATCTCAGTTAATTAGTGTGATCACCTTTTACACAGGTCAATAAAATTGAGAATGGAATTGGGGAATGTGTCAAAGAGACAACAACCCGACCATAGAATAGACAACAGCAAAAGGTCACCAACAGGTCTTCAATGCAGCGAGAAATTCCCGCACTGGGAGGCGTCCTACAGCTGGCCCCTAAACAAATATATATACTAGTTCAGTGATAATGAAAGCCATGCTAAATTCCAAATTATATACAAGAAACTAAAATTAACCAGATGCTCCACAGGGCGCAGCTTTATACGACCGCAGAGGTTGAACCCTGAACGGATGGGACAAGTATGGACACAACATTCAAGCTGGATTCAGCTCTAAATTTGGATTGTGATTAAATAGTTGACACAGCATAGGTTTCTGACACAGAATGAATGTGGTCTAATGAACTTAAAATATTTTTTTTGCCTTTGAGCAATTCACTATGCTGTTGAATATTAATCCTCTCAAAAAAATGTTTGAAGAAATTTTCTTTTTATTTATGAAATCTGAAATGAGAAAAATTTACCCCCCCTTTTTTTCACATCCCCCTTTCCTTTTTCCAAAACTGATCTCAATTCAAATTTCTATTGGACTTGCAACAATAACTACTCATTTAAATACATCATAAAATATTAAAATGTAAAATAAAGTGCTTGTTATCACTGAATGTTAAAGATTGTTTTAATTTATCATTTGGTAGTAAAAGTGAATATACATTGTATATTGTATAAAACAATGATTTAAGTTGATTCAACTACTATTCTGGACAAAGAAAGATAACTCCAATTGAAAATTTCTTGCTATTGCACAATATTGTGCAATTAGATATTTCTTGCTATTGCGCAATACTGCGCAATTGAAAATATTTGCTATTGCACAATGCTGTGCAATTGAAGATTTCTTGTTACTGCGCAATACTGTGCAATTGAAAATTTCTTGCTATTGCGCAATAATGTGCAATTGAAGATTTCTTGCTATTGCTGAATACTGTGCAAATGAAAATTTCTTGCTATTGCACAATAATTAATATAATAATTTTGGATCCTGATTTGAACCAACTTGAAAACTGGGCCCATAATCAAAAATCTAAGTACATGTTTAGATTCAGAATATCAAACAAGAGGCTCTCAAGAGCCTGAATCGCTCACCTTAATTCTTTTGGTTAAATCTCTCATCAATGATTATTTTGGCTTTTCAATTTATTTAAATGTTTTTTGGATCGTCCTATTTTCTTCAAAAGCCAAAAAAAATAATCATTTTCTCCTATGTTCTATTTTAGCCATAGGAGCTATGTTTCTTGACATACAAGGAAATAAAATATAAAATTTATACTAGATACTCTGAAACTCATTTAGCCTAAGTTTGGCTGAAATTGATACAGCAGTTTCAAAGGAGAAGATTTTTTAAAGTAAGTCAACATGATGAACAAATTGTGAAAAAAGTCTCTAAAGGGCAATAACTCCTTAAGGGGTCAATTGACAATTTTGGTCAAATTGACTTAATTGAAGATCTTACTTTGCTGAACATTATTGCTGTTTACAGTTTATTTCTATCTATAATTATATTCAAGATAATAAACAAAAACAGCAAAATTTCCTTAAAATTATCAATTCAGGGGCAGCAACCCAACAACAGGTTGTCTGATTCATCTGAAAATTTCAGGGCAGATAGATCTTGACCTGATAAACAATATTACCCCATGTCAGATTTGCTCTAAATGCTTTGGTTTTTGAGTTATAAGCCAAAAACTGCATTTGACCCCTATGTTCTATTTTTAGCAATGGCGACCATGTTTGTTGATAGATCATAACTTCGGATACAATTTACAAACTAGATACCCTAAGGAACATTCAGTTAAAGTTTGGAAGTATTTGGCCCAGTAGTTTCAGAGGAGAAGATTTTTGTAAAAGATTACTAAGATTTACGAAAAATGGTTAAAAATTGACTATAAAGGGCAATAACTCCTAAAGGGGTCAACTGACCATTTCCGTCATGTTGACTTATTTGTAAATCGTACTTTGCTGAACATTATTGCTGTTTACAGTTTATCTCTATCTATAATAATATTCAAGATAATAACCAAAAACAGCAAAATTTCTTTAAAATTACCAATTCAGGGGCAGTAACCCAACAACAGGTTGTCTGATTCATCTGAAAATTTCAGGGCATATAGATCTTGACCTGATAAACAATGTTATCCCATGTCAGATTTGCTCTAAATGCTTTGGTTTTTGAGTTATAAGCCAAAAACTGCATTTGACCCCTATGTTCTTTTTTTAGCAATGGCGACCATGTTTGTTGATAGATCACAACTTCGGATACAATTTACAAACTAGATACCCTAAGGAACATTAAGTTAAAGTTTGGAAGTATTTGGCCCAGTAGTTTCAGAGGAGAAGATTTTTGTAAAAGATTACTAAGATTTACGAAAAATGGTTAAAAATTGACTATAAAGGGCAATAACTCCTAAAGAGGTCAACTGACCATTTCCGTCATGTTGACTTATTTGTAAATCTTATTTTGCTGAACATTATTCCTGTTTACAGTTTATCTCTATCTATAATAATATTCAAGATAATAACCAAAAACAGCAAAATTTCCTTAAAATTACCAATTCAGGGGCAGCAACCCAACAACGGGTTGTCTGATTCATCTGACAATTCCAGGGCAGATAGATCTTGACCTGATAAACAATATTACCCCATGTCAGATTTGCTCTAAATGCTTTGGTTTTTGAGTTATAAGCCAAAAACTGCATTTGACCCCCATGTTCTATTTTTAGCAATGGCGACCATGTTTGTTGATAGATCAAAACTTCGGATACAATTTATAAATTAGATACCCTAAGGAACATTCAGTTAAAGTTTGAAAGTATTTGGCCCAGTAGTTTCAGAGGAGAAGATTCTTGAAATAGTTTACGACAACAGACGACGGACGACGACGGACGCCAAGTGATGGCATAAGCTCACTTGTCCCTTCGGGACAGGTGAGCTAAAAAGCCCAAGAATTCAATTTTTGTTAAAATCAAACTTAGTTTAATTTTGGACCTTTTGGACTTTAATGTAGACCAATTTGAAAACGGGACCAAAAATTAAGAATCTATATACACAGTTAGATTTGGCATATCAAAGAACCCCAATTATTCAATTTTTGATGAAATCAAACAAAGTTTAATTTTGGACCCCGATTTGGACCAACTTGAAAACTGGGCCAATAATAAAAAATCTAAGTAGTTTTTAGATTCAGCATATCAAAGAACCCCAAGGATTCAATTTAAAAAAAAAATCAAACTAAGTTTAATTTTGGACCCTTTGGACCTTAATGTAGACCAATTTGAAAACGGGACCAAAAATTAAGAATCTACATACACAGTTAGATTCCGCATATCAAAGAACCCCAATTATTCAATTTTTGATGAAATCAAACAAAGTTCAATTTTTGACCCTTTGGGCCCCTTATTCCTAAACTGTTGGGACCAAAACTCCCAAAATCATACCCAACCTTCCTTTAATGGTCATAAACCTTGTGTTTAAATTTCATAGATTTCTATTCACTTATACTAAAGTTATAGTGTGAAAACCAAGAATAATGCTTATTTGGGCCCCTTTTTCGCCCCTAATTCCTAAACTGTTGGGACCTCAACTCCCAAAATCAATCCAACCTTCCTTTTGTGGTCATAAACCTTGTGTTTAAATTTCATTGATTTCTATTTACTTATACTAAAGTTATTGTGCGAAAACCAAGAATAATGCTTATTTGGGCCCTTTTTGGCCCCTAATTCCTAAAATGTTGGGACCTCAACTCCCAAAATCAATCCCAACCTTCCTTTTGTGGTCATAAACCTTGTGTTAAAATTTCATAGATTTCTATTCACTTTTACTTAGAGTGCAAAAACTAAAAGTATTTGGACGACGACGCCAACGTGATACCAATATACGACCAAAACATTTTCAATTTTTGCGGCCGTATAAAAATAATACAAAACTTACAAAGGCCAGAGGCTTTACTTTGCAATTTCCTTTAATCAAGACAATTTGTAACCTTCTTTTTTAATGTCTTTTAAAATTATTTTTACCCACAAAATCCACGAATTTAAAAACCCAACAACATGTAAATTTTGCTAAAACCACGAAAATTGATACCCACGAATTAAAGTACTTTCACAGTATAATAATTTGAAGGAGGTTATGTCCCTAGTGGGGTGGGTAATAGACTAAAACATAATGTATGTATATAATGTGTACGCCCTCAGCACCAATCTTCTCAAATTTGAATTAAAGAAAAAGCTGCAATGGTTTTGAAGAAGAATATGTTTGATAAAGTTTATGACATAGCCAAGAGTAATGCCACTAAACACCAACAATAAATCAATCCTTCCAGACATTAGCATGGTAAGAACAGGCATTGTTAGTTAATACCACTAAACACCAACAATAAATCAATCCTTCCAGACACTAGCATGGTAACAACGGGCATTGTTAGTTAATGCCACTAAACACCAACAATAAATCAATCCTTCCAGACACTTATTCTAGCATGGTAAGAACAGGCATTGTTAGTTAATGCCACTAAACACCAACAATAAATCAATCCTTCCAGACACTTATTCTAGCATGGTAAGAACAGGCATTGTTAGTTAATGCCACTAAACACCAACAATAAATCAATCCTTCCAGACACTAGCATGGTAAGAACAGGCATTGTTAGTTAATGCCACTTAACACCAACAATAAATCAATCCTTCCAGACACTAGCATGGTAACAACGGGCATTGTTAGTTAATGCCACTAAACACCAACAATAAATCAATCCTTCCAGACACTTATTCTAGCATGGTAAGAACAGGCATTGTTAGTTAATACCACTTAACACCAACAATAAATCAATCTTTCCAGACACTAGCATGGTAACAACGGGCATTGTTAGTTAATGCCACTAAACACCAACAATAATCAATCCTTCCAGACATAGCATGGTAAGAACAGGCATTGTTAGTTAATGCCACTTAACACCAACAATAAATAAATCCTTCCAGACAACTAGCATGGTAAAAACAGGCATTGTTAGTTAATGCCACTATAACACCAACAATAAATCAATCTTCCAGACACTTATTCTAGCATGGTAACAACGGCATTGTTAGTTATATGCCACTAAAAACCAACAATAAATCAATCCTTCCAGACATCTAGCATGGTAAGAACGGCATTGTTAGTTATGCCACTAAACACCAACAATAAATCAATCCTTCCAGACACTAGCATGGTAAGAACAGGCATTGTTAGTTAATGCCACTTAACACCAACAATAAATCAATCCTTCCAGACACTTATTCTAGCATGGTAAGAACGGGCATTGTTAGTTAATGCCACTTAACACCAACAATAAATCAATCCTTCCAGACACTTATTCTAGCATGGTAAGAACAGGCATTGTTAGTTAATGCCACTTAAACACCAACAATAAATCAATCCTTCCAGACACTTATTCTAGCATGGTAAGAACGGGCATTGTTAGTTAATGCCACTTAACACCAACAATAAATCAATCCTTCCAGACACTAGCATGGTAACAACGGGCATTGTTAGTTAATGCCACTAAACACCAACAATAAATCAATCCTTCCAGACACTTATTCTAGCATGGTAAGAACAGGCATTGTTAGTTAATACCACTAAACACCAACAATAAATCAATCCTTCCAGACACTAGCATGGTAACAACGGGCATTGTTAGTTAATGCCACTAAACACCAACAATAAATCAATCCTTCCAGACACTAGCATGGTAAGAACAGGCATTGTTAGTTAATGCCACTTAACACCAACAATAAATCAATCCTTCCAGACATTACGCATGGTAAGAACAGGCATTGTTAGTTAATGCCACTAAACACCAACAATAAATCAATCCTTCCAGACACTTATTCTAGCATGGTAAGAACAGGCATTGTTAGTTAATGCCACTTAACACCAACAATAAATCAATCCTTCCAGACACTAGCATGGGTAAACAGGCATTGTTAGTTAATGCCACTAAACACCAACAATAAATCAATCCTTCCAGACACTTAGCATGGTAAGAACAGGCATTGTTAGTTAATGCCACTAAACACCAACAATAAATCAATCCTTCCAGACACTTATTCTAGCATGGTAAGAACAGGCATTGTTAGTTAATGCCACTTAAACACCAACAATAAATCAATCCTTCCAGACACTATTCTAGCATGGTAAGAACAGGCATTGTTAGTTAATGCCACTTAACACCAACAATAAATCAATCCTTCCAGACACTTATTCTAGCATGGTAAGAACAGGCATTGTTAGTTAATGCCACTTAACACCAACAATAAATCAATCCTTCCAGACACTTATTCTAGCATGGTAACAACGGGCATTGTTAGTTAATGCCACTTAACACCAACAATAAATCAATCTTCCAGACACTTTAGCATGTAAACAGGCATTGTTAGTTAATACCACTAAACACCAACAATAAATCAATCCTTCCAGACACTTAGCATGGTAAAACAGGCATTGTTAGTTAATCCACTAAACACCAACAATAAATCAATCCTTCCAGACTTATCTAGCATGGTAACGAACAGGCATTGTTAGTTAATGCTACCTAAACACCAACAATAAATCAATCCTTCCAGACACTAGCATGGTAAGAACAGGCATTGTTAGTTATGCCACTTAACACCAACAATAAATCAATCCTTCCAGACACTTATTCTAGCATGGTAAGAACAGGCATTGTTAGTTAATGCCACTAACAACCAACAATAAATCAATCCTTCCAGACCACTAGCATGGTAACAACGGGCATTGTTAGTTAATGCCACTAAACACCAACAATAAATCAATCCTTCCAGACACTTAGCATGGTAAGAACAGGCATTGTTAGTTAATGCCACTAAACACCAACAATAAATCAATCCTTCCAGACACTTATTCTAGCATGGTAAGAACAGGCATTGTTAGTTAATGCCACTAACACCAACAATAAATCAATCCTTCCAGACACTAGCATGGTAAGAACAGGCATTGTTAGTTAATGCCACTTAACACCAACAATAAATCAATCCTTCCAGACACTTATTCTAGCATGGTAAGAACAGGCATTGTTAGTTAATGCCACTAAACACCAACAATAAATCAATCCTTCCAGACACTTATTCTAGCATGGTAAGAACGGCATTGTTAGTTAATGCCATTTAAACACCAACAATAAATCAATCCTTCCAGACACTAGCATGGTAACAACGGCATTGTTAGTTAATGCCACTAAACACCAACAATAAATCAATCCTTCCAGACATTAGCATGGTAAGAACAGGCATTGTTAGTTAATGCCACTAAACACCAACAATAAATCAATCCTTCCAGACACTAGCATGGTAAGAACAGGCATTGTTAGTTAATGCCACTAAACACCAACAATAAATCAATCCTTCCAGACATCTAGCATGGTAAGAACAGGCATTGTTAGTTAATGCCACTTAACACCAACAATAAATCAATCCTTCCAGACACTTATTCTAGCATGGTAACAACAGGCATTGTTAGTTAATGCCACTAAACACCAACAATAAATCAATCCTTCCAGACACTTATTCTAGCATGGTAAGAACAGGCATTGTTAGTTAATGCCACTTAACACCAACAATAAATCAATCCTTCCAGACACTTATCAGTGGTAAGAACGGGCATTGTTAGTTAATGCCACTAAACACCAACAATAAATCAATCCTTCCAGACACTTATTCTAGCATGGTAAGAACAGGCATTGTTAGTTAATGCCACTTAACACCAACAATAAATCAATCCTTCCAGACACTATTCTAGCATGGTAAGAACGGGCATTGTTAGTTAATGCCACTTAACACCAACAATAAATCAATCCTTCCAGACACTAGCATGGTAAACAACGGCATTGTTAGTTAATGCCACTTAACACCAACAATAAATCAATCCTTCCAGACACTTATTCTAGCATGGTAAGAACAGGCATTGTTAGTTAATGCCACTAAACAATAACAATAAATCAATCCTTCCAGACACTTATTCTAGCATGGTAACAACGGGCATTGTTAGTTAATGCCACTAAACACCAACAATAAATCAATCCTTCCAGACACTAGCATGGTAAGAACAGGCATTGTTAGTTAATGCCACTAAACACCAACAATAAATCAATCCTTCCAGACACTAGCATGGTAAGAACAGGCATTGTTAGTTAATGCCACTTAACACCAACAATAAATCAATCCTTCCAGACACTTATTCTAGCATGGTAAGAACGGGCATTGTTAGTTAATGCCACTAAACACCAACAATAAATCAATCCTTCCAGACACTTATTCTAGCATGGTAAGAACAGGCATTGTTAGTTAATACCACTAAACACCAACAATAAATCAATCCTTCCAGACACTAGCATGGTAACAACGGGCATTGTTAGTTAATGCCACTAAACACCAACAATAAATCAATCCTTCCAGACACTAGCATGGTAAGAACAGGCATTGTTAGTTAATGCCACTTAACACCAACAATAAATCAATCCTTCCAGACACTAGCATGGTAACAACAGGCATTGTTAGTTAATGCCACTAAACACCAACAATAAATCAATCCTTCCAGACACTTATTCTAGCATGGTAAGAACAGGCATTGTTAGTTAATGCCACTTAACACCAACAATAAATCAATCCTTCCAGACACTAGCATGGTAACAACGGGCATTGTTAGTTAATGCCATTAAAAACCAACAATAAATCAATCCTTCCAGACATTAGCATGGTAAGAACAGGCATTGTTAGTTAATGCCACTAAACACCAACAATAAATCAATCCTTCCAGACACTTATTCTAGCATGGTAAGAACAGGCATTGTTAGTTAATGCCACTAAACACCAACAATAAATCAATCCTTCCAGACACTAGCATGGTAAGAACAGGCATTGTTAGTTAATGCCACTTAACACCAACAATAAATCAATCCTTCCAGACACTTATTCTAGCATGGTAAGAACAGGCATTGTTAGTTAATGCCACTAAACACCAACAATAAATCAATCCTTCCAGACACTTATTCTAGTATAGTAACAACGGGCATTGTTAGTTAATGCCACTAAACACCAACAATAAATTAATCCTTCCAGACACTAGCATGGTAAGAACAGGCATTGTTAGTTAATGCCACTAAACACCAACAATGAATCAATCCTTCCAGACACTAGCATGGTAACAACAGGCATTGTTAGTTAATGCCACTAAACACTAACAATAAATCAATCCTTCCAGACACTAGCATGGTAACAACGGGCATTGTTAGTTAATGCCACTTAACACCAACAATAAATCAATCCTTCCAGACACTTATTCTAGCATGGTAAGAACGGGCATTGTTAGTTAATGCCACTTAACACCAACAATAAATCAATCCTTCCAGACACTTATTCTAGCATGGTAAGAACAGGCATTGTTAGTTAATGCCACTTAACACCAACAATAAATCAATCCTTCAAGACACTTATTCTAGCATGGTAAGAACGGGCATTGTTAGTTAATGCCACTTAACACCAACAATAAATCAATCCTTCCAGACACTTATTCTAGCATGGTAAGAACGGGTATTGTTAGTTAATGCCACTTAACACCAACAATAAATCAATCCTTCCAGACATTAGCATGGTAACAATGGGCATTGTTAGTTAATGCCACTAAACACCAACAATAAATCAATCCTTCCAGACACTAGCATGGTAAGAACGGGCATTGTTAGTTAATGCCACTTAACACCAACAATAAATCAATCCTTCCAGACACTTATTCTAGCATGGTAAGAACAGGCATTGTTAGTTAATGCCACTAAACGCCAACAATAAATCAATCCTTCCAGACACTAGCATGGTAAGTACGGGCATTGTTAGTTAATGCCACTTAACACCAACAATAAATCAATCCTTCCAGACATTAGCATGGTAACAACGGGCATTGTTAGTTAATGCCACTAAACACCAACAATAAATCAATCCTTCCAGACACTTATTCTAGCATGGTAAGAACGGACATTGTTAGTTAATGCCACTAAACACCAACAATAAATCAATCCTTCCAGACATTAGCATGGTAACAATGGGCATTGTTAGTTAATGCCACTAAACACCAACAATAAATCAATCCTTCCAGACACTTATTCTAGCATGGTAAGAACGGGCATTGTTAGTTAATGCCACTTAACACCAACAATAAATCAATCCTTCCAGACATTAGCATGGTAAGAACAGGCATTGTTAGTTAATGCCACTAAACACCAACAATAAATCAATCCTTCCAGACACTTATTCTAGCATGGTAAGAACGGGCATTGTTAGTTAATACCACTAAACACCAACAATAAATCAATTCTTCCAGACACTAGCATGGTAAGAACGGGCATTGTTAGTTTTGTAAACATTAGCTTTAAGGGCAACTCCATACTTTGCTGAATATTTTTGCTGTTAGTTTCTCTTTTTGCTCTAACTGCTTTTGTTATCAAGATATTAGGCCAAAACTCAATTTTGAAAACTATGTTCTATTTTTATCTATGGAAGCCATGTTTCTTGATGGACAAGAGTAAACTAGAGGCTCTCAAGAGCCTGTATCTGTATGGCTCACCTGGCTCTACCTGGGTTTTTGAAATTATATAAAAAAAAGATAAACCTTGGCTACAAAGTAACAACTCTAGGCCAGCACCTTATTAGGAAACGAACATTAATGCTATGTTTGGTTTCATTCAATTCAATGGTTCTCTAAAAGATAAAATTTGTATGTATTTCCCATAGTGTCCTATGTTAAACTAAGCCCCTCGCTGGCGACCATCTTGGATGATGGATCAGCTACAAAGTAACAACACTTGGTCAGCATCTCATCAGGAACATTCATGCTATGTTTGGTTTCATTCCATTCAGTGGTTCTCTAAAAGAAGAAATTTGTATGTATTTCCAATAGGGTGATATGTTAAACTAAGTCACCCCACTGGTGGCCATCTTGGACATTGGATTGGCTAAAAAGTAACAACACTTGATCAGCATCTCATTAGGAACATTCATGCTATGTTTGGTTTCATTCAATTCAGTGGTTCTCTAAAAGAGGACATTTGTATGTATTTCCCTTAGGGTTCTATGTTAAAGCAAGTCCCCCGCTGGTGGCCATCTTGGATGTTGGATCGGCTACAAAGTAACAACACTTGGTCAGCATCTCATAAGGAACATTCATGCTATGTTTGACTTCATTCCATTCAGTGCTTCTCTAAAAGAAGACATTTGTATATATTTCCCATTGGGTCCTATGTTAAACTAAGTCCCCCGCTGGTGGCCATCTTTAATGATGAATCGGCTACAAAGTAACAACACTTGGTCAGCACCTCATAAGGAACATTCATACTATGTCTGGTTTCATTCCATTCAGTGGTTTTCTAAAAGAAGTCATTTGTATGAATTTCCAATAGGGCCCTATGTTAAACCAAGTCCCCCACTGGTGGCCATCTTGGATGATGGATCGGCTACAAAGTAACAACACTTGGTCAACACCTCATAAGGAACATTCATACTATGTTTGGTTTCATTCCATTCAGTGGTTCTCTAAAAGAAGTCATTTGTATGCATTTCCCATAGGGTCCTATGTTAAACTAAGTCCCCCACTGGTGGCCATCTTAAATGATGGATCTGCTACAAAGTAACAACACTTGGTCAGCACCTCATAAGGAACATTCATGCCATGTTTGGATGTAAAAAGTTAACGCTGACTACGGATGTTAAGTGATGAGAAAAGCTCACTTGGCCCAAAGGGCCAGGTGAGCTAAAACAAGAGGCTCTCAAGAGCCTGAATCGCTCACCTGAATTTTTTTGGTTTAATCTCTCATCAATGATTATTTTGGCTTTTCAATTTATTTAAATGTTCTTTGAATCGTCCTATTTTCTTCAAAAGCAAAAAAAAAATCATTTTCTCCTATGTTCTATTTTAGCCATAGGAGCTGTTTCTTGACATACAAGGAAATGAAATATAAAATTTATACTAGATACTCTGAAACTCTAAAACTCATTTAGCCTAAGTTTGGCTGAAATTGATACAGCAGTTTCAAAGGAGAAGATTTTTTTAAAGTAAGTCAACATGATGAACAAATTGTGAAAAAAGTCTTTAAAGGGCAATAACTCCTTAAGAGGTCAATTGACAATTTTGGTCAAATTGACTTATTTGTAGATCTTACTTTGCTTAACATTTTTGCTATTAACAGTTTATCTGTATCTATAATAATATTCAAGATAATGACCAAAAACTGCAAAATTTCCTTAAAATTACCAATTAAGTGGCAGCAACCCAACAATGGTTTGTTTGATTCATCTGAAAATTTCAGGGCTGATATATCTTGACCTAATGAACATTTTTACCCCATGTCAGATTTGCTCTAAATGCTTTCGTTTTTGAGATATAAGCCAAAAACTGCATTTGACCCCTATGTTCTATTTTAAGTAACGGCGGCCATGTTTTTTGACGGATCAAAAATCGAAGCACACACTTTGTGCAGGATACTCTAAGGAACAATCATGCTAAGTTTCATCCAAATCCATTCAGCAGTTTCAGAGGAGAAGATTTTTTAAAGTTAGCAAATATGATGAACAAATTGTGAAAAATTGTCATTAAAGGACAATAACCCCTTAAGGGTCAATTGACAATTTTGGTCATTTGACTTATTTGTAGATCTTACTTTGCTGATCATTTTTGCTGTTAACAGTTTATCTTTATCTATAATAATATTCAAGATAATGACCAAAAACTGCAAAATTTCCTTAAAATTACCAATTAAGTGGCAGCAACCCAACAATGGTTTGTTTGATTCATCTGAAAATTTCAGGGCTGATAGATCATGACCTAATGAACATTTTTACCCCTCGTCAGATTTGCTCTAAATGTTTTCGTTTTTGAGATATAAGCCAAAAACTGCATTTGACCCCTATGTTCTATTTTAAGTAACGGCGGCCATGTTTTTTGACGGATCAAAAATCGAAGCACACACTTTGTGCAGGATACTCTAAGGAACAATCATGCTAAGTTTCATTCAAATCCATTCAGTAGTTTCAGAGGAGAAGATGTTTGAAAAATTGTTAACGACGACGACGACGACGACGGACGCCAAGTGATGAGAAAAGCTCACATGGCCTTTTAGGCCAGGTGAGCTAAAAAACCAACTTGATTCCCTTAAAATCAGTCAGCAGAAGTTTGGTTGAAATTGATCTTGTAGATTCAGAGCAGAAGATTTTTTGGAAAAGCCCATAATGATGATAGAAGATATTTGTCCATTGGCAACTGTTCTCCTTACCTTATATACAAACAAATTCCTCAAGTTTGGTAAATAAAGATTGAACAATATGAACCCCATCAAAATGAGGGGATGTACTTAGATGTTTTCTGAGAATTCAGGCTCCACCAGTGATGAAAAGTTTTCCTTGAACAATGAGTCATGAAAAATTTCAAATATTTGCCAAACAGGAATTGAATGCATGGAAAACTATGGTGAAACAAACTGAAACCAGAAAAAAACCAACAAAAAAAACATGAAAGAACTATAATATTCAATGAGTGACTGAGCAATACATTACTCCATGTATATGTTTAGAGTATCATAATTGTTTGTCTGGCATAAAATTCTTGAAATAGTTAGTTTTTCATGTTTTGGCAAGGATTTTTTAATTGCAATAAATTAGAAAATTGAAGAAACAATATCTTTTTCTACCCATGGTCATTTTTGGTGTGACAGGATCAATCATTCATTGACAACACCCATTGTTGTCTGACATCATAAGTGTGAAATTAACTGTTTATATTTTACTGGTAAGTCAGGGTATTTCATTACAAACAATATTATAATTCACATATACTGCATCGAATATTTTTTATAGATATATATATTTCTTGTGTACTTGATAAAAAACATAGCTTTTACATAAGTAAAACAAAAACAACAGGTGAAATTAGCACGACTTTTTACCACATGAATTACAGTTAAAAGCTCATCATGGGATATTTGTATTTTTTGGGTGATCTATCTGAAACCATTTGTTCTCATTAACTAATTTTCAAAATTTTATTTAGGACATCTTTTTTCAAATTTGTCTCTCTTTCAGATGGATTTGCACCATACATTTGTGTAAATAATCCTAATGTGTATGAACATTATCTAAAAAGGATTTATTAAACACTTTACTTGGTTATATTGAAGATACGAATAGTAGTTACTCCTTATCTGGTAATCTTTTTTTGATTAAAATGTAATGCATTATATCTACTTTGCTGCCAATTAAAAAGCTTTTAGATCATATAAACAATAAGACATCCTTTAATGTACAATTCCACGTCGATGCCAATTAGGAATCACGTTTCTATTATGTTCTACTTCATTAAGAGTCGTATTTCTATATCTTTATAAAAGAGATCTTTGAAGAGCATGCCGAGGAGTGTAATGATACTATTAGATTCTGTATAATTACAGGTGATGTTTTAACCCACTTTATTCTACAATACAATGGGAGACAATGTACTATAGGATGTTTGTATAACATGCACATGTGACATGGATTAACCTACAATGTGAAATTGACCAAAAAGTCTTAAAAAATTATCACACTTAAATAAAATATCACAATTTGGCCTCAAATGCAAAGTTTGATTAAAATTGATGAAAAATTGTTGCACAATCATATGACATAAATAGGAAACTCAAGAAAATTAATCTAAATCTGTGTAAAATAAAAGGTTTGAATCTTTGATCTGTTTACAATCCAAGTAAATGTGCAAAAGAATGTAGAAATGAAAGAGATGAAGTGAGCACGAGACAGACTAGGTACTTGCTTAAAATTACCATGACTACCATACTAGTATTCAATGAAAAAGATAACCCAAGGTTCTGATAGGAAATTAAAAAAAATCAATTCAAATTTACACAATCAAAGTTTTCAATAAAACTCACTGAAGTATGAAACTTTGTCAAATCAAAGCTTGAAACGGTGTAAATAAAGAATTCTGCACGAAAATATGAATTACTTTTATGAGCATAAAGCTTTAAACTTTTCTAAAGCCTTAATTTGTAGTTCCTGAGAAAAAAATCCATGAACATTTCAAACATGGTCATGCTTAAGAATGTAATTGGTAAACAGGATGTTAATGAGCAAAGTATCAATTATCTTCCCATAAACATTGATTCCAAATTTCAGGGAAGAACTGATTCCTAGTTATTAAGAAAAAAAACAAAAATATAAAGGGATAGACACTTGTAAACCAGTATATAATGATGGATCTTTTGTGTCAAGCTTCATGAAATTCTGATGCTTTGTTTCAGAGGAGTTGTGTTGACAAACTTTTTAACCCTGCCACATTATTTATGTATGTGTCTGTCCCAAGTCAGGATCTTGTAATTCAGTGGTTGTCGTTTGTTTATGTTTGACATATTTGTTTTTAGTTCAGTCTTTTATATAAATAAGGCCGTTAGTTTTCTCATTTGAATTGTTTTACATTGTCATATCGGGGCCTTTTAAAGCTGACTATGTGGTATGGGCTTTGCTCATTGTTGAAGGCCGTACGGTGACCTATAGTTGTTAATTTCTGTGTCATTTTGGTCTCTTGTTGACAGTTGTCTCATTGGCAATCATACCAAATCTTCTTTTTTATATTTGCAGTAGTAACTGAAATCAAAGTTTTGACCTTGAACTTAGACCTAGAATGTTGTACATACATTATGACACACCCTATGGTGTTGGTTAATATACATGTCAAGTATAAAGTATGAAATCATAGCTGTTCTCTAGATATAGAGTAGACACAATTTGTTACTGATGAACGGAGAGATGACCTGAAACCATAGTTTTGAACCTTGAACTTAAGACCTAGAATGTTGTAAACATTATGACACACCCTCTGGTGTTGGTTACCGTAATATACATGTCAAGTATAAAGTATGAAATCATAGCAGTTCTCTATATAGAGTGGACATTTTTTTTAACAGATGTACAGACAGACTGGTCACTATAGGGCTACCTGCCACAAGGTGGGGCCCTAATAATAATTTCCTTTTGATATGCACATCCACATATTATGTCCATGTTATCTACAAAGTTTGATGAAATTCTGTTGTATGGATTGAGAGAAGTTGAGATCAAAAGAACAGGACTGAAAGATATACTGACGGGTCTTTGTTCCGTGGGGTATAGATCAAAAGAACAGGACTGAAAGATATACTGACGGGTCTTTGTTCCGTGGGGTATAGTAACATTAACAGGACTGACAGATATACTGACGGGTCTTTGTTCCGTGGGGTATAGTAACATTAACAGGACTGACAGATATACTGACCGGTCTTTGTTCCGTGGGGTATAGATCAAAAGAACAGGACTGACAGATATACTGACGGATCTTTGTTCCGTGGGGTATAGTAACATTAATTGTACCAATGGTACCTATTTCACAGCACCAGATCAATATCTCCTCTCTTTTTTTTAGAGAGAGGGTTTAAAAGTATCATGATAATGAATTAACAAGAACCTTACTGGTTTACTGCTTAAATAAATTTAGAACAATTTTATATCACTAATAATAATGACTGCATGGTTTTGCAATATTACTACAACAGTTTAATTGCGACTCCCCATGAAATGCAGACATTAAAAAATAATTAAAAAGCATTTTACAAGTTTCAAAAATCAATATCTATTCATAAGAGTTTATCTAATTTGTAATCTTTATTTTATGGGGAATCATGTTATTTATTTTTCCCTGTATCTAGAATAATAGTTGATTTCTCTGATGGTTATGGCTGTAATATATATCCTTCATCTGTTGCTCAGATCAAAACTCCATGTTTTATACTACCCAATTTCTGAAGAACCAGTGCACCCTTATTACAATTACAAGTATGTTGAATTTTTCAGCATGAGCCAAGATAAGGTATAGTTGTACTATGAAATGACTGTAACTTATTTTGAACTAAGACAAAATAGCTATAAATGCTTGAAATTACATAAAAAAGCAATGGGCCTGTTAATAAGTGGTTCTTTTCCTATTACTGATAAGCATGTGAAGTTAATATATTTTATATTATACTAATTTATAGTAACATCAACTTTTTATTTAAAAAAAAACAAAACCAGATGCTCCGCAGGGCGCAGCTTTATTCGACCGCAGAATTCGAACCCTGAACAGTTGGGGCAAGTATGGACACAACATTCAAGCTTGATACAGCTCTGAATTTGGATTGTGATTAAATAGTTGACACAACATAGGTTTCTGACACAGAATGAATGTGGTCTAAGAACTTAAACTTAAAATATTTCAAATTGGACATTTACCTATAATGGTCCAATATCCAAAATCTAAATACATGGTTAGATTCAGCGTACTTAAGAACCCCATGCATTCAATTTTTGTTGAAATCAAACAAAGTTTAATTTTGGACCCCAATTTGGACCAACTTGAAAACTGGGCCTATAATCAAAAATCTAAATACATGTTTAGATTCAGCATTTCAAAGAACCCCAAGGATTCAATTTTTGTTGATTACAAACAAAGTTTAATTTTGAACCACGATTTGGACCAACTTGAAAACTGGCCCCATAAGCAAAAATCTTAATACATGTTTAGATTCAGCATATATCAGAGAACCCCAAGGATTCAATTTTTGTTTAAATCAAATTAAGTTTAATTTTGGACCCTTTGGACGGTAATGTAGACCAATTTGAAAACGGGACCAAAAATTAAGAATCTACATACACAGTTAGATTCGGCATTTCAAAGAACCCCAATTATTCAATTTTTGATGAAATCAAACAAATTTTAATTTAGGGACCCTGTGGGCCCCTTATTCCTAAACGGTTGGGACCAAAACACCCAAAATCAATCCCAACCTTCCTTTTATGGTCATAAATCTTGTGTTTAAATTTCATATGTTACTTCTACTAAAGTTATGGTGCGAAAACTAAGAAAAATGCTTATTTGGGCCCCTTTTTGGTCCCTAATTCCTAAACTGTTGGGACCAAACTCCCAAAATCAATCCCAACCTTCCTTTTGTGGTCATAAACCTTGTGTTCAAATTTCATAGATTTCTATTTACTTATACTAAAGTTATAGTGCGAAAACCAAGAAAAATGCTTATTTGGGCCCTTTTTTGGCCCCTAATTCATAAACTGCTGGGACCAACACTCCCTAAATCAATCCAAGCCTTACTTTTGTGGTCATAAACCTTGTGTTTAAATTTCATAGATTTCTATTAACTTAAACTAAAGTTATAGTGCGAAAACCAATGTGTCTTCGGACGACAACGACGACGACAACGTCATATCAATATGCGACTGCAATTTTTTTTTGCAGTCGTATAAAAATAAGTGGGAGTCATATTACAGCCCACCTAATGATCAAATAAGATATCACAGACTGGTCATTAAGCATGCATACAGTCAAGAATTACAGTGACTTGACTGTAAGTGTTGCTATCCACCAATTGCAATTCATTCAAAATTTTGACCAAATTGCAATTTGTTTTATTAAACCAAATTGTTCAACTGGTCAGAAATTTGAACCAACTGCTGTAGAAAACCACAGTCAAGACTGAAAGTGCAAGGTGATAAAATAAAACATACTTACAATCCTATAAGACTTTAACTCCACTTTATTGATGGTATTACTAAATCAGTCTATCAATCTGTATAGTTATATTATAGCCATTACCATACTAAAGGTGAACTGTTTTATTTTTAATTGCTATAAAAATGTCCAAACTAAGCTTTTATATAGTTTTTCTTTCGAAAAGTATTCTATATTCATAAGAATCACACATTATGTGAATAAAAACATTTCATATTCAGTAAAATATTTGTGAAATTGCAATATGTTTGTAGGAAGGGGAGATAATCTTTTTTGGTTTCAAAAAATCTTTATTCAAAAGAATAGTATTTTAGGTTATCTCCACAAGGAAACTTATCAATAGCATATTGTTATTTCACACATATTTTACTGAATATATGATGTATTATTTTAAATGATATATGATTCTTATAAATATAAAATCCTTTTCAAAAGAAAAACTATATAAAAGCTTAGTTTGGACATTTTTATAGCAATTAAAAATAAAAAGGATTTTATATTTATAAGAATCATATATCATTTAAAATAATACATCATATATTCAGTAAAATATGTGTGAAATAACAATATGCTATTGATAAGTTTCCTTGTGGAGATAACCTAAAATACTATTCTTTTGAATAAAGATTTTTTGAAACCAAAAAAGATGATCTCCCCTTCCTACAAACATATTGCAATTTCACAAATATTTTACTGAATATGAAATGTTTTTATTCCCATAATGTGTGATTCTTATAAATATAGAATACTTTTCGAAAGAAAAACTATATAAAAGCTTAGTTTGGACATTTTTATAGCAATTAAAAATAAAACAGTTCACCTTTAGTATGGTAATGGCTATAATATAACTATACAGATTGATAGACTGATTTAGTAATACCATCAATAAAGTGGAGTTAAAGTCTTATAGGATTGTAAGTATATTTTATTTTATCACCTTGCACTTTCACATTTTGACTGAACAATTTGTTCAATATTCTGACCAGTTGAACAATTTGATTTTATAAAACAAATTGCAATTTGGTCAAAATTTTGAATGAGTTGCAATTGGTGGATAGCAACACTAACAGTCAAGTCACTGTAACATTAATTTTTATTTTTGCATTATTTTATGCTGAAATCAATGGAACATGTTTGTTACGACATCTGGTTAATAGTATGTTCAATTATGTATGTTTTCATGTTTTAATGTGCGTCGTATTGGAAATTTTATGACTTATAATTTTTTATATGTAGATTTCAAAAGTCTCACTTGAAATGCAATTTTAGTCGGCTTGTTCTCATTTTGCCTTAGCTGTCAAAATTATTATATAAAATTAATCCCATTTCGCCTTAGTGCAAATTTTCAGGTTAAAAAGAATAAACTAAGGTGAAATGGGAACTTGTGTAAACAATGGAATTAAATTATTCTTTGTTTGTATTGCAATTATGTTTTATTTTAATGTCAAAATTTGCCTTGAAATACTTTTAAAAAGATTTTTTTTTTGTGTCTTGTACATGTAATATACAATCGCATGAAAGAAAAGCACTAATACATGAAGCACAAGAACTATTTACATAATAAATAATTTATTATAATGATAGTATTTTACTTATAAATTGACTAAGTTTTTCTACCAGGAAAGTCTGAAACATTACTTTCACTCTGTGGTTTAAGTTTTTAAAAATTTTATAATAATAACTTTCTTAAACTATCCTGGATTTGTACCAATCTTGGACAGAAGCTTGTTTATGATCATAAGATAGTATACAGTTCTAAGTAAATTTTGTAAAGTAAAATATTCTATTTTTTCAGTATTTTCTTATAAATGGACTCAGTTTTTCTGCCTGGAAACATTACATTCACTCTGTGGTTAAAGTTTTTTTTAAATTTTAATAGCTTTCTTTAACTATCCTGGATTTGTACCAAACTTGGACAGAAGCTTTTTTTATGATCAAAAGCTAGTATCTAGAAAGAAACTTAGTTTAAAAAAATCTTCTTTTTCCGTATTTTACTTATAAATGGACTAAGCTTTTCTACCAGTTACATTACATATAGTTTGCAATTAAAGTTTGAAAAACATTTATTAGATTCATAAACTATCCTGGATTTTTACCAAACTTGGACAGAAGCTTCTTTCAATCAAAAGATAGTATAGAGAGGAATATTTTTATTATTTTTTTCCTCATTTTTGTTGAGCCTGCGATTAACAGCAAAAGTAGGTGAGACACCAGGTTCCGCGGAATCCTTACAAATTTATTAGATATAATTAGCACAGTTTTTATTTTTTTTATTAAAGTTTCTGTTATATAATACACAAGTCTGTGGGAAGACATGTTTTTTTTGTTCTATTAAACTTTTTGTGTGTTTCATTATGTAAAGGATGAATAAATTATTTAGGGTTTTAGACAATATTTCAAGAGAAGCAACTTTCCTACTCAAAAATGTTTTTATAATTCTAGATTTTTCCTGATTTCACAACTTTTGAAATAAAAAAAATGGTCACTTTTATTAAAAATATTCACTCAAGAGAAACAATTCCCTAATTACATGACGTTTAAATTGCTATAAAAACACAGAGGTTTAATTTGTTTATTTAGTATTTTTATCTAAATTCACATTTCGCCTTAGTTCAATTCCCACCTGGCCTTAGTATATTTTTTACCTTTTTTACCTGGAATTCACAGTTAAGGCGAAATGAGAACACACCTTTTAGTCTATCAAATGGTCTGATTGGGAGGAGAGGAATTGATCTTGTTTATCCATGTACTGAACTAGAATACATTTTTGTTTAGGGGCCAGTTGAAGTCTGCCTCTAGGTGCAAGATTTTCTCGATGTGTTGTAGACCTAAAGTTGCCTTCAGCTATTTGTTTTTTTTGGTCAGGTTGAATGTTGTCTCTTTGACACATTCCCCAAAATATTCTAAATTTTAACTACATACAATTATGGATTTTGCCAAAAATATCTCATTTTCTACTTTTAGAAAAAAATTGTAAGGGTTCCCCGGAACCCGCTGTCTCGTCTTCTTTATGAAAATAATAAATGTTTAAATAACTTTAGCTTCGACTGTAAATTCACTATGTCTTGCTTTTTCAACAAAAGTCAAAGTACGACAAAAAGGGCGGACAAAATTCTCAATATCATTTAATGTTTGAACATCTATATTATATTCAATGGACAAATTTGGATAAAAAAGATTTGTAGGTATGAATATGTTTATTTGTGTAGACATTAAGTAATTGTTCAGAATGGAAAAAGTGTAATATTGATCACTACAATTATCCCTATGCAGATTTCTATGTTACAACCAGTTTGGTTTTTAGCATGAATGAAGTCAAGTAGGTTAAGGGCAAAAACTTTATATATGCTTTATATGCTTTTCTTTGTTGAAATAGATCATACAATGGAAATTAAGTTAAGATGAAGTCGAAATATCTGGTTCTATTTATATAAAACGGAATTTACAAATAATTTAACAAAAAACAGCTTGTGTTTATCTTTTAAAACAAAAAAGTAATGTATTTCTGTCTGAAGGAAAAATATGTCTACAAATCGGAATTTCAAGGAAATGTCTGAAATTTCAACCTCAATTAACTCAAAAAGTAGCACATGGTGGATATTTGATTTCATCAGGTAAAAAATAGCCTATATGCAAATTTTCATAAACATTTCATTATGGGATCAAAACTGTATCGTATGCCCTTAAAGTATAAATGCAGGCATTTAGAAATAAAAACATTCATTACTGACAAAAAGATTAAAAATGTTCCTGTCACACAAAGGATTTATTGATTTACTTGATCCTTGCAGCTTCAAAAGCGCTCTGAATATGGTCATCCTTTATTTAGGTGTTTCACAAGAAAGCAGGCGTGAAGTGGATAAATAACACATGATCTCGTGTCAATTCAAAATTAAAATATAAATTAAATTGAGAATGGAAACAGGGCATGTGTCAAAGAGGCAACAACCTGACCAAAGTGCAGAAAACAACCCAAAGCCACAAATAAATGAATTGTGTTACATTTGTGAATTTTGGGCCTTTTATAACTGACTATGCAGTATGGGCTTTGCTCATTGTTTAAGGCCATACAGTGACCTGTAGTTGTTTTTAAAATATCTGTGTCATTTGGTCTCTTGTGAAGAGTTGTTTCATTGGCAATCATACCACATCTTCTTTTTTTATATCTCCTTATACAGAATTTGGGAGCCCTCTTAGTCGGACTACAATACCACTAGCTTTTTAACACTGAGGTTGAGAGTTTAAGTTCCACTAAGTGGTTGATGCGCATAAATCCCATCTTAATTGACTAGGATTGTCAGTTATCCTACCAAAGATTGTGGTTCATAATGTTAACACTATAAAGACATTCTTGTCATTAATTCACTAAATTTCACCCCTTTAAGCTCTTGAAATTTTAACAGAAAAATTACATCTGTGAAGTACTTCAGAATATGTTCACTTGAGGCACGGATACATGTATGTTGGTTTTGTCAACTTCGTATTATTTTTTCACTTCTTGTTTTTATCATAGATCAAATGTTTTTATTTTTACACATAATCATAAATTTGCTAAATAGGAAACTGTATATCCATCTAATTTGAAACATGATAGCAGATACGAAGAAAAATAATACAAGAATATTTGTCCATATTAAGTATACCTAGCTCCACTTACACTATCCTATGTTCAATATCTAAATACATGGTGAGATTTAACATATCAAATAACCCCAAGAATAGTTTTTCATGACACCAAACAAAATTAAATTTTGAATCCTTTGGACTCAGACCAATTGATACTGTCTGAAAATTGGATTCTGATAAAAATTTTGACACAATATAGGTTTCTAACACAAAATAAATGTGATTAAAGATCTTAAAAATCTATTGATAAATACTGTTCAATTTAAGATTTCAAAATTTCAATTTTTTTTTTGAAGAAACAAAGTATGAACTCCTTTTAAAAAATTACCCCCCCCTCCTTAAATTTTTGAACACCCTTCCCCTTAGAGAAATTACCCCCAAACTCAATCCCAGCCTTCCCATTGTAGTATGGAACATAATAGTACAACTTTAGAGAGATTCATTCACTTAAACACAATTCATTGTCTGGAATCTAAAAAAAAAATGCTTGTTTTGGCCCCTCTGTTGCCCCTAATTCCTGCATGTTTGGGGCAATTAACCCCAACAACAAGCTCAGTCTTCCCTTTGTGATATGAACTTTGTGGTAAAATTCAGAGAGATCATACACTTCCACACAAGTTTTTGTCAAAAAACTATAAAAACTGTTGGTACCATAACCTTAAAAATCAATCCCAACCTTCTTTATGTGGTACTGAACCTATAAATTTAACTTCATAGAGATCCATTCACTTAAACTAAAGTTATTGTACAGAAACCTGATTTGTTTTTGGACGACGCAGATGACTTCGCAGACAACGTCATAGCATTATAGGAACCAAAATTATTTTTGCGGTAGCATAAAAATGGTCAATAGAAGATCAGCCACTTACCTCGCCTGTTGCTAAGTCAACTAATACATTGTCAAGATGTCTGTCTCCAAGACCAATGATATAACCAATCATTGACATTACAGCTGTCGACCTGGCATAGGCCTGAGTGATCTGCCACCATTCACTGGCCCCTGTACTACAACACCAAAGTTCCCTGAAAAATAAATAAAAACTGTAGATCTGGCATCATGAGTGGCATGTGACTAAGTCACTGGTCACTGTACTACAACAACAAAGTTCCCTGAACTAGAGGCTCTTGAGAGCCTGTGTCGCTCGCCTTGGTCTATGTGCATATTAAACAAAGGAAAAGGATGAATTCATGACAAAATTGTGTTTGGTGATGGTGATGTGTTTGTAAATCTTACTTTACTGAACATTCTGGCTACTTACAATTTTCTCTATCTATAATAAACTTGGCCCTTAAGTTACAGGGGAAAATATTTTGTAAAAATTTACCAAATTAATCAAAATGGTTAAAAATTGACTATAAAGGCCAAGAACTCCTTAAGGGGTCAACTAACCATTTTGGTCATGTTGACTTATTTGTAGTTCTTACTTTGCTGAACATTATTGCTGTTTACAGTTTATCTCTATCTGTAATAGTATTCAAGATAATAACCAAAAACGGCAAAATTTCTTTAAAATTACCAATGGGGGCAGCAACCTAGCAACCCATTGTCGAATTCATTTGAAAATTTCAGAGCAGATAGATATTGACTTGACAAACAATTAAACCAAGTGACAGATTTGCTCTAAATGCTTTGGTTTCAGAGTTATAAGCCAAAATCTACATTTTCCCCCTATATTCTATTTTTAGCCATGGCGGCCATCTTAGTTGGATGGCTGGGTCAATGCACACATTTTTTAACCAAATATACCCTAATAATGATTGTGCCTAAGTTTGGTTAAATTTGGCTTGGTAGTTTCAGAGGAGAAGATTTTTGTAAAAGATTACAAAAATTTACAAAAAATTGGTAAAAAATGACTATAAAAGGCAATAACTCCTTAAGGGGTCAACTGACCATCTTGCTCATGTTGACATATTTGTAGATCTTACTTTGCTGAACATTATTGCTGTTTACAGTTTATCTCTATCTATAACTAGAGGCTCTAAAGAGCCTGTGTCGCTCACCTTGGTACATTTGTATATGTGAATATTCAACAAAGGACACAGATGGATTCGTGACAAAATTGTGTTTTGGTGATGGTGATATGTTTGTAGATCTAACTTTACTGAACATTCTTGCTGCGTACATATATCCCCATCTATAATGATTGTCCCAGTAGTTTCAGTTAAAAGTGTTAGTAAAAATTTACAAATTTTATGAAAATTGTTAAAAATTGACTATCGATTCGTCTGAAATTTTCAGGGCAGATAGATCTTGACCTGATAAACAATTTAACCCATGCCAGTTTTGCTCTTAATGCTTTTGTTTTTGAGTTATAAGCCAAAAACTGCATTTTATCCCATGTTCTATTTTTAGCCATGGCAGCCATCTTGGTAGGTTGACCAGGTCGACGGACACAATTTTTAAACTAGATACCCCAATGATGATTGTGGCCAAGTTTGGTTTAATATGGCGCAGTAGTTTCAGAGGAGAAGATTTTTGTAAAAGATAACTAAGATTTACGAAAAATGGTTAAAAATTGACTATAAAGGGCAATAACTCCTAAAGGGGTCATTTGACCATTTCGGTAATGTTGACTTATTTGTAAATCTTATTTTGCTGAACATTATTGCTGTTTACAGTTTATCTCTATCTATAATATTTTTCAAGATAATAACCAAAAACAGCAAAATTTCCTTAAAATTACCAATTTAGGGGTAGCAACCCTACAACAGGTTGTTCGATTCATCTGAAATTTTCAGGGCAGATAGATCTTGACCTGATAAACAATTTTACCCCATGTCAGAATTGCTCTAAATGCTTTGGTTTTTGAGTTATAAGCCAAAAACTGCATTTTACCCCTATGTTCTATTTTTAGCCATGGCGGCCATCTTGGTAGGCTGACCGGGTCACCGGACACAATTTTTAAACTAGATACCCCAATGATGATTGTGGCCAAGTTTGGTTTAATATGGCGCAGTAGTTTCAGAGGAGAAGATTTTTGTAAAAGATAACTAAGATTTACGAAAAATGGTTAAAAATTGACTATAAAGGGCAATAACTCCTAAAGGGGTCATTTGACCATTTCGGTAATGTTGACTTATTTGTAAATCTTATTTTGCTGAACATTATTGCTGTTTACAGTTTATCTCTATCTATAATATTTTTCAAGATAATAACCAAAAACAGCAAAATTTCCTTAAAATTACCAATTTAGGGGTAGCAACCCTACAACAGGTTGTTCGATTCATCTGAAATTTTCAGGGCAGATAGATCTTGACCTGATAAACAATTTTACCCCATGTCAGAATTGCTCTAAATGCTTTGGTTTTTGAGTTATAAGCCAAAAACTGCATTTTACCCCTATGTTCTATTTTTAGCCATGGCGGCCATCTTGGTTGGTTGACCGGGTCACCGGACACAATTTTTAAACTAGATACCCCAATGATGATTGTGGCCAAGTTTGGTTTAATTTGGCCTAGTAGTTTCAGAGGAGAAGATTTTTGTAAAAGTTAACGCAGGACGACGGACGACGACGACGACGGACGACGACAGACGCCGGACGCAAAGTGATGAGAAAAGCTCACTTGGCCCTTCGGGCCAGGTGAGCTAATAATATTCAAGATAATAACCAATCAAAGCGCGAAAGCGCTGTAAAGGCAGTTAGTTACAGGTTGTGTGTATTTCTAGTCCAGTTATATCATTATCTTCCATAGAACAGAGGTGGTTTGTAGTATTTAAGAATTAGAGTTCTCTTGTACCTAGTTCACCTATATCTATAGTCTACTGTTTACAGTATATTTTCTGTACCTCGCCATGAAATGCATTTTTAAGACATAAGAACTTTTCCTTTTTAATGTAAATAAAACTATTTTTAATTATTGATTATATACACATATCCTATCCTATGAAAAATAATTCACAAAGATTGACTAGTCTCCGTTCTGTGTGTATTGCTAGAACATCAAGTAACATAATGGTTAATGTACATAGTAACATGTCAACTCTTTTGAAGACAGAACTTTTTTAAAATTCTCCCTCCAAGCAAAATTATTTTTCAGTATAAACATGATAAAGTTATCTACCTGTATTAATGACCTAGAGACTTTCAAGAGCCTGTGTCGCTCACCTTGGACGGTCTATGTGCATATTAAACAACGGACACATATAAAATGACAAAATTGTGTTTTTGATGATGGGGATGTGTTTGTAGATCTTTCTTTACTGAACATTCTTGGTGCTACAATTATCTCTATCTATAATAAACATGGCCCTGTATTTACAGTTGAAAATATTTTTTAAAAATTAACAAAAAATACAAAAATTTATGAAAATTGTTAAAAATTGACTATAAAGGGCAATAACTCTTTAAGGGGTCAACTTAAAATTTTGGTCATATTGACTTATTTGTAGATCTTACTTTGCAGAACATTATTGCTGTTTACAGTTTATCTCTATCTATAATAATATTTAAGATAATAACCAAACTCTGCAAAATTTCCTTCAAATTACTAATTTGGGGGCAGCAATCCATCAACGGGTTGTCAGATTTGTCTGAAAATTCCTGGGCAGATAGATCTTCACTGAAGAGACAATTTCACCCTATGTCAGATTTGCTCTAAATGCTTTGGTTTCAGAGTTATAAGCCAAAATCTACATTTTACCTGTATGTTCTATTTTTGGCCATAGTGGCCATCTCGGTTGGTTGACCGGGTCTAACCACACATTTTTTAAATTAGATACCGCAATGATGATTTTGGCTAAGTTTGGTTAAATTTGGCACAGTAGTTTCAGAGAAGATTTTTTGTAAAAGTTTATGGACGACGAAACCAAGTGATGAGTCAGATCAGGTGAGCTAAAAAGGAGTTTTTAATCAAGGTAACAATGACATCTGGTGGCCATAAAAGCTGTCTCATTAGCATTTCAACCACTTCCCATATTTGCTTTTAAGACAATAGAAGAAAATTATTCAATGCAAAAACAAAACTTACTTGTAAATATGAAATTCTCTTTACAGTATGAGTTTTTCTCATTGTTGGAGATTGTACAATAGTACAGTCCTGTAACTGCTTATACCCATTTCTTATACCCCTTTAGTTTGATAAACTCACAGAATTATCATATCATATATTTACATTGTGCCACATCTCCTTATTTTTATATGCATTACAATAACATGAACAATTGTAATTCAAATCTATATATCAAAGCAAAATGAATTTCACTACTTTCATTCATGCATCCTTTGGAAAAATATAAGTTCTAAAATGACACAATATATGTTTATTTATATAAAAATAATATTTAGTTTTCGACTCTTAACAGGTATAAACAAGAATGTGTCCCCAGTACACGAATGCCCCACTCGCACTATCATTTTCCATGTTCAGTGGACCGTGACATTGGGGTAAAAACTCTAATATGGCATTAAAATTAAAAAGATCATATCATAGGGAACATGTGTACCAAGTTTGAAGTCGATTGGACTTCAACTTCATCAAAAACTACCTTGACCAAAAACTTTAACCTGAAGAGGGACAGACGGACGGACGAACGGACGAACAGACGAACGGACGCACAGACCAGAAAACATAATGCCCCCTACTATCGTAGGTGGGGCATAAAAATGCACAGCTGTGTCATGATTTGTGAAATCTGTGCTGAAAACATAGGCATTTATGGTGTTTGAGTAATTCCATCTGTGAAGCTCAACATTAGCTCGTCAGTTGGTGGTGGACAGTTATAAATCTTTCCTGCAGGATGAATGTACATCTGTTCAGGAAAACCAATTTCACAAATCAAAACTTTCCTCTAGATTTCTCCTACAATATTCATCCAGTTTAGTTCTTTTGGTTTAACGGGACACCGTCCTGATTTTTAATTTTGTAAACCATTCAGTCTCTTGCTTACAAATGGTGCATGAAAATAGGATGGGAATGCATGGCAGTAGACAAGTCTCTATAAAGTGGGTATGTGCCCTGAAAAAAGTTTTATAACATTAGCTTTTTTGAAACTTGTGAAAGACTTGTGCAACACACATACCTAAATAACTATAACATAGGTGGAGAGCATCATTCATGTCAATGTTTTGTTCCTGTTTACATTGTCATTGATATTTTTCAAGAAAGCCCGAGGCATAGCTCATGAATTCTTGTCATTACAACCGAAATTTACATAATTACTGCTAAAATAATTATCAGTATAATATATCTCTTGTAGAAAAACCATACAATTGTAGTATTAACCAACAAAAAATGTCAAACAGATGATATTGAATCGTAATCCCAAAAGTTATGACGTCTTGAATTCACCCCCCTTTTTATTCTAAAACGATAATTGCGGTTGCAAACAGACTTTGGTTTACTTGCATGGCGATTATATAAATAACAGTATATATTTCTTAAAGAAAATAAAGTTTTACCATGAATAGTTTCCTGAACGTAGTCGTTTTCAGTAAAATGTGCCTTGCAAACAACAGCTGATTGATATGGGTTCTACGATTGCATCGCACATGACAATCTACGTTTGAGCCATGGCGTTGATCCAACTTTTCCTTCTTATTAAGTCATTTAGAAATGCAAGTCCTCCTCTTAAATGACACTCAGGTACACACCAACAAGGACTAGGCATCGTTAATTGTGTGATTGTTTTGCAGTGCAAAAACGGAAGTTAAGGACGGAACTGACTGGTCTCACTAATAAGAGACAAGAAGAATTTTAGAGACAAACAGCGACAAGAAGTTTAATTTAGTGACGAAGCGACAATAACTAACAAGGGACAAGCGAATCGTAATTCTCTCACGAGGCTATTCTCATTTGATATGATAGGGTGAAGCTACACCTATCAAATATGTCCCTATGAAAAAGAAGAATTTCACTGTTAGAAAGGAAATGATATTGCATGGTTTTGATTCAATAAATTCTTTAAAAGGAAATTGAAATTTCTTTGTTTTGATGGCCAATTTTTAGCGTGTGCATAAAATATATTTTTTTTTTATATCTAATAAAAACTAATCCCTTTCTTCTTAATAAAAACATATTTTTATCTATCAATGTACAGTAATATAAAAAATGTTTTATAACCGCCCCTATAATAAAAAGTAATGCATGTTTTTTTAATATCTATGGGGAATAAGTTGTTGCAATGACATTTTTTTTATTTATGTATAGTCGCTATATAGTCTTCTTGACGCTTCTTCTCGCTAAATTAATTATATTGTCGCTTCTTATCGCTATTTTAATTTTAATGTCGCTTCTTATCACTTTTTGACGCTTCTTGTCTTTAATTAGTGGAACCCTATTCAGGAACGATAATTTCATATTTTACATAACTGAGACCGAAATAACTATAACGTCATACGGCTTCACGTACAGAAATACTTTAAATTGTATATTATGCAATATAATTCACGGTCAGTCGACTTTTAATTATAATATCATGTTATATCAACGAGTGAAATGATTTTAAAATATCTTTAGATCGCAAATAGTACTCGAAATTGAACGGACCTCTTTCCAGCCGGAATTCGAATAATGATAGTTTGTAATCAGATTGACTGCTTATAATGCAAAAGACACATTAATAAACAGATTTTTAAAACGAACAATACACACTGATCGTTTCTTTATTTCCCAATGTAAATGAAAGGAACAAAAACCAATACATACCACAAAAAGTAGAGGAGAAATTTAAACATTTCCGGATCTATTTCTTGCAAAATGACCCCCAGCAAAGATTTGCGTAAGGAAAGATGAACCTCATGACTTGAAAGTCAGGCCTTAAAGCACTGCCTTTAAAAACAGCAAAATCTCCTTAAAATTACCAATTAAGGGGAAGCAACCCAACAACCAGTTGTCTGATTCATCTGAAAATTTTAGGACAGATAGATCTTGACTTGATAAACAATGTTAACCATGTCAGACTTGCTCTTAATGCTTTGGTTTTAGAGTTATCAGCCAAAATCTATATTTTACCCCTATGTTTTATTTTTTAGCCATGGCAGCCATCTTGATTGGCTGGCCGGGTGAAGGGACACATTTTTTAAACTACATACCCCAATGATAATTGTTGGCAAGTTTGGTTAAATTTGCCTAAATAGTTTCAGAGGAGAAGATTTTTGTAAAAGATTACAAAAATTTACGAAATATTGTTAAAAATTGACTATCAAGGGCAATAACTCCTTAAGGGGTCAATTGACCATTTTGATCATGTTGACTTATTTGTAGATCTTACTTTGCTGAACATAATTGCTGTTCACAGTTTACCTCTATCTATAATAATATTCATGATAATAACCAAATACCGGAAAATTTCCTGAAAATTACCAAAAAGTAAAATCACAAAAATACTGAACTCAGAGGAAAATCAATTCGGAAAGTCCATAATCACATGGCAAAATCAAATATCAAAACGCATCAAAAACGAATGGACAAGAACTGTCATATTCCTGACTTGGTACAGGCATTTTCAAATGTAGAAAATGGTGGATTGAACCTGGTTTTATAGCTAGCTAAACCTCTCACTTGTATGACAGTCGCATCAAATTCCATTATATAGTCACCGATGCGTGAACAAAACAAACAGACATAATAGGTAAAAATTAAGGGGCAGCAACCTAACAACGGGTTCTCCGATTCATTTTAAAATTTCTGAGTAGATAGATCTTGACCTGATAAACAATTTCACCAAGTGTCAGATTTGCTCTAAATGCTTTGGTTTCAGATATATAAGCCAAAATCTACATTTTACCCCCATGTTCTACTTTTAGCAATGGGGCCATCTTGGTTGGTTGGCCAGGTCACCGGACACATTTTTTAAACTAGATACTCCAATGATGATTGTGGCCAAGTTTGGTTTAATTTGGCCCAGTAGTTTCAGAGGAGAAGATTTTTGTAAAAGTTAATGACGACAAACGCAAAGTGATGAGAAAAGCTCACTTGGCCCTTTGGGGCAGGGGAGCTTATAATATTCAAGATAACCAAAAACGGCAACATTTCTTTAAAATTACCAATTCAGGGGCAGCAACCCATCAACCAGTTGTCCGATTCATCTGAAAATTTCAGGGCAGATAGATCTTGACTTGATAACAATTTTACCCCCATGTCAGATTTGCTTTAAATGCTCTGGTTTCAGAGTAATAGGCCAAAATCTACATTTCACCCCATGTTCTATTTTTAGCCATGCAGCCATCTTGGTTGGTTTGCTTGGTCACTGGACACATTTGTTAAACTAGATACACCAATCATTATTGTGGCCAAGTTTGGTTATATTTGGCCCAGTAGTTTCAGAAGATTTTTGTAAAAATTATAGACGAGGGACGACAGACGAGGGACGACAGACGAGGGACGCCAAGTGATGAGAAGAGCTCACTTGGCCCTTCGGGCCAGGTGAGCTAAAAATAAATTAAAACTGTAGACCTGGCATTTGACTGAGTCACTGTACTACAACAACAAAGTTCCCCAAGAAATAAATAATCAAAGTGGTTGTTAGCACTGAATGGTAAAGATTGCTTAATGTATCAGTTGGGAGTCAAATTTAGCATTGCAAGCATAAAACATTGGTTGTGGTTGAATCTGGACAATGGGAGATAACTCAAATTTTTAAAGACGACTTTAACAATGACATCATTGATATTTTTAGAATAGATTATAAATTCCTGTGCCTTGCAATAGTTATGTAATTTTCTTGACAGGTGTAACATCCTTTTGTGACTTAAATATGTGGGCATATATTACATTGATAAACTTCTGGAATGTTCATGGATAGGATGTATAGAATGTTATGATCAACTCACTATATTATGTGCATCAAAAAGGTAGTGATTAGCCTTGGAAGATTTAGATATCAAGTCAGTAATCTTCACCCAAATACTATTATATAAACCTGGCACTGAACTGAAGCCAGTCGAAATAGTGTGGCATTGAAAGTCAAAAGCCATTCAAATTTGTGTAAAACACAAACTGTACACAGCTGGAAGATAACTTCTTACATAGATAAAAGGAATCAAATGTATATTAGATAAAAAACCAGATGCTCCGCAGGGCGTAGCTTTATACGACCGCAGAGGTTGAACCCTGAACGGTAAGGGCAAGTATGGACACAACATTCAAGCTGGATTCAGCTCTAAATTTGGATTGTGATTAAATAGTTGACACAGCATAGGTTTCTGACACAGAATGAATGTGTTCTAATGAACTTAAAATTTTTGTTTTCTCTTAGAGCAATTCACTATGCTGTTGAATATTAATCCTCTCAAAACAAGAATGTGTCCTCAGTACAGGAATGCCCCACTCGCACTATCATTTTCCATGTTCAGTGGACCGTGAAATTGGGGTAAAAACTCTAATTTGGCATTAAAATTAGAAAGATCATATCATAGGGGACATGTGTACTAAGTTTGAAGTCGATTGGACTTAAACTTCATCAAAAACTACCTTGACCAAAAACTTTAACCTGAAGCGGGACAGACGGACGGACGAATGGACGGACGAACGAACGGACAGACGGACGGACGGACGGATGCACAGACCAGAAAACATAATGCCCCTATACTATCGTAGGTGGGGCATAAAAATGTTTGAAGAAATTTTCTTTTTTATTTATGAAATTTTAAATGAGAAAAATTGAACCCAATTTTTTTAATCACATCCCCCTTTCCCTTATTCCAAAACTAATCTCAATTAAAATTTCTAATGGAGTTTGCAACAATAACTACTCATTTAAATACATCATAAAATATTAAGATGTAAAAAAAACTGCTTGTTATCACTGAATGTTATTTATTATAATTTATCAGTTGGTAAAAAGTGAATATACATTGTATATTGTATATAACAAAGATTTAAGTTGATTCTGGACAAAGAAAGATAACTCCAATTAAAAAAAAATCTTGCTATTGCACAATATTTTGCAATTAGATATTTCTTGCTTACTATTCTGGACAAAGAAAGATAACTCTAATTAAAAAAAAATTTGCTATTTCACAATATTGTGCAATTAGATATTTCTTGCCATTGCGCAATACTGTGCAATTGAAAAGACTTGCTATTGCACAATACTTAATATAATAATTTTAGATCCTGATTTGGACCAACTTGAAAAATGGGCCCATAATAAAAAATCTAAGTACATTTTTGGATTCAGCATATCAAAGAACCCCAAGATTTCAATTTTTGTTGAAATCAGACTAAGTTTAATTTTGGACCCTTTGGACTTTAGTGTAGACCAATTTGAAAACAGGACCAAAAATGAAGAATCTACATACACAGTTAGATTTGGTATATCAAAGAACCCCATTTATTCAATTTTTGATGAAATCAAACAAAGTTTAATTTTGGACCCCGATTTGGACCAACTTGAAAACTGGGCCAATAATCAAGAATCTAAGTACATTTTTAGATTCAGCATATCAAAGAACCTAACTGATTCATTTTTTGTCAAAATCAAACTAAGTTTAATTTTGGACCCTTTGGACCTTAATGTAGACCAATTTGAAAACGGGACCAAAAGTTAAGAATCTACATACACAGTCATGACAGTTAGATTCGGCATATCAAAGAACCCCAATTATTCAATTTTGATGAAATCAAACAAAGTTTAATTTTGGACCCTTTGGGCCCCTTATTCTGTTGGGACCAAAACTCCCAAAATCAATACCAACCTTCCTTTTATGGTCATAAACCTTGTGTTTAAATTTCATAGATTTCTATTTACTTATACTAACGTTATGGTGCGAAAACCAAGAAAAATGCTTATTTGGGTCCCTTTTTGGCCCCTTATTCCTAAACTGTTGGGACCGAAACTCCCAAAATTAATACCAACCTTCCTTTTGTAGTCATTAACATTGTGTTTAAATTTCATTGATTTCTATTTACTTAAACTAAAGTTATTGTGCGAAAACCAAGAATAATGCTTATTTGGGCCCTTTTTTGGCCCCTAATTCCTAAACTGTTGAAACCTAAACTCCCAAAATCAATCCCAACCGTTCTTTTGTGGTCATAAACCTTGTGTCAAAATTTCATAGATTTCTATTAACTTAAACTAAAGTTATAGTGCGAAAACCAAGAAAATGCTTATTTGGGCCCTTTTTGGCCCCTAATTCCTAAAATGTTAGGACCAAAACTCCCAAAATCAATACCAACCTTCCTTTTGTGGTCATAAACCTTGTGTTAAAATTTCATAGATTTCCATTCACTTTTACTAAAGTTAGAGTGCGAAAACTAAAAGTATTCGGACGCCGGACGACGACGCAGACGACGACGACGACGACGACGCCAACGTGATAGCAATATACGACGAAAAATTTTTCAAATTTTGCGGTCGTATAAAAAATCATAAAAAAATGCTCTACTTAATAATGTAGTCACATATTATTGATTAGTACTGCAGTTCATGTACATGTAAACAATAAATCAAGCTAACATTAAGGCTGAGGAGCTAAAACTGCCCATTTGATACAGATTAATAATTTTGAACAAATGTTTGAAAATTCAATTTTTGTTCTGCCTTAGCTTGAAGTTTCTAGTGTAAAGAATGCAAGGTAAAAGTCAACTTTTCAAATAATAGGGGCAAAAGCTTCTCTTATTAAAAGTGTACAGAAACTGAATATGTTCATATCTGGAATTCAGAATACTATAATCACAATATCACTTCTGCAGTTTTATCTATAAAATGATTAAATATAAGACATCAAATTAGGAATGTAGACAAAGAAGAGGCAGTATTTCTTTTCAATTTGTTTTACCTGGCAAGTAAATCGGATGGCGTTTCTTCTATAAGTTCCTGTAAAACTGACCGCAGTGTGGACAAAGGCCATTCCTTTCTGTTTTCAAGATTTGTAATACCCTGAAAGTATAAATGCCACATGTCAGTAAAAATAAACTTTACAGAGCTTAATCCTTTTGCATTCTATAATCACATTTCAAATACAAGCTGAACAGATGAAACATAAGATGTTAGTTAGAGAGGGAGAGGTTAGTTAGAGAGGGAGAGGTTAGAAAGATAGGGAGAACTTATTTAGAGGGGAAGGGGTTAGTTATAGAGAGAGAGGTTATTTAGAGAGGGAGAGGTTAGAAAGAGAGGGAGAGGTTATTTTAAGGGAGAGGTTCATCAGAGAGGGAGATGCTATTTAGAGAGGGAGAGGGACAGTTATTACCTTATCTCTTAGAGCTGGAGTAAGTTTGTTGTAGAAGATCTCACTTGGTCGTAGAATACTTGGTGAAGTGGTACTGCTAGTTGATCCAGTTGTCTGATTCTGAAAATAAATTTTACTTTACATTTACATCAAATTCATATTTTATGGTCTAAACTAGTGCTAGCTTTAAAACTATGACAGAATATCTTTCTAACTAAGAGCATCAAAATGCTGCATAAAACTTTGAATACCTAAACTGACAGATGATAGAATATGTATTAGATGTTTTTAAAAAGCAACTCAAGACTCATTTATTTCGAACTGCTTTTAAGGATTTCTAGTAGATTTTATATACTTTTAATTGACTGCATTAGTTTTAGACAGTTTTGTATATTTTAGGGTACATGCATTTTTCATTTCTTTTATTTCTTTTTTTTTCGTAAAGTATCTTATAATTTTTTATATGCTTGTTTGATTCTTTTAAGTTAGTGCTTTGTAATCTATGTTTTATGTATTTTTGTATTTTATATATTTTTTAAATGTGAAGCGCTTAGAGTAATTGTTGTTATTATATAATGCGCTCTATAAATATTGTATATATTATTATTTATTATACAGAAAATTACAAATTCTACAGTTTTTAATTCATCATTAGTTCAAAGATTCCTATTTTTGTGAACTCCATGTGTGCTGAGAGCCGAATAATCTAAATGCTCAACAAAATATAAATTTTGTATAATTAGATATAAGAAGATGTGGTATGAGTGCCAATGAGACAACTCTCCATCCAATGAGTTTATGATTTTTATTTAAAGAAAAATTAAAATAACACATATTACACTAGACATCATTTTTATTAGAATAAATCAAAATTCAGTATGTTGTATTTGGATTACAGACGTTCATCTTTCTTCAGGGATTTCTTTTACTGTTCTGTTCTATCGATGTTATTTGACTCTGTCATTTGGCATTTCAGATATAAGCATACTCCGCTTTATTGCATACTTTTGTCTGACAAATAGGCTATGCAAATAACCGGAATCTACTGTACTTAAAAGAATCAGCAGTAATATAAAGATACAAAAAAATAAAAATCTATAGTTAAAATTCCAGAAAGTATTTTCTTATTTCAAACCTTTAACAGATGATTCAGGGATTGAATTAAGCATACTTTTTTATATGGTTTAAATAATTTAATATAGCAAACATGGTTAACATTCCCATATGATCACCATAAGTTTTTTAATATAACAAATAATGCCATATGGACATCATACTTTTTAAATATAAGCACTGATCAAAGAATCAAATCTGTCATGTCTTGTCTCAATTTCTACAGTGGTTAAAAAAAAGAAGTTTAAGTTATGTATTGAAGGACCTTGAATACAAAATGACCTTTGATCAAATATGTAAAACATCTATTTCTTAAAATCTCTTCATAAGAATTTGTATCTTACTTTCAAAGACTGAGCCAGAGCATCTCTTTGTTGCCATCTTTTGTACAGACTAAATAAAGGTGTAGAACCATCCACCCACTGAATCAGTCCCGACCGTGGTCCCAACGGGGTCACAGAGTAATGTCTAGCTCTGTACAACTGTTGCTCTCCACTGAAATACAATAAATATATATTGAATAACAAGTAGGAAGTTTAGATTTCTATAGTGTACTGTCTGCTATTTTTGTATTTGAACAGTGTCTAAATGATTCAATTTGTCCACCCATTACCCCATCTTTGGGACAGTCTTCGTACCGCCTGTAATTAGGTATATAAGGGGATGCAAGAGAGATTGAGAAGATGGAAGAGAAAGGAATTATTGAAAAATCATGCAGTCCTTGGTCAATGCCAATTGTTTTAGAACAGAAAAAGAATTCATCATGGAGATGATGTGTTTCGACTATCGAAAGTTGAATGATAGAACAACTAAAGATTCTCATCCAATTTCGAGAATATAGGACAATTCATATGCACTTAATGGCTCTAAGTGGTTATCTTCTTTAGACCTAGACATGGGTATCATTAAATTCCAATGAAACTGTGTGATAAGGAAAAGACTGTGCTTGCCACACCAATGGAAGGATTATATCAATATACTGCCTTGCACTTCAGGTTGTGCAATGCTGCTTCAACATTATAAAGGATAATAGAATCAGCCTTGCATGGCATATATCAGTTTTGTACCTCGACCATATAATTTTGATAGGGAAAGCGTTGAATGAGCATTTGAATAATATATGTAAAATTATAGACAGACTTAAACTAGCTGGGTTGAATTTGAAACCTCTCCAACTTACCTGGAGTTACTAACAAACATATTATTGACAATACTTAGGAACTGCATAATTCTTTCATCTAAATGTAAATCTTCAAGGCCTTTGAATAAATACGGGTATCTACAAAATATAAATACAATCATGAATTGTTTCAATGTGCACAGATAAAAAACAACTTTAAATACTTTAACAATGTTTAAAGTCATATGAAACTTCAAATAAGAAAATAAATGATGCATGTATTTTACATAACTAAATGGCTATTTACACTAATGTACATATACTTTTTTCTCAAGAAAAATCTATAATTTGTCAAAATTTAGAAGAGATCTACTTTTTTTAATTGTTTGCTTCCAGTAAACAATTTGCTGATATGTTTTTTTGTATGCAATGAACTCAGTTTGATCTTTCTCGTAACAATCCAGTGATCACAATATGCATGGATCTGTCAATGAAATAAACTATTATTTTATTGTACATATGTTATACACTATCCATGCTTCTTTGTTGATTGTTCACTATAAGGTGACAATAGGTATACTATGGCTTCAAAACATGACAATTGATTAGCTTCCATATTTTCCCATCATAACAGACCAAGAGATATTTTTACCATTATACGATATGGATGCGCAAAAAATGATAAAATCATGCTTAGTTTATGATATATACATGCATTGGATAAAAAATTGAATAAACATTAGTTTTCAAGAGTCACTTTTTTCATATGACTTTAAACTATAATTGTGACAAATTACAACATGTATACACAAAACTTAACCAAAAATATGAGATCCACATAGGTAGATATTTTTTTAATCTTATGCTTACTATGCATTTAATGTTTGTACAGATTTAACTACCACATTGATTGTGACTCATCCTATACATTTATTGAGAATAACTGAATGGACCATTATTGATTAAAATGAGAACAAATCATCAATTCAAAATTGTTTGTCAAAATTGTTTTTTAATGAGAATGTCAAACTGGTTTTAAAAAGAAGTGGTTTTAATTGAATCTATTTCTTCTGATCTGAATGTTAATACAGTCATACTTACTTCTTGCCATCTGATCCCAGGAGAACTAACTTCTTGGGCTTAGTTTTAGTTGGCAGTATTTGTACTGTGTTGGAGACAGATTCAACAGACACCATCTAACAATAAAAAGATAGTTCTTTTTACTTATCAAAATAATTATAATTATGTCTATATGTGTCAATGAAGGGCAACATCTGGAACAACATTATATGACCATCAGCACTAACTTGTCTAAAATGTTGATTTGTTTTCCACAATTTAACAAAAACAATAAGTAAACCTATCCCTGCAATTAAATGTCAATATTGAAAAAAAAAATTTATCTTGAGATTATACGAAAATTTTAAAAGTCATAGATGAGCATTTTCAAGTTATAACACAGATATTAAAAACTAGCCACTTGCCAATTAATCAAGGAACATTACTTCTGAAAGCCAACTTTAGTTTGCATTAAGTAAGGAATCTAGTTTCTACTTTTACAGGCATGTTATGTCCTAGTATTGTAATATAATCCCTTTGTCTGAAGATAAAAACCTACCTTTCCAGACATGCCTAGTCCTGGCATAGCAATAACTGTCCCTTTCATAGCCTGTAGGTTAGGACTAATCTTTTCCATTCTCAGTATTAAACTGCTTCTTTTCTGTGCTTTCTGTTGTAAACTGGCATGTAACTGTTATAACAGAATAAATAGATAAATGTTTTGACATTTCAGAAGCCTTATATAACAATCATCTTCACATTGTACTCTTTAATATATCAAACAGCCAATCAATTAAATGTGCATACAAAGCAAACATTAGAAAGTATTTAATGTATCTAATTTTGACAGGCCTGTTTTATCAGTTGTCAACAGAAAAAATGGCTCTAAGGTGAAGGTTGTGACATTTTAGATGCCTCATTTAACAAATGGCTATCTACATAATGTTAAAACAGACAGAATAAATAGCTCTAAGATGAAAGTTGTGACATCTTAGATATCCCAGTTAACAAATATCATCACAATGTTCTCTATTAAGGTAAAACAGTCAATCATTTATTATTTGTAGACTTATGTCATTTAGCCTTTGGTGGAGAGTTGTCTGATTGGCATTCATACCACATCTTCTTTATAATCACTTTTGTAAGGGTAGCTTGGACTAGTTGGCTTACTAAATAAAGGCAACAGTAGTATACAGCTGTTCAAAACTCATAAATCCATGGACAAAAAACAAAATCGGGGTAACAAACTAAAACTGAGGGAAATGCATTAAATATAGGAGGAGAACAACGACACAACATTAAAATGTAACACACACAGAAACGGACTAAGCATTAGACAAAATAAGAATACCAAATACAACATCAAAACCAAATACATGAATTTGGAATAGATAAGTACCGTGACACGTCTTATAGTAATGTGAATTCACACTAAAAAATAAGTGAAAACAAACGACACAACGGAAACACAACGTTAAAATGTAACACACACAGAAACGAACTATACACCTGGAAAAAAGTATTGCAACACCAAATTGAAATTCAAATTAAAAAAAACACTTTTTATTTTTTTGTGATATAATTTGGTAAAATAGAATTAGTTAAACATTATTTAAGTATCACCTGAGTTTAATCAATAAATATCGACTTGATCAGTTCTTATCTGCACATGCAGCTACTGTACCCGTAAACAGCAAAATAGGTGTTTTAATCCTCATTGTTTTCAACACTTTAAATAACCAAGTTTTTGAAGTTATGTGATTGACACCTTGTAATGGGTCCTCGACAACTCTTAACTGCAGCAAGATGGCAGATTATCAGCATGAGCGAAGCAGGGATGTCGCTGTAGCAACTGCATGTATTGTTGGTCATCACTATTCCACTATAAGTCGTTTTGAGAATAATCAAAGCGCTGTAAGCACTGTAGGCAGTTAACCAAAAACCAAGGCAAACATAACAAAAGGCTGTCACAACGACAGCAAACCGGATTTATTAACATTTATTTGTCTCCTGGCAATATCACAAGAACCATAACTGATGAACGGTGAAAGTGAAAATCGTCAATATCAAATTTGACCTGCATTTTATCATCAGTATCAACATATTAAAATTTGAAAGAGCTTAGGTTGAATGATTCATGAGTAAATGCAACAACATGAATGGAAACGCCATTTTTTTTTATCTTTCAAGAACCATAACTCCTGAAAGGTAAAGTCAAAATCGACATTATTGAACTTGACCTCCATTTTGTCATCAGTAACAACATATTAAAATTTGAAAAGCTTTGGTTGAACAGTTCATGAGTAAATGCACGGACACGACTGGAAACACCATTTTCAATCTTTCAAGAACCATAACTCCTGAACGGTAAAAGTCAAAATCGTCATTCTTGAACTTGACCTCCAGTTTGTCATCAGTAACAACATATTAAAATTTGAGAAGCTTTGATTGAACAGTTCATGCGTAAATTCACGGACACGACTGGAAACGCCATTTTTCAATCTTTCAAGAACCATAACTCCTTATGAGTAAAAGTCAAAATCGTCATTCTTGAACTTGACCTCCATTTTTTCATCAGTAACAACATATTAAAATTTGGGAAGCTTTGGTTGAACAGTTCATGCGTAAATGCACGGACACGACTGGAAACGCCATTTTTCAATCTTTCAAGAACCATAACTCCTTATGAGTAAAAGTCAAAATCGTCATTCTTGAACTTGACCTTCATTTTGTTTTCAGTAACAACATATTAAAATTTTAAAAGCTTTGGATGCACGGTTCATGAGAAAATGCACTGACAACATTTGGTGCCGCCCGACCGCCCGCCGTACATTCCCAAATCAATAACCGACATTTTTGTCACAAAAATCCGGTTAATTATGAAAACTGTGGCAATGTTGATTCAACTTTTTTTTTAAAGATTTAAAAGAACAAACATTAAAAATTCATATATAATTGTACATTTATGTTCATTTAATGAATTAATCATTAAGGCAAATAATTCATATTTTATCAAGGTTTTCAATAGCAACGCACATGACCACGAATGGTCATGAGTCTTTCATGAGTCAGCAGTGGTACAAATTTGCAATGATTGCAGTTCTTCTAGTTGATCGTAATTGTTCGTATTAGTTGACTGTTAGTAGTTCAAGTTGACTTTAGTACGAGCTTGTAAAAGTATGAATGGACTTGCTTCCCTGGAAAGAAAACTGAGTTTGTGTTGTACAGTACAAAAGTTATGAGACACAAATCAGACAAATGTTTACTACTACAGGGATCAATGGTGAGGTCTGACTGACCTATCCATAGTAAATGTAAATGACTCCCACCTTCACCCCAAGTCCATGATGTCTCAGTTTGGAATAAAATGACAGGTTTTAGGGTCTAGCAAAGTGATATGCATATGTGTCGCCTATGAGATTGACCTTGTATGTCATTCAATCTTTTTTGAAATGACAAACAGCAATGAATATGGTTTAGGTGTTGGTATCTCAATCTTTTACAAGTTCTCAAAACACACACAAGAGGGTGTGGGTGACCCTAGGGACTATTTTTCATTTGATTTTTTATATTGTCCCATACATGAATATATATGGTTTATGGGTGGGGATCTTGACCGTTATCAAGTTTTCAAACAGGAGGGGGTGGGGGACCCCAGTGACTTCCCCTATATTTCATTTGATTTGTTATATTGTCCAATACATGAATATGTATGGTTGAGGGGTGGGGATTTCATCTGTTTCTAAGTTATCAAACAGGAATGGGTAGGGTGACCCTAAGATCTCTCCCTATATTTCATTTGATTAGTTCTCATACATGAATATATATGGTTTAATTTAAAGGTGGGGATCTCGACTGTTTCCAATTTCTCAATCAGGTGACTGCAGGGACTCACCCTATATTTCATTTAATTTAGAGTTGGGGATCCCAACTGTTTCAAAGTTCTTAAACATGAGGGGTAGGGTGACCACAGGGACTTCCCCTATATTTCATTTGATTTGTTATATAGTCTTATACAAGAGTATATATCATTTATATGGTTAAGGAGTGATGATCTCGAATTTTTCCAAGTTCTCAAACAGGAGGGTGTACAGTGACCATAGGGACCCCCTTATAATTCATTTGATTTGTAATATTGTCCCATACATAAATATATATTGTTTAAGATTGTGGATCTCGACCGTTATAAATTCTCAAACAGAAAGGGGTAGTCAGAGTGGCCCAACGAACTCCACCTATATTTCATATGATTTGTTATATTGTCCCATACATGAATATATATGGTTTAGGGGTGGGGATCTTGATCATTACCAAGTTTTGGTCATTTTGGTCTCTTGTGGATAGTTTTCTCATTGGCAATCATACCACATCTTTTTATTTTATATAAGAAACTTCCAGCTATTTTAACTGACCTATCAAAATTGAGAAGAAAAAAATACCCCTTGAAATTCAGTAATATGTTTAACTTGAAAAGCATTTAACATTCATTACCAACATTTATCACTGATAAAAAAATTTTATACTGTTACCAGGAACATATATATTGTTAGATAAACTGTTCCCAGCTGTCACATTGTATTGGATTTTGACATTAAAATTTGTGTACAAAATATTTTCTGCTTTTTCTTTCTTTTACATATATCTTTTGGTTTTAAATTCTAGTGTTTATATTTATTTACCAGGCATAGATGTATTTTGTCACCTGTCTGGATTTTTTTAAGTTGATAGCCAAAACCTGGGATTACCCTTATCCGCTTCCGGAATCGGATCCGATATTGTAATCTCGCGGCAGCCATTTTGTTTTCAATGTTGATTTTGACAGATAGTGATATATGATTTTACTCGGATTTACACATTATTTATCGGCGATTTTCTGTATAAAGCTAGCGGTTGAACAAATTGAACATCGCTGTCATGAATGGTAATGATGAAAATAAGTTTGAGATCGTTTATTAGGAAACTTCGGTAAAAATGTTTGCAAAGTTATCTTTTTATTTTCTTCCAAGGTCCGTCGGGCGTAGCTAGTAACCAAGTAGAAAGTCCGACTGCAAAAGTGGAAGGTCGCAGACCTCGGACCACCGCTAATTTGAACCCCTGCGTCCAAATTGAAAAGATACGAAAATTTCGTCTTCTATTTCAAAATTGACGCCAACAGCGTGATCAATTGAACTTACATTAATAGACTACTGACGTATATATACATAGTTGACTACGTATTGACGACAAACAATATTCCTACGACTTTTGTAATTTGGGAAATCTTAACTACTTGTCTTTAGAGATTTTCGGCGATTAAATATTTCATACATTTGTTCTTTGACATCTTAGCCAAAAGCTCAGGGGATAATAAACTACATAATGATTCCTAATGTGCTCTACTTCCTATGTGCAACTTCAAAACTTTTGGGAAAATCGACGATCATTTAAGGTTTTTTTGGTCATATTTTTTGTAATCCAGAATGAAAAGTATTAAAAAACTGTCCAATAAGTTATAAATAATATAGTAGCCAGCTAGATGATAACAATTGCACGTATTTCAGCATTTATTGGGTAGCACACAAATCCAGGGCGCTCGCATAAGGCAGCTTAACTGCCTAAAAATCAGGCAATAAACGATGTTAAAGACCTTCTGAGACAAAGAAGACCCCCTATACCATTTGCTAGGGAAAATTAGACATAATGAAGGTTGGTCAGAAGGAAATCCATTGCATACAATACAATCCTAAAAAGAGAGTGGTGGGTATACAGGAGCCTTTTAACAAGAACTGTTTGAGATCGACTCATCGCATCTGGTTATCGTGGGATAAGACCACTTCGGATACCTTTGCTTACGAACAGACACACAGTTTTCCGTATCTAATGTAGTGCAGAGCTCGCCAAAGTTGAAAATTAGCATCGTGGAGGAAGATCCATTGTTCTATAGAATTCGGTTCATCTTCCTTGGCCCGATCATAGCCTACATTTTAACCATATCGAGCATATATGGGACATTATTGGGCGTAAAGTGCGCGAAAGGACACCCCAGTTCAAACACATCATGAAATAAACAATGCCCTTCATCAGAAATGGTTGCTGCTACCTTAGAAACAAATTAGTCAATTTATAGCAGGAATCAGAAGACGTTATGATACGGTTATCCATTTGAATGGAGGCTGCGCACAAAGTACAAATTCTTTGGCGTATAACGATCACTCACGATGTGAACAGTCATCGGAAGATTAATTTTGAAATGTCTGACATTGTAATGTTCGACTACAGTAAAAGTTGTAAAATGCATTTTTTTGTACAAAAAACACTTCATTTTGTTATCAAAATTGTGATTATATAAATCATTTTTTTTTAAAACATTTTTTGTTCGTTTAAATGCCAATGTTATCATAAACTATGTTTCAATAATATTATACAAATATTTTACTATGTTTCATCCAAAAAAAGAGGTTGATTTTTCAAGTTTTAAAAAATCAAGGTGTTGCAATACTTTTTTCCATGTGTATATAATATAACAATGGCCATATTCCTGACTTGGTACAGGACATTTTTAAAGGAAAAAATGGTGGGTTGAACCTGGTTTTGTGGCATACCAAACCTCGAACTTTAATGGCAATGTTAAATATAACATTAAAACGATAACATAATATTACAGGACTACAATACAAATAAATAGGAGACATATTATGCAAAGTAACACATGAATAAAAGATAAAGGTAGCTTGGATTGGTTGGATTACTAACCTGTTTAAAAAATTGCCAGCTGTTGTTAGGATGGCTTGGATTGGTTGGATTATTTACCTGTTTAAAAAGTTGCCAGCTATTGTTAGGATGGCTGGGATTGGTTGGATTACTTACCTGTTTAAAAAGTTGCCAGCTGTTGTTAGGATGGCTTGGATTGGTTGGATTACTTACCTGTTTAAAAAGTTGCCAGCTGTTGTTAGGATGGCTGGGATTGGTTGGATTACGTAGTTTCACAATGGCAGCATCAATGAGTTTACCATAGGTATCTTTGAACCATTCCTCCTGTGGTGTTTCTGGTGGCTGTGATGTTATCTCTTGTAACTTCTCCAATGCATATAATGTCTACAAAATATTTTTATATTCTTAAAGTCACAAGTCACTCACAAAACATTAAAGAATAAATCAACCTCAGATAATCTTTGTTTCACTCAAGATAAGATACATCCATGCGATATTGATATTGACCTCCTAAATTGGATTAAACTGATACCATTTGTTTGGTCATACTTATTTAGTTGAGTAATGCAGACACAACCTCTCTGAAATGTTTGACATGAGCACCTTCAGCATCTTCAGCTAGATTTGAATTAACAGTAATCACTTGACCTTAAAGACTCTTTTTGTCTTTAGTTAGATTGGGATAAATTGATTCCATATATAATGGTCTAGGTAAACAGTGATCTCTTTTCTTCTAAGATAACTGAACAAGACAACTAATACTCACTGGTTTCATGTTAGTTTTATTTTTCTCTCTAATGATGGCTAAACTAGACAGCCAATACTCACTAATTTCATGATCGTTTTATGTTTCTCTCTTATGATGGCTATTCTAGACAGCTAATACTCACTGGTTTCATGATAGTTTTATTTTTCTCTCTAATGATAGCTAAACTAGACAGCCAATACTCACTGGTTTCATGATAGTTTCATGTTTCTCTCTAATGATGGCTAAACTAGACAGCCAATACTCACTGGTTTCATGATCGTTTTATGTTTCTCTCTAATGATGACTATTCTAGACAGCTAATACTCACTGGTTTCATGATCGTTTTATGTTTCTCTCTAATGATGACTATTCTAGACAGCTAATACTCACTGGTTTCATGATCGTTTTATTTTTCTCTCTAATGATAGCTAAACTAGACAGCCAATACTCACTGGTTTCATGATAGTTTCATGTTTCTCTCTAATGATGGCTATTCTAGACAGCTAATACTCACTGGTTTCATGATCGTTTTATGTTTCTCTCTAATGATGACTATTCTAGACAGCTAATACTCACTGGTTTCATGATCATTTTATGTTTCTCTCTAATGATGGCTAAACTAGACAGCCAATACTCACTGGTTTCATGATAGTTTTATGTTTCTCTCTAATGATGGCTAAACTAGACAGCCAATACTCACCGGTTTCATGATCGTTTTATGTTTCTCTCTAATGATGGCTATTCTAGACAGCTAATACTCACTGGTTTCATGATCGTTTTATGTTTCTCTCTAATGATGGCTATTCTAGACAGCTAATACTCACTGGTTTCATGATAGTTTTATGTTTCTCTCTAATGATGGCTATTCTAGACAGCTAATACTCACTGGTTTCATGATCGTTTTATGTTTCTCTCTAATGATGGCTATTCTAGACAGCCAATACTCAATGGTTTCATGATAGTTTTATGTTTCTCTCTAATGATGGCTATTCTAGACACCCAATACTCACTGGTTTCATGATAGTTTTATGTTTCTCTCTAATGATAGCTAAACTAGACAGCTAATACTGACTGGTTTCATGATAGTTTTATGTTTCTCTCTAATGATGGCTAAACTTGACAGCCAATACTCACTGGTTTCATGATAGTTTTATGTTTCTCTCTAATGATGGCTATTCTAGACAGCTAATACTCACTGGTTTCATGATCGTTTTATGTTTCTCTCGAATGATGGCTATTCTAGACAGCTAATACTGACTGGTTTCATGATAGTTTTATGTTTCTCTCTAATGATGGCTAAACTAGACAGCCAATACTCACTGGTTTCATGATCGTTTTATTTTCTCTCTCTTATGATGGCTAAACTAGACAGCCAATACTCACTAGTTTCATGATAGTTTCATGTTTCTCTCTAATGATGGCTAAACTAGACAGCCAATACTCACTGGTTTCATGATAGTTTTATGTTTCTCTCTAATGATGGCTAAACTAGACAGCCAATACTCACTGGTTTCATGATAGTTTTTATTTTTCTCTCTAATGATGGCTATTCTAGACAGCCAATACTCACTGGTTTCATGATAGTTTTATTTTTCTCTCTAATGATGGCTTAACTAGACAGCTAATACTGATTGGTTTCATGATAGTTTTATGTTTCTCTCTAATGATGACTATTCTAGACAGCCAATACTCACTGGTTTCATGATAGTTTAATGTTTCTCTCTAATGATGACTATTCTAGACAGCTAATACTCACTGGTTTCATGATCGTTTTATGTTTCTCTCTAATGATGGCTTAACTAGACAGCCAATACTCACTGGTTTCATGATAGTTTTATGTTTCTCTCTAATGATGGCTAAACTAGACAGCCAATACTCACCGGTTTCATGATCGTTTTATGTTTCTCTCTAATGATGGCTTAACTAGACAGCCAATACTCAATGGTTTCATAATAGTTTTATGTTTCTCTCTAATGATAGCTAAACTAGACAGCCAATACTCACTGGTTTCATGATAGTTTTATGTTTCTCTCTAATGATAGCTAAACTAGACAGCCAATACTCACTGATTTCATGATAGTTTAATGTTTCTCTCTAATGATGACTATTCTAGACAGCTAATACTCACTGGTTTCATGATCGTTTTATGTTTCTCTCTAATGATGGCTTAACTAGACAGCCAATACTCACTGGTTTCATGATAGTTTAATGTTTCTCTCTAATGATGGCTAAACTAGACAGCTAATACTTACTGGTTTCATGATAGTTTAATGTTTCTCTCTAATGATAGCTAAACTAGACAGCCAATACTCACCGGTTTCATGATCGTTTTATGTTTCTCTCTAATGATGGCTTAACTAGACAGCCAATACTCAATGGTTTCATAATAGTTTTATGTTTCTCTCTAATGATAGCTAAACTAGACAGCCAATACTCACTGGTTTCATGATCGTTTTATGTTTCTCTCTAATGATAGCTTAACTAGACAGCCAATACTCACTGGTTTCATGATCGTTTTATGTTTCTCTCTAATGATGGCTTAACTAGACAGCCAATACTCAATGGTTTCATAATAGTTTTATGTTTCTCTCTAATGATAGCTAAACTAGACAGCCAATACTCACTGGTTTCATGATCGTTTTATGTTTCTCTCTAATGATGGCTTAACTAGACAGCCAATACTCAATGGTTTCATAATAGTTTTATATTTCTCTCTAATGATAGCTAAACTAGACAGCCAATACTCACTGGTTTCATGATCGTTTTATGTTTCTCTCTAAAGATGGCTAAACTAGACAGCCAATACTCAATGGTTTCATGATAGTTTTATGTTTCTCTCTAATGATAGCTAAACTAGACAGCCAATACTCACTGGTTTCATGATAGTTTTATGTTTCTCTCTAATGATGGCTAACTTCTCATCTTTGGTCAGAGCAGAGTTAGTGTTGACCTTCTTGACCTCACTCTCAAGTTGTTGAAGTTTACGTGTAACATCTTGATGTTGTTGGTTTAGTGTTCCCAGCCAAAGTTCGTCCCATAGTAAAGTAATTCTACGTAACTCCTGAACCAATTGTTTAACTTCTGATATCATCCTACAAAGATAAAAGTCAATATGAAGAACATTACAATGTTTCTACACAAACTACTTTTTACATATTACAATTGGGTTTTTTCCATTAAAACATAAATGATATCAAGGGAAGGCACTTTAAACATGGGGTAATCTCTTATAAATTTCACTTACATTTCGACTATGCATAAACATAGATGACACTCACCCATGGGTGAGATTTGGAAGTGCCTTTATGGGTACCATGTATGATTTTATGGAACAGCCCTTAATATGTTTAGTAATGTTATAATAAATAATGTCTCTAAAGAAATATATTACAAAATTATAAAGGGATATATGTAAAAGTGACACTACCCAAATCTGTAATTGATTTGAGTTTTGTTGTAATAGGCATCGTGTATAAGTTTTATAACATTTAGATGAGGCAATCTAAAATTAGAGAACTGACTAAATTTTTCATTTGTAAAGGCGCATAACTCTAGAATGGTAAAAGTGACACTTCCCAAATTAAATTTGATCTGTATTTTGTGGTAATAAACATGATTAGGCGGTTAGTTTTCTCGTTTGAATTGTTTTACATTGTCATTTCAGTACATATGTACATACATCTGAGGGAGGGATGGATGGACAGACACAGGGATGGAGAAGGGTTAAACTTAAGTCCTCTGCTACAAAGGAGGCATAATAACTTGGAGACACCTGTGCTTTGGAAATTGAGAGGGCATGAATAACTAAAGGAAGCTGTTAAAGTACTTACTTCGGATTGTTATAAGACAATATTTCTACTATAGACATCAGACAGCCCTGTAACATTTTACTAGAGGGATCCTCTATATCTTCATCTTCCTGAGAGTTACAATCATCAGAATTCTCATCCAGTTGTTCTGTTAGATAGTTACTCAGAAGTCCTTAAATATAACAAATATACAGTTTGACAAGTGTGGACAAACAGAGATATCTGTTAATGGTTTCTCAGTAGTCTTAACATATAATTCAATTCTTTTTGAAAAACATAGTGAAGACCCACAAAGATGTTTGTTAGAAAGTTACTCAGTAGTTGTCCTATATTCCAAAATACTCTGTATATACATGGCATCAGAATCATGCAGTTTACATTTAACAAGTGTGGACACATAGAGATGTCTATCAGATATGTACTCAGTAGTCTTTAAATATACTAAAATACTGTGTATATACAAAGTTAACATTTAACAAGTGTGGACACACAGAGATGTCTACCAGATATGTACTCAGTAGTCTTTAAATATACCAAAATACTGTGTATATACAAAGTTAACATTTAACAAGTGTGGACACACAGAGATGTCTATGAGATATGTACTCAAAAGTCTTTAAATATACCAAAATACAGTGTATATAAAAAGTTTACATTTACCAAGTGTGGACACAAAGAGATGTCTATTAGATATGTACTCAGTAGTCTTTAAATATACCAAAATACAGTGTATATACAAAGTTAACGTTTAACAAGTGTGGACACACAGAGATGTCTTTGAGATATGTACTCAAAAGTCTTTAAATATACCAAAATACAGTGTATATAAAAAGTTTACATTTAACAAGTGTGGACACAAAGATATGTCTATTAGATATGTACTCAGTAGTCTTTAAATATACCAAAATACAGTGTATATACAAAGTAAACATTTAACAAGTGTGGACACAGAGATGTCTATTATACAAAGTTAATATTTAACAAGAGTGAACACGAAGAGACGTCTATTAGATATGTACTCAAAAGTCTTTAAATATACCAAAATACAGTGTATATAAAAAGTTAACATTTAACAAGAGTAAACACGAAGAGATGTCTATCAGATATGTACTCAGTAACCTTTAAATAGACCAAAATACTGTGTATATACAAAGTTAACATTTAACAAGTGTGGACACAAAGTGATGTCTATTATACAAAGTTAACATTTAACAAGTGTGAACACGAAGAGAAGTCTATTAGATATGTACTCAGTAGTCTTTAAATATACCAAAATACTGTGTATATACAAAGTTACATTTAACAAGTGTGGACACAAAGAGATGTTTATTAGATATGTACTCAGTAGTCTTTAAATATACTAAAATACTGTGTATATACAAAGTTAACATATAACAAGTGTGGACACACAGAGATGTCTATTAGATATGTACTCAGAAGTCTTTAAATATACCAAAATACTGTGTATATACAAAGTTAACATTTAACAAGTGTGGACATGAAGAGATGTCTATTAGATATGTACTCAAAAGTCTTTAAATATACCAAAATACTGTGTATATACAAAGTAAACATTTAACAAGTGTGGACACAAAGAGATGTCTATTAGATATGTACTCAGTAGTCTTAAATATACCAAAATACTGTGTATATACAAAGTTAACATTTAACAAGTGTGAACACGAAGAGACATCTATTAGATATGTACTCATTAGTCTTTAAATATACCAAAATACAGTGTATATAAAAAGTTTACATTTAACAAGTGTGAACACGAAGAGATGTCTATTAGATATGTACTCATTAGTCTTTAAATATACTAAAATACAGTGTATATACAAAGTTAACATTTAACAAGTGTGGACACAAAGAGATGTCTATTAGATATGTACTCATTAGTCTTTAAATATACCAAAATACTGTGTATATACAAAGTTAACATTTAACAAGTGTGAACACGAAGAGATGTCTATTAGATATGTACTCATTAGTCTTTAAATATAACCAAATAAGTTTTACATACATACAGTTTGACAAGTGATGACACACATAGCAGTTGGCAAAAATAAAACTCAGCAGTCTTTCAAAATAACAAATTATGCTTAACTGTCATCAAAGTGAGAGGTTTAGGGCTATAAAACCAGGTTTAATCCACAATTTTCTACATTTGAAAAAGCCTGTACCAAGTCAGGAATATGACAGTTCTTGTCCATTCGTTTTTGATGTGTTTTGTCATTTGATTTTGCCATGTGATTATGGACTTTCAGATTGGATTTTCCTCTGAGTTCAGTATTTTTGTGATTTTACTTTTTACATGCATACAGTTTGACAGGGGTGGATACAAAGATATGTTTTCTGATGAAACTGTCTTCAATAAATTTAAGAATAAAATATTTAAATAATTCATGTTTAATTTTTACCAACAAAAGTACATATTTTTCACTCATAATAATGTAACTATCATAGAGTGACAATTACTTTTTACCATCAACAAAATGTATCAAATAAGATGAAAATGAAATTATATTGAGGGTATCTACCTTCTCTTCCTGAATCTTTGCTGTCAGATTTATTAAACGAAGATGAACCAACCACAGCAGGATAAACAATTAAATGTGGAGCATCATGGGCTACTCTACACAACAAGTCAGAAACACTCTGTCTAACATACAACTCTGGGTGACTTAGTCGGGAAAACAACTGAGGAATAATTCCTGCAATAAAAATTATGATACAGTAACAGAAATAGAATGGTGTGATATACAATAAGTCAGAAACACTCTACTAAATAACTCAGTGTGACTAAGTCTGGAAAACAATTGAGAAATAGTTCCTTAATTACAAAAATACTGTAAACCAACTTATTTTCAAATTAACACCTTTCTAGCTGACCTGGCAGATTTATTTTTGAGATTTTCTAATGTTTTTGGTTCATTTTTAGAAGGGAAGATCCAAATTTGACATATTGGCTACATATCTTATACCCATTATTTATCCCAAAGTAAGTTAGAAACACTCTGTCTATCATATAAGTATGGTCAACTTAGCTAGGAGACAACAGTGGAATAATTCTGGAAATATATAAAATAGGATTCAGAGATTAATATTTACTATTTTTGCTGTTATCTATTCAATGATGCTATTTCAAACTTTCCTGTTGAGATTTTCAGCCTTTGAATACTTCTTATCATATTTCACAGGATAGTGTTGATGTAATAGGCATACACAGTCAGTCCTAACTAAAGAACATTTCTCAGTTCCCAGGCATACACAACCTAAAACCATGGCAACCTAAGTGTACATTTATTTTACCTTTCCATGGTGCTGTAGGTGTACTAGCCAGACCAGGCTCCAGGACATTCCTCAGTTCCCATGCATGTTTGACCAGTAACCGTAATAATCTGAGTGTACCTATTACATTACCATCTTCATCACTCTGAGTCTTCTGTTAAATATACAACACAAAATATAAAACTATCCAGAATTGAACAACAATCTATGAATCAACACTTATAATTTTAAAAACAGAATGTCAATTTTCTGTACCCTTAAAGTAAAACTAGAAAACAATATTGCACAGTTTCTATCCTATGGCTTTAATCAAATGTTTGTGTAATCAATGAATATACATAATATAAAAAAACAATTAAGAATAAATGACTGGATTGAGAACAATGTATTATAATGTGTTACCTCTCCTCCATTGAGTTGGAGGTAAGTGAAGTAGGCCTTGGCTGACAGTTGATTGAGAACAATGTATTATAATGTGTTACCTCTCCTCCATTGAGTTGGAGGTAAGTGAAGTAGGCCTTGGCTGACAGTTGATTGAGAACAATGTATTATAATGTGTTACCTCTCCTCCATTGAGTTGGAGGTAAGTGAAGTAGGCCTTGGCTGACAGTTGATTGAGAACAATGTATTATAATGTGTTACCTCTCCTCCATTGAGTTGGAGGTAAGTGAAGTAGGCCTTGGCTGACAGTTGATTGAGAACAATGTATTATAATGTGTTACCTCTCCTCCATTGAGTTGGAGGTAAGTGAAGTAGGCCTTGGCTGACAGTTGATTGAGAACAATGTATTATAATGTGTTACCTCTCCTCCATTGAGTTGGAGGTAAGTGAAGTAGGCCTTGGCTGGCAGTTGATTGAGAACAATGTATTATAATGTGTTACCTCTCCTCCATTGAGTTGGAGGTAAGTGAAGTAGGCCTTGGCTGACAGTTGATTGAGAACAATGTATTATAATGTGTTACCTCTCCTCCATTGAGTTGGAGGTAAGTGAAGTAGGCCTTGGCTGACAGTTGATTGAGAACAATGTATTATAATGTGTTACCTCTCCTCCATTGAGTTGGAGGTAAGTGAAGTAGGCCTTGGCTGACAGTTGATTGAGAACAATGTATTATAATGTGTTACCTCTCCTCCATTGAGTTGAAGGTAAGTGAAGTAGGCCTTGGCTGACAGTTGATTGAGAACAATGTATTATAATGTGTTACCTCTCCTCCATTGAGTTGGAGGTAAGTGAAGTAGGCCTTGGCTGACAGTTGATTGAGAACAATGTATTATAATGTGTTACCTCTCCTCCATTGAGTTGAAGGTAAGTAAAGTAGGCCTTGGCTGACAGTTGATTGAGAACAATGTATTATAAGACATGTGTTACCTCTCCTCCATTGAGTTGAAGGTAAGTGAAGTAGGCCTTGGCTGACAGTTGATTGAGAACAATGTATTATAATGTGTTACCTCTCCTCCATTGAGTTGGAGGTAAGTGAAGTAGGCCTTGGCTGACAGTTGATTGAGAACAATGTATTATAATGTGTTACCTCTCCTCCATTGAGTTGGAGGTAAGTGAAGTAGGCCTTGGCTGACAGTTGATTGAGAACAATGTATTATAATGTGTTACCTCTCCTCTATTGAGTTGGAGGTAAGTGAAGTAGGCCTTGGCTGACAGTTGATTGAGAACAATGTATTATAATGTGTTACCTCTCCTCCATTGTGTTGAAGGTAAGTGAAGTAGGCCTTGGCTGACAGTTGATTGAGAACAATGTATTATAATGTGTTACCTCTCCTCCATTGAGTTGAAGGTAAGTGAAGTAGGCCTTGGCTGACAGTTGATTGAGAACAATGTATTATAATGTGTTACCTCTCCTCCATTGAGTTGGAGGTAAGTGAAGTAGGCCTTGGCTGACAGTTGATTGAGAACAATGTATTATAAGACATGTGTTACCTCTCCTCCATTGAGTTGAAGGTAAGTGAAGTAGGCCTTGGCTGACAGTTGATTGAGAACAATGTATTATAATGTGTTACCTCTCCTCCATTGTGTTGGAGGTAAGTGAAGTAGGCCTTGGCTGACAGTTGATTGAGAACAATGTATTATAATGTGTTACCTCTCCTCCATTGAGTTGGAGGTAAGTAAAGTAGGCCTTGGCTGACAGTTGATTGAGAACAATGTATTATAAGACATGTGTTACCTCTCCTCCATTGAGTTGGAGGTAAGTGAAGTAGGCCTTGGCTGACAGTTGATTGAGAACAATGTATTATAATGTGTTACCTCTCCTCCATTGAGTTGAAGGTAAGTGAAGTAGGCCTTGGCTGACAGTTGATTGAGAACAATGTATTATAATGTGTTACCTCTCCTCCATTGAGTTGGAGGTAAGTGAAGTAGGCCTTGGCTGACAGTTGATTGAGAACAATGTATTATAATGTGTTTACCTCTCCTCCATTGAGTTGGAGGTAAGTGAAGTAGGCCTTGGCTAACAGTTGATTGAGAACAATGTATTATAAGACATGTGTTACCTCTCCTCCATTGAGTTGGAGGTAAGTGAAGTAGGCCTTGGCTGACAGTTGATTGAGAACAATGTATTATAATGTGTTACCTCTCCTCCATTGAGTTGGAGGTAAGTGAAGTAGGCCTTGGCTGACAGTTTGATTGAGAACAATGTATTATAATGTGTTACCTCTCCTCCATTGAGTTGAAGGTAAGTGAAGTAGGCCTTGGCTGACAGTTGATTGAGAACAATGTATTATAATGTGTTACCTCTCCTCCATTGAGTTGGAGGTAAGTGAAGTAGGCCTTGGCTGACAGTTGATTGAGAACAATGTATTATAAGACATGTGTTACCTCTCCTCCATTGAGTTGGAGGTAAGTGAAGTAGGCCTTGGCTGACAGTTGGTAGTAGTGATACACTCTATGAACTACTCGTTTCCATACACTCAGTAATTTGTCAATACAGTCTTCACTTGCTATTTGTAATGACAAACAACAAGACAACAATTGTCTTCTGGTCGTCTCTGCACCTTCATCACATTCATTCTGTAAAGAAGGTAAACAATAAAAACAAACTTTTATATCATGAGTCAAAGGAGAAGTCTTCATTTCCAAGTATTAAAAAATTAAAATCTGCAAAAACTGTATAAAGTACAACAGTTCTACTGATATGGTCAATGATTTAATAGTATTTTGAAAAGATGGATGAACATCAGCATACTATAAGTCCTGTCTACCATTGGCCGTATAAAATATCACAATTTAATCATCATACCTGGTCTTCACTGATATCTTCTTCACTACTGAATGAAGTATGGATCTGACTGAGCACGCTCAGAACCTTCCCTGTCTCTTCATTACTGGTACCCTACAAAGAAATCCTACTGTACTTTTGTTTCAAAGCTGTTAAACTATATTATAAGAATGACAGAATCTATTGTTGCTAAATGTTATATGGACTTTCATAAATTAATAACTGAAGAAAATGTTGCAGAACTCTGACATTATATATCTAATCAATGTATGGGATATTCTTATTACTCATTTATGTTGGTATCTTACCTTTGGTAAAAGGAACAAAATTTCTGTTTTTTCATCTGTAAGTAATTCTACACTTCCATGGCTGAAATAAACAATGGACTTAATGACAGTCAACTGTCGTATAACTGTTCTAATAGTTGTAGCTTAACTGTGTTATAACTGTTCTTAAACTTGTAGAAACCAAAAAGGATCTTAAGTTGAGAGTTACTGTAAATTCAGAAATTATTAAGTTCATTTATTATTGTGATTTTGTCTTTTTAGATTTAAACACGATTTTGTTTTTTTTCGATTTTGAAAAAAATCCTGTTCAATTCATATAAAACATTTTAATATGAGAGTTTTAATTTTTGCATTTACCGTTTACCACGTTCGCAATAATAAAAACTCCGCAATAATTTCTGAATTATAGTATTCATGCATAAATTGTAGGTCAAGGTCATGTGTAGGTCATCATGACTCCTTCACAACTGTGGTACACCTAACTAATACTTGTAGCTTATCTAGCAAGGATATTAAGGAGGAAGAGTTATTCATGCATCTAATGTAGGTCAAGATCATACAATTTTTGCTTTGCACAGCCCTTCAAAGCAATATAAGTTAAGTCTTATAATAAAATATTGGTCTTTTGTTGAGAAATGTCTCATTGGTAATCATAGCACATATTCTTGTCTTTATATTAGTCTTATGTAGCTTGTATTAAAATAATAACTGTAACAGATGAATGGATGGATTTTGACAAACCTTGCATTATCCACAGACTTTCTTCCCCACTTGTAACACCATCCAGCTAGTGTGAACCATGATTTACTCAGTGTCGGACATTCCATTGTGCTGAGATGTAAAATCTGACCTATCACCCTGTCGCTATGAGACAATATAGGATTGTCACCAATCTTCAGATCTGAAATGACATAACAAGTTGATTAAAACATTATGGTGACTTGAAAAACACCGGTACCATTCAGATTACAATTCTACCTTGACAGGTAAGTTTGTATTTAGCCTATAAAATACATATTTAGCCTTGAGAATTGAAAGGTCAGTTTATCCCATTCATACAATAGAAGTTTACCTATGAGGATCAGAACGGGGTTTACAGAATAGAGAATACAGGTAACAGCAACAAAAAAATAGAGAATCAAGAAAATGAAACAACAAAATAAAGAATAGAGAATAGTGCAGTGCAAAAGTATAAAGCATAACTGTGCAAAAAAAAAACCGGAAAAGGTAACTGTAATGCAATACTGATAATATAAAGGTCAATGTACAGAATTGATAAATAATCTTGTAACAGAAAGACTAAATAGTCAAATCATTTTCATGAGAATTTTACAGAATGAGAGTTATTTTTTAAGGTTAAAAAAAAGCCCTAAAAATTTAAAGAATACATTAATAACCAGATGCTCCGCAGGGCGTAGCTTTATACGACCGCAGAGGTTGAACCCTGAACGGTTAGGGCAAGTATGGACACAACATTCAAGCTGGATTCAGCTCTAAATTTGGATTGTGATTAAATAGTTGACACAGCATAGGTTTCTGACACAGAATGAATGTGTTCTAATGAACTTAAAATTTTTGTTTCTCTTAGAGCAATTCACTATGCTGTTGAATATTAATCCTCTCAAAAAAATGTTTGAAGAAATTTTCTTTTTTATTTATGAAATTTCAAATGAGAAAAATTGAACCCAATTTTTTTAATCACATCCCCCTTTCCCTTATTCCAAAACTAATCTCAATTAAAATTTCTAATGGAGTTTGCAACAATAACTACTCATTTAAATACATCATAAAATATTAAGATGTAAAAAAACTGCTTGTTATCACTGAATGGTAAAGATTATTTTAATTTATCAGTTGGTAGTAAAAAGTGAATATACATTGTATATTGTATATAACAAAGATTTAAGTTGATTCTGGACAAAGAAAGATAACTCCAATTAAAAAAAAATCTTGCTATTGCACAATATTTTGCAATTAGATATTTCTTGCTTACTATTCTGGACAAAGAAAGATAACTCTAATTAAAAAAAAATTTGATATTTCACAATATTGTGCAATTAGATATTTCTTGCCATTGCGCAATACTGTGCAATTGAAAAGACTTGCTATTACACAATACTTAATATAATAATTTTAGATCCTGATTTGGACCAACTTGAAAACTGGGCCCATAATAAAAAATCTAAGTACATTTTTGGATTCAGCATATCAAAGAACTTCAAGATTTCAATTTTTGTTAAAATCAGACTAAGTTTAATTTTGGACCCTTTGGACTTTAGTGTAGACCAATTTGAAAACAGGACCAAAAATGAAGAATCTACATACACAGTTAGATTTGGAATATCAAAGAACCCCATTTATTCAATTTTTGATGAAATCAAACAAAGTTTAATTTTGGACCCCGATTTGGACCAACTTGAAAACTGGGCCAATAATCAAGAATCTAAGTACATTTTTAGATTCAGCATATCAAAGAACCTAACTGATTCATTTTTTGTCAAAATCAAACTAAGTTTAATTTTGGACCCTTTGGACCTTAATGTAGACCAATTTGAAAACGGGACCAAAAGTTAAGAATCTACATACACAGTCATGACAGTTAGATTCAGCATATCAAAGAACCCCAATTATTCAATTTTGATGAAATCAAACAAAAGTTTAATTTTGGACCCTTTGGGCCCCTTATTATGTTGGGACCAAAACTCCCAAAATCAAACCCAACCTTTCTTTTATGGTCATAAACCTTGTGTTTAAATTTCATAGATTTCTATTTACTTATACTAACGTTATGGTGCGAAAACCAAGAAAAATGCTTATTTGGGTCCCTTTTTGGCCCCTAATTCCTAAACTGTTGGGACCTAAACTCCCAAAATCAATACCAACCTTCCTTTTGTAGTCATTAACATTGTGTTTAAATTTCATTGATTTCTATTTACTTAAACTAATGTTATTGTGCGAAAACCAAGAATAATGCTTATTTGGGCCCTTTTTTGGCCCCTAATTCCTAAACTGTTGAGACCAAAACTCCCAAAATCAATCCCAACTGTTCTTTTGTGGTCATAAACCTTGTGTCAAAATTTCATAGATTTCTATTAACTTAAACTAAAGTTATAGTGCGAAAACCAAGAAAATGCTTATTTGGGCCTTTTTTGGCCCCTAATTCCTAAAATGTTGGGACCAAAACTCCCAAAATCAATACCAACCTTCCTTTTGTGGTCATAAACCTTGTGTTAAAATTTCATAGATTTCCATTCACGTTTACTAAAGTTAGAGTGCGAAAACTAAAAGTATTCGGACGCCGGACGACGACGACGACGACGACGACGACGCAGACGCCAACGTGATAGCAATATACGACGAAAATTTTTTCAAAATTTGCGGTCGTATAAAAACTCATGCAGGTCCTCATGTCATTTACATTGTCAAAATATAGGACACATCATTGTTATTCCAAAACTGGTTTTAAACTAGACATCTATTCAAACTGGTTTGGTATATTAACTGACTGCTTCATGCCCTAGATGTCTATTTCACAGTGACCTTATGTGTTGTGCTAAGAGTACACGTACTGTCATATTTATTGATTTTCTGTTGGGACATGACCTACATTGTAAACATGCAAAACCGTGGCTTGAGGTTTCCAGTTTATAGGAATCAATATTATCTTTAAAAGTTTATTCTATATGAACTGATATAAGTATAATAAATTAATATTTGGAATTTTATATCCTGGTTGATTTTTTTGTGACCTACATGTAGATGTTTTTTTCATTCTTGTTCACATTAGGATTATTCTAACCTTCATTTATGAACATTTAAAGATAGAAAAAATTTCAGCTCTCATTAAAAATATTTTCAACTAAATAATTATCTGTCAGATTTGGTGTAAACAAAAAAAAAGACAGTGTAATAGATAACCTGCAAGCATAGTCTATTTCTAGAAAACCAAGCAGATTTTTTTTTTTATATCTGAAAAAAAACTACCATGTAAAAGAAATATACAATAAGAAGTCCTAAAATAACCCTAATATTCAACTTTCACATATTTTGAACAATTAAATCAAGATGCACAAAGTTGAAGTATTGGTCAGAATATCATAGGGTTCTTATGTACTTAAACAATATCACAATAACAATAAAATGGCCTTAATTTTGGACAAGGTAAATGGCATGAAGCCAAATTTATCAACTTCTACTGTATGAATGGGCTAAACTGACCTTTCAATTCTCAAGGCTAAATATGTATTTTATAGGCTAAATACAAACCTACCTGTCAAGGTAGAATTGTAATCTGAGTGGTACCGGTGTTTTTCAAGTCACCATAAATGTATGATTTCCTGACCTCACCTTCTAAAGCAGATCACTAACCATGACCTCACGTTCTATAGCAGATCACTAACCATGACCTCACCTTCTAAAGCAGATCACTAACCATGACCTCACCTTCTATAGCAGATCACTAACCATGACCTCACCTTCTAAAGCAGATCACTAACCATGACCTCACCTTCTATAGCAGATCACTAACCATGACCTCACCTTCTATAGCAGATCACTAACCCTGTAAGTCTTTCCTTTTGTGTAATTGGGAGGGGAGAGAAGGGGAGGATTTTGAAATTAAATGACCTCACATTACAACAGGCTAAACTTAATAACTTTACTAGAGGCAGCTTGAAATTTCAAAAATTGAAGATAAATATTGAGGCAGAAAAAACATTTTTCTATATGCTCTCAACTTCATGACAAATACTGATTGAAATGTTTGACGTAATGTAAGGAAAGACAAATAAAATATGGGACATATTTACAAACCAGACAATATAATGGCTTTTTTCAGCTACCCTTGACCCCTTCCATTGTGTGAAACACCAGAGCCCTGACATCCAACTCAAACCTGCTCTCTTTCATTTTCTTATCATGGTCTGATCCTTCTACTCAATCAATTAATTTGTACCTCTTCTGGCCTATATTCTATCATGGTCTGATCCTTCTACTCAATCAATTAAATTGTTGTACCTCTTCTGGCCTATATTCTATCATGGTCTGATCCTTCTACTCAATCAATTAAATCATTGTACCTCTTCTTGCCTATATTCTATCATGGTCTGATCCTTCTACTCAATCAATTAATTTGTACCTCTTCTGGCCTATATTCTATCATGGTCTGGTCCTTCTACTCAATCAATTAATTTGTACCTCTTCTGGCCTATATTCTATCATGGTCTGGTCCTTCTACTCAATCAATTAATTTGTACCTCTTCTGGCCTATATTCTATCATGGTCTGGTCCTTCTACTCAATCAATTAGTTTGTATCTCTTCTGGCCTATATTCTATCATGGTCTGATCCTTCTACTCAATAAATTAAATCGTTGTACCTCTTCTGGCCTATATTCTATCATGGTCTGATCCTTCTACTCAATCAATTAAATTGTTGTACCTCTTCTGGCCTAAGCCCTATATTCTATCATGGTCGGATCCTTCTACTCAATCAAATAAATTATTGTACCTCTTTATATTCTATCAATATATACCATCAACTGCATATTCTTATAGTATCAATCACAAAAACTTTCAGAATACCGTATAGCGGGTTATTTTCGCGGGGTGTAAATTTTCGCTTATTTTTGCGGATAGAACAAAACCGCTAAAATAAATTCCGCCAATTAAAGAGTGCACATGCAAAGGTATTGATAAAAGTTTTGAATCTGCAAAAATAAAAACGGCCAAATATTTCATACACCTTAATCAATGAAAATAGTGAAATTTTACACCCGCGAAAAAAACCTGCTATACGGTATCCCTATTTTCTGCTACCAGAAGCCTCTGCTTCAAATATATCTCTTTCCCTATTACTTACCATGATCTGCATCCTCCAACACTATCCCTAACTTCTGCCTGCTACCTCTTGTCTCCACCTCCAATAAGAGTTGTATATTGTGGGATAACACAGAATTATCTCCTCCTTCTATTCTTAACTGACTTGTCAATGAAGACAAATTCTTATGGTCTATCTGTAACCATTTAACAATTGTTAGAAGTGACCTAGCACTCAATTCATTACATTGTAATAATAAACTTTTGTCCTTGACATCTTTGTGAAGGTCAGAACAAACATGGCCTACTATGCTATTACTAATGATGTCAATTCCATCCTTTAATTGTCCAGTAGCTTGCAGCAATTTTGCTGCAGTGCGTTCAACACGTAACACATCAAGTTGATTTATACTGGAATTACTTCCCCTGAGTCTAGTCAAAGACGGTAGTATTGCATCTTGTTTTAATTGACGTCCATTTTCTAATCCTCCATCAGACAGCAAATTTATTTGTTGAAGGAGAAGTTTCTCTGCTAAGATATAGTTTTCCTGTTTCCTGGCCAAGTTAGATATTCCTAGCTGTAGCTTCAGTTGTTGACCAATCAAATCTGAAGAAAAAATTCATTAGGCTTCATATGTATATGTATACATTTTTTAATGAAAGTCCTACTTAGCAAATATGTGCACATTAAAATGGACATTCAAATTCATAAATTATACAATTAGATAAATGAGGAATATGTCAATGGGACACAGATGATGGTCCACCTTGCATATCATATTAAGTTATAAAGGGAAATAACTGAAAAATGTAAAAGTGATGCAACCCAAAATTTGTACTTGATCTGAACTGTGATAATAAGTATAATGTATAAATTTCATAAAGGGTTTATATCTAATAAAACATTTGTATTGATAACTTACTTGATTTTTTATCTATCCCAGGTAGATGTTGTATATTAACAAATCTTTGGACTTGTATTGATAATTTATTTGATTTTTTTATCTATCCCAGGTAGATGTTGTTGCATATTAACAAATCTTTGGACTTGTATTGATAACTTACTTGATTTTTTATCTATCCCAGGTAGATGTTGTTTTATATTAACAAATCTTTGGACTTGTATTGATAACTTATTTGATTTTTTTTATCTATCCCAGGTAGATGTTGTTTTATATTAACAAATCTTTGAACTTGTATTGATAACTTACTTGATTTTTTATCTATCCCAGGTAGATGTTGTTTTATATTAACAAATCTTTGGACTTGTATTGATAACTTACTTGATTTTTTATCCATCCCAGGTAGATGTTGTTTTATATTAACAAATCTTTGGACTTGTATTGATAACTTATTTGATTTTTTATCTATCCCAGGTAGATGTTGTTTTATACATGTATTAACAAATCTTTGGACTTGTATTGATAACTTACTTGATTTTTTATCTATCCCAGGTAGATGTTGTTTTATATTAATAAATCTTTGGACTTGTATTGATAACTTATTTGATTTTTTATCTATCCCAGGTAGATGGTGTTGTATATTAACAAATCTTTGGACTTGTATTGATAACTTACTTGATTTTTTATCCATCCCAGGTAGATGTTGTTTTATATTAATAAATCTTTGGACTTGTATTGATAACTTATTTGATTTTTTATCTATCCCAGGTAGATGGTGTTGTATATTAACAAATCTTTGGATTTGTATTGATAACTTACTTGATTTTTTATCTATCCCAGGTAGATGTTGTTTTATACATGTATTAACAAATCTTTGGACTTGTATTGATAACTTATTTGATTTTTTATCTATCCCAGGTAGATGTTGTTGTATATTAACAAATCTTTGGACTTGTATTGATAACTTATTTGATTTTTTATCTATCCCAGGTAGATGTTGTTTTATATTAATAAATCTTTGGACTTGTATTGATAACTTACTTGATTTTTTATCCATCCCAGGTAGATGTTGTTTTATATTAACAAATATTTGGACTTGTATTGATAACTTACTTGATTTTTTATCTATCCCAGGTAGATGTTGTTGTATATTAACAAACCTTTGGACTTGTATTGATAACTTACTTGATTTTTTATCTATCCCAGGTAGATGTTGTTTTATACGTGTATTAACAAATCTTTGGACTTGTATTGATAACTTATTTGATTTTTTATCTATCCCAGGTAGATGTTGTTGTATATTAACAAATCTTTGGACTTGTATTGATAACTTATTTGATTTTTTATCTATCCCAGGTAGATGTTGTTTTATATTAATAAATCTTTGGACTTGTATTGATAACTTACTTGATTTTTTATCTATCCCAGGTAGATGTTGTTGTATATTAACAAATCTTTGGACTTGTATTGATAACTTATTTGATTTTTTATCTATCCCAGGTAGATGTTGTTTTATATTAATAAATCTTTGGACTTGTATTGATAACTTACTTGATTTTTTATCTATCCCAGGTAGATGTTGTTGTATATTAACAAATCTTTGGACTTGTTTTGATAACTTACTTGATTTTTTTTTATCTATCCCAGGTAGATGTTGTTTTATATTAACAAATCTTTGGACTTGTATTGATAACTTACTTGATTTTTTATCTATCCCAGGTAGATGTTGTTATATATTAACAAATCTTTGGACTTGTATTGATAACTTATTTGATTTTTTTTATCTATTCCAGGTAGATGTTGTTTTATATTAACAAATCTTTGGACTTGTATTGATAACTTACTTGATTTTTTATCTATCCCAGGTAGATGTTGTTGTATATTAACAAATCTTTGGACTTGTATTGATAACTTACTTGATTTTTTATCTATCCCAGGTAGATGTTGTTGTATATTAACAAATCTTTGGACTTGTATTGATAACTTATTTGATTTTTTATCTATCCCAGGTAGATGTTGTTGTATATTAACAAATCTTTGGACTTGTATTGATAACTTATTTGATTTTTTATCTATCCCAGGTAGATGTTGTTGTATATTAACAAATCTTTGGACTTGTTTTGATAACTTACTTGATTTTTTTTTATCTATCCCAGGTAGATGTTGTTTTATATTAACAAATCTTTGGACTTGTATTGATAACTTACTTGATTTTTTATCTATCCCAGGTAGATGTTGTTATATATTAACAAATCTTTGGACTTGTATTGATAACTTATTTGATTTTTTTTTTATCTATTCCAGGTAGATGTTGTTGTATATTAACAAATATTTGGACTTGTATTGATAACTTCTTTAATTTTTTATCTATCCCAGGTAGATGTTGTTTTATACATGTATTAACAAATCTTTGGACTTGTTTTGATAACTTACTTGATTTTTTATCTATCCCAGGTAGATGTTGTTTTATATTAACAAATCTTTGGACTTGTTTTGATAACTTACTTGATTTTTTATCTATCCCAGGTAGATGTTGTTGTATATTAACAAATCTTTGGACTTGTATTGATAACTTATTTGATTTTTTATCTATCCCAGGTAGATGTTGTTTTATATTAACAAATCTTTGGACTTGTATTGATAACTTACTTGATTTTTTATCTATCCCAGGTAGATGTTGTTTTATATTAACAAATCTTTGGACTTGTATTGATAACTTATTTGATTTTTTATCTATCCCAGGTAGATGTTGTTGTATATTAACAAATCTTTGGACTTGTATTGATAACTTATTTGATTTTTTATCTATCCCAGGTAGATGTTGTTTTATATTAACAAATCTTTGGACTTGTTTTGATAACTTACTTGATTTTTTATCTATCCCAGGTAGATGTTGTTGCATATTAACAAATCTTTGGACTTGTTTTGATAACTTACTTGATTTTTTATCTATCCCAGGTAGATGTTGTTGCATATTAACAAATCTTTGGACTTGTTTTGATAACTTACTTGATTTTTTATCTATCCCAGGTAGATGTTGTTATATATTAACAAATCTTTGGACTTGTTTTGATAACTTACTTGATTTTTTATCTATCCCAGGTAGATGTTGTTGCATATTAACAAATCTTTGGACTTGTTTTGATAACTTACTTGATTTTTTATCTATCCCAGGTAGATGTTGTTGTATATTAACAAATCTTTGGACTTGTATTGATAACTTCTTTAATTTTTTATCTATCCCAGGTAGATGTTGTTTTATATTAACAAATCTTTGGACTTGTATTGATAACTTCTTTAATTTTTTATCTATCCCAGGTAGATGTTGTTTTATATTAATAAATCTTTGGACTTGTATTGATAACTTCTTTGATTTCTTTATTTATCCCAGGTAGATGTTCTTGTATATTAACAAATCTTTGGACTTGTATTGATAACTTCTTTAATTTTTTATCTATCCCAGGTAGATGTTGTTTTATATTAACAAATCTTTGGACTTGTATTGATAACTTCTTTAATTTTTTATCTATCCCAGGTAGATGTTGTTTTATATTAATAAATCTTTGGACTTGTATTGATAACTTACTTGATTTTTTATCTATCCCAGGTAGATGTTGTTTTATATTAACAAATATTTGGACTTGTATTGATAACTTCTTTAATTTTTTATCTATCCCAGGTAGATGTTGTTTTATATTAACAAATCTTTGGACTTGTATTGATAACTTATTTGATTTTTTATCTATCCCAGGTAGATGGTGTTGTATATTAACAAATCTTTGGACTTGTATTGATAACTTACTTGATTTTTTATCCATCCCAGGTAGATGTTGTTTTATATTAATAAATCTTTGGACTTGTATTGATAACTTATTTGATTTTTTATCTATCCCAGGTAGATGTTGTTTTATATTAATAAATCTTTGGACTTGTATTGATAACTTATTTGATTTTTTATCTATCCCAGGTAGATGGTGTTGTATATTAACAAATCTTTGGACTTGTATTGATAACTTACTTGATTTTTTATCCATCCCAGGTAGATGTTGTTTTATATTAATAAATCTTTGGACTTGTATTGATAACTTATTTGATTTTTTATCTATCCCAGGTAGATGGTGTTGTATATTAACAAATCTTTGGATTTGTATTGATAACTTACTTGATTTTTTATCTATCCCAGGTAGATGTTGTTTTATACATGTATTAACAAATCTTTGGACTTGTATTGATAACTTATTTGATTTTTTATCTATCCCAGGTAGATGTTGTTTTATATTAACAAATATTTGGACTTGTATTGATAACTTACTTGATTTTTTATCTATCCCAGGTAGATGTTGTTGTATATTAACAAATCTTTGGACTTGTAAGAATGTGCTGACATCATGTTCATCCTTGTCCAAGATGAAATCACTGCTAATGGGCAACAGGATGGGCTAGAAAATAAACAGGAATAAATATAACATTGGATGCCTCAACACTGGAGTTGACTACTAAAATATAGGTGAATAGTTATACAACTTTCTGGATTAGTCTCATTAATATCTAGGCAGACATAGTGTTCAAAGTCGAATTGTTAACAGGATATCTAGCAGTATACCTTCCTAGCTTTATTCTCATCTTTTCAAATAAAATATTGTGTACATTTGTATAATGATTTTGTATACTTACAGGGATAGAGGGATTGAGGGGGGTTGTAGAATGTTTGTAATTAGATACCTTTTTAGTTTTATCCTCTAGTTGTCTTCTCAAACAGAATATTGTGTATATCATTATAGGGGATAGTAGAATGTTTGTAATTAGATACCTTTTTAGTTTTATCCTCTAGTTGTCTTCTCAAACAGAATATTGTGTACAGTTCTGTAAGTATTTTCTGTGATGACAGAAGAGGCCATTCAAAGGAGCTAACTCTTAGTAAGTCCTCAATAATCTTCTCACTTTGTACCAGACTTTTGACAAACTCAGGTCTAAAATAAAAGGTTAATATATACGGTAAAAATATTTTCATTTTCACTTGTTTTGTGATAAAACAAATATCTGACACTCTGTTAAAGCACTTGACAATTTAGAAAGGCCAAATTTCTTTACTTGTCTGAGGTCTTATCTATAATATTGTTCTTATTTTTATGTTGATTTTCATTTACTACATTTCTCAATTTTATTATCTGTATAAAAAGACATTTGACCATGACAACCCCTTATTCATATGGCAGTAAAATATGTTTAAGTTCTGAATGGTACTCATAGCTATCTTTCCTGGAACACTGACTACTGCTAGTCTTACAATATGTTTAAGTTCTGAATGGTACTCATAGCTATCTTTCCTGGAAAACTGACTACTGCTAGTCTTACAATGTTTTTAAACGTCTATCTTTTGATTGATTTGTGGATGAACACTGTCACTGTTAATGAACAAAATACTTCACAAACTTAAGTCATTACCAACTTGACCTGTTTCTAATAATTAATCTTATGTAACATTGATAAATATTGAAAAACAAAGTCATTGTTCTCACAGATCAAAGAAGTCTCTACTGATACTTACTTGATTTGTTTCTGATCAATGATAGCAGCTGCTACTTTGACATAGTGTTGGTAAACCAGATCAAGTTTCTGACTGGTTCCCCATATTTCTCCTACATGTAGTTCCTGTTTAGTCACATCATTTAGAGATCCTCCTGGAACTAACTCCATATTCTCTTTAACACCAGAAATGTTGTTCAAATCAAACTCTGACAAGGCTCTGTTAATAGAAATCATGTAAAAACTCTAGAAATGTTCTTTAGAACTAGATGTGTCAAAGCGACACGAATGGCCCCGTCTCAAAAAGTTGAATAATCTGCAATTTCAATAACACATGTGGACACAAACATGATAGTTGTCTCACATATAAAAAATCAGCTCAAAATCTGGAGGCATATAGAAAAAAAGTCCGTATAACTGAGATTTTCAACATTTTCAAAGTTGTAAACCCTTAATTTTGGTAAAAATTAGTGGAGCAGAACGACACTTAAACTTGATCTGTAACTCATCATGGTAAGCTCACATAACAAAAATCAGCTCAATATCTGAAAGCGTTTAGAAAAAAAGTCCGTATAACTGTGATTTTCAACAATTTATCAAAGTTTAAAGCCTTTTATTTCTGCAAAAATTAGTGGAGCGGATTAAAACTTAGACTATATCTGTATTTCATCTTGGCTAACTCATATACCAAAAATCAGCCCAATATCTGAAGGCGTTTAGAAAAAAACTCTGTATAATGATTTGTTGCGGAATGACAGAATGACAGAATTACGGAATTACGGACAAGGGTAAAACTATATGGCACCGACAACGTTGTTGTGGGGCCATAATAATGATATACATGAATAATTTAGAACTATAAAAGTATCCTATATTTTGATTGGTTGATAGGCAAGATATTTACATTTTTTCACTAAATTTTGCAAATACCCTCCTGAAAATGACATTTATGTTAAAATCTTAGTATCTCATAAGACAAAGTGAATTATAACTTACCTGACATAGTTTATATCAATATCTGTATTAAAGGCTGTTTGTAACGTTATAAACGATGTATCCTGGCGATACTCCATTACTGCCTCCTGCCACTCCATAACTGACTTCCAATCTCCCAGGGATTGATAACACTCTACAACCTGTTAACATAAAGTGTTAATATCTACAACCTGTCAACATAAAGTGTTAATATCTACAACCTGTTAACATAAAGTGTTAATATCTACAACCTGTTAACATAAAGTGTTAATATCTACAACCTGTTAACTTAAAGTGTTAATATCTACAACCATTTAAAAAATCCATCTCATATAACATACAACAGATATCATTCAATGATACTCCATGATGCTTCTGTTACTTCAAGAATGACAATAGTTCAGCCAAAAATCTAAATCAACATTTGCTTGGCTGTTGTCAGCAAGTTTTCATTTACAATCAACTGGTTTTCATATAAACCTGACTCACTATGTCTACTGCAATTCTGGTGTCTTCTTGTGTTACTGTGTATATAACATACCTGATTCACAATAAAATTCAGTCTGACAATGGTAGATGTGCCTCCTGCAATTCTGGTGTCTTCTTGTGTTACTGAGTATATAACATACCTGATTCACAATAAAATTCAGTCTGACAATGGGTAGATGTGTCTCCTGTAATTCTGGTGTCTTCTTGTGTTACGAGTATATAACATACCTGATTCACAATAAAATTCAGTCTGACAATGGGTAGATGTGTCTCCTGTAATTCTAGTGTCTTCTTGTGTTACTGAGTATATAACATACCTGATTCACAATAAAATTCAGTCTGACAATGGGTAGATGTGTCTCCTGTAATTCTAGTGTCTTCTTGTGTTACTGAGTATATAACATTACTGATTCACAATAAAATTCAGTCTGACACCGGGTAGATGTGTCTACTGCAATTATAGTGTCTTATTGTGTTATTGAGTATATAACATTACTGATTCACAATAAAATTCAGTCTGACACCGGGTAGATGTGTCTACTGCAATTATAGTGTCTTCTTGTGTTATTGAGTATATAACATACCTGATTCACAATAAAATTCAGGTTTGACAATGGGTAGATGTGTCTCCTGCAATTATAGTGTCTTCTTGTGTTATTGAGTATATAACATACCTGATTCACAATAAAATTCAGTCTGACAATGGGTAGATGTGTCTCCTGCAATTCTAGTGTCTTCTTGTGTTATTGAGTATATAACATTACTGATTCACAATAAAATTCAGGTTTGACAATGGGTAGATGTGTCTCCTGTAATTCTAGTGTCTTCTTGTGTTACTGAGTATATGACATTACTGATTCACAATAAAATTCAGTCTGACACCGGGTAGATGTGTCTCCTGCAATTATAGTGTCTTCTTGTGTTATTGAGTATATAACATACCTGATTCACAATAAAATTCAGGTTTGACAATGGGTAGATGTGTCTCCTGCAATTCTAGTGTCTTCTTGTGTTACTGAGTATATAACATACCTGATTCACAATAAAATTCAGTCTGACAATGGGTAGATGTGTCTCCTGTTGCACTGGTGTTGTATTGTGTTTACTGAGTATACCCTTGATTTTCTGTGGTATAACAATATCAGGTTTGCCATCTACATCCAGATCGTCTTGGTCTGTATTTAACAAAGCTTTCACTGAACTCTTTAATTCCTTTCCTGCATTCTCATATCTGTAACAGAAACATGTTCTATACTGTACACATACACAATATAACATTAGGATAATGTCCAGGATAGCACAGGATGATGTATATAAATAGACTACATGAAATTTGGGTTTTCTTTTCTTTTAAGGTAAGCCTTCTTAGATAAGCATTTGCTTTGGAAGTCAAGAGATAGCCTGTTTTTGTCCATATTATACTTTTCAACTATTTTAGGTCTCTCTTTGTCACATAGCTTCTTATTTTTCTACATATATTTACTGCCCTGGCTTTAAAATGTTTAGAATGAGATTTCCTGATGAATTTCAATCCAGAAAATAATTGGACCCACAACATCTTTAGAGAGTTATTTTAATTACTAATATCCAGTTGAAAACTACGCTGATAAGTGCTTCGATACTGACACGATATATAACATACATTTCTAAAATTCCATGTTGACCAATAAATAAATTATAACTTAACTTTTGGTTCTACCTCTCTCCGATAAAAATTTAACCTTTGTTAAAGGTTCTTTCTTTTAAGGTCCCTATTGAGCATATTGCCCCTAAAGCTTTACACATCACTTTTTCATATGATAAGGTGCATGTGTTCCTGATGAAGGTTTATCTTCAAAACAAAATTATTTAAACTTATTTTTAGTCCAATAATCCAGGGTTGTTTTTTTTATATACAAAATTAACATTTCCACTCAACAGCCTTGATAGCTTGATTGATAAACTTTAACGAGTTCATGCATGCAATTTAAATGTAAATAAACTCAGTTTTGATGTTTTGAATTGAAGGTTGTACCAGAATTGTATAATGACATGGCAGGCACATTTCAAGGACCTGAACCACCCATAATATAAGACTTTAATTTCATTCCATTAACTAGAAGCTCTCAAGAGCCTGTGTCGCTCACCTGTATCTACTGAGGTTTGGGAAATCATGTTTAATAAGGTAAAAATCATAATATATAGTTTGAGATACTCTTATAATGATTGAGGCCAAGTTTGGTTTCATTTAACCCCATATCAGATTTGCTCTAAATGCTTTAGTTTCAGAGATAATAGACTGCTTTTTACCCATTTGTTCTATTTTAAGCCCTGTCTGCCATCTGACCAACTTTTTAAACAAGATATCCTAATGATGATTGTGGCCAAATTTTTGTAAAGGTAAATGATGACGGACACCAAGAAATGGGAAAAGCTCACTTGACCATGTGAGCCAGGTGAGCTAAAAATGTAATCACCTACAATAATCCAATCTATGTACCTTCCATTCCCATGCAACAATTGTAATCACCTACAATAATCCAATCTATGTACCTTCCATTCCCATGCAACAATTGTAATCACCTACAATAATCCAATCTATGAACCTTCCATTCCCATGCAACAATTTTAATCACCTACAATAATCCAATTGTAATCACCTACAATAATCCAATTGTAATCACCTACAATAATCCAATCTATGTACCTTCCATTCCCATGCAACAATTGTAATCACCTACAATAATCCAATCTATGTACCTTCCATTCCCAACCAACAATTGTAATCACCTACAATAATCCAATCTATGTACCTTCCATTCCCATGCAACAATTGTAATCACCTACAATAATCCAATCTATGTACCTTCCATTCCCATGCAACAATTGTAATCACCTACAATAATCCAATCTATGTACCTTCCATTCCCATGCAACAATTGTAATCACCTACAATAATCCAATCTATGTACCTTCCATTCCCATGCAACAATTTTAATCACCTACAATAATCCAATTGTAATCACCTACAATAATCCAATCTATGTACCTTCCATTCCCATGCAACAATTGTAATCACCTACAATAATCCAATCTATGTACCTTCCATTCCCATGCAACAATTGTAATCACCTATAATAATCCAATCTATGTACCTTCCATTCCCATGCAACAATTGTAATCACCTACAATAATCCAATCTATGTACCTTCCATTCCCATGCAACAATTGTAATCACCTACAATAATCCAATCTATGTACCTTCCATTCCCATGCAACAAATGTAATCACCTACAATAATACAATCTATGTAACTTCCGTTCCCATGCAATAATTACTTTTGAAGCATCCTTACTTTAGATAAATCAGAATGTATAATTGTAGCAGACGTCATAAAAAGATTATTTAGAGAAGACATATTACCTGCCAGCAGCTTTCTCCACTAAAGCTTTGATCCAAAGAAGTTTTTTCCCCATGACGTCCCTACACCAACTGTAGACTCCCATTAGAGCATCAGGCTGCTTTAGGTCCAGTAAACCTCTCACAAGATATAACACGGTCTGTTCAAACTCTGTACTCTATAATGAAAATATTAGACACAGAATAAGTATTGTGGATTTATTTATAAACACAGAATAAGTACTGTGGATTTGTTTATAAACACAGAATAAGTATTGTGGATTTATTTATAAACACAGAATAAGTATTGTGGATTTATTTATAAACACAGAATAAGTACTGTGGATTTATTTATAAACACAGAATAAGTACTGTGGATTTGTTTATAAACACAGAATAAGTATTGTGGATTCATTTATAAACACAGAATAAGTATTGTGGATTTGTTTATAAACACAGAATAAGTACTGTGGATTTATTTATAAACACAGAATAAGTACTGTGGATTTATTTATAAACACAGAATAAGTACTGTGGATTTGTTTATAAACACAGAATAATAATACTCCAAATTGACAACAACACTTCAATTGGTCTGCAATTTTATTTGCTATGGTCTACATGTTTCGCCTGCAAGGCAGGCTTCATCAGGACAATTTTTATACAGAAATTGAGCCCCTGAAGTACTCAAAGTGGTGCATTGAATTTGACGTCGTCATGGTGAGAGAAACAATGAAAAGTGAAAGTAGCAATACTGTAACAGAGTTATAAATAGATAAGATAAATATAAAAAATTAAAGTTTGTATACAATGTAACTTGAGTTCGTTTTACTATTATATGATACATTAAATTGTTCTAAAGGCTTGGCATCTAATAGGACGAACTTCCCATGGTTCCTACCACTTCGCAAGGCTTCTTGAATAAGTATTGTGGATTTATTTATAAACACAGAATAAGTATTGTGGATTTATTTATAAACACAGAATAAGTACTGTGGATTTATTTATTTTCGTGGATATCAATTTTTGAGGATATTTGAGTTAGAGGTTTTGACATCTGCATACAAAGCCTATAGAGACAATATCTGCATACAAAGCCTATAGAAAATTTGTAATTAGTTGAACATTTGAATTCGTGGTTACAATGTACCAAAAAAAACCATGGAAATTGGAAACTAACAAGTAATAATGAATCCACAGTCGACGAATTTTTGCATCAGGTAGTTTCCCCTCTTATGATCAGTTTTTACATCAAGTATTTCCCTCTCGAATAGATGAAATTTTACATCAGATATATCCCTCCTGAATAGATGATAGGGACTTCAAGACAAAATAGAGGAGAAAAATATGGGGTAAATGACACTGGAATAATATTACATAGACATTGATATTTGTTAGACTTTGATTTAACAGATTGATAGACTCTTGGGTAAAGAGATCAGATATATCTGTGATGATTTCTAATTTAAGCAACTGAATTTACTTGTGTATTGATTTACTGATTTGATAGACTGTTCATACCTGTGTATTGTCGTTCATACCTGTGTATTGTCATTTACCTTCATGTCCCTCAGCAGTTCATGTGCCTGTCTAACAGTGACACCTGTGAAGTCAGTATTGAAGGCTATCTTAATAATGTGACTACAAATCCTAAACATACCTGTGTATTGTCGTTTACCTTCATGTCCCTCAGTAGTTCATGTGCCTGTCTAACAGCCACACCTGTGAAGTCAGTAAGTGAGGCTATCTTAATAATGTGACTACAAATCCTAAACATACCTGTGTATTGTTGTTTACCTTCATATCCTTCAGCAGTTCATGTGCCTGTCTAACAGTGACACCTGTGAAGTCAGTATGTAAGGCTATCTTAACAAGTGAAACTGCGAGCTACTGCTCACTGATGATACCCCCGCCGCAAGTGGATAATATTAATAGTGTAAAAATATGCAAGTGTTCGGTAAACAGGAAGTTGTCGAGTGATGAATCTGAAAACGCATCACACGGTATAGCTGACTTATATAAATCCTGAAACCAAATTTCAGTGTAGTTCCTGAGAAAAATATGACGAAAATTTTCAAATTGGCTATCATGTGTAAAATCAGACAAGTGTTCGGTAAACAGGAAGTTGTCAAGTGATGAATCTGAAAACGCATCACACGGTATGGCTGACATATATAAATGTTGATACCAAATTACAGAAAGGGTGGATGTGTAGTTCCTGAGAAAAATGTGACGAAAGTTTCATGGGACGGACTGACTGACGGACTGACAGACAGAGGTAAAACAGTATACCCCCCCTTTTTTAAAGCGGGGGTATAATAATGTGACTACAAATCCTAAACATACCTGTGTATTGACGTTTACCTTCATGTCCCTCAGCAGTTCATGTGCCTGTCTAACAGTGACACTTGTGAAGCCAGTATGTGAGGCTATCTGTATAATGTGGCTACAAATCCTAAACATACCTGTGTATTGACGTTTACCTTCATGTCCCTCAGCAGTTCATGTGCCTGTCTAACAGCCACACTTGTGAAGCCAGTAAGTGAGGCTATCTTAATAATGTGACTACAAATCCTAAACATACCTGTGTATTGCCGTTTTCCTTCATGTCCCTCAGCAGTTCATGTGCCTGTCTAACAGCCACACTTGTGAAGCCAGTAAGTGAGGCTATCTTAATAATGTGACTACAAATCCTAAACATACCTGTGTATTGACGTTTACCTTCATGTCCCTCAGCAGTTCATGTGCCTGTCTAACAGCCACACTTGTGAAGCCAGTAAGTGAGGCTATCTTAATAATGTGACTACAAATCCTAAACATACCTGTGTATTGCTGTTTTCCTTCATGTCCCTCAGCAGTTCATATGCCTGTCTAACAGTGACACCTGTGAAGTCAGTATGTAAGGCTATCTTAATAATGTGGCTACGAATCCCAAACATACCTGTGTATTGCTGTTTTCCTTCATGTCCCTCAGCAGTTCATGTGCCTGTCTAACAGTGACACCTGTGAAGTCAGTATGCAAGGCTATCTTAATAATGTGACTACAAATCCTAAACATACCTGTGTATTGCCGTTTTCCTTCATGTCCCTCAGTAGTTCATGTGCCTGTCTAACAGCCACACTTGTGAAGTCAGTAAGTGAGGCTATCTTAATAATGTGACTACAAATCCTAAACATACCTGTGTATTGCCGTTTTCCTTCATGTCCCTCAGCAGTTCATGTGCCTGTCTAACAGTGACACCTGTGAAGTCAGTAAGTGAGGCTATCTTAATAATGTGACTACAAATCCTAAACATACCTGTGTATTGCCGTTTTCCTTCATGTCCCTCAGTAGTTCATGTGCCTGTCTAACAGCAACACCTGTGAAGCCAGTATGTAAGGCTATCTTAATAATGTGGCTACGAATCCTGGACAACCATTCCAAGCAGGTTCCTTTATTGATTCTAAAGAACGTCCTCACAGCCTGAGGAAAAAAATAAGATAAAATAACAATAAGATAGAAGTAGTTCTTTTGTATACACTCCTGGTTTTATGGATAGTAGTCTCATGGTCAATTCATATCACATCTCATTTTAATGTTCTTCATCCAACATATACTAGATATAAAGCATAAATGTAAATAAATGGGGAATGTGTCGATGGGACACAGAAGATGCCATTGATGCATATAAGATTATAAAGGGACATAACTCACAAACAGTAAAAGTGACACTGCCCTTTTGTGTTTAGTGGTAATACGCATTGTGTATAATTTTCATAACATCTCCTAGAGGCAAACTAAAGTTAGAGAACATAAACAAAATAATTGGCAATTTATCCATTTGTAAAGGGGCATAATTATAGAACAGTATAAAATAAAGTCAGGCTACTAAAATTCAAACTAGATCTGTGTTTTCAGGTAATAAGCTTTGTGTAGAAGTTTTAAAACATTTGGTTGAGGCAAACTAAAGTAAGAGAACAGAAATGAAAAATTCAGCAATTTTTCCATTTGTAAAGGGACATAACTCTAGAATGGTAAAAGTGATACTACCCAAATTCAAACTTGATCTGTGTTTTCTGGTAATCAGCATTGGATTTAAGTTTCATAATATTTGGTTGAGGAAAACTAAAGTAAGGAAATGGAAATGAAAATTCAGCAATTTTTCTATTTGAAAAGGGGCATAACTCTAGTATGGTAAAAGTGAGGCTACTCAAATTCAAACTTGATCTGTGTTTTTCTTTGGTAATAAGCATTTGCATAAGTTTCATAACATTTGGTTGAGGCAAACTAAATTTAGAGAACTGAAACCAATTATGAGATTTACTGGCGGAAGGACATATGTACATACAGAGAAGGTTAAAACTTAATGCCCCCTCCACCACGGCTATAAAAATAGCTAAGTGGCATTGGCAAAATGTAAAACAGTTACCTTAGGTGGCATAGGCATTGCCACAGCACAACCTTCATATGCATTATATAGAAGCTTTTCTAACTGTTCCATAAACTGTAGAATAAGCTGAATTCTGTAGTGCTCACCATTCCCTGAATCAAAGATAATCAGTGTTAATCAAATTCAAGATGAATTCTGGATTCAAATAATTTCAAAAGAATTCCTCTTTTTGATATCTTACATTTGTTAAAGATTTTTGAACTTTTCAAAATTCATTAAACATTTGTGTGCCTTTCAAAGTTCATCACACAGACAGGAATCTGATGTTCAGTAGTTGTCGTTTGTTGATGTGGTTCATTAGTGTTTCTCGTTTTTCATAAAGATTAGACTGTTGGTTTTCCTGTTTGAATAGTTTTACACTAGTAATTTTTGGGGCCCTTTATAACTTACTGTTCAGTGTGAGCCAAGGCTCTGTGTTGAAAATGGTTTACTTTTATAAATTGTGATTTGGATGGAGAGTTGTTTCATTGGCACTCATACCACATCTTCTTATATCTATGTACACCTTACAAACAATCTATGAATTAAATATAGTTGACATGTTACTTATAAAACTTAACATTGACCAATGAACCATGACAATAAGGTCAGGGTCAGATGATACCTGCCAGACAGCCATTTACATCTTATATTTCAGTTGATAAAACAGTTTTTAGGACGACAATAGCAACACTAGCCAAATAAGAGCTTAATACAGAGCAGTTGTTGTGTACCTTTAGTTTCCTCAGTTTTTGATCGTTTGTCAATGTCTTCCTGACTTTGTAATTCTATAGCCAGAGTCTTCCGAACAGTTTCTATAGAAGTAAACGTATCCTGTGCCTTCCCTAATGGGGTCCGTAGTCTGTTCTTACCTTTAGTTTCCTCAGTTTTTGATCGTTTGTCAATGTCTTCCTGACTTTGTAATTCTATAGCCAGAGTCTTCCGAACAGTTTCTATAGAAGTAAACGTATCCTGTGCCTTCCCTAATGGGGTCCGTAGTCTGTTCTTACCTTTAGTTTCCTCAGTTTTTGATCGTTTGTCAATGTCTTCCTGACTTTGTAATTCTATAGCCAGAGTCTTCCGAACAGTTTCTATAGAAGTAAACGTATCCTGTGCCTTCCCTAATGGGGTCCGTAGTCTGTTCTTACCTTTAGTTTCCTCAGTTTTTGATCCTTTGTCATCGTCTTCCTGACTTTGTAATTCTATAGCCAGAGTCTTCCGAACAGTTTCTATAGAAGTAAACGTATCCTGTGCCTTCCCTAATGGGGTCCGTAGTCTGTTCTTACCTTTAGTTTCCTCAGTTTTTGATCGTTTGTCAATGTCTTCCTGACTTTGTAATTCTATAGCCAGAGTCTTCCGAACAGTTTCTATAGAAGTAAACGTATCCTGTGCCTTCCCTAATGGGGTCCGTAGTCTGTTCTTACCTTTAGTTTCCTCAGTTTTTGATCGTTTGTCATCGTCTTCCTGACTTCGTAATTCTATAGCCAGAGTCTTCCGAACAGTTTCAATAGAAGTAAACGTATCCTGTGCCTTCCCTAATGGGGTCCGTAGTCTGTTGTTACCTTTAGTTTCCTCAGTTTTTGATCGTTTGTCATCGTCTTCCTGACTTTGTAATTCTATAGCCAGAGTCTTCCGAACAGTTTCTATAGAAGTAAACGTATCCTGTGCCTTCCCTAATGGGGTCCGTAGTCTGTTCTTACCTTTAGTTTCCTCAGTTTTTGATCGTTTGTCAATGTCTTCCTGACTTTGTAATTCTATAGCCAGAGTCTTCCGAACAGTTTCTATAGAAGTAAACGTATCCTGTGCCTTCCCTAATGGGGTCCGTAGTCTGTTCTTACCTTTAGTTTCCTCAGTTTTTGATCGTTTGTCAATGTCTTCCTGACTTTGTAATTCTATAGCCAGAGTCTTCCGAACAGTTTCTATAGAAGTAAACGTATCCTGTGCCTTCCCTAATGGGGTCCGTAGTCTGTTCTTACCTTTAGTTTCCTCAGTTTTTGATCCTTTGTCATCGTCTTCCTGACTTTGTAATTCTATAGCCAGAGTCTTCCGAACAGTTTCAATAGAAGTAAACGTATCCTGTGCCTTCCCTAATGGGGTCCGTAGTCTGTTCTTACCTTTAGTTTCCTCAGTTTTTGATCGTTTGTCATCGTCTTCCTGACTTTGTAATTCTATAGCCAGAGTCTTCCGAACAGTTTCTATAGAAGTAAACGTATCCTGTGCCTTCCCTAATGGGGTCCGTAGTCTGTTCTTACCTTCAGTTTCCTCAGTTTTTGATCGTTTGTCAATGTCTTCCTGACTTTGTAATTCTATAGCCAGAGTCTTCAGAACAGTTTCAATAGAAGTAAACGTATCCTGTGCCTTCCCTAATGGGGTCCGTAGTCTGTTCTTACCTTTATTTTTCTCAGTTTTTGATCGTTTGTCATCGTCTTCCTGACTTTGTAATTCTATAGCCAGAGTCTTCCGAAAAGTTTCTATAGAAGTAAACGTATCCTGTGCCTTCCCTAATGGGGTCCGTAGTCTATTCTTACCTTTAGTTTCCTCAGTTTTTGATCGTTTGTCATCGTCTTCCTGACTTTGTAATTCTATAGCCAGAGTCTTCAGAACAGTTTCTATAGAATTAAACGTATCCAGTGCCTTTCCTAATGGGGTCCGTAGTCTGTTCTTACCTTTAGTTTCCTCAGTTTTTGATCGTTTGTCATCATCTTCCTGTCGCTGTGATTGTATAGCCAGAGTCTTCAGAACAGTTTCTATAGAAGTAAACGTATCCTGGGCCTTCCCTAATGGGGTCCGTAGTCTGTTCAGAACACAGTACTGGGCCGTCTCCCATGTGGCCCAGAACCACAGCATGGCCTCGTTACTGTCCACCTAAGTGAAAAAAGTCTTACTTTACTGTTGAAAATGGTAAACTGATAAATAATACAATCTTCACAATATTGCAGAATCTATACTTCATTTCAAATGTAAAAAAATTATTTCAATTATTATCCTGAATTTCTATTTATATGAGTAAAAATGCCCACATTTAGTGGTATCAGACAGACATGTAAGAGGAAGTATAAAGAGATGTATAAATCTGTAGTACAGCACAGGGAAGGTTCTTCACAAAACACAAAAAGTCTTTTAGAAACCTTCAGTAAACTGGATCCTGTCACTGGATTATTGGAATTTACTTCACTTAATTAATCCATCTTAGCGAAAAACATTGAAGGAATGACTGTAATATTTTTTCTGTCTATGAAGAAATAACATAAAAAATGTGGTGCACACTGAATAACCTGTGTATGATAAACAAAACGACGTCAGCCAATCAGAAGACGTGTTGCATTCAAAATAAAATTATTATTAAATAGATATTGAAAAGGTGTAATGTAGGAGATAATTCTGTTAACAAATCTTGAACTATTTTAAGCATTTTATTTCAATATCATTCAAGCAAGTACAACAATGAAAACATTTTCTTTAATCAGACTCCAATGTGCCCAAGTGGGATATACAAATTTGATAGAACCTGTGATATAGCCATTTACAGTTCTATATAAAATACTTCCATAGCCTGAAATCTTGTCTTTGACCTAAATAGATTACTTACATAGTCTGAATTCTTGTCTTTGATCTAAATAGAATACTTACATAGTCTGAAATCTTGTGACAAACCCCCTTTACAGTTCTTTGACCTAAATAGAATACTTACATAGTCTGAAATCTTGTCTTTGACCCAAATAGAATACTTATATAGTCTGAAATCTTGTCTTTGACCTAAATAGAATACTTACATAGTCTGAAATCTTGTTTTTGACCTAAATAGAATACTTACATAGTCTGAAATCTTGTGACAAACCCCCTTCACAGTTCTTTGACCTAAATAGAATACTTACATAGTCTGAAATCTTGTCTTTGACCTAAATAGAATACTTACATAGTCTGAAATCTTGAAAGGATCATCTGACTTAATGTCTTTATTCTCATGTTGACAGGAATAAAACATGGCTTCCAACCAACTCCATTTTCCTGTTTGGCTACAAAAAGAATGTTTATATTATGTATTATAATGGTTTTATAGTGTTCATCAATATACTCCTCTGGTATATTAATGAACACAGGAAAGAATACTCTGAATGACTCGAAAAATACATTCAAATATTGTGGAAAACATTACCTTGTTATTTTTTTATCATATTCTGTTTTTTGTAATTGCCTTATAAACCAGATAAACATATATATAAACATAACAGAAGAACTATGTCATTTGGACATGCTTTGATACTATATCTGCGCTTGAATTTTTACTTGATAACATTTTTGTTCGCTTTAGAGATTCCGTATATCGTCAAGTTATTGGAATTCCAATGGGGACTAACTGTGCACCACTTATTGTGGACCTGTTTTTGTATTGTTATGAGTTACAATTTATGACTAAAATAAAGACAAAGACCAATCGAAACAACATTTGATACAAAAATTTAACAATACTTTTAGATATTTGGATGATATATTGGCTCTCAATAATGACGACTTCAGTATGTATACTAAAGAAATTTATCCTGTTGAACTTACTTTACTAATAATGACCACTGCCCTTTCCTCGATCTTGATATCTATATCATTAACGGGAAGCTTAATACAAAAAATTATGATAAAAGAGATGATTTTTCATTTCCTATTGTTAATTATCCATTTTTAGATGGTGACGTTCCCTTGTCACCATCTAATTATGGTGTTTATGTACCTTAACTTGTACGATTCGCTCGTGTATGTAACAACGTATTAGATTTTAGCAAGAGAAATTTATGTATTACTGAAAAATTATTACACCAGGGTTTTTCGATATCACAAACTAGTTAAAACATTTACTAAATTTTATCATAGGTATAAGGAAATAATTCGTAAATATATCTCAACATGCAGACATCTTATACATTCAGGTATTTCACATCCATTATTTAAGGTAATATTCTTTACAAAGCACCAAAATGTCAGTATTCACCTCAAAAGCTTACAAAACCTTTGAACAGTATTATTATTAAGGGATATAGTTACGATACTGTTGTCAGGTCATTAAAGATTGCACATTTTGGCTTTAATACTGATTCACTTATAGGGTCTTTGCATCGGAACTAAACACATTTATTTAAAAAAAAATTGTAAGGGTTCCGCGGAACCCAGTGTCTCGCCTACTTTTGCTGTAAATTGCAGGCTAAAAAAAAATGAGGAAAAAAATCAATAAAAATATTCCTCTTGATACTATCTTATGATTGTAAGAAGCTTCTGTCCAAGTTTGGTAAAAATCTAGGATAGTTAATGAATCTAATAAATGTTTTGAAAACTTTAAGTTAACTGCAGATTGTATATAATGTTAACTGAAAGAAAATATAAGTCTATTTAAAAGTAAAATACAGAAAAAATGGAGTTATTTTTTTACAAAATTTACTTCTGGATACTATCTTATGATCATACATAAGCTTCTGTCCAAGTTTGGTGCAAAACCCAGGATAGTTTAAGAAAGTTATTAAAATTTTAAAAACTTTAACCACAGAGTGAATGTAATGTTTCACCGCAGAAAAACTAAAGTCCATTTAAAAGTAAAATACGGAAAAAATGGATTTATATTCTTACAAAATTTACTTCTGGATACTATCTTATGATCATAAACAAGCTTCTGTCCAAGTTTGGTGCAAAACCCAGGATAGTTTAAGAAAGTTATTTAAATTTTAAAAACTTTAACCACAGAGTGAATGTAATGTTTCACCACAGAAAAACTAAAGTCCATTTATAAGTAAAATACGGAAAAAATGGAATTTTATTTTTACAAAATTTACTTCTGGATACTATCTTATGATCATAAACAAGCTTCTGTCCAAGTTTGGTAGAAATCCAGTATATTTTAAGAAAGTTATTAAAATTTCAAAAACTTTAACCACAGAGTGAATATTTGTTGACGCCGCCGACGACACCGACGACGACGGAATGTAGGATCGCTTAGTCTCGCTTTTTCGACTAAAGTCGAAGGCTCGACAAAAAACAGTTGTTGGCATGACAAGGGTTATGTTCTTCTCATATATTTTATGATAGTATGATATTAAACCCCTAACGGGAGGGATTGTGCCTGATTTTCATATGATGAAGACATACTCTTTCAATCAGTTTAATTGAGGTCAGGAGCTGGCATGTCAGTTAACTGCTAGTAGTCTGTTGTTATTTATGTATTATTGTCATTTTGTTTATTTTCTTTTGTAACATCTTCTGACATCGGACTCGGATTTCACTTGAACTGAATTTTAATGTGCGTATTGTTATGCGTTTACTTTTCTACATTGGCTAGAGGTATAGGGGGAGGGTTGAGATCTCATAAACATGTTTAACCCGGCCGCAATTTTGCGCCTGTCCCAAGTCAGGAGCCTCTGGCCTTTGTGAGTCATGTATGATTTTTAATTTTAGCTTCTTGTGTATATTTTGGAGTTTAGTATGATGTCCATGATCACTGAACTAGTATATATTTTTTTTTTAAGGGGACAGCTGAAGGACGCCTCCGGGTGCGGGAGTTTCTCACTACATTGAAGACCCATTGGTGTATGCTCTATGGTGGGTTGATGTCGCTTTGACACATTCCCCATTTCCTATCTCAATTTTATATAGTTTTAATGAATCATTACCCCTTAAAATCCATCATTCTTATTTAATTTTTGTATAAGACCTCTTAAAACTTACTTAGGAGGTGACTTCTGTAGGAGATATGCCATGACCTGCTTGAAGCTGTGAGAATGGAATGACATGGTAGGGATCTTGTTGATGACATTTCGTTTGGCCAGCCATGCGGCGGTCACTCCTTCAGCTCCTTCCTGGATACTGATTGACTGGTTGTTGTCATCACATAAATGTAACAAATTGTTGGACCTGAAATATCAAAATACTCGATATACAATCAGGTGAAAAATTAAACTATATCGGTCCATAATTTATCCTTCTAAAAAATAAGATTATCTTTTTTACAAAATATCAGACTTAACAATTATCGTTTAAGATATTAGACAATATAATTCTATATTTTGAAGATATCCATCTGAGAAATACAAGGATTTTCAGAATATTTAGTTTTCAAAGGTAGCAGACTTATAATTTGATACAAAAGAAACATTCTTATTTAAACTGCTAGTTCCCTGCTTGTCTTATCTCTTTCAGTATTCATATAAAGAAAATATATTGTACCTGATTGTAATGTCAGCTGGAAGGATTTTCATGAGACTGAAATAGTCTTCTCTAACTTGTTGACAACTGTCTGTTAACTTGTAAACACATAACTTTAAAACACTGAAAGAAAACATAAAAAGTATAATTATCTTTCTATAAAGATTATTGATCACTTGTAGACCTCGTGCTCCATTGTTGTATTAAAATAAAGTCAAGACCTTGTTTAAATCTGGAATCAAAAAAAGGCTAAGAGTCAAACAATTAAATAAGTATCCTTGTACTTGTATAATTACCTCATCATAGATACCAGGATTTTTAAAATTGTGTATGCCATACAAACATTTCATCTACAAAAGACTCAATTGTGACACTAGCCCTTGAATAAAAATGAACAGCTGGGCCATGAGAGCATGATACACCTGTCACATTTTCAAGGAATAAAGTTCAATAACTTCCCGAAATTTATAAAAACAAGAGTGCACACGCTGAAATGTCTCGCCTTCTATACTAATCATTTGCTATATATGTCTCTGATGTTATGTTGATAGTCCTAAGTATAAAGCTTTATTACAACTGTCTCATAAACTTAACATTAACCAAGATAACTAAACAAAGACCAATGAACCATGAAAATGAGGTCAAGGTCAGATAAACCATGCCAGGCAGACATGTACAGCTAACAATGCTTCTATACAACATATATAGTCGACCTATTACTTATAGTTTAAGAAAAATAGACCAAAACACAAAAAATTAACACTGTGCAATGAACCGTGAAAATGAGGTCATGGTCAAAAGAAACCTGCGCTACTGACATAAAGATCATAAAATATTTCCATACACCAAATATAGTTGACCTATGGCATATATAATAGATAAATAGACCAAAACTCAAAAACTTAACTTTGACCACTGAACCATGAAAAAAGGTCACATGACATCTGCCCGCTAGACATGTACACCTTACAATCATTCCATACAACAAATACAGTAGACCTATTGCATATAGTATGAAACAAGAATGTGTCCCCAGTACACGAATGCCCCACTCGCACTATCATTTTCTATGTTCAGTGGACCATGAAATTGGGGTAAACCCTCTAATTTGGCATTAAAATTAGAAAGATCATATCATAGGGAACATGTATACTAAGTTTGAAGTCGATTGGACTTCAACTTCATCAAAAACTACCTTGACCAAAAACTTTAACCTGAAGCGGGACAGACGGACGGACGAACGGACGAACGAACGAACAGACGGACGGATGCACAGACCAGAAAACATAATGCCCCTCTACTATCGTAGGTGGGGCATAAAAAACAGACCAAAACACAAAAATTTAACTATAACCACTGAACCATGAAAATGAGGTCAAGGTCAGATGACACCTGCCAGTTGGACATGTACACCTTACAGTCCTTCCATACACCGAATATACAAGCCCTATTGCTTATAGTATCTGAGATACGGACTTGACCACCAAAACTTAACCTTGTTCACTGATCCATGAAATGAGGTTGAGGTCAAGTGAAAACTGTCTGACAGACATGAGGACCTTGCAAGGTACGCACATATCAAATATAGTTATCCTATTACTTATAATAAGAGAGAATTCAACATTACAAAAAATCTGAACTTTTTTTTCAAGTGGTCACTGAACCATGAAAATGAGGTCAAGGACATTGGACATGTGACTGAAGGAAACTTCGTAACATGAGGCATCTATATACAAAGTATGAAGCATCCAGGTCTTCCAACTTCTAAAATATAAAGCTTTTAAAAAGTTAGCTAACACCGCCGCCGCCGGATCACTATCCCTATGTCGAGCTTTCTGCAACAAAAGTTGCAGGCTCGACAAAAACTAAGAGGTTATCTTAATAGATATAAATCAGTCACCAAAGTATAACGAAAACTGCTCAAAGCACTTTAAGGAAATCGTCTGAAAACTAGAAAATCATCACTTTTTTTATGAATAAAATCCCATAACTTGGAAACGTAAGATCAAAAATTTAAAAAAATCGAAAGGGAACTTACGACAATAGATATAAACAATTCACCAAAGTTTCATGAAAACTGCTGAAATTTTTTTTGAGTCATTGTACGAAAACTGTAAAATCAGCCTTTTTGTAATGAATAAAAGCCCAGAACTCGGAAATGTAAAACCAAAAGTTATAAAAAACAAAATAGAGCTCACTTCCATAGATATAAACAATTCACCAAAGTTTCATTCAATATGGTTGAAGTGATTTTATCTTGGCCTTAAACATACCTTTGTATAACAGGAAGTGACAAGCTGTTGACAATCTTAAAGATGTTGTGAAGATTTTGACAAACTGTAAGAGCTGTGTTGGAGTCCTGTAAGTGTCCTGTAAAAGAATTATAGTTTAACACTTCATTTCCATTGTTTGTAAACACACATTATTAAGAGGCTACATCCTAATTTGTGTACTTTAAAGAAATTTCTGACACACACAATCAACTCTATGTAAAATAAAGACAATCAAGCTCTCACATGTTCCATAAACTTACTTTGACAAACATACTTATTTTTATTGTTTGAAATTGTATCTTGAGTAATGTATAGACTATTGAATGCACTTTTCCCTAATTGATAGGAATAATGTTCAAGGAATACAAACAATTATTTGACAATATCTTACCTAACTGAATGAGATTTCTAATCAAGTTCACGAAATCTTCACCAGTAAATATGTAGGAACTTGTCTGTAGGCTGCTTACGATGTCAGACACCCACTTTAAACACAAACGTCTACAGCAAAATACATTATCAGTTAAACACAAATGTCTACAGCAAAATACAGTATCATTAAATAAACACAACCATCTACAGCAAAAATAAGTATCAGTCAATAATAATACTAAATACAGTAGACTCCACCTAATCGGATATCGGTTAAACGAATATATCGGCTATTGTAATATTATTTCAAAACACCGAACCATTCCCTATACATTTCAGTCAAAATACATCGGATAATCGAATATCGGTTATTAGAATATATCGGCTAATTGGATAGGAATATTCATGAAAAATGTGTGAAAACCATGTACAATCGAATATTTTGAAATAATTTCGTATTTTTCTTCACAGGAAATGAAGCCGGAAGTTGCGCCATTACGAAGTTTAAGAAAACCTGTACAAAAATGTTTCATTTTATTAATAAAAACGATCTTTTATAGACAAATAAAACATATTTTTTCTTGTTGTCTTGTTTATTTTATGAATCTGATATTATATTTTGCCTTAGATCTGTTTGTTATACATGTGTTTATCCAAATGTGGTCGTTATCATTTACTTCACAAACAAGGACACGACAGAAATGATAAACTGTGCGTGATGTTCATCAATGTTTATTAAATATGAATGAAATGTACCTCTTTCTCAACAATTTATTAAAATATATATAGAAGTCCCGTGTAAAAATAAGGATTCGTGTGTCAATAGCATATCCCAGGTGAAATAGAATTATGTAACTTGTACACACGTACGCCATTTTCCTAATTTACATAATATTCAGCCTTTTATTTTGAGCCACGACAGATAAGATAGAAAAGCAAATTAATTTTACTCATTTTGATGTCCAATTTTATAATCATAAAAATAGTTGTATTAACGCGAAATTGGAAATGTGTTTCATAAATAAAAAAACTAGAAAATTAGATCCGAGTTCGATTATAGTTTAGAGAATTCGTAGCTATTAATAGATTTACCTGTGGCCTACTTCCGAGAATTCATAGTTATTTTTAACTTTTACCTGTTTTAACACACAAATGAAACAAATCACGCAAAAACAACAAGTCTCATTATTTAAGAGGTACATATTTTATTCAGATAATCAACACATAATTAAAAAATCAATAGACTGACAGATAAACAAAATACATTATAATCAACTGATCGATCTATTTACTCAATCAATCGAATTATCCGAACTTGTACCTGAAAAAACATTGAGATTAGTTACAAATTTCTATTAATAAAGCAGCTATAATAGCTATTGGTATCTTAGGGTTGTATCTGTCAATATTGAAAAAAAACTTGGAGGAATATACGTTCATCGGCTAATTGAATATATCGGACAATCGGATATTTTTAGCTGACATTTTGGGTATCCGATTGGCCGGAGTCTACTGTATTATCAAAGACAGAAATAAATATAGATTATTACATTGATACAAGTGGATTATCAGATTTATCCAATTGAGATAGTTAAATTATCAATTTTAAAGTCAGAGCCTTGGCGAGGACTTTAAAATTTATAATTTAACTATCGAGATTGGATAAATACGATAATCCACCCGTAACTGTGTAATAATCTGTTTCTCTAATGATTAAAGGATAAATTTTCTTCTTTTCTAAACCAAAATCCCCTTCGAGTGCCTTCCACTTTCCATGAAGTTGTCAATTTCATTAACACCTGTTAGAACATTGATCAATTCAGGGAGCTGAGAAAGGTTATGACCCTTTGACTCAGCTAATCATTTTGTCTGATATCACCGGCAACCACATGTTGATTACATTTTTTTATACAATTGGTTCGGAAAGAGATATATTTCCATAGAATTAGAGAAAAATTAATAGCCCATGATAACTTTAAACACAATCAACAACAGTAAAAAGCATTATCAGTATATAATCCCTTAAAACACAAACTCCTACTCGGAGGACAAAGATAGGACAGGATAAATTTCCAAAAACTAAAACTCTCACTTCAAATTTTGATAGCATGGTCTGTATGAATTGTTTCCTGAAATCATAATTCATAGATTTGCATTATTGTTCAATGTTCAATAGTCATAAAAATGATTGAATCAACAGTATATATAGATAATACCTGCTATCGAATGATACTGAGGGATCTGCTAACAATGTTGACAATAGCTGTATAATGTGAGAAAATATCCCACTGGTGGTGGCATTGGCCATCACTGAACCTTCCTGTAAATTACTCTGGGTCAAATGGCTGCTTGATATAAAATGTCCATGTCTGGAAAATGTAAAAAAATATTTAGGTTACTTTGAGTACTGCATTTAAATAACTCTGGTAAATATTATGGTTCAGTCTTATTGATATCTGTGTGTTTTGTTTTGATTATACATGTATCATGTTTGCTGTTTGCAGTAGCTGTCTATCAATAAGAAAACAAAAATGACAGCTGTCGACAATAAACAAGCTTTTCTGTATTTTGAAGTGCACTTTCTTATGTTTTTTTTTAACTTGCCACATTCTATATAAAAATAAAGAGATGTGGTATGATTGCCAATGAGACATCTATCCACCAAAATTCAAATGAAGGGGATATCAGCAATTATAGACAATTCAATTGAGACAACTAACAGCCTCTCTGTCTATTTTCCAATCTATCAAGGATCATAACTTCTAAATGGCAAAAATCAGAAATGTCAATATTAACCTCGACCACCATTCTGTCATAATATCAAATTTTAGGAACATTGGCTGAATGGCTTATATGTAATATTGTAGCATAGAAACCATTTAAGCCAATTCAATTTGTCAAACAAAGTAATTAACATGGCATAATAAACTGCAGGGAACAAATTTCACAACATATTATTTACCTGGTACAATGTGAATACTAAGTATTTAACATGGCATAATGAACTGCAGGGAACATTTCACAATATATTTCTTACCTGGTACAATGTGAATACAAAGTATTTAACATAGCATAGTGAACTGCAGGGAACATTTCACAAATGGTGTTTTCCACAGGATTGAAATGATGGCTAATCAAATTAAACAAGCTAGGAGATAAAGCCCACATCTGAAAAGAAAGAAAACAAATGAAACAAGCATATAAACAGAACCCATATCTATATATACATTAAATAGGCTGGGATAGTGTTGGTCTGTTAAACTTGAAGGCAAAGTTAACGACCAGTCAGGGTCTGTTTGATTAATAATTCCAGCTGTTAGATAAGTTAAAGTATTGCAGATCTCAGTTAAATCACACAGGTTAAATATGTCCCTTGTCAGGGTTTATTTGATTTATACTTATAGCTATGGATCTCAACTTAGACACACAGGTTTAATATATCCCCATTCAGGGTCTCTTTAATTAAATACTTACAGCTATTAAGTTAGTTTTGGTATTGCATATCTCCGCTAGTGCACACAGATTAAATATACAGACAGCTTCAGCTTGTTTTAATGGATAATCTTCTTGATCAAATGGATTAGCCGGGATAACACAGATGTCCTTCACTGTATCAGTTTCATGTAGTAAGATGTTGTAAGCCCTCTGTAAATCACCTACTACAAATCTACAATAAATATGTAAATATGTAGTTCTATTCTCTTGTATCACAAGTTATCAATGAATTATAAGATATTCTTGATATTGTGAAATATTAAGTGAACTATAATGGAGTCTAAGGTTTAAGATTTTACATTTAAACAAAATTCATTTTAACCTGTGACTAAGGTATCATAGGCATCAGTTTATCAATTAGACTGAATGAGACCGTCTTTGAATTCATATGTATAATAATATGGGAGATCATACATAAGGACCTGCTTCATAAACAATAGCACATTCTTTGAGGCCACTGAAATATTTGTCCCTCCAAAGTATACCCTATATTTGTAGACTATAACAGCAGTGAATACTTTTATTACTACTTATAATGGAAGCCTTTTGTGGCCACCAGTTTTCCCTCTAGATCTATTTTGTCTGTGTATGCTATAAGAGGACCTACTTGTAAGCTTCTTCTAACAATGGAACACTCTTGAGAGCCATCAGTTCATGGTATATTGTAACTGTCTGTTGAATGATCTGAAATGAAACCAATGTTTGAAATATCTACATTTTATTATAAATGATTCACACAAACAGTCAATGATAACTACATTAATGGTCTCTTACTTATTGGTTATATGATGTGTTATCAAATAGAAACTGAAGTGGTAAACTGATTCCTTTACTTACCAATTTATTATTGTTGTACTTGTGGTGTGGTACTTGTGGTACCATGGAAGAGGCAATACCAAACTGGTTCAATTGGTTCTCTTACTAACCAATCTATGAGTGTGGTACCATGGTAGAGGCAATACCATGGCACTGTAGAGGAAGCTAACACATGGGGTACAAACTGGTACTTACCATTTCATTATGGGAGAATCTTGTGTGCTGTAACATGGTAGATGGTGCTAACAGCTGGGATACAAAACTGACAGGTAAACTGGTTCCAAAATACTCAATCACCTGTAAAACAATTCTGTAACTTAAAGTACTGGTTACGTCTTATAAATGTATCACTTTGAAAATAAAAAAATATGTATTTTCATCAAATATTCAGATGTTAATAGGAGGCCGGCCTTCAAACATCACGTGTTCAACAAAAGTCTGAGGAAAAATGACAATTAGCTCCATTATGAAATTTTGTCGTTTAATTAATAATTACTTACAACATCATTTTCTTTTAAAGGTTGAATGGCTTATATGTAATATTGTAGCATAGAAACCATTTAAGCCAATTCAATTTGTCAAACAAAGTAATTAACATGGCATAGTAAACTGCAGGGAACATTTCACTTTTAAAGGTTGTATACAATACAATATTGTTTAGACTAGGTTGTTGCTCATCTTAAATTTTAACCAAAACTATATCCCATATAGTCATTTTAGTTCAAATATCAAGTGGCATTTTTATCATCAATCAAGCATTGCAAACAAAAATTAGTGTAAAATGAAGATTTTAAAATCTAATATCCATGAAATGACTGAAATTTATTTCTGTACTTTTTTTTTCATTATCTGGATCCAAAATAGGGTTTGGTCATTGGCCTTTCATATTAGGACTTGACTGGAAAATAGGACTGTTTCCTTGCTCTTCACATCCTTCCTTGATATAATAATAACCAGTGATTTTCCTGGTGTTTAGGGGAAGGGTCCTGGGGCCCATGCAATTGGGAAAAAAATTATGGTTTTGGAAAAATATGATTGGTCTTTACGACGGGGGGCACACGGCATAAGCCGTGTGCGCCTCGCTAGGGGGGTTTGGGGGCCTGCCCCCCCCAAGAAAATTTTGAAAATTAGGTGCAAAATCCTGCATTCTGAGAAGGATTAACTGCATGAATTGCCTACAAAATAAGCTATCTTTTTAAGGAAAAGGATTAAAAATAAAAGTTGAATGTGTCTGAGGACACATTTGCATGCACTCAAGCTTTGTAACTTTACTCTTGAAAGGTAAAATTCAACCTATCCCTTCTGATTCTATTTATAATGATGAGAATCTATAGAAATTCTAAAAAGACACATTTGAAATCTGAAGCATTTATTTTTTAGTTTTATTTAAAATTCCAAGTTTTCCTTCATGTTTATTTTTAACATGTCAACTAGTTGTTCCAGTTCTGTATCTGAGAGTCGGTCTTTTCCTTCTTTCACTTGTTTCATCAGAAGGAAGTAGAAACGACTTTTTGAATCCAAAAGCTTCCAGCTTCCGGCATTTACTACCGTCCGCCGCCTTTAGCTTCTTTGTGTAATATTTGGAATTATGAGACATGATCTACGTTCATTTTGTTTACATTATGTCTCATTTTTTTGCTTTGTCATTGAATTATTCATTCGGATGTTTCAAGCGCAAACGTGACCAGAATATCGTAGATTGCAATGCAATCCAAAAAAGATTGCAAACCAATCATCGTCTTAAGTGAACGATAATGATAACTCAGGGCTCACACTACTTCAGAATTATAGGGAGAAGTGACTTCTCTTTTTGAATCTGATAGGGAGAAGTGGTGAGATTTGAAAGAGAAGTGCTCATTCGCGCGGTGCGCTACAATGTTTGGATTTTACAATAGTATAAAGGGCCATATGTAAATAATGTTCTTTTTATGTTGTTCAATTCATATGAGTAAAAAATTACAATTAAAGTAACATTTGAAATTAAAAGTTGTTTAAGTTTTACTAAGGTTCTTGTGAGAAACTAACCAACTAAATATCTAGCACTAAAAAAAAATATTTTTTTTAAAATGTAAAGAAATTATAATATATCAATTACAATTTAATTAAAAATTATCTTGTGTATGAAATTCAGTGTTTCTCATAAAAAAATATAAAAGTTATTAAGCTGGGCCATAATATATTGATATTAGTGATCATTAGTAGAATAGTCTCTAGAGTTAAGCAACTTTAATCAATAGTTTGAAACAATCCATAAAAAATATATGGAATTATATACACCAATCAATTAGATGTAACCAAAAGTCTCTTATGCGTGTGGAATGCGTAATTTTTCCCTTTGGGATCAATATTATTCTGTCAGCTGTTCCATCCGTGCGTCCGTAGTAATTATTGTAAAAGTACGGATTTCGGTCATAGCTGGTCCGGTTCAGATCCGTAGTTTAGAAATCGGTCAATGGCGGACGAATGCAAGAAAATTTACAAAAATAAACGATGTTTGACAAGTTATTTGGAAAGGAACATGACTGTTTTAATGCAATAAATGGATTAAACATTTACTGGAGGCAACTTTTATCACGCTTAAATGAAGTAACAAACTTATTTTGCCGCCGAAATTTAGGTTGATGTACGTTTTCGAGTAACAAGCACTGGGACTTGCGGAAATGCACGAAGTGATAAAAAGTTGTATTTTTATCAAATAACCTGCTACACACTGCGAAGACAATGCTTCAACCTCTTTTCTAAAGATAATAAATCGTTTATGTCTGAATTTCTTTAATTATCAGTAAAAAAATGATGTTTCATCAACTTGGTAAAAATTGAAAATGTCCGATGACGGAAGCGACTGTCGTCAAGAACAGGGCGACTTGTTTTCGCTTTTGGGGGTCGGGAAAGCGAAGTGACGGTCGGGAAGGCGACTTCTTCGCCCAAGTCGCCTGGTAGCGTGAGCCCTGATAACTCCCGAAATACCCCGAACGCTCAGAGATTTGTCAACAAAATAATACACGATACAGAGATACGACAATAACAAAATCTCGCGATGATGTCCATATACGATTGGGAATTTTAGAGCTGAAAATTGGGAAAAAAAGAGCATATTTCTCTTTGGGAATGGGGCCGAAATTCGGCCCCAAAATGAGGGTTGGAAAATCACTGATAACATATGTCTTATGGCACTTTTGTGTCAGTCTTATACTATAATACTGAGGAGTTAAGACTGACATTTATCTGATGTTTTAAGAAAGTCGAAATTTCTGTTGCAAAACTTCTTGAAATGTAACATAAAAATTTCTTTCCTCTAAATGCATTTTTTTCTAAAATATATTGTGATCTACCATACCTTCTGTGTGAGTGATAGCAGTGATGTTATATACTGATTTGACACCACCTTAACAGTACATGTCTGTAGAAGTATAAATGGTAGAATGGACTCCATACAATGTACTGAATCTGATCCAAGTTGTCCCATCATTAACTTTATACACTTGTGTGCTGAAAAATATAGAAATGATGAGAACCGAATGCAAAGATTTATATCTGTAACTCTTAAACAGGAAAATAATCAAGGAACTAATGTTTGATTCAAGTATCTACAATGTTTTAAATTGATTTATATTATAAATTTGTGACAGGCCTTACCCGAAATGAGAAGATATTCAGAGAAGTAATGTTTGGCTGTTGTATCTACACTCTTGACTATTCTGTCCAATATCTACAAAATAAATACACATATTAACAAGAACGTGTCCCTAGTACACAGATACTGCACTCGCACTATCATTTTCTATGTTTAGTGGACCATGAAACTGGGATCAAAACACTAATTAGGCATTAAAATTAGAAAAAACAAGAATTTGTCCATAGTACATGGATGCCCCACTCACACTATCATTTTCTGTGTTTAGTTGACCGTGAAATTCGGGTAAAAACTCTAATTTGGCATTTAAATTAGAAAGATCATATCAAAGGGAACATGAATACTAACTTTCAAGTTGCTTGAAGTTCAACTTCATCAAAAACTACCTTGACCAAAAACTTTAACCTGAAATTTGCATTATCATTTTCTATGTTCAGTGAACCGTGAAATTGGGGTCAAAACACTAATTTGGCATTAAATTTAAAAACATCATATCATAGGGCACATGTGTACTGAGTTTGATTGATTCGACTTAAACTTCATCAAAAACTACCTTGACCAAAAACTTTTACCTGAAGGGGGACGAACAGATTGAAGGACAGACGGAAGGACGAACTGACGCAAAGACCAGAAAAGATAATGCCCCTCTACTATCGTAGGTGGGGCATAAAAATCATATCATAGGGAACATGTGTACTAAGTTTCAAGTTGATTGGACTGCAACTTCATTAAAAACTACCTTGACCAAAAACTTTTACCTGGAGCAGGACAGAAGGACACACAGACCAGAAAACATACTGCCCCTCTACCTTGTTTCGTAGGTAGGGCATAAAAACAAGATGAAATAATTCTTTTTCTTAGCTTACCTGTTAACTAATTAACAAACCTTCATATAATGCTCATAAGCCTTTGGCCATGGTCATTTTGTTATCTCAAACACTTTTATTTTAAAATTCCTTCAATTTTGATGAGAAATGGCTGTCCCAATTGATAGATTTACATTATATTAACTTCTGACATCTCAAAATTTCTCTAATCTTAGAGTAATTTTTACATTCAGATGACCTTAACCAATAAGTAGAGTTGACAGTCTGTGACATAACATGTACTCTATCTAACCTCTATAACTTCATCTGTTGTCATATCAGTTCCTTTGGTGCCAGAGAAACTGTCTCCTAAACTTTGGATAACTGTTGTGAAAACTTTGAGAAGTGCTGTGATCTTAATGATGCATTCCTCGGGAAGTGGTAATTCTTCATCAGGATAGGCTTGTCCAGAGAAACTGTATGTCAAATCCTATAATATCATAAAATATATAAAGAGCATGTCATAAGGAAACAAACCACTGGCAGAAAACTAGGACCACTTAGAAATATTCATATCACAAAATTTGTACAATAATATTGATATTTAAAGAGATATATCATAATATATGAAAAAGAGGAAATAATATCATACAGTCATACAGCACAAAAACAACAAGACTTTATTCTAAGAGGGTTTGTTAGTTGCTTTGAACTAACTGTCATTTCTCAGTAACTGCAAGTACTCTCAGATATGTACTAAGCTTAAGTGTCCTTATTGTTGCAAGGGGGTTGTATAAATACCCTGCCACGTTTGGTCTGTGTTTATGTTAATGTTTTTGTATCAATCTGATGACTTTTCAACTGATTTTTATAGTTTGTTCCTATATTGTACTGTTTCACCACCGTCCCTGGTTAGGGGAGGGTTGGCATCTTCAAAAATGTTTTAACCCCGTCACATTCATTATGTGTCTGTTTAAAGTCTGAATTCTGTATGTAGTTCAGCGTTTCTGGTTGGTTCATATCTATTCAATTTGTTTATCATAAACTTTTTGTTGTAAATTTTGTTTTCAGTTTTCTCTAAATTTGAAATGTTTCATACTTCTATATGAGGGCCTTTTATAGCTGACTATATATTATGGGTTTTTCTTATTTTTGCCAATGATTGCTTCCATCCATATCCTTTGAACTTTGGAGGATAGTTGTCTCATTGCTTGTTATAGATATCTTATCTCCTTAATTTACATTATATGGAAATAAAATTAAACTGTACAAAGAACTAGGAAGAATCTTTAGAATGTATTGTTTCATTCTTTGAAGAAAGCCATGCTGTTGTCTGTCTGTAAGTTAACATTAGTTTTTACTGCCTCTTTGGTATCTCCGAGCTCCAACTTCATCAAAAAAACTACCTCAACCTAAACTTTAACCAGGAGCGGGACAGATGGACGAATGGATGAAGGAACAAACGGACGAACAAACGGATGAACGAACAGATGGACGAACAGACCAAAAAACATAATGCCCATAAATGGGGCCAAAAAAAATGTTCACTGCATCTATAACGTGGAATAAATAATGAACTCTTTATATTTTACAGGTTTTAAGACAGATGTTTATATAAATGAGTACTACAAACCTCAGCATAGGCTTCCATATCCTCCAAGAATTGTCCCAGTAGAGTAATGGAGAAGTTAAAATCAACGACCCAATAGGGGTTCATTTCTATCAAAGCTTTAGAAGTAAACGTAGTCAAGCTATCTTTCTGTGTTGTGTCAATATGCCAACCAACTAGTATATCTACTGTATCCTGGAAGTAAAAGTTCAAAATCAATAATCAGAGACTGGTTCCTGTCATCAAACTATTATAGCTATTACAGTTTAATATAGAGAAGTACCAGTCAGTCCTAAGAAGTCTCCTGTATTCAATTGATTAGCTGTACTACTACCAATATTCAATCCTAAACATTGCACAACCAAATGCTCTGCAGGGCGCAGATTTATACGACCACAGAGGTTGAACCCTGAACGGTTGGGGCAAGTATGGACATAACATTCAAGCTGGATTCAGCTCTAAATTTGGATTGTGATTAAATAGTTGACACAGCATAGGTTTCGGACACAGAATGAATGTGGTCTAATGAACTTAATATATTTTTTTTGCTTTTGAGCAATTCACTTTGCAGTTGAATATTCAATCCTCTTTTTTTTATGAAATCTGAAATGAGAAAAATTCCCCCCCCCCATTTTTTTTCACATCCCCCTTTCCTTTTTTCCAAAACTGATCTCAATTCAAATTTCTAATGGAGTTTGCAACAATAACTACTCATTTAAATACATCATAAAATATTAAAATGTAACAAAAGGTGCTTGTTATCACTGAATGGTAAAGATTGTTTTAATTTATCAGTTGGTAGTACAGTACATTCCGGTTATTTGCATAGCCTATTTGTCAGTCGAAATTATGCATTAAAGCGGAGTATGCTTATATCCGAAATGCCAAAATACGGAGTCAAATAACATCGATAGTGCAGATCAGTAAAGGAAATCCTGAAGAAAGATGAACGTCCATAATCCACTTACAACATATTGAATGATTATTTATTCTAATAAAAGTTATTTGTCTAACTGTCATGCATTTTATTTCATTGTTTATTCTTTCAATAAAGTTTATAAACAGATTTGGTTTTAGTGTATTTATGTATCGACTTTTCCTTTACCTGAGATACGAAAATAAAATTGTTCTAAAAATAGATTTGTTTCTATGACATGGATGTACAAATTATATTGTTATGCTTTGATTAAAACAAACTGTTGAACAATGCTACACAGTTCATAATCATTTGATACAATAAAAGTGTAATGAACTCCCTTCAATATGCAGTATTTACCGATTACACAGTGATGTAACAGTGTTACTTAAACCTCGTTAGTTTCGTATATGCAAAGCAGGTAATGGGGCCCTGCACAGGTTATTTGCTGGACACGAGTGTTGAAAGTGAGAAAATATAATAATTTTAAGTTAATGTTCTTTTAAAAAAATATTAAAAATGAAAGATTGATGTATGAAATTATTCAACCATATATAAATGCCCTGTAATATTTAACATAAATGTAGATCACCCCTAGCCGAGATTGCACATTGGATAATGATCGATAATTAGCAGGCGTTATTGTTTTAAAACACCCAAAATATAATCTATGAACAATGTTTGAAATCCAATCAATAATTAACACCTTATGAGATAGAAGATCATAGAATGGTTGTGTTTTTACAACAATTAGGTGATTGACATTTTTATGACCTGGAGGCTTAAAATAGAATATGGGAAACTTTACCTGTGTACACATTGAGGCCTTTTTATAATCATATTAACACGAAAGTAACTGTTTTAAAACTTTATTTAAATAACACAGAAGTAAATGTAAAATAATATCAAAAATTATGATGCATTCAAGAAAAATATACTTACCAAATTGCTATTTCCGGTCAAAAATCTCATCAGTTTTAAATAAGCATATCTAGCTGGCGATTATTTTCTATGCAATTAACGGAAATGCCACTTGTGGGGCTATGCATATAACGGTACAATTTAACATTAATTGAATGGGAAATGGTTTTGTGCAGGAGAAAAGTATGCTATTAACCGAATTATGCTATTAAGCGGTATGCAATTAAGTGGAATCGACTGTAAAAGTGAATATACTTTGTATATTGTTTAAAACAATGATTTAAGTTGATTCAACTACTATTCTGGACAAAGAAAGATAACTCCAATCAATGGAAAATTTCTTGCTATTGCACAATATTGTGCAATTAGATATTTCTTGCTATTGCGCAATCCTGTGCAATTGAAAATATTTGCTATTGCACAATACTGTGCAATTGAAGATTTCTTGCTATTGTGCAATACTGTGCAATTGAAGATTTCTTGCTATTGCTGAATACTGTGCAATTGAAAATTTCTTGCTATTGCACAATACTTAATATAATAATTTTGGATCCTGATTTGAACCAACTTGAAAACTGGGCCCATAATCAAAAATCTAAGTTCATGTTTAGATTCAGCATATCAAAAAGGCCCAAGAATTTAATTTTTGTTACAGCTTTTACATTGATGCTAGCAAGACAAATCTTTGTTTGGCTTGCTTGCTTTGTTTGTATCAGTGATTGGTCAAGCATGGTAATTAAGATAGGCGGGGCTTCAGCTTGTATACATCATACTTAGATTTTATTGGACGTTATGTCTGAGGTTAAGGACACTTAATTTTAAAACATCACATGACAAATACACTTTTTTCTTGTATGAGGCCGAGAAACTGGCCTTCAACATTAATTGACTTAATATTGTTTTTATAACATATCAATCTATTAGTTCAGTCAGTTATTTCCATGTCTATCCTTCGATTATGCAACTCTAGAAAATATTCTAAAAAATGGGAAACAATTGTATTGAAAAGAGAAAATCGAGTGCACCTTTTTTATGTTAGGGTGTGTTTGAGATGAATATTTTGTCTTGAAAATGTACAAAACAAGAGTATTTGATACATCATCTCGCTTCAGACTCTATCATTTTATATAGCAAAGCTACAGGTTGACTTTATAACATAAAAAAAATCACAGTACTAAAAGATGAAATATAGGGGTCAAGTGAAATACCTATCCAATGGATCACAAAATTAGAGTAGGTGTGTTCGAATAGCTATTTTACTAAGTGCTTGACGACAGTCTTTAAGTTGGATCTCTGAAAAAAAAATTGTCTTCCGTTTCTACGATTGTGAAAATGAACAGATAATTTCGACGAAGTAGAATCCTGTCTGTATTGTATATTTACAGGTAAGGAAACATGTGAGAATATGTGTCATGTGATGTTTTAAAATTTAGTGTCCTTCACCTCCAACATAACGTCCAATTAAAATTAAGTATGATGTATATAAGCTGAAGCCCCACCTATCTTAATTACCATGCTTGAGCAAACATTGATACAAACAAAGCAAGTAAGCCAAACAAAGATTTGTCTTGCTAGCATTAATGTAAAAGCTGTAAAATCAAACTTCGTTTAATTTTGGACCCTTTGGACTTTAATGTAGACCAATTTGAAAACGGGACTAAAAATTAAGAATCTACATACACAGTTAGATTTGGCATATCAAAGAACCCCAATTATTCAAATTTTGATGATATCAAACCAATTTCAATTTTGGACCCGAATTTGGACCAACTTGAAAACTGGGCCAATAATCAAAAATCTAAGTACATTTTTAGATTCAGCATATCAAAAAACCCCAAGGATTCAATTTTTGTTAAAATCAAACTAAGTTTAATTTTGGACCCTTTGGACCTTAATATGTAGACCAATTTGACAACGGGATCAAAAATTAAGAATCTACATACACAGTTAGATTCGGCATATCAAAGAATCCCAATTATTTAATTTTTGATGAAATCAAACAAAGTTCAATTTTGGACCCTTTGGGCCCCTTATTTCTAAACTGTTGGGACCAAAACTCCCAAAATCAAACCCTTTTGTGGTCATAAACCTTGAGTTTAAATTTCATTGATTTCTATTAACTTATACTAAAGTTATGGTGCGAAAACCAAGAATAATGCTTATTTGGGCCCTATTTTGGCCCCTAATTCCTAAACTGTTTGAACTAAAACTCCCAAAATCAATCACAACCTTCCTTTTGTGGTCATAAACCTTGTGTCAAAATTTCACAGATTTCTATTAACTTAAACTAAAGTTATAGTGCGAAAACCAAGAAAATGCTTATTTGGGCCCTTTTTGGCCCCTAATTCCTAAAATGTTGGGACCATAACTCCCAAAATCAATCCCAACCTTCCTTTTGTGGTCATAAACCTTGTGTTAAAATTTCATAGATTTCTATTCACTTTTACTAAAGTTAGAGTGCGAAAACTAAAAGTATTCAGACGACGACGCCAACGTGATAGCAATATACGACGAAAAATTAAAATTTTTGCGGTCGTATAAAAATTAGGTTAATACACGGCTATGTTCAATTTCAACACTGATTGTATGCTTGCTTTGAAAAGCCAACAAGATTGAACTTTAGCTATTAAAGCAGTACAATAAACTTGATGAAAAAGAGCTGATTTTCAAAACTAGGATGAACACTAAAAAACAAATGTAATTCTATTTTGTGAAAATTGTAAATGTAGGTTAAAGTGGGTAGCACACATGCATTTAATGTATTGTTGTTTTCACTGAATATTCGGTGAAACTCTGTTCAGGGGAATTAAATAGGTATTTCCTTACCCTAAAGTGAGATATAAATACATGGCTATAAAAATTAGATATGTATCTTACCCTAAAATGTGATGTAAACACATGACTATAGTGTTTAGATATGTGTAGAATGATGTTGACAACAGCCATTAGGACTTCTGGAGTGTCAGCATTCTCTAACAATGTCTGTACATTAGCCATAACCATCTACAAAGTAATAAAGTTACATTATAAATTGTCAATATTAATATCTAAAATAAATATCATCTCTATTATATTGTGAATGTACGTAATGTGTTGCAATAGCTAATTTAACATTCTTAAATCAATGTTGGTATAGAAACAAAACTTGACTTAGCCATATAGTTGAAAAATAATGAAGCATGATAAATATGGACTATATAGTTTTTATTGTGTGTCTTTCTATGTTGTGATGTTATACTATTGCTTCAGAAAAGGGAGAAGGTTTGGTACCATTAAAACGTTTAATCCCGCTGTAAATGTTTGCACCTGTCCTAAGTCAGGAATCTGATGTACAGTGGTTGTCCTTTGTTTATGTAGTTATACGTGGTTCTTGTTTTTATATAGATTAGACCGTTGGTTTTCCCGTTTGAATGGTTTTACACTAGTAATTTTTTGGGGCCCTCTATAGCTTGCTGTTCGGTGTGAGCCAAGGCTCTATGTTGAAGGCTGTACCTTGACCTATAATGGTTCACTTTTATAAATTGTGACTTGGATGGAGAGTTGTCTCATTGGCACTCATATCACATCTTACTATATCAATATATATCTATATATATAGGTATGGTGCTCATGAAGTTGGAAGACAGTGTAGACTATTCACAAAGCATCTCCCAGACCTGTTTACCCACCATGATGTCTATCAGTAGAATTATCAGTAGTTTAGCAATGTTGTCACTTATACTCTTGATGAGTGGCACAAAGCGGCACAAACCATCTAGGGGGGTTTGAGGGCATGCCCCCCTCCAAGAAAATTTTGAAAAATTAGATGCAATTTCCTGCATTCTGACGGTATCTGCAGTCTTATTCAGATATTTTTGCAACAAAGATTATAACCTAAAATTTGCATGATTTGACAAAAAGTTGAGCTAAAGTTTGGAATAAGTCAATACCTGCAAATCTGGTATTCACTGTGTAATTTCATTAATTATTTAATTTTGTCAAATGCTTGTACAACACATTAAAAATACAAAACCTCAAAATAATAAACTCAATAGGGACTAGATTTCAATACTTATGACTAGAAATTTAATTGCCATTGAATGACTATAAATATTATTAAGTTACTTTCAATACAAAGTTGCCAATAGTTTAAGAGTTAAACAGGGTACTATGTAGATCGTATTTAATTCACAGTTCAGAGTTCGCAGGATCTTTGTTCGGTTTGTTTTTTTCTAACGCAAGAAAAAAATGTTCACAATGTGCACTACTGTAGGGAATTTTAATAATTCATATTCATAATCCAATTGCTGGTATCCTGATTATTGTTGTCCATAAAATATACTTGATCCCTACCATTTTGTGCTTTAAAGAGAGGCTATTCCCAGTCAAAAAAGCGCCTTTAAGACACCGATCACTGTAAACGGAAGTAACCATGATTTTTTTTCTGGATTGTTAGAAAATCCATACTTTTTCATGACGAATATGTATTGAGTTATTTTATTAAAAAATCTGTGTAAAATACAGACAATTCGTACAAGTAAACACCTCTGATATATAATGCCAGTCAACATTTTGTATTTTCAAATAAGTTGACAAAATTGTAAAAAGTTCTGGACTATACAATAAATAACTAATTTTCTTCACAAAACTATATCTCTATGAAAATCTAATTGCAAGTTTGTATGATAGAATCGATCCTTATCTCTATGAAAACCTAATTGCAAGTTTCTATGATAGAATCAATCCTTACTGGCATCAGACTGGCAGCAGCTTGCTTCTTCTCTTCATACTTCAATGTCTGAAACATTATCAGTTTATATTTAAAGGTTAAATAATGATTATTGGAAATGATATGAATAAGAAGAAGAATTTGGTATGTCCTTCATTGAAACTAACAATCAAAATACAGCTTTATCCTAATAATATCTAACTTAATAATATAAATATGACAGAGTTGACAAATATTCTGTTTAGTGGTTAACATGGATTTGTTATTAATACTTGTTTTAATGCTTCAACTAATGAATTATAAAGTTCAATTAGATACTTTTGTTAAAGCAGAACATGATAATCTTTTTAATTGTTAAAGTAGGTCAAGTGAAATGTTTCATTCATCATGTTCATTATAACTTGTGTGGTTGCTGTCTCATTACTGTTGCTAAAGAGATGACCAGTTTTGGTGTTGAATAATTCTTTTTAAAATAAGTACCTTGCAAGGTTTAAACAAACATTTCAATGTTTAAACAAAAAAATGTGGACACTTATCGAATTTGCTTTAATTATTTCTCAAAACAACCATGTACAAAAATTACCACAATAATAAATATACCTCTAGCAGTGAGTCCATGTAGAGGAGTTTGGCTTTATTATTATCATCATCAATGACATTGTTAATCTGTCCAAACAGCCATTGGTAATACCTGGGGAAAATAAATTTATATTAATATTTGTTACAATGAATAAACACAAGGTAAAACATTAAATGCTAATTAACCACTTAAATTAACGTGACAGAACTCTAAAAAGAATTTTATATTCTACATTATTCGATAATATCATATTTATATACAGAGTATGTCTAAATATTAAGTATAAATAACATGAATGTCAAGACATGTTAATAACTAACACATGTAACAGTAAGCTCTTTATAATGATGTGTTGAGGTTTGTGTAAATGTTAATTAACCTGTGTCCATCGTGTCCCATAATTCCTCCAACAAGTCCAATACAAATAGCCACATCCTGTTTCAACTCTCTGCTAGCTCTAAAGAAAAAATCATAACCTTGCTATTAATTTGTAGAATAAACACTATTTTTATTTAATTAAAATTTTGATCCTCTCTACTTGCACTATGCCTAAAAGATCCATACTAGTAGAATCTTGTTTATCATGTTAATTAACAAATGTATATACATATATGTTTGCTACCAACCCGACTATAAAACTCATATATTTTGTGATGTATATAATCCTGATAACTCGCATGGCATATCTTGACATAGATTTGCTTTGTCTTGATTACTGTGTACAATTTTCAATGTCGAAATTCTGAGTCAAATACAAAAAGGTTAGAAAAGTTGCCCATAAATTACTACTGTTCAATAATCTTTGGATACAATGCTTTCCATAGTGTAGCAGTCAAAATACAGAAAAGGATTGAATACATCATTTTAGTTCAACTATACAAAAACTTACCTTTCAAAATAAACATGTTGCAGAGAACTGAGGATATCATCTGCTACCTTTGAAGCAGCCTAAAACAACAAGATAATACAAATAAACATATAACTGTCAGTTTTCTAATGACTACCATTTTCCCAATTATTTCATTGTTTATGGTGATGGAATGATATACACCCAATCCAGACAAAAATTTAGATGATTTCACCTTCTTTTATCTAAAGTTCAAATTATTAGTTTGTTTATGATTTTGAGAATTCTTTATTAAGAAACCAATTGCTTAACATCCAACGACCATGATCACGAGTCCGCTTAAATTTTCAGCAAAATTTGCAATAGGTTCTATAGGCAAGGGAATGATGTTTTTTTTGCATTCTGTTTGCAATATATACAATTTTCTCTGTGTCTGGATATACACAGTAATATTCTATATGTCATTATGTATTATATAAATTCACCTTGAATGCTTGATGCCCTCTTGTGTTTTTAGATAATCTTTTTACTGTAATATTCTATATGTATATATATAAATTCACCTTGATGCCCTCTTGTGTTTTTTAGATAATCTTTTTAACTGTAATATTCTGTATGACTATATATGTATATATAAATTCACCTTGATGCCCTCTTGTGTTTTAAGATAATCTTTTTACTGTAATATTCTGTATGACTATGTATATATAAATTCACCTTGATGCCCTCTTGTGTTTTAAGATAATCTTTTTACTGTAATATTCTGTATGACTATGTATATATAAATTCACCTTGATGCCCTCTTGTGTTTTAAGATAATCTTTTTACTGTAATATTCTATATTTATTGCTATTTTGTACATTTTTCCTTTGATCTTTTTTTGTGATAATTTTCATATCATGCTACTTGCTTGAGATTGAAAATTATTGCTAGAAACTAAGCATGCATATGGTGTTGCTAACGTAAATGACAACGTCATCATAGGTAAAATAGGGATAAAAAGATTATCATTGTTCATCTCACTCTATTGCCTTTCTGAGAAAATCAATCTCGTTGAGATGATCACCGATAATCTATAAGCATATATAAATTCACCTTGATGCCCTCTTGTGTTTTAAGATAATCTTTTAACTGTTTTGCTGATGATAATCTTCTCTCTTTGTCAGAATCCCGACTAACTCTTCTAATGTACTTTGACAATCTTGATTCATCATTGAAACTTTTGCTTGGTTCTACTAAAACAAAGATGCATGATTTAAAATTTGATATGAAGAATGAATAAGCATAAATTTACTTCATGTGTACTTATTGGACAAAAACATCCACTTTTAAACAGAAATTTCAGTATGCTATTTTAAAAGTAATTTTACTTTTTGTATGGTACATGTAGTTAACATGATCCGTCAAAATAATCACCCTAAATCCTGGTCAGTTATTGTAAATCTCAAGGGAGTGTCTACACAACCCGGCATAACAGTAGCCAAATTTGCATTCAAAGGCTATGCCTACCCACTTCTGGTTTTATAACTTAATCATCTGATCGGAATGGTCAGTTAAATGAACATTCAGACCACACAACCTATACTGTCTATACACAGCCTGACAACTTAATATTGTATTATTCTTTCCACGATGCAAGAGGTCAAACACATTTTGGCAGAATAATTTTAACAAACATTTTCACCACAAAAACATTTTATTTTAATTTCTTTTTATAGTTTACTTACAATGAACTTTCACTTTCACTTTCAGTTGCTATTATTAACGTTACTTACCATTGTAACATTTATAAATTTTACAACCCGATTTTGTACTTCAGCATGATTTAATGTAATGTTTTAATCCTGATGACGGTGCCCTAGGCCCTGAAACATGTCGATCAATAAATTTCTGCAGCAGTCCCTAAAGTGTTGTTGTTATAAGACTTTCTACAAATTATGATTATTACGTACAACAATCAGTGCAAATTATTATTATAAACAATTAATCTCCGAAACAAGCCATTAGCTTTAAAATCTGTCCATGCATTTTCATGAAGTTCTAGAATTTATATCATATAATTATCTGAGTAAATTATTAACCTTTTAAAAAAAAAATTAAAGGGACAGAACAAATCTAGGGCGAATGGACTTTATTGACAAAAAAACTCAGGGCAAACAAATTCAGGGTGAACGGGCTCAGGGTGAACAGACCTAGGGCAAACATGTTATCAGAGCAAAATCACCCATTACCCACAGCCTACAAAAATTATTACATGTGACCGATTAGACTACTCATCCTAGTCTGTGCAGGGTTACCGAAACGCTACCACCGAAACACTGTCTAATGTATCTTAAACTGTTCTTTAATTCAGGATGTATGGGATATTGGACACTTTTATATGACCAGGTTGAAAACTGTACAAGTTTTATTGGTAAAAATATACAATGTTTTTGCCATGTCAATTTTTATTGACCTGGGACTGGGACTTATGCAATTGTGGTAAACTTGTAAACAGTATAGATTTGATTTGAGAAATAAGAGAACTGAAGTATTAGTACCACTCTTTTTAGTGTCTTGCTTTGACTGAGTTGACGCCACAGTTAATGCAGAAGACTGGAATTCGGTCTTCCCTCTGCTTGAACTTCTGTTAGCTGAGGAAGAAAACCTGCCACTTCCTACATCTTCTCTTCGGGAACTTGGTTTGGAGACTCCATTTTTTACCCCATTTATTTTCATTTGTGGTTTAATGTCAATCTTTTTGTCCAAAGTTTTGGACTTTTCATAGATTTTTGGGGATTCTACTTTCTCAATCCTTGTTGAAGTTGATCTGCTACTTGCGTTTTCGTTCAAATTACTACCCGACTTTTCCTTTGTAACATCGTCTCCGCCATCCGATACATCTTGCTTATCAGGTGGTTTACCCTTAGAGCCTACTGATTTTTCACTCATTACATAGAAAAATTTAATAAATGTTCATTTCGTAACAGAATTGTGATCCAACGAACTGAAATTACTCGTCCATCTCTGTGCTAAATTTAACGTTGATGTCCCGCACTTAATCTATCTATCTATCTATAATCGTAATTCTGCCAATCAAGGCACACCTCCATTCACACAGAGGAAAATGTCAATACGCAATATAACACAATGCAACGCGTATCACTTCATATATTAAAATTTTCCGCCACCTCAAGAATTTATGTTACATACACAAAATAAAACATTAGAAAAACTTTGATAGAAATAAAACTAAAATGTTCTTTGAATACAAAAACAACTCATTCTGGGACCATGTGTGCCCGATATGTACTTGCAAGGCCAATCTTACTAAACTACACTATTAAGCAATTAGAAGTTAGATTTTCTACTGTCTTGCTTATCTATATTAGCTAATAAAGCATAGCGTTTGTTATGCATATTATAAAGCAACTGTCTACACAGGGGTTCCAAAATGTTACTGGTTTCCTTAAAAACAGCTCTGTTTGCATTAATGTCTACATAACAGAACGGATTGATGATTAGTTGGATAAGATCAATTGGAAACGAAGTTGCAACTTTGGCTAGGATCAGGCTTCCATTATCTAAGATCTTTGACAAAAGTGGTATTCTTGTCTCTTCTAACTTTTCACACAATAGAATAAAATGTTCCACCGTTTCATCCGCTTTACCACAGAGTTTACAAGTTGGACTTATAAAGTTATTCTTTGAAAATGATGCCTTGTGGGTTTGCAGGATATAGTTCCCAGTTGAAATTTTAAGACGTACAGGAATTTTTCTGATGTCCTTTAGATTTGCATTAACTGATATAGCTAAAGGATGTACAGATCCAATATTATATTTATGGTCCATAAATTTAAGAGTTGAGTAACCTTTTGACTCATCAGTAATTTTAGATGTCCAATAGACATGAATTTTGGATTTAACTAGCTTTTTCCATTGGAATTTTGATAACGGATTGGTTAAATAAGCATATAAGTCATTAATTTCATATTTTAAACATAATTCCTTGACTTCAATAAACCAGCTGCAACTATTATGAGATTTTATCTGTAACTGTCTTTCGGCTAACCGCCATTCAATTGAATCACAATTCGCTCTAGATATGTTTCCAAAGAGATTGATAGCTTTGACGTGGATTTCAGCTTCTATAGGGAGTAAACCAGATAAAGTATAAACTGCAGAATCTGCTACGTTGGAATTTAAAGACAGAATTTGTTTGATCCATTTTTTATATTGAATAGATATATTATTTAGTATTTTTCCTTTAGGTAATAAAATTTCCAAACCATAAGTTAATATTGGCAGAATATATGTTCTTATCAATGCTATTGAAGTTTTACTATCTAGACCATTCTCTCCATGGAGGCCTGTACCCATTAAACTGTACATTGCTCTACGTGCTTTCTTTATATTTTCATTTACTGTCGATTCAGCAGAATTTTTGTCAGATTTTTGAATTCCTATGTGTGAGGCGTTCGAAACAATTGGCATGTTTTTTCCATTTAATTTCCAAAATCCATCTTCAATTTCATAAAATTTGCGGCATGTTTTTACTGGAATAATAACGCTTTTTGTAGGCTGTAATAAATACCCTTCTCTTTTGCTAAAATCCAAAGCAATGTTAATCATGGTTTGTAATTCTAGAGGGTTGTTGGAGACAAGTGCTACATCGTCAGCACATGTAGGAGCACAACAATTTATGTTCCCTACTCTTCCACCAAGACCTGATGTACTTAAAATGTTAAGCAGAGGATTTATGTAAATTTTATATAAGTCAGCGCTGAATGCACCTCCTTGACGGACCCCCTGATCAATAGTGAACATCTCTTTTGACATTATATTATTCCATTTGATAAGAGAAGATGCATTTACATATAGATTATTTAGTAATAGTATGGATTGTTCCGTGAAGTCTATCTGGAACATACGACGGATCAAATTAGCATGTACCACAACATCGAAAGCTGACTTGCCGTCTAATAAGGCTATGTAGACTGGAAGTTTAAGGTCTTTGCTTTCCCTTTCAAATTCTTCTATAAAAAGTTCACAAATCAGTGGAGACGTGCCCTCAGTGAATCCTTTTTGAAGAGGGTTTTGTGAAATTATAATTTTTGGATTTTCTCTTTCTTTCAATATTTTTTCTATAATTTTTGAGTATGTTGGAGTTATAGTAATTCCTCTATAATTTTTGGCATTTTTTACATCCCCTTTATTTTTGAACACAGGAAATAAAGTTCCGATTTTCAGTAAATCCGGTATGTAGCAGAATTTAAAGCAGATATTCAACAGATGTTGTAAATGTTGTAATAAAGATTCGCTTCCATGGATAAAATGTTCAGCTGTTAAACCATAAAAATCCTCAGCTTTGTTTGTATTGAGTTTTGAGACAGCTCTTTTTATCTCTTCAGTAGAAATTTCCTGATGAATATATGTATCTTTACACTTGTTAATAATATGGGTAGCTTCTTTCTCAATTGAATTTAGATAAATAGTGTCAAAAGAGTTATTGTTGGACTTTTTTGCTAGGTCACCAAAATGTTTATTCCAGCCCTTCATTACATTTTCGGGAGATTGGAAAATTTCTTCATCAACAGTTAGTTCCTCAATAAAGCGTGAAAGTCTACCTCTTTGTTTTTTTATAAGGCTGTAGAAAAGTGCCGGATCGTTATACCCTGCATCAATGATTTTCTGCCGTTCTTGTATTCTCTGTAGTGCAGTTTCTATTCTGCATTGTTTACGAAGAGAGGAAGTTGTGATTTTCTTCTGAATAGTAAGAGGATGGTTGGGGTCAGGTGGACGACCATTTTGTTTCCACTGAAAGAATGCTATTTTTTTCTCTGATATTGCTTGAGAAATATTTTCAGTCATAATTTGTAATTTCTTCTTCCGTATCTTTTTTTTCTTTTGGGAGCAACAGCCAAAGTAGCTTTAGTAAGAGTATGGTTGAGAGTCTGAAAAGCTTGATCCAGTTCATTAGGGTTCATTGGATCGACTTTTAATAGAGCTATGCCTTCTTCAACTAGAATTTTATATCTATCTCTATCTATATTGTTCCATTTGACCTTATGGTGGGTAGTCACCTGTGTTTGACTTACGGAATTAATGCAGGGAAATTCATATTTGAGTTGTAGTAGAATTGGAAGATGATCCGAGACGTTTGAAATGAAATGAATAATAAAATATTGTAAATTGATTTAGTAAAAGAATTGAACTAGAAATCCCACAAATCGTTTGCTTTCTTTTTAAAGTTCACAACTGATAAAAAATAATAAATTTATTTTAATCATTTCTATTTAGTGCAGGACAGTGACATGGCGACCATCGGAGAATCAGTCGCGGTCTTGCACGTGAAAGATGCAAAATTAGAAGATGTAGTCGAATCGTTTGAACCAACACACATAACAGTTACATACAATACAAAATACATATCAGTTGTCGAGGTAATTACTGTTGTTCTGTTTCTAAAGGCTGACATTATGTTGTTTATAGGCGTAGGGGTTACACCTGCCGTTACGGTACCAGGAGACCCAATTTCTAGTCACTTCGGCACCCGGTTAAATCGTCAACGGTATAGCCAATTCGGCACCTAGTATGTATGCAAATAACCTTCACAATTACTTAAATAAACATATAAGTAATATTTATAACACAACGCAGTATCTCTATAATTATTCATCATTCTTTTGATTACAGGAATCAAGATATGTTTCTTACTATTTTATTTATAAATCAATAGTGTGTCCGCTGTTAGAATATGCAACCTGTCTGGTCATCGTACCTTAAAAAAGACATGTTTTAGATTTTAAGCATTGGCTACTATTTTGATATTTTAACCAAGTTTTCTTTTTTTTTTAACATCATAAACTCCCTTTGTAAATTACACCCATGTAAGCATCTATTATGTAGGTAATTTTATTGTCACTGGCATGAATAAGAAACACACATAATCGTCACATGTAAATAAGATAAGCATATGATAATAAACAAGTTAAAAAGCAATATCTGTATATATAACTTTAAAAGACACAACAAAACCAAAAAGTACATATAATAACAAACATACACATAATGTGCTGTACATAGTTGTAAAGAAAAAGAAAAAAAAATTTATCCACAAAATTACCCTCATATATACTCTAATATCATGAATATCATTAGAGGTGTTCCTGTCTATAGGAAGCTTATACAAAGAAGAAGAAGACATCCCCAAACTGGAACATACCTGCCAACTTTTGAAAGTGCCCATGGGGGTTTTAGTGCGCGAAAACAATTTCAAAGGTTACAATACTTTGCGACGACTATTTTGCGCATGCTGTTTTGTGGTCTAAAAAAAGTGTCATATTTGTAAGATGAGCTTACATGACTTTTTCTTAAGTTTATTTGCATGATTCTAGTTATGATATATCAGTAGAAAAGATGAACATGTGGCTGCAAAACCAGGAATTAATTTCATGTGTAAGGATATTAAATAATTGTTGACTTTTCCAAATTAAAATTATGCACAAAGAAGGACCTTTATCAGGTTGGGAACAACACTTAGTGGTAACCCCTCAATGTAAGGACATTAAAAACCACTTTTTAATTAAAAATGAGCACATGTTTATATCATTTGAAGAAACTCTTCCAAAGAACTATACATCTTATGATCTATCTGGTATTATATGGTCAACACATGTCCAAGAATTTTGATATGTTCTTGGCCTTATATTTTCTTTATTTTTCAAAATAATTGGACCCTTCATTTAGAAAAGTTGTTCTAAATATAAAGTCAGAATTTCCCATTTTTAAGTAAAAAATCTACATTTAATGATTTTTCTATTTTATTTTTTACAAAAGTAAAAAGCCCCCTTTACTAAGGGAAGTCTCTCATTTAAGAGATTCCTCATGTGGGGGGTTTTGTTTTGTCCATGTGAAAAAATAAAGAATAGTACATTGTACTTAAAATAATTTGGTAATTTAATTGAATACATAAATTTATAATATTTGTTACAGCAAGTGTAATATCAATAAATTAGTGAATAAACTACTATTTATTATCTCTATGGTAGTACTGCATCATTAAAGTTTGTCAATCAGTCATGCTTTTATTCTTATTCTGTGTAAGAACCTCCTTGCAGGTGAAAAATCATTTGCCATGTTTACGATTTTAACAAACAGAGGAATACAACACAAGTTCAAAATCTAGGATGTTAGAATATTCTTGAGAGAAAACTTTTTTGATTGGCTGATTAATTTGATCATGAGAAACATAGAATTTGATTGGCTGAACACAATTGTATTACATTGGACACAGTTCAAAATCGGGAACAATCATATTTTTCGTGTAGATTTTTCACAAAATCGTGTTTTAGAGTGTTTTTCACAATCACGATCGTGCAATCGTGACAAAGGGTCAAAATCGTGAAGTACACGCCTAAATCGTGAAAGTTGGCAGGTATGCTGGAATCAGTACAAAGATGGGCCAAAAAACTGGTAAAAAATATATATCATCTTAATTATGAAGACAGACTACGTTCATTGGGTTTGCCAACCTTGGAATATCATAGGGATAGGAATGATATGATACAAGTCTACAAAGTGTTGCATAGTATAGATGACATCAACTGGATGAGCCTATTTACTTTAGCACCATCTAATAAAACAAGAGGTCACTCAGAAAAACTTTTTTGAAAAACAGTGTAAGACGATACACAGACTAAATACTTTTTCAATCATTTTGTCAATTAGAGTAGTGGATCAGTGGAATAACCTGTCAGATTTAACTGTGATGGCAAAGACTTTGAATAATTTTAAGTCAGCATTAAATGGTGAAAATTGGAACTCGTATAAGTTCATATGTTCGTGTTAAGTATTCAGCTGCGCACAATTCAAATAAGTTTTTTTAATACATTTGTAAGTCTAATATATATAAATATATTATTATGAGACAATAAATCGCATTATGACAATCCAAGAAGAGGGGGTCAGTAGAAGCCGTTGGCTTATGAAAGGACCCGACGATAAAGTAATAAAGGTATAGTCCGCAAGCCCAAAGGCAAAGCTTTGAAAGATCAAGCCAATGCTGTAGGACTTGTGGTTAAGCATGAAGACTCTGCAACATACATGTACATGATGTAGAAGACTCCTTTCATCACTAGGAGCACAAACATGAGTTTTGACTTATGTTTAAAGAAACGCATTTAGCACAATCTACATGTATTTAGCACACTGCATCTGCACAGATTTAATGTGAGCATTTGCCTGCCCAGTTCCCCAGCACTAACTAAGTAAATTCCAGAAAGTAAACCTTACTAAAGCATGAATAAATATAATGCAATAAAACCAGTGATGATTCCAGGTGTTTTCAAATGGGCCCCTTGTGAATCAAATTGGGATTTTTTTATGCAAAAAATCTAAGACGAAAAAAACATCATTTTTCTGTAAGAACCATTGAGAATGATAAAATGTATATTAAGTTTCACCTGTACACTGTGTAAGAAGTTGTAACATTTTGAATAATACGGGCTACTGATTATGATATATATATGATTACAAGATCACTTGACAATTATTGGATTGAGACCAGGGAAGTTGTTACATGAAGATCATTGCACATGATGCACCAGCTTGCATCTTGGCTATGGTAACTTGGGCTATTTACAAAAACATATATATACATATATATCAGCTAACATAAACCACTGAAAAAAAATCATCCATTGGTATTTTTTTCAACAACAGGTCATATTTATGAATTTACCTTGATTCAAATGGATTTCAAATTGAACTGGCCAATTGTCGATTTCAGAAAAGCAATTACAAAAGTTTATATATTTAAGATATTTTTGTGATTTTTGCTTGCTGTTTAATATGTAGAAGGTTGCCATAGTTTTACTTAAGATGTCACCCTAAGAAACAGGAAAGTAAAGCATTAAACCATTGCATATTTTGATATAATTTGGATCATCTTAACAGCTTTTGAAACAGTTCCATATTGTTGACATCGTATTTCATGAATGAATGTTAAAATTTATGTCTTTTGAGGAAATAGAGCCTTACAAAACATAAAATACTTTCATTTACAAATCAAGTTTTCATCATATTATATAACCAGATCGGCGCCCATTAACATTTATTGTTACAATGTATATCAAAATTTTTATTTTACTCTTTGCCGTTGTCTGCTTTACTACACCCTTTTTGACAAACAGCATCCTTTTATCGTCCTGCTGGGCAATCTGCTTTTACAAGATCAAATACTCCAGTAAAACTTTAATCAATTGAATCCTGCTGCTAAAATTGTTTACCGCATGTTGACATAATTTTATAGTTGTTAATAAAATGCGATCGTTGCCAGCATTCTTATCCTGATTTTCAAACATTTTGACGACAAACTATGAAAAATTATAATTGCCTAAATCAGTGACGGAATTATCAATTTTTAAAGGCAGTGCTTTAAGGCCTGACTTTCAAGTCATGAGGTTCATCTTTCCTTACGCAAATCTTTGCTGGGGGTCATTTTGCAAGAAATAGATCCGGAAATGTTTAAATTTCTCCTCTACTTTTTGTGGTATGTATTGGTTTTTGTTCCTTTCATTTACATTGGGAAATAAAGAAACGATCAGTGTGTATTGTTCGTTTTAAAAATCTGTTTATTAATGTGTCTTTTGCATTATAAGCAGTCAATCTGATTACAAACTATCATTATTCGAATTCCGTGTGGAAAGAGGTCCGTTCAATTTCGAGTACTATTTGCGATCTAAAGATATTTTAAAATCATTTCACTCGTTGATATAACATGATATTATAATTAAAAGTCGACTGACCGTGAATTATATTGCATAATATACAATTTAAAGTATTTCTGTACGTGAAGCCGTATGACGTTATAGTTATTTCGGTCTCAGTTATGTAAAATATGAAATTATCGTTACTGAATAGGGTTCCACTAATTAAAGACAAGAAGCGTCAAAAAGTGATAAGAAGCGACAATAAAATTAAAATAGCGATAAGAAGCGACAATATAATTAATTTAGCGAGAAGAAGCGTCAAGAAGACTATATATAGCGACTATACATAAATAAAAAAAATGTCATTGCAACAACTTATTCCCCATAGCTATTAAAAAAAAAACATGCATTATTTTTTATTATAGGGGCGGTTATAAAACATTTTTTATATTACTGTACATTGATAGATAAAAATATGTTTTTATTAAGAAGAAAGGGATTAGTTTTTATTAGATATAAAAAAAAAAATATATTATGCACACGCTAAAAATTGGCCATCAAAACAAAAAAATTTCAATTTCCTTTTAAAGAATTTATTGAATCAAAACCATGCAATATCATTTCCTTTCTTACAGTGAAATTCTTCTTTTTCATAGGGACATATTTGATAGGTGTAGCTTCACCCTATCACATCAAATGAGAATAGCCTCGTGAGAGAATTACAATTCGCTTGTCCCTTGTTAGTTATTGTCGCTTCGTCACTAAATTAAACTTCTTGTCGCTGTTTGTCTCTAAAATTCTTCTTGTCTCTTATTTGTGAGACCAGTCAGTTCCGTCCTTAACTTCCGTTTTTGCACTGCAAAACAATCACACAATTAATGATGCCTAGTCCTTGTTGGTGTGTACCTGAGTGTCATTTAAGAGGAGGGCTTGCATTTCAAAATGACTTAATAAGAAGGAAAAGTTGGATCAACGCCTTGGCTCAAACGTAGATTGTCATGTGCGATGCAATCGTAGAACCCATATCAATCAGCTGTTGTTTGCAAGGCACATTTTACTGAAAACGACTACGTTCAGGAAACTATTCATGGTAAAACTTTATTTTCTTTAAGAAATATATACTGTTATTTATATAATCGCCATGCAAGTAAACCAAAGTCTGTTTGCAACCGCTATTATCGTTTTAGAATAAAAAGGGGGTTGAATTCAAGACGTCATTACTTTTGGGATTACGATTCAATATCATCTGTTTGACATTTTTTGGTTAATACTACAATTGTATGGTTTTTACACAAGAGATATATTATACTGATAATTATTTTAGCAGTAATTATGTAAATTTCGGTTGTAATGACAAGAATTCATGAGCTATGCCTCGGGCTTTCTTGAAAAATATCAATGACAATGTGAACAGGAACAAAACATTGACATGAATGATGCTCTCCACCTATGTTATAGTTATTTAGGTATGTGTGTTGCACAAGTCTTTCACAAGTTTCAAAAAAGCTAATGCTATAAAACTTTTTTCAGGGCACATACCCACTTTATAGAGACTTGTCTACTGCCATGCATTCCCATCCTATTTTCATGCACAATTTGTAAGCAAGAGACTGAATGGTTTACAAAATTAAAAATCAGGACGGTGTCCCGTTAAACCAAAAGAACTAAACTGGATGAATATTGTAGGAGAAATCTAGAGGAAAGTTTTGATTTGTGAAATTGGTTTTCCTGAACAGATGTACATTCATCCTGCAGGAAAGATTTATAACTGTCCACCACCAACTGACGAGCTAATGTTGTGCTTCACAGACGGAATTACTCAAACACCATAAATGCCTATGTTTTCAGCACAGATTTCACAAATCATGACACAGCTGTGCATTTTTATGCCCCACCTACGATAGTAGGGGGCATTATGTTTTCTGGTCTGTGCGTCCGTTCGTCTGTTCGTCCGTCCGTCTGTCCCTCTTCAGGTTAAAGTTTTTGTCCAATCGACTTCAAACTTGGTACACATGTTCCCTATGATATGATCTTTTTAATTTAAATGCCAAATTAGAGTTTTTACCCCAATGTCACGGTCCACTGAACATGGAAAATGATAGTGCGAGTGGGGCATTCGTGTACTGGGGACACATTCTTGTTTATACCTGTTAAGAGTCGAAAACTAAATATTATTTTTATATAAATAAACATATATTCTGTCATTTTAGAACTTATATTTTTCCAAAGGATGCATGAATGAAAGTAGTGAAATTCATTTTGCTTTGATATATAGATTTGAATTACAATTGTTCATGTTATTGTAATGCATATAAAAATAAGGAGATGTGGCACAATGTAAATATATGATATTCTGTGAGTTTATCAAACTAAAGGGGATAAGAAATGGGTATAAGCAGTTACAGGACTGTACTACTGTACAATCTCCAACAATGAGAAAAACTCATACTGTAAAGAGAATTTCATATTTACAAGTAAGTTTTGTTTTTGCATTGAATAATTTTCTTCTATTGTCTTAAAAGCAAATATGGGAAGTGGTTAAAATGCTAATGAGACAGCTTTTATTGCCACCAGATGTCATTGTTACCTTGATTAAAAACTCCTTTTTAGCTCACCTGACCTGACTCATCACTTGGTTTCGTCGTCCATAAACTTTTACAAAAAATCTTCTCTGAAACTACTGTGCCAAATTTAACCAAACTTAGCCAAAATCATCATTGCGGTATCTAATTTAAAAAATGTGTGGTTAGACCCGGTCAACCAACCGAGATGGCCACTATGGCCAAAAATAGAACATACAGGTAAAATGTAGATTTTGGCTTATAACTCTGAAACCAAAGCATTTAGAGCAAATCTGACATATAGGGTGAAATTGTCTCTTCAGTGAAGATCTATCTGCCCAGGAATTTTCAGACAAATCTGACAACCCGTTGATGGATTGCTGCCCCCAAATTAGTAATTTGAAGGAAATTTTGCAGAGTTTGGTTATTATCTTAAATATTATTATAGATAGAGATAAACTGTAAACAGAAATAATGTTCTGCAAAGTAAGATCTACAAATAAGTCAATATGACCAAAATTTTAAGTTGACCCCTTAAAGAGTTATTGCCCTTTATAGTAAATTTTTAACAATTTTCATAAATTTTTGTATTTTTTGTTAATTTTTAAAAAATATTTTCAACTGTAAATACTGGGCCATGTTTATTATAGATAGAGATAATTGTAGCACCAAGAATGTTCAGTAAAGAAAGATCTACAAACACATCCCCATCATCAAAAACACAATTTTGTCATTTTATATGTGTCCCTTGTTTAAAATGCACATAGACCGTCCAAGGTGAGCGACACAGGCTCTTGAGAGTCTCTAGGTCATTAATACAGGTAGATAACTTTATCATGTTTATACTGAAAAATAATTTTGCTTGGAGGGAGAATTTTAAAAAAGTTCTGTCTTCAAAAGAGTTGACATGTTACTATGTACATTAACCATTATGTTACTTGATGTTCTAGCAATACACACAGAACGGAGACTAGTCAATCTTTGTGAATTATTTTTCATAGGATAGGAGTAATTGAATATGTGTATATAATCAATAATTAAAAATAGTTTTATTTACATTAAAAAGGAAAAGTTCTTATGTCTTAAAAATGCATTTCATGGCGAGGTACAGAAAATATACTGTAAACAGTAGACTATAGAAATAGGTGAACTAGGTACAAGAGAACTCTAAATCTTAAATACTACAAACCACCTCTGTTCTATGGAAGATAATGATAGAACTGGACTAGAAATACACACAACCTGTAATTAACTGCCTTTACAGCGCTTTCGCGCTTTGATTATTTAATTTTTCCTGAATTGGGAATTGGTATTCACATAATTTCTTTTGGGCCAGCCAACCGATTTAAGGGTCACTTAATTGCCCTAAATTTTATAGTGGAATCTTCCCTGAAAACATACAACCACATTTACTCACCTAGCATAATTTCTGTTCATTTGTCATCTTTCTTACAGACTGAAACACAGAAGACAGTGAAAAGTTGGTCAGTAAGAAGAGGACAAGAAATAACCAGTCCTACAGTATGGAATGAAAAAGAAGGATTTCTTACTGTTATAGATAAAAAGGTAAATCGAGAGGTTAAAGATCAAACTCCAAATAACAAGAAACTATGAAGATCGTGTCGAGTTCCATGTCAATGTAAATTGTATATTTATAAAATTAATACGTGTTGAATGCATCAGTGGCGGATCTAGAAATTTTCATCAGAGGGGCCCACTGACTGCCTAAAGGGGGGGGGGGGGGATTCCGTCATGCTTCAGTGATTCCCTATATAACCAACAAAAAATTTTCTGAAAAAGGAGGGGGAGCCCGGGCCCCCTGCCCCCCCCCCCCCCCCCCTCAATCCGCCTCTGTGCATATTATTGAATGTCTCTTTGAATTTCAAAATTTAATCTGGGATTTTATAGACATTATATCTATACCTGTACAGCTGTCTGAATGACTTTTTTTTTCTTTCTAACTATAGTTTGCCTCAACCAAATGCTATGAAACTTATACATAATACTTATTACCACTTAATACAGATAAAGATTAAAATCGGGTGGCTTCACTTTTACCATTCTTGAGTTATGCCCCTTGATAAACATAAAAATTGTTGAATTTTTTGTTTCCGTTTTCTAACTTTAGTTTGCCTCAATCAAATGTCATGAGACTTATACACAATGATTATTACCACAAACCTAAGATCAAGTACAAATTTGGGTAGCGTCCCTTTTTCTGTTCTTCGGTTATGTCCCTTTATATCTTCATATGATATGCAAGTGGGGATATCATGGACACATTCCCTATTTATTTAAATATAGATCTTTGAACTTCAAGGTATATTGTTAGTAAATTACATCTGGCTGCTATCTTGTTTGATATGTAACCCCTTTTGCATGTACGGAGTGCTCTTTAAAATGATATGTCTCAGTTCAATAAGTTAACATTCTTTTCAAATCTTATATTTTTTGTTGTGGTAATTGTTGATCAGATTTTTGTCGAGCCTGCAACTTTTGTTGCAGAAAGCTCGACATAGGGATAGTGATCCGGCGGCGGCGTTAGCTAACTTCTTAAAAGCTTTATATTTTAGAAGGTAGAAGACCTGGATGCTTCATACTTTGTATATAGATGCCTCATGTTACAAACTTTCCGTCAGTCACATGTCCAATGTCCTTGACCTCATTTTCATGGTTCAGTGACTACTTGAAAAAAAAGTTAAGATTTTTTGTAATGTTAAATTCTCTCTTATTATAAGTAATTGGATAACTATATTTGGTATGTGCGTACCTTGCAAGGTCCTCATGCCCGTCAGACAGTTTTCACTTGACCTCAACCTCATTTCATGGATCAGTGAACAAGGTTAAGTTTTGGTGGTCAAGTCCATATCTCAGATACTATAAGCAATAGGGCTAGTATATTCAACGTATGGAAGGACTGTAAGGTGTACATATCCAACTGGCAGGTGTCATCTGACCTTGACCTCATTTTCATGGTTCAGTGGTTATAGTTAAGTTTTTGTGTTTTGGTCTGTTTCTCTTACACTTTATGCAATAGGTCTACTATATTTGACGTATGGAATGCTTGTAAGGTGTACATGTCTAGCGGGCTGATGTCATTTGACCTTGACCTCATTTTCATGGTTCAGTGGTTATAGTTAAGTTTTTGTGTTTTGGTCTGTTTTTCTTATACTTTATGCAATAGGTCTACTATATTTGTTGTATGGAATGATTGTAAGGTGTATATGTCTAGCGGGCAGATGTCATTTGACCTTGACCTCATTTTTATGGTTCAGTGGTTATAGTTAGGTTTTTGAGTTTTGGTCTTTTTATCTAATATTATATGCCAAAGGTCAACTATATTTGGTGTATGGAAATATTTTATGATGTATAGGTCAGTCCCGCACATTTTATTTGACCATGACCTCAATTTCACGGTTCATTGCACAGTGTTCAGGTTTTGTGTTTTGGTCTATTTTTCTTTAACTATAATTAATAGGTCAACTATATTCAATGTGTGGTAGCATTGTTAGCTGTACATGTCTGCCTGGCATGGTTCATCTGACCTTGACCTCATGGTTCATTGGTCTTTGTTTAGCTTTCTTGGTTAATGTTAATTTTATGTGACAGTTGTAATAAAGCTTTATATTTAGGACTATCAACATAGTATCAATGATTAGTAAAGAGACATTTCAGTGTGTGCACTCTTGTATATTATAGGGTTATTGCATGAATATTGGGGAATATTGTCCCGAGTAGAATTTTATATTGCACGAGCTTGCAATATTCCCCAATATTCATGCAACAACCCTTTTATTGTATAGCAATATAATATTTGAAAGTAAAAATTTGTTTAAACTAAGATTTTGTCGTTGATGACATCATGAATTTTGAAATGTATTGCACTAGTGCAATATTGGAATTTATTGCACGCTAACTTTTGGTTACTTTCTGTGGGAAATATTATATTGCTATGCAATAATAACAAATATTAAATTACAATGTACTTTTAAATATGCAAATAACTACTAGCTTTGTATATATAGAGATAAAAAAAACTTTAGTTTATTGTTGGGTGGTAGCTTTATTAGTTAAAATCAACAGAGACGAGTCCCATTAGTATAGAAAGTCCTTGGTTTAATTAGCAATATAGTTGCCGTTACAACAAATGTCACACTTCAGAGTATTAATCCATGTGCATTGTTTTATAGGAAGTGAGATTGTGGACAAAAGATGAAGTAAACTTTGAAAAATGTAAAAGAAACATGTGAGTATTACTTATCTATGTTGTATGACCATTAGTCTTGTTCCTATATATATATATATATTATATATGTCTGGAAGTTTCTCATTTGTAATCTGCCAATGAACAACTTTGACAATGTTTAACAAGGTTTGGTAAGAAAATTAAAGAGAATAAATTAAGAGTTACCATAAAATGGTTAAATTTTCATGTTGAAGAGAGTCTCATTAAAACATAAGAAAGTCTGATGTTAAAATAAAGGTTGTCAGGTAATCTCAAACAGATATTTTATTTAGCCCATTTATTAGGATGATTTAGTGCTGTTTTTTATCCCTGCTGTTGATCATGTTACTAGTATTTCTCATTCTGTATTATTATATATGCTTGGAATATTTGCCACTGGACAGTAAGCAACCAACAATCAACTATAAATGTTACTAAAAGTAGTCTGACAACAGTTTCATTTTTTGCCAAAAGAAAGAAACATCAATTATACACTGTAGTTAGCTGATCATTAAACAGAAATGATTTTGATATAAGTTTGTTGTCTTATATAGCAAGAGTACATGATTTTATTTTCAGTTTCAACACAACATCCACCAGATACTGTCAGTAAAAGGGTATGAACCTGTTGTTGTGTGTGACAATGGAGCTGTCAATGTTCTGTCAAAGATAAAGGATTCCAATGGTACTCTAGAAGATGGGGATTTAATTCTGAAATGTCAGGCATTCCTGATCAAAGACAGACTGGTTGTTCTCTGTTTAGTGCAGAAACAGGTAAATTACACATCTATATATATATATAGAAGAATTTCTTGATTAAACAGGTGTATCATTGTAAATCAGGTATTCAAAGTATTTCTAATTTTTGTGAGGTAATGATTTAATAAGTAAGTGTGGCTATATTTGTCCCCCATTATTATGTCTGTATTTGAAGTTGAAAATTGTTTCTTTTTGTTGTATACACATGTGAGAAAGTGATATAGAAACATTTTACTCATGCTATATTGGCATAGAATAAGAGCTTTTGGTAAAATTTTACGACATCTTCTAAATTTCAACCACAATTACCCGTAAGCTAAGGAACGCAATAGAACCTGTCTCAACAAATGAAACATTTAAACAAGAGGGATTACATGTTATAAAAATAACATGAGACCAACGTGTCAATAGTTTAAAAGAGGAACAATAACATAGCTATAACTTTGAATAGACAAACAACAGTCTAAAAAATACATCACAGAAAAGGCTAAGTCAATCAAGGGTTGTTGTTGCTTTGACACATTCCCCATTTCCTTTCTCAATTTTATAACAAACATAAAATAAAAAAATATTCTTGTTTATTTATTCACCATATTTTTCTTAAAAACAAAACTGACTCTAATCCTGATGGTATATTTTCAGAATAAAAGTTTACAGATGATTACACATACTTTCACAGACGATGATGGTACCTGGTCATGTGACACCAGTGACGTAGATTGTCAGGTAGATGTACCTGTATGTACCTGTCACATGAGGCAGTTTGGTAATGAAATCAGATGTCATGTTTTATGTAAGTATTATGTGTATTGGACAAATACAAAGATAAGTAGATGTGGTATAATTTCTACCAGATTCCAAATTTAAATGATGTAAAAGTTATCAACTTTAGGTCAGTGTATGGCCTTTGACAATACTACAGAGCAAGTTAAACAAAGGCCCTGACATGGTTATATCAGGAATCATGATAACTGAAAGGGAAGTAACTTAAAATGCCTGAATACATAATTATTACTGGCAGGGATGTTACCCTCAATGTTTGAATTCATTGGTCTTGATTCTTTATATTTATTTTAAAACTTTTTAAGAGTACTGTCAAGACTAATTACTTATCAGTTTTTTATTGACTCATTTAGACATACAGACAGAGTAATAGGGAAAACTACATTTTTGTTGGTAAAATCAAATTCACATTGAGGCATACAAATCCTGAAAGTGAAACTACACACTTTGTCAGAACAAGTTTAACATATACATTGTATTAGACAACAGAGAAGATAGAGAGAACTACAACTTGTCAGACAAGTTAAACATATACATTGTATTAGACAAACAGAGAAAGACAAGAGAACTACAACTTTGCAGAACAAGTCTAAAACAATACATTGTATTAGACAACAGAGAAAGATAGAGAGAACTACAACTTTGTTGGTAAAAATCAAATAACACACAGTGTTCCAGCTTGAATCTCAGGGCAGAAGGGTGCTACTTGTCTGAAAGGGCACTTTAGCGCAATAACCCAAATTGTAAGGGCACTGTTTGGCAGTGTATTAATAACCTTGAATATATGTATTATATATTGCTAGGCTCAGCTGCAGAACATTTCTTGTATTTTAACCTTATTCAGAAATTAATGTGTTCCAAGTGTTGGTTCCAGTAAGATTTTTTTATTATCAAATTATCATACCATGACACAAAGCATATCATTTTAATTGATGTAAATTTATGCAAACTGTGCATTTTGATCAGGAAAAAAATCCTTAGAAAAATCTTTTTTTTTATTTTATAATTTATATAACTTAATTATACAAGTCTATAAAAATAAACAAGTAGTTCTGAAAGATGGAGCTAAACAAAATTGAATTTGTTATGTAATTAAATTATTTACATTAAAACTACTTGTTTAGACATATAGTATTTGTGTTATTGAAAGTTACCTAACTTGTAAATTGTTACAAAAAAGTATTAAGAAGTGCACACCAGAGTGCTCCTAAGTAGGGAGTTTTATAAATATAACAGGTGATACAAGAGATGATTATATTATAATGATGCAATAATACATTGCATATATTACAGAAGGTATAAACTCCATTATGGTTAAAAAATAAAAGCATTTGTTAAGTGCTCCTATGTAAGGAGGATTATAATACAAGAAATAAAACAGGAAGTGGTGCAATCTTGTTATGTTCAAATACAAATTTCTTTGGTTCTTCTTTTAATTTCATACTCGTGGTTATAAAAACAAAACGTTTTTACCAATCTACCAATTTACTCAAAACTTAGTCTGCCTTTTAAATTGTTTTAAATTTCAAAAAAATATTTTTTTTTATGTGTACATATGCTATGATACGTAAACATTACAAATGGCTAACATGTCAGCATTTTCATTCTGTATTAAATATCTAGTATTTGTTCAATTATCTTAAATCCACTAATTAGCAGTGAACAATCATTAGCAGAGGTGATAAAACTGCCAAAGGCATTAGGTATTTAACTTAATCCTATTGTCAGTTAATTAGTGTTACACAATCACTCAGGTAACAATTTTACCGGAAACGCCAGAAGGCATGAAATTTGTAAAATGTATCTTTTGAAAAGGCAGAGGGGGGCATTCTTTGGCTTTGGAGGGCAGAAGGGCGGGGGTAAGGGCACCAAGGGCGGGGCGCCCTTCTATTTAGGGCAGGCGGGAACACTGACACAATAAGTAGTGTTCTCCTCACAAATGTCATATGGCGTCCTAGTAAACAAGGAGTATAGAAATCATTTTTTTGTTATTTGAAATTATAGCATCACATCCATAATACTAACTTAGTTTTAAATAGTATCACTTACAAGAAATATGGCATAACATTACCATGAAAGGCCATAATATGACATGTAAATTTATATATATATTTTCAGATTCCAGTGGTGACCTTCATAGTTTAAACATTTCACCTTTAACTAACAGTATCAGAAGTCAGAAATTATGTCATTTGAATTGTTTACAGAAGTCTGTTTCCATGGTGATACTGAACTCAACACATATTGCTATTGCTGGAATCAAACAAGGCAACCACAGTAAGAAATCACCTATCAAAATCATAGAAATCACTTACCAAAACCAAAGTATTTTATTTATAGATCTATGAGTTTGACTGTCCCTCTGGTATCTTTCGTCCCTCTTTTAACACTTTATTTGAAACTTTCTCATTGAAAAGACTTTCTTCAAGGTGCTTGTACCAAGGGAAAATAAAGGTTTCAGTAATCTATTGGTACCCAAGATATATAGTATATGAATGGTTATATCACACTTAACTGGTACTCAGGGAAAGATGTTTGACAAGATGACACTGGGTGCTATAAACAGTTTCGTACTAAAAACTAGGGGTATTTCCCCAGTGAGATTTACATACTGATGGAATTCCCTGCTATTTATATACCACTAAATGAAAAAGTTGATTGTTTTTTATGTTCAATGTGAAAAACATATATTGAAGTTCAATTAAAATGCCACTTTTGTCAAGATTTAAAAAAAAAAAATGTTTTTGTGACTTCCTACTATATGGGAGGCAACTCCATAAACAGCTGATTTTCACCTGTTGCAAAAAGCACTTTGATTTGTCAGGTAAGATAGCTCCTTTCGGAGCAGGCGAACGTAGGCTGAAACTACATTTTCTTAAATCAGCCGGATAAGCTCTTCGAAATGCATATTATAAGAAATCTCAAATATATGCACAGGTTACTGATCCGTGTGTCCAAAGGTGGTCTGTTTTTAAGTTTTTAGGGGAAAAATGCCTAATTTCCAGCTGATAACTTGTACCAATTTGCATGTTTAAACAAGAGATGTTGGATTTTTTTTTATTTATTCAGAAAGTTCATAGAATTATCTTTCCATTGATGTATAGATATCTATATAACTATGAATATCTGACTTCTGCATGATGGGTCCACTATTACATGCCCTGTTACAGAATGACGTCACGTAAAAAACTGTTGATTGCACCCACTGTATAGTAAGCTATGAAAGCCCTGAAATGCTAAATGTAAAACTATTCAAATGAGAAAAACAACGTTTTAATTTATGTACAAAACAATTAATAAAAAATAAATATGGTATATAGCAACAAACTACAACATCTGGTAACTGTGTGCTATATTATAATTTCACAAAGGCAGTTGGTTAAAATCTACTCAAAAGCCAATTATAACTTTGAAAACCATTAATATTAAATAAAAGAAGATTTGCGGTAAAGGCCAATGGACTAACAACCTCACAACACTATGAATTAATAATGTATTCTCTAAGGTTTATTGGCATACTGATTGAAATTAAAGGAGAGTCTTAAAGAGACAGAAGTATACTAATGAATTGTGAGGGAGAACTATTCTGTTTTTTACCCATAAACTTGTAATTGATATGTATTATTATTTGTTCTAAAGTTGGTTTAGGTATCTACGACACCAGATTTGATGTATTACACACATTTAGACCATTCACAGAGAATATGACAGAAGACATCAAAGTAAGGGTTAAAGTTAATATACTGTGTTATAGTCAAGTTAACATGCTGTGTTATTAAGTCACTGACCATGCGAGAGCTGTATAGCCAGTCAGGGTTGTTAAAAACTTCCATCATCTTCAGATTAACATGCTGTGTTATTATGTCAGGTTAACATACTGTGTCACAAAGTCAGGTCGTAACATATGTTTGTTATTTGTTAAATCATAGATATTTTTATTTTAGTGGGCACTTTGGAATTCTTGAAACATTGCATAGTAACTTAATATAACTAAATTTTCAATTAAATTAATATATTTTTATCAACCACAGTAAATCAATGAGACAAGGCTTTCAAAGGATAAACTTAGCTGTAAGAACAAGGCATACTTATTATAGGCATGTAACTTTACATCACCCCTTTGAAACATGTATCATACAAATGTTATTACAGTTTTTTCCCCCACAATAACAAATGTATGTTATTTTCTCTAAAAACCCTTGACTGTAGCTACGGGTAAATTTGTATGGTTACTTGTTCTTCCATGTATTTTAATAAGAATTAACTGAATTATTCATCTTACCCAAAAGAATTGTAGGGGGGGGGGGGAAATGTTTATTTAGAAACTATACAAAAAATAACAATATAAAGATAAGATGAGGAATACATATGTCAATGATACAAATAACCTGAGAACAAATTATACAGATGCAAGCAATATAGGACACTTATGGCTTTCAACATGAATAGGTTTAAATATTTCTTTTTATCCTTATTTTTTTTCTCATTTTCTATTGTTTGAAATATCTAATTGACTGCATATATCCTATTTATTGTAGCTTTTCCATTGTAATAACTGCCTGTTCACATCCTATGGGAAAACTTTGTATATGTATCCATACTCATGTCAAAGGTCAACAGTAGCTACCATACTAGGGAAACAGAATATACAGGCAGACAATATAGAGCGTGTGGCAGAATGGGGCATGACCACCAAAGTACCAGTAAGTAAATAAAGTTAACTCGATGTCCCTTAACTGCTTTGACTCAAAATTTTAGATAGTCAAGGTTTTCCTTTGTCCCAGTCTTTTTTCCATTTAATATTTGCATTTCAACTCTAGATGAGTTGAATTTATTTTACTACTTGGACAATATGTATGTTCCTACGGTCATCAAGACCATTCAAATTATATTTTTAACTGGATATTTTTAAGGAAAAATTGTATATGGATTAGGGGATTACGAAGGATTACAAACTTTGTCTGTGCATTTTATTTATTCATGAACTGTTCAACTAAAGCTTTTCAAATTTTGATATGTTGTTACTGATGACAAAATGGAGGTTATGTTCAAAATTGTTTGTATTTATTAGTAGTGTATGCTGTTAATAGTTAAGGATATTTTGTAAAAGCCTTCGGGCAAACTACGTGATGTTGTCTAAAGAAAGTCTTCAGATAGTACTTTATAGTACTTTTTCAATAAAAAGACAAATTCTATTATTAATGATATTGTATTTTAATTATACTGTCTTTTCAGAAGAAAAAAGACTGTGAAAAAGAAGAAAATATAAGAAACATTTTACAGCAGTTGTCAGATGAGACAAAGGTACATTATTATATAACCATTGAAGATTGGACCCATTATATATATCATGATATAAAATATTCTAATATTCTAATTACTCTTATACCATATAACATTTTACAGCAGTTGTCAGATGAGACAAAGGTACATTATTATATACCCATTGAAGATTGGACTCATTATATATATCATGATATAAAATATTCTTATATTCTTATTTTTCTTATACCATATAACATTTTACAGCAGCTGTCAGATGAGACAAAGGTACATTATTATATACCCATTGAAGATTGGACTCATTATATATATCATGATATAAAATATTCTTATATTCTTATTTTTCTTATACCATATAACATTTTACAGCAGCTGTCAGATGAGACAAAGGTACATTATTATATACCCATTGAAGATTGGACTCATTATATATATCATGATATAAAATATTCTTATATTCTTATTTTTCTTATACCATATAACATTTTACAGCAGCTGTCAGATGAGACAAAGGTACATTATTATATACCCATTGAAGATTGGACTCATTATATATATCATGATATAAAATATTCTTATATTCTTATTTTTCTTATACCATATAACATTTTACAGCAGTTGTCAGGTGAGACAAAGGTACATTATTATATACCCATTGAAGACTGGACTCGTTATATATATTATGATATAAAATATTCTTATATTCTTATTTTTCTTATACCATATAACATTTTACAGCAGTTGTCAGATGAGACAAAGGTACATTATTATATAACCATTGAAGATTGGACTCATTATATATATCATGATATAAAATATTCTAATTTTCTTATTTTCATATACCAATGTCCATCCATCAAAATATTGTAAGATAACTCCATTTTGCCAAAATCATTTTATATGTAATTTTAAAACAATAATTTGATTGATTGATTGATTTCCTCAAATTTTACATAATTGGCAGGATTTTTAAATAATTTTCTATTTTTTTGTCCAGATTTACTGGACTTTTGATTATCAGATTTTAGTTAATATTTCACATGTTGTACTAGAACTTGATTTTGCTTGAATTAATATACTGGACAACATACATTATACTTGGAATTGGTGAACATAAAACACCATTCTCTTTAATAAAAAACTGATATATCAGTCCAGAGAATTATGGGACTTTAACCATCAAATAAATAAAACAATTTTTCTTTAGATATCATGCACTAGCCTTAGCATGCTTGGATGAAAAAAACTGTTGAAAAGATTGGTGAAACTTTTGATTTTTGATTTTTTTTCTAGTTTGTCTTTCAAGATTTATATGACTTTGATGGCAAACCAAATGAAACATTTCCACAGAGTCCTCTTGGTCAATGTTTTATCTTTTGTCATTGTCCCATTGAATAAATACAAGAGCTTCTTTTCTCTGTGTAGTTTATTCACTGTCTTCTCACTTTTATCACTCATTGATTTGATAATCTACCTGAGTAAAAAAAAAAAATTTTAAGTGGATGAAAATTCATGCATCAGCTCTCAAAACTGTATGTGATGTTGTATTTATTCAATATCAATAATACATTTTCAATCTGTTCAATACAAACACTAATTTAATCATAAGAAAAATAATTTCTGACAAAATTTTTACAATTGTTCTTATTGAAATTTGCTTGTTTTATAATAGAACTAAAAATGGTTTTATAAATACCTTGACCAAGAGGAGATAACTGTGGAAATATTTCTTTTAGTTTTAATAACAGTCCTATGTGATGCCATTTATTTGTTTCCGATTAAATGTCTTTTACACATGTCATTTTGTTCTTTCATCAATTTCAATATGCACATTAAGGACATTTCATGCGCTCTTGATGCAGCTGTTTATCTATAAGTAATATGTAACATGCAGTTTGAATTTATCAACACTTTGAAATCTCAGTTCCAGGGTATTAGTGTAAAATCCATTGAAAGAAAATATTTACTCTGTCAAATTTTAAAATTTTACAATAATAGAATGTCAATATTTTTTTTCAGGTGACAAACTATAAAAAGTTTACTGAAATGTTTAACAAAGTGAAGCCATTATTATCAGACCTAGAGAGTCAAAGTAATTTGATGCTGCATTTTGTAAAACGATGTCTAACTGAAAAGAAGTTCTTCCCAAAGACAGAAGTACAGTTTCTTATAGAAACACAGGCTATACCTTCTGTGTAAGTACATCTTATAGAAACACAGGCTATACCTCTGTGTAAGTACATCTTATAGAAACACAGGCTATACCTTCTGTGTAAGTACATCTTATAGAAACACAGGCTATACCTTCTGTGTAAGTACATCTTATAGAAACACAGGCTATACCTTCTGTGTAAGTACATCTTATAGAAACACAGGCTATACCTTCTGTGTAAGTACATCTTATAGAAACACAGGCTATACCTTCTGTGTAAGTACATCTTATAGAAACACAGGCTATACCTTCTGTGTAAGTACATCTTATAGAAACACAGGCTATACCTTCTGTGTAAGTACATCTTATAGAAACACAGGCTATACCTTCTGTGTAAGTACATACTGTGTAATTAACACATCAGTAGTTTAGAAATGAAACTTTGCCTGATAATTTACCTCTTATCAGAAGGTGGGTCACAAACAAGGGTTGAAATAACTACACTGGCAAACAAGGCTTAATAAAATCTATGCTGAAAGTCATTGGCAAAAACTTCAACTAAAAAGTCAAATTTCAAAAATACGGAACGCCAAGGAAAATTCAAAACAGAAAAGTCTTGAATCTAATGGCAAAACCAAAAGCTCAAACACATCACACGAATGGACAACAACTGTCATATTCCTGACTTGGTACAGGCATTTTCTCAAGTAGAAAATAATGATTTACCTGGTTTTATAGCTAGCTAAACTTCTCACTTGTATGACACAAAACCATCCCTGTGCATATCTACAAAAATAAATTATTATGTGATCCTTTACCACTTTAAGATTTTATGTTGTTAACATGAATGATCATGGTCAAAAGTTTGACTATGGGTATTTTATATTTATGGGACACACATATTAGTTTGAGAGAACAAGAATTGTCACTAAATGATGATTTTTTACCAAATTTTGGTAAATACGAAAAAATATATTGTGGATAGAAATAAACTGTATTTAGATAAAGGATCAGCAATACAAGAAATGAATCAAAACTATAGTCTTGAAAAAAAGTTTACCTTTGATGAATTTAGTTATTTTAGGTTCCATTTTATCTTATAGCTTGCTGCTTTGAAGATCCATTGGTGGCCTTCAGCTGTTGTCTGATCTTTGGTCAGGTTATTGTCTCTCTGACATATTCCACAGTTCCATTCTTAATTTTATGAATTTACAGAGAAACACAGGAGTCTGAGTGACTAGTTGTACAATGATATTTTGGTGAATAACCCTGATCTGTTTGACTAGTTATACAATGATATTTTGGTGAATAACCCAGATCTGATTGACTAGTTGTACAATGATATTTTGGTGAATAACCCAGATCTGATTGACTAGTTGTACAATGATATTTTGGTGAATAACCCTGATCTGTTTTACTTTGTAGATTGATGACACATCTGTTTGATGCTCTTATCAAACATAAAGAAACAGGTTTGCTGAAAAATATCTTGGAGTATATCTCCAATATACCAGAATCTTGCCTCTGTAAGATGTTAGATTATATTTTAAGGTGAGTACACCAAGACAAGGCACATTGCAGTGTAGTACCAATATACCAGAATCTTGCCTCTTCAGTAAAATAACACTGTTAATACTAGATTAATCTGTTTACTCAAGATTAAAGTATTACAGCAAAATAAAACTTGTTACAGCGGATTCCATTGAGTGTGTAGACAAAGGTTATATCTTTGGTTAGCTTGCTTGTTAGCTGAACCGTGAAGTTTTTATTAGATAACGTATACTACTCTCCTGTCGAAGTAGCCTAGTCCTACAAACAGATAGATTTGTTATCTGTCAGACTAGTCTACTCTTAAAGGAGGATAGTTTACCTTACCTAATAATGACTTCAAGGTTCAGCTAGCAAGCAAGCTAACCAAAGGATACTATACTACACACTGGATGGAATCGGCTGTAAATATTACAGCAAAATATCACTGGTTACAAGATTTCTCTGTTTACACAAAATCCAAATATACCAGTAAAATAAAACATGTTGATACAAGATTCCATTTAAAAATATCAAATCCAATATAATGTTCCTGATATACATGACAGAAAATAATGTTCCTGATATAAATGACAGAAAATAATGTTCCTGATATACATGACAGAAAATTGTGTCTTATCTTTGTAGTTTGATATACATGACAGAAAATTTTGTCTTATCTTTGTAGTTTGATATACATGACAGAAAATTTTGTCTTATCTTTGTAGTTTGATATACATGACAGAAAATTGTGTCTTATCTTTGTAGTTTGATATACATGACAGAAAATTGTGTCTTATCTTTGTAGTTTGATATACATGACAGAAAATTGTGTCTTATCTTTATAGTTTGATATACATGACAGAAAATTGTGTCTTATCTTTATAGTTTGATATACATGACAGAAAATTGTGTCTTATCTTTGTAGTTTGATATACATGACAGAAAATTGTGTCTTATCTTTGTAGTTTGATATACATGACAGAAAATTGTGTCTTATCTTTGTAGTTTGATATACATGACAGAAAATTGTGTCTTATCTTTGTAGTTTGATATACATGACAGAAAATTGTGTCTTGTCTTTATAGTTTGATATACATGACAGAAAATTGTGTCTTATCTTTGTAGTTTGATATACATGACAGAAAATTGTGTCTTATCTTTATAGTTTGATATACATGACAGAAAATTGTGTCTTATCTTTATAGTTTGATATACATGACAGAAAATTGTGTCTTATCTTTATAGTTTGATATACATGACAGAAAATTGTGTCTTATCTTTGTAGTTTGATATACATGACAGAAAATTGTGTCTTATCTTTGTAGTTTGATATACATGACAGAAAATTGTGTCTTATCTTTATAGTTTGATATACATGACAGAAAATTGTGTCTTATCTTTATAGTTTGATATACATGACAGAAAATTGTGTCTTATCTTTGTAGTTTGATATACATGACAGAAAATTGTGTCTTATCTTTGTAGTTTGATATACATGACAGAAAATTGTGTCTTATCTTTGTAGTTTAGAAGAAAAAGATTTAGATGAACAACAAAATGGTCAGTCAACTGTAGAAGGATGTCCACTGTCCTCTTCAAAGATGTATTTTATGTATCCTTTTGTCAATACTCACACATTTGTTTGCCTTTGAATACTATGAAAGAATATTAATGAAACGCTACATATTGCAAGTTTTTGTATAGAAATGTTGACAATTCTGCTAGTATTTATTCAGTTGAAAGTTTATACATTAGGGCAAAATTATGTATCTCAGACTAAAATATCAATCAGTACACTTACTTGTTTTTATGTTAAACGCAAGTTAAAAAAAGAAGGAAATTACAAAAGGTGCAATCCAAATCATAAGCATGATTAGTCCAATCATAAGCATGATTAGTCCAAGTAATGAAACCAAAGTATGAACAATATTACAGTGTTATTAACAAAGAGAAAAGGTTGAAGGAGTATAATCTACAGAAGCAAAATAAAGTTTGATTATACTTAACATGTAATCAGAAATCAGATCTTACACATGGCATTCAATGATGTGTTCCTGGTAGAGTGTGTCGGAATGCTCTCATTTAAAAATGTTCTGGTGAGTAAACTGAAATTCGGTTTTGTCAGGGTTTAATTCAAACATTTTTCACTGTATATTCTAAGATATATATTTCACAAAATGAAGGGGTTATGTATCTGGAGTTGGAGAAAATAATTCATCATGTATACTATTTAATGTATCTGTTCTACCTGCAGGTTTATGGACAAAGGGAATTAACTCAGTTGGTAAAATTAAAATGTTAACTGTAGTGACAGTAGTAACTGATCACTGACACTAAAAAGACTATGTAGTTGTGACAGGAATCTTTTATCTTTACAGGTTTTGTTAGAGTATTTATACTTTCTGCTTAACATAGGACCAGAACAGATAGAAGATATACCAAACAATCCTTCGTTGGGCCAGGTAATTATTTCACTCTGATTTAACCAGAAATACCAAACACCTTCATTGAGACAGATATTACTGTAGTTTCATTTTTAGCTAACCTGGGCCAAGTGAGCTTTTCACATCACTTGGCGTCCGTCGTCCGTCGTGGTCGTTGTTAATATTTTACATTTTGAACTTCTACTAGAGAGCCACTGAATGGAATGAAACCAAACATGGCATGAATGTTCCTTATGAGGTGCTGATCAAGTGTTGTTACTTTGTAGCCAATCCATCATCCAAGATGGCCGCCAGCGGGGGAATTTTTTTGAAAATAGGACCCTATAGGAAATGCATACAAATGACTTCTTTTAGAGAACCACTAAATGGAATGAAACCAAACATGGCATGAATGTTCCTTATGAGGTGCTGACCAAGTGTTGTTACTTTGTAGCCGATCCATCATCCAAGATGGCTGCCAGCAGGGAACTTAGTTTAACATAGGACCCTATGGAAAATGCATACAAATGACTTCTTTTAGAGAACCACTAAATGGAATGAAATCAAGCATAGCATGAATATTCCTTATGAGGTGCTGACCAAGTGTTGTTACTTTGTAGCCGATCCATCATCCAAGATGGCTGCAAGCGGGGGACTTAGTTTAACATAGGACCCTATGGGAAATGCATACAAATGACTTCTTTTAGAGAACCACTAAATGGAATGAAATCAAGCATAGCATGAATATTCCTTATGAGGTGCTGACCAAGTGTTGTTATTTTGTAGCTGATCCATCATCCAATATGGCTGCCAGCAGGGGACTTAGTTTAACATAGGACCCTATGGGAAATGCATACAAATGACTTCTTTTAGAGAACCACTAAATGGAATGAAATCAAGCATAGCATGATTGTTACGGATGTGGTGCTGACCAAGTGTTGTGACTTTGTAGCCGATCCATCATCCAAGATGGCCACCAGCAGGGCACTTAGTTTAACATAGGACCCTATGGGAAATACATACAAATGACTTCTTTTAGTGAACCACTGAATGGAATATAACAAAACATAGCATGAATGTTCCTAATGAGATGCTGACCAAGTGTTGTTACTTTGTCGCCGATCAAACATCTAATATGGCAGCCAGTGGGGGGACTTAGTTTTACATAGGACCCTATTGGAAATACATTCAAATTTCTTCTTTTAGAGAACCACTGAATGGAATGAAATCAAACATAGCATAAATGTTTCTTATGAGATACTGACCAAGTGTTGTTACTTTGTAGCCGATCCATCATCCAAGATGGCCGCCAGCGGGGGGTTTAGTTTATCATAGAACCCTATGGGAAATGCATACAAAAGTCTTCTTTTAGAGAACCACTGAATTGAATGAAACCCAACATAGCATTAATGTTCCTTATGAGGTGCTGAACAAGTTTTTTTTTAACTTTGTAGCCAAATTTTATCTTTTTTATATGATTTCAAAAACCCAAGTAGAGTCAGGTGAGCGATACAGGCTCTTTAGAACCTCAAGGTTTTTTTTTAAATACCAATTAGTGTGGGTTTCGTTGGAACAGGTGAACCATAAATTCAATATTTCAATGAATTACAAATTTTTTATGGGCTTTGTATGTAGAGATAAGCAAAAACCACGAAAATGCAAGTTTTTTGCAATCCACGAAAAATTTATACCCAACAAAATGAATGAATCCACAGTTCTTCATATTCAGATTTGACCAGGAATACCAAACAATCTGTCCTTGTGGCAGGTATTTCTTCATACTCAGATTTAACCAGAAATATCCTTTCCTTGGGGCAGGTAATTACTTCATACTCAGATTTAACCAGAAATATCCTTTCCTTGGGGAAGGTAACTACTTCATATTCAGATCTAACCAGAAATATCCATTCCTTGGGGCAGGTAATTACTTCATACTCAGATTTAACCAGAAATATCCATTCCTTGGGGCAGGTAATTACTTCATATTCAGATTTATACCAGAAATAACAAACAATCCTTCCTTGGTGCAGGTAATTTTCTACATTTCAGACAATACCAGTATGATATGGTGAATGTCTGGTTTGCCTGACTAATCAATATCATTATTATTGTTTCAGGTTGTAGACTGGTTATGTTGTATATTAGATGGACATTTTACACAACTAATTATCTCCCCTGATGCCAGAGGTGTACTTGTGCATCTGCATAGTATTGTAGAATCTCAGGTAAATATTGAAAGGATTATCTCCCCTGATGAGAGGTGTACTTGTGCATCTGCATAGTCTTGTAGAATCTCAGGTAAATATTGAAAGGATTATCTCCCCTGATGAGAGGTGTACTTGTGCATCTGAATAGTATTATAGAATCTCAGGTAAATATTGAAAGGATTATCTCCCCTGATGAGAGGTGTACTTGTGCATCTGCATAGTATTGTAGAATCTCAGGTAAATATTGATAGGATTATCTCCTCTTATGAGAGGCGTAATTATGAATCTGCACCGTATTCTAGAATCTAAGGTATTTAATGATAGGATAATCTCCCTTGATAAAAGTTGTACTTGTGAATCTGCACAGTATTCTAGAATCTAAGGTATTTAATGGTAGGATTATCTCCCCTGATGCATTTGTATAGTATTGTAAAAACTCAGATGAATATTCAGATAGGAGTATTGATACATCTGTATAATATGTTAGATTTAGTTTAGGGGATAATAGAGGAGTGACCTGGTTTTTTTTTAGATTTAGTTTAGGGGGTAATAGAGGAGTGACCTGTTTTTTTTATTCTGTTATTTTGTTTTGCTACAGAGTAGTCAGTCTTGTTACTATATTTGTTATTTTTGGTGGTAACAGAATTAGCAGTCCTGTTGTTATTAGTCTGTTAATTTTAGGGGTAACATACCTTAAAAATATTTGGCTGTTCTCTTTTCATCCCTGTGTAGTCTGTACATTACATTTTCATATTTAATGGGTTTATTTCAACTAAAAGCAGGGTAAAAATCAGTCCTGTTGTTATTAATTTTGTTAAATTTAGGGTTACAATTGTTGTTATTGCTCTGTTATTTTCAGGTTGAGTTTTACAATCAGTTAGTAAGTTTAGACGCTCTACTACAACAACTGATGTCTAGATGTTATTTTTCAGGTTGAGTTTTACGATCAGTTAGTAAGTTTAGATGCTCTACTACAACAACTGAAGTCTAGATGTGCAATACCAACAAACAAGATGGTTGGACAATACTGTATTGAAGTTTTACACATACTGTAAATAAAAATCATATTAATTCACATTGTTGTGTTGATTTTATTTTGAATCCTTTCTTATTGACGTCATTCTTTACATACACCAGATTCACTAGCATTTATGTTATTCAGTAAAAGATCTACCTGTATTGACCGACAGGTCCCTTAAAGGGGCACTAGCTATGATATATAAAAAAAAAAAAAATGTTTTTTTGTGGTTCAATCATTTATGAAAGGAAAAAAGTGAAATAATAATTCGCTTTTAGCAGCCAGTTTGGTTTAATTTTGTTAAAATAAGCTAAGGATCATCATTATTGAATTATTTACTTGCAAGTGAATAATTCAACTTATTGAATCCTTATTGATGTAATTTTAATTTAACACCTTAGCTAGAAAAAGGTTATGCTTAAACTAGGTGTGTTCAGCTATTAACAGTAAAAGAAATGTCAATGTTGGTTGTGAAACAAGAGCAATCCATTTGGCTGGGAGACTAATTAGATCCCAAAAAATCATTCTTATACAGATAATAACAATGATTTACATATTTTTTAAACCTATAAATTGAAATCAAACAGAGCTAGAAAAATACAATTGCACTTGTTTGTTCTCTATTTATATCTTTATATTGTTAATATTGGGTTATACGATGGTCAACAGTCTACTAGAGGTCTCATCCATCGTAAATTAGATTAATAAAAAACGCTGTTACATAATATCGAGTTCTTGCAATGTAAATTGTTTATCTTGGATTTTTTTTTTAATTTGATCATATATTTTAGTAAGTTTTGCATCAAATATGAGAATTTGGGTCAAGTCAGTGAACAAAGATTTGACCGCTTACATTTCTGTTATTTTGGATCAATATCAGCAACTTTATTGACAGATAGGTCTATTAAAATTTCTGTTTTATCCAATTTACTTATTTATTCCTTGTTCAGAGTGACCCCATATTCAGTCTTGTTATTAAGTTGACCTGTTGGATGGGTAACCATTACCACATGTCTGCAGTCAGAACTCGAAACATGACCAAAAACACTTTTAAAAGGTAAAATAAAAGCCAGGTCAAGAAATCCAATACTTGAGTAAAGTATTTGAACTTTTAAGATTAGTATTGGAGTGTTATTAATATGAAAGTTCTCCGCCCTATAGAATGTACCATAAATAGATTTACTAATCTGATTAAATTAAAAAATTATATTGTATAATACTTAGGATTAACAAACTTTTAATATATGTTTCCTTCAATTTAGCTGTATGTTATAAAATCATGTATTTCATATTTCATACTGAATTGAACACACATTTGTTTATCTTCAAGTGCTGTTAATTGTTTAATTAATACTGGTTGCTGTAGCGGTGTTGTCCCATTTATAACTGATCATCATGTGCTGCCAAAATAACAAATCCTAGTTCTACCTGCTCAAGTTATATGTATATTTAAAAATGATGTTCAGATGACACAGAAATTAACAGCTATAGGTCACCATATGGCCTTCAACAAGGTGCAAAGCCCATACAGCATAGTCGGCTATAAAAGCCCCAAAATCACAAATGTAAAACAATTCAAATGAATAAACTATAAGCCTAATTAATGGACACAAGAATAAACGAAAAACAAATATGTAAAAAAGCAACAAACGACAACCATTGAAATCAAAGCTCCTGACTTAGGACAGGCACTACAATACAGAATGTGGCGGGGGTCAAATATGTTAGGGAGATCCAAACCATTCCCCTTTACCTGGGCCAATAGTGATGGTGTAACAGTACAACATAAGACGAACTGTAAAAATCAGTTAAAAAAGTCTGAACTCGCCACATGAATTAAATTGAGGCTTTTTGTGTTTTATGAAGTTTAAGAGAATCAGATGTAGGGTAGCAGTATATTCTACAAATAATAAAATAAAACATTGGGATGTGACGGTCAGTCAAAACATAAGGATGTGACTTGAGACAGGAACTTGTATGTCAGTCAAAACATAAGGATGTGACTTGAGACAGGAATGTGAAGGTCAGTAAAAACATTAGGATGTGACTTCAGACAGGAATGTGACGGTCAGTAAAAACATTAAGATGTGACTTGAGACAGGAACGTGATGGTCAGTAAAAACATTAGGATGTGACTTGAGACAGGAATGTGACGGTCAGTCAAAACATTAGGATGTGACTTGAGACAGGAACTTGTATGTCAGTCAAAACATAAGGATGTGACTTGAGACAGGAATGTGAAGGTCAGTAAAAAAACATAAGGATGTGACTTGAGACAGTAACCTGACAGTCAGTAAAAACATTAAGATGTGACTTGAGACAGGAACGTGACGGTCAGTAAAAACATCAGGATGTGACTAGACAGGAACGTGGCGGTCAGTAAATGCATAAGGATGTGACTTGAGACAGGAACGTGACGGTCAGTAAAAACATAAGGATGTGACTTGAGACAGGAACATGACGGTCAGTAAAAACATAAGGATTTGTTCTTACATATATAAAGTATACAACATTCATATACCTCATACATGAAGGTCTGATAGCAACTGACAGAATAGAGTAAAATGGGCAAACAAATGAAGCAAATTATTTGGGGCCTAAAATATGAAGAACAGAAAAAAAAATAACTTAATATTAACGAATTAAGAAAATATACAAATCGAGATTATCCTTCAGATCTAATTAAAAGTCCATAAACATTCTCTTATTGGTTATTATCCTTCAGATCTAATTAAAAGTCCATAAACATTTTCTTATTGGTTATTATCCTTCAGATCTAATTAAAAGTCTCTTATTGTTCCCTTAAGGCAGCAACCATTTGATTTTCTGGGGGGGGGCTATGTTTTTTTTTTCTGTACAAACTTTTTTTTCGCCTGTGGCGAAAAACAATCTATTTTTTTCGCGACAAGTCGAAAACAATTTTTGTCTTTCAATTTTAGCATTACATATAGTGGCAACTGAGGGTGAAACAAACAATTTTTTTTTCTCAGAATCAAAAACAAATTATTTTTTTCTCCAAAAACTGGAAACAAACTTTTTTTCCCAAAAAAAAACCATAGGCCCCACCCCCCACCCCCCCAGAAAATCAAATGGTTGCTGCCTAACAGCGAAGTGGTAATTTTTGATAGTTAAGTAACTTCATTCATTGAAGTTTTGGTACAATAATAGAATACAACCTTGTCAATAACCAGGGACTTTATAACAATTAACCGTTGCACAATAGTCACATTTTGATAAAGAAACGTCCATATGTGTGGTTTTTTGTAACTAAACCAGAGGTGGATTTAGTGGACAGCATTTACGTTTATTTCTATGAATTCAGAAATTCCGTAGAAATGAAACATAACCTAGACAAGGGTTAGGGTCTAGGTTATGTTTTATTTCTAAGGAATTTCCTAACCATAATCTAGACAAGATACTGGTATCTTATTTTGATATTTAGCATTAAGTTTATTTAGGAAATATTTCAACTAATTAAAGATGCAACTACAGTGATCACTGCTGTCGTAGCTTGCTCACTTTAATATAGAATGGGTAGACGTACGACCGACCATTAATTCTAATAAAACATATATAAAGACTTAAAATTTGCAGTGGATGTCTTCAGCTAGACACACACCATTTCATAGTAAGAGACATGATTGGCCAGAATTTACAATTATGTTTATGGACAGAGTGAAAGGTCTGTTGCCTACTAGATGTTTATAACAAATTAAACTCATCGTGTCTGTTTGATACATGTACATGTCATCGTCCTCTGTATTGCTTGTGATATTTGCTACTGGACTTAAAAGCCAGCAGTGAATTAATTAAGGTGGTACCTAACACTACAGGGAGATAACTCTGTAAAATCAGCAGAACGTTTTAATGACGTTGGGTTGTTAAGGGAATATTAAGCTTCTCAATGATTAAAATAAGTTTTTGTCAAACTGCTATATAACCAGTGTAATTTTTCTGATCAAACGGTTGGTTCAACTTTTTAAATTTTTTTATATTTTTGTCAAAGGGTCAAAGTAAATACTGTGTCAAAATTTTAAGAAAATTAAACGAGCCAAATTAATTTTAGTTAAAGTGTTGGGTACCACCTTAAAGGGGCTCTAGCTGTCAAATTCATGTTCACCGATTTGACTTATTTTCTCAAAATAGATTTATAACAATGTTAATCATTTATTCAAACTATCAAAAGTCTAAAATAAACAATTTACAGGGCATAAGCACAATAATATGTAGCTTGGTTTCGTGTGTATTTTAGTCTTGCTGCCATCTAACTAACTTTCGAGTTGACCTCCGATGACCATAAAAACGATGTAAACATAAATATAGATATAAATAGATTAAGCTACTCGTGCAATTGGATTTTTCTAGGTCTGTTTGATTTCATATTAAAGATTTAAAATATATGTTTATCGTCGTTTTTAACTGTATAAGAATTATTTTTTGTGGATCGAGTCAGTCAATCAAATGATTCACCTTTGTTTCACTTTCAATAGTGACATTCTTTTCTTTAAATACCTTAACACGCACATTGCATGCGTTATCAATCTCTAGCTAAGGGGTTAATTGAGTAAATTGAAGTTCTCATCATGACATGAATACGGATCCAATGAGGTCGAATTATTTATTTGCAAGTGAATAATTCATCATCAATGTTTCTTAGCTCATTTTGACAAAATTTAACCATACTGGCTGCAAAAAGCGAATAAGTGTTGCACTATTTCACTATATTAATGATTGAACTAAACAAATCATATTTTAGATTTTTTATATATCTCGTAACTAGTGCCCCTTTAAACTAAGTATAGAACATCCGTAAGTGTATCGCTCTTTTTCGAAAGTAAGTTGTCTAGATTTTGTATATCCTTTGCAAAAACGTAATTAAGTTAAACGGGCCTCTAAATACATTTAGAAAACCAATATGAAATGTACTGAAATCATTTTATTCATCCCTAAATGTGTAATTCCCCCACAGTCCTGTTTGAAATAATAAATAACATAAAGTACAATAATACTGTAATGGTGACGATTAACTACTGTATAAATGAACACAATTTTCCAACCTTGATTCACATTTGGTTTTACTTTTTAGTACTGTAATATACATTCACACCAGGCACGAATGTTACAGAATCTTTGCCATTTTTGTCTTTTTCAGCTCTGTTTTTACTTAATGACTTTGCTAGTTGTTTGACATCTTTTGTTCTAAAAGATTCCAAAATGTCATTGCTTTTTGAGCGGTTTGGTTGGTGGATACTGAAAGTATCTTCCTCCGCGTTTCTTTGTTTTTTCTTTAAAATCATATCTGTTTGAGCGCGCGTCATCATCCACGGTGGTCTAGTGTCGTCTGCTTCTTGTCCTGTCATATCCAATGATTTGTCAGTTTGGTCATCATGTGATTCGTAGCTATATTTCGAAAGACGACTCTTGCTCTTCGAATTTTCGTTTGGTAGATCATCGGAGTCCTTTATAAGGGGTTGTGATAAAGTTGAATGTAGTTTCTGAAATCTGTCATCTTTTGTCGGAGCTCCTGGTTTTAGGTGCAATTTTCCTCTGTATTTATTATATTCTTTTAGTGCATCCTGATCCACCACCATAACTTCTGGCAGCCGTGTCATAAATGTCCGCTCTCTATGAGTTACAATCTCCGTCTTTTCACGTCGGATACTGAATGGCATTTTGGGTAAGTTTTCCTTTCCTCTGACACTCTGGCTTCTAAAATTGTACTCGGGTGCTTTATACATCACATCAAAACTTGGGCGCCTTTTTTCTTCCGCTATTTGTACATTTGGTAAATTGAGCCCAGAGAGTCGAAATTCATCCTCGCGTCTCCATTTTGCTTGTTTTCTTTCTTGGTTTTTCATGAAAGTTCTAGCAGAGAGATCGAATGAATTTGAATTTTTCAGTTGTCTGACACTGAGGCTAGTCAACTGCCTTTCCAGATGACGATCCTGACTGACATTCTCGTGTAGAATAGTTCCATATAAATTTGTTTTAGGCATGGCATGTCGGACACACAAATGTTGTTTCAGTTTAATATTCTTGGTGTCTGCCCCAGGCTCATATGTTAATAAATCACGAGATATTTCAAACGGCAAGTTGTGTTGGATCGACATTTTAAAACTGGCTAACGTCATTCCACAAAGTCTGTATAAGGATTAATAAAGGATTATTCTTCATAAACAAATTTTGTACACAACACTTAAATCTTTAAAACCATGATCATATATACTAACTTCAATACTGTCCAATTTCTGTCTCGGCCAAGTTTTCTGACCCGTTATAATCAAATATCATCTTTACTTTAGTGTTACAATCATCGCGAATCGCTACATAGACCTTAAACCGACATTATACTCAGAATTCCTGGTCGATTGCCCTTCACAGATAACACTTGTCCCTATGTATTCCTAAGTTATGTGCATTCTTACTTTACACTTATTGTCAGTTTCTGCATGTATTACACCAATATTGAATATGATATTATATTAATGTGTCGTTAACAACGGCTTTTGTTCTCCTCCGACACGGATGACTACGTTTTGGTACATTAAGATTTATAATCAATTCGTGTGTATTAGGATAATCTAGTTATAAAACGGATTGTATCAGGCCGTTAACGGGTATATGGCTGGCTCGGTCTTATTGTTTATACCATTAGCCAACTTGTGGTATTAACCAATAGGAATTATTAAATCGAAATATTTCATCAGTTAAGTACTTTAACAAATTTTTAAAGTATATGAATAGCAAAGCTATTGTTTTATTATTCAATTTAAAGATTTTCCTTCAAATAGAATCCTTTGATAGGACTGTATAGAACGTAAATTATGATAGTGTACACAGATATAAAATTCAATATGTATTTATGTTTCGGCTGATGAACTCCATCCCCGAGTTTACCATTCGCTCATTATATATGTACATCTTGTCAAGCTTTTCTTGGCTTATATGGAAGGGAATAATTCTATATATAGTTTAGAGCTTAATAATGCTGAGTTGTATCAAGTGATTCCTGTTTGCAGATTATTTCAAATTTTACAACACACATTGCATGTGTACAAGGGAAATTTTCGACAAGCTTTCCTTGGCTTCTATGGAAAGGACTGTTTGTATTTTTGGTCGTTGAGTTACACAGCTACTTTTGCATAGGTACTATTTCTGTACCAAAAAATCTGCAGTACTGGAAATCTACTTTTAATATTCAGTACTATTTTGTTACTTTAAAATTATTGTAATATTTAGGAACCTGTATTTTACAGTACTTGATTTGTACTTGAAAATTGAAGCACTACATTTTTTGGGTTACAACGTTATATTTTCAGCATTTTGAAAGTATGTCTATTTCAAATCTTTTAAAATTATGATTTTCAAACATGGAATATTGTGATCGCTGTTGGTATTATTTCTGTACCAAAATCTTAAGTACAAATCAAGTACTGTAAAATGCAGGTACGTAAATGGTACAATAACTTTAAAGTAAAGAAATAGTACTGAATATCAAAGTAGTACCTATGAAAAGTTGCTGTGTATACAGTGTAAGCAATTTTTACTCCAACTGTTCATCTACATCTTGTTTGGCAATAGTTTGTAATTTTATAGCACTCACTGTACATGGAAAATTTCCGATAAAAACGAAACAATAACAAAGTGTTGGTCTTGTAATTGTATTGATTGCAGGATTTGTTGCTCGCACTGTGTATAGATGCAGTTCAATATGTCACCATTGTTGTAGTTTATGCCCGTATAACCACCTTCTTATTTTTTTATATATTTAAATATAAAGTACCGTATATTATCTTTGTGTAAATAATATGTGCCAATAAGACACACAGTTCAAATGAAGTGGATTATAGCAATTATACGCAATCGTTTGGCCTTAAAAAATCAGCGAGAAAAACCCATACAATATAGTCGGCTATAAAAGGCCCGACGCGAAAAATTTGAAATAATCCAAACGAGAAAATTTAAGGCTTAATTTATAACATTTTTTTTTACGAAAAACAAATATGACAGATATGAACCAGCGATAACCTCTGCCCTACAGGCATCTGATTAGGGACAGACACATACTATTTGTTTCGGGGTTAAACACATGTTTAAGCGCTCTTACCTCCCCTTACAAGTGACAGTGGTGTAACATCACAACATACTTACACAATGTCAAAATAAATTGCAATTGGCTTAACTCAGAATATCGGTAGGAGACACAAAGCCACAAACATAAAAACAGTAGACACACAACCACAAACATAAAAACAATAGATACAAATTACAAACATAGAAACAATAGACTCAAACCACAAACATAGAAACAATAGACCCAAATACACAAACATAAAAACAGTAGACCCAAATACACAAACATAAAAACAGTAGACCCAAATACACAAAACATAAAAACAATAGACTCAAAGCACCGTAATACTTGTAAGAGCACTCGCAGCTATTAAAAACAGTAAGTTCAAAGACAATAAATCATGTTTTCCCAAACAAAAGTAGTATATCCAACGAATTTGGTATAAAGACGACACACACAAGTCTGATAAATACATGACCTTAAAAAATGAGAAAATATTATTCAATAGTATGGACATATTGTAGGATCATGAGTTCGTATACATGTACATAATTATATATCAATATGTTTTTAGTTTTATTTTGATTCTGAAATCCAAATGAATGTTTTACCGATAAAAAATGTTTAAATATTACGCTACTGCATTTAATTGATAACCTTTAAAATCATGTACATGGATTGCGTCTAAATTGACGGACTTTATAAACAACACACCGTAAAAATAAGGAAGTGACATACCTTTTGTAATAGAATTCTACAGGTACACCAAAACTTTCTTATGGAATCTTTGTATCGATGTAAGAATTTAATTGGTAAAGGTTATAATTAATTTACGGTAACAATATTCCTGACTTACTAATTTGCCAGTTTTTCATAAATTACGTTCAGACGTTGCGCACGATATTGGTGTCACTTTGGAAATATGGGTTAGAAGGCGGGTTATTCAAATTCAAGCTCTTATCCTATACAGTAAATATCCATGTTATGCATATCATTTGAAAGGAAATAAACCACAGAAATCAATAACATAGATGATTTTGTGCCTTGTCTATTTTTTAAAGTAACACTTTGCTCATTTCGATGCCTATAACGTCATTTCAAGGGTGTCCCGCTGTTACAATTTTGTTTTATGTGAGTCTTTAAAATCCCAGTGCGGATTCATTAGTAAGTAGAATGGTTAAAAATTTTGCAATTGTTTTGTATACATTTAACTTAAAATGAAGTAACAGACGTTTTTAACTTTAAGAGAAGGAAGATCGTCAAGAGAGTTTAAATAAAAAAGAGAAAAAAATGTCCCAATTAGCTGCTCAACCCGTAAATTTTTTTCTGTGTTCACTTTCATAAGATATAACGGACGAAAATGGATTTTAATAATATCAGAAAAAATATACATGTCCCGAAGAAGCTATCTGAAGTCATCATTAAGTAACTGCTGTCTTATTTTAAAAACATCGTCATTTTTCCCGTGTCCAATAAAATGTCCCGATGGACAAAATAACACAAAGAATAATTCAGAGGCTTTTTATCAAACGAAATTCTACTATATCTCAACTTTTTAACACCTGTTAACTGATATGAATGGAAAATACATTTAATTTCCTTTAAAATGATATGATATGTACTTTTGTTTGAGTTGCAGTTAGAAAATCCGAAACGATCTAAGATGTCCAATGAAATGTCCCCGTAATCGTAATTTGACGTTCGCGTTATAATAACGTTAAACTGTATACGAATTTTCTTGCATATTTGGCATAACATAATTTCATGATATGGTCTGATCTATATAAAATAAAGTTCTCGTTTAATATGCATTAATATTATTAATTCGTATATTTTAACAAATTTGATTCGTTTAGGGATAGTCACATGTTAAACTATATTTTCGAAGGTAGAGAGAAAACGGCGGATAGCAAAAAGCATATTGACCTGCAAAAAGCATATTGCACGGTTATTTTTAGAATATCTAAAAACCGATATACTTTGTGACGTCATGTAATGAATTTCAGGAAATTGTTTAACGTTTTGAAACACATAATATCTGTGATCGATTATTTGACGAAAAAAATCTTCGAATACATAAGATATAAAAAAAAGTAAATGAAATAACAACTAATATGTTGTTATTGTCAAGGAGAAAATGTAATAATTACATTAAATATCTATAAAATTCCAACAAAACTTAATGACAATTTTGATACAAATATGGTCGGAAATTAATAATATAACAAATATAGCCTTTGTATGAGGTCCATACAGGATATATCGACCCAAAGAAGTATATCGACCTCGGACTTCGTCCTCAGTCAATATACTTCTTTCAGGTCAATATATCCTTGTATCGACCTCATACAAAGGCTATATTTGTATAAAATACAGATCTGCATTAATTCATGCATATAAGATGTCGAAATATTTAACTTGGATATTTTTTTTTTGTCGCATCGACTCATTTAACAAAACGTTTTATCAGAGAAATACTTGTATGTCATAAACATTTCAGTATAGCTAACGATCATTTTTTTTATCTACTGTGAGTAGAACAATTCCTAGTCATCTACCTAACAATATGTGTTTGAAAAATAAGGTTATTACATTAAGAAGTAGTGTGGCAGAATGAAGATTATTTTCTCGAATCTCCAACATAATTGCCTGGTACATAGGCATGTGATGAAACTAGTATATTGAAATTGAAACTTTTCTTATACCATAAGAACGAAAGAGAGAGAGTGAGAGAGTAGTTGTCCGATATATATGATGGATGACACACAAGCATGTACATGTAGCAGCTAGCTCCAAGGTATTAATTTACAGACACTCCCAACTCATTCTAGAAAAAAAATCAAAGAATCAATCTGCGGTGTAAAGTAGATCTTTTTTTTTTGTCTTCGCAAAACGCCACAAAACATAGCTTGAATTTTAATTTTTACATCGCGATGACCGTGAGGGCATTCCGATGTATTGTTGCCATAGAGATTTGACTTTCGTTTTTCACTGGTAACCGATCGTTTAAATACGCGGATATCATCGAGTGCAAAATAACATTTCTTATCGCTTGTTATAAATTCTCTTCTTCAATGAATACTCATAAGAACAGAAATTTATAATACGAAAATATTATGTCGTTACAAGTATTTATATGCATAAAAAAATGCACACGTACAGAAAAATTGTGTTAACGCATGCGGAAGAATATCACAAGAAAGTTGTTTTGGGAAAATATGAATGTCTACTAAAATCCAATCTATTGGAAAAATCGAATTGTTATAGAAGAGTGTCCACCATGCACTTGTACTGCACTTTTATTAGAATCGTAGAATAAAATGATATACAATTGGATGAAAATTATACATACATGTAACTGCTATATACAATTAAAAATATAATATATAACAACAAACCAGAGTATACGTATTTGTATCATCACAATATAATAGATATTAAAGCAGTGAAGTTGAATTCCTTGTCATTTATTCATCATCCACGCACGAACTTGTCTCAGAAAAAATATATCTCTGTACATAAACCTCAGTTTTCCGGTATAGAAATGTGATTTTTTTTCTCAGACAAGTGCTTGTGACCATCCACAAGAACTTGCGGTCATCCGAGGTTCAGTACTTCAGTACTTTGGTTATACTTTTAAAACAATGTAAAAACAAAACTAAAAAGATTGAAACCGAAAACATAAAAATAATCAGATGAATGTCAAAGAAGATTTTGTGTAAACCGATACTTAGTTATATGTTGAAAATGGAAGCGCGGAACCAAAAATATTGTATAGTATAAAAAATGCATGAAATGCATTCCTGACGGTCCATAGTTGTTCGCTTGAGAAAACACTGAACTATGTAAACATGCACATATAGCAGTTACTTAAAAAAATCACATCCAGTAAAAAAAAAAGTTGTATAATTCAAAATCGGATTTCGACCTGCTGGTAATCTGTGATGTAGGTATTGGTCTGTGTAAAAGTTTTCCATACTTTGCCAAATTCTATAATTTCAAATATTTAAAAAAAAAAGTATTGATTGCCGACCCTTTTTTGAAGCTTGAGTTTGTGAAAAATATCAGATGAAAGGATAGCTTGCAAAATATGTTTCCGAAAGCAAAAACAAAACAATACAGAATCACGGTTCTCATTTTCACAATAAAGTAGTAGAAGATGCGGCCGTATAAGACCAATTAATAATTTCTACATGCAAACAACAATGAGCAAAACCCTTACCTTATAGTCAGCTATGAAAAGCCCCGAAATGACAAATGTAAAAAAATTCAAACGAGAAAACTAACGGCCTGATTTATGTGCAAAATCTGTAAATTCCTACATAATATGAATTTTCTTAATTATTTGCCTGGTAAAACAATCCTGATTTAAAAAAAATTAATCAATGAAAACGTTTTCTTTTTAAAAAAAATTAATTTAGACCCCGACCAACTTTAAATTATTGAAAGTTGGCAACGGCAGCATAAGAGCACGTATTTCTTTTTCAAACATTTCAGATGAACATTTTATAAAGTTTTTTGTTAGAGATTTTTTAAATAATGATAATATAGTTAATATTTTCCATAAAATCGGGATTGATGTTAAGATTGTGGACTTACTTATACGTTAAAATAAATAATATGAATTATAATGTCACTGTTTAAGAAAAATTAAATAAAACCAAATTCTTGGACTTTTATATTAACGTTAGTATACAATGTAATAGTCCCAGGATTAAAGTGTTGATAAAATAAGATTATGAAAAGAAAAATAGCTTGCGATATACTACCTACATCTTTCACATAATCAAAGACAAATCAAGAAGCATCTGAATATTAATTGAGGGAGCGAAATTACCAAATTACAACAAACATATATAAACGTGTAATTGGGGATAAGAGACAGAAACAAGAAACGAAATATTTACAATTTCACTAGCAAAGATAGGAGACGTCTTCTGTCAGAGAGAGCATTCATTTGCTTAATTTTAAGAAATAGAAGAAACTGATTGTTAAAGGCCGTACAGTGACCTTTAGTTGTTAATTTCTGTAACATTTTGATCTCTTGTGGAGAGTTGTCTCATTGACAATCATACCACATCGTATTTTTATATATTTAAATCATTAATTTTTACAAGGCATCAAATTGTCATTTTGTGCTATTGTTGCAGCCCATTCTTCGCAAAAAAATAAAAGTTGTTCATGTATCTAAATGATTTTGTTTTAATTCAATGGAATTTTGCATTTGCACCGGCTTGAAAAAATAAAACCATATAAAGAAGCAACTTCGAACACCTCTTTACTTTAAGCGGCATTTTCACATGAGTAGAATATAAGGTCAACGTTTGAAACTTTCCGTGGAACAACGTCAAAATCGTCGTTTTATTAGGAACGTCGTGTAACGCTGAGTGGCACCAATACCGTGCGTAACGTCTCACTGATTTCTAAAGCACTAAAACACGACTGCAGACACCAGCATAACGAACAAATTGTGAAAATTAACACAACGTCAGAAGAGTTCAAACGGAACTTCACCGTCTAATAAAAGGAAACTAACAACCGGGAACAAAACATCGTCTCGCTTGCTGATATATCCAAATACTTTTTTTAGTATAGAGAAGGAAGGAGTTTTTGCTTGATTTTAACGATTTATAGTAAGTTGCTCTGTGTAAATTTCAGCAGTATTTAGAAAATTCTTGATTATTGAAAGTAATAATTGTGTCTAGGTTACGGTTATTGTTTTTCGATTTACCAATTAAATCATGTAATTAAGACGGATCTTCATTGAGTGTGGCTATAAACTGTATTTCATAACAATACGGAAACAAGTCTGCTATTGAAGGGATGCAATTGGTGCCTATATGAATACCTACAACCTGTTGATTAACTTTATTGTCGAAACGTACATAGCTTATGTATTCTAGTATATAGTTACTAAATGAATACATATTAAAGCAGATATCAAAATGATTATGGGCGTCTTAGAAGTTTTCAGTTGAGAGACTTGTGAACATCACCCTGTTACAATCAATACTCGAATAGTTATCAAAGGTACCAGGATTATAATTTTGTACGCCAGACGCGCGTTTCGTCTACATAAGACTCATCAGTGACGCTCATATCAAAATATTTATAAAGCCAAACAAGTATAAAGTTGAAGAGCATTGAGGATCCAAAATTCCAAAAAAATGTGCCAAATGCGGCTAAGGTAATCTATGCCTGGGATAAGAAAATCCTTAGTTTTTTCAAAAATTCAAAGTTTGGGAAACAGTAAATTTATAAAAATGACCACATTATTGATATTCATGTCAACACCGAAGTGTTGACTACTGGGCTGGTGATACCCTCGGGGACGAAACGTCCACCAGCAGTGGCATCGACCCAGTGGTGTAAATAGTTATCAAAGGTACAAGGATTATAATTTTTTACGCCAGACGCGCGTTTCGTCTACATAAGACTCATCAGTGACGCTCATATCAAAATATTTATAAAGCCAAACAAGTACAAAGTTGAAGAGCATTGAGGATCCAAAATTCCAAAAAGTTGTGCCAAATGCGGCTAAGGTAATCTATGCCTGGGATAAGAAAATCCTTAGTTTTTTCAAAAATTCAAAGTTTGGGAAACAGTAAATTTATAAAAATGACCACATTATTGATATTCATGTCAACACCGAAGTGTTGACTACTGGGCTGGTGATACCCTCGGAGACGAAACGTCCACCAGCAGTGGCATCGACGCGTGTTATTGCTTGGATGTGTTGGATATTTAAATTTAACAGGCCAAAGAAAGACAACTCAATAACAACTCTTTTAATTAAGAACGTTCCAAGGTTTACATTTATACGATCGATGAAAAGACATTCCAGTGTCGAATTATTTATTTAATGATAAAATTGTTAATACAGATGTCATATATACCTATTGTAAAGTGTCATTCGTATAGATTTGTATATGTAAAGGAATGACACATCAATCGATTTGTAGAAATCTGATGTTGTTACATGAGATTTACCACAGATATTGAACCATAAACAGACGGAAATTTTTGCCCGGAGATAATCTAAAATGAATTCATTTTCTTGGATCTTAATCTAAGAGTGGTGCTATACATTGAATGATGGGGCTTTTGGAGGCGAGGCTCTACATTGAATGATGGGCTATTGGATGTTGTGGCTATACATTGAATGATGGGGCTTTTGGAGGTTGTGGCTATACATTGAATGATGGGGCTATTGAAGAATGAGGCTATACATTGAATGATGGGCTATTGAAGGGCGAGGCTCTACATCGAATGAAGGGCGAGGCTCTACATTGAATGACGGGCTATTGGATGTTGTGGCTATACATTGAATGATGGGGCTATTGAAGGGCGAGGCTCTACATCGAATGATGGGCTATTGAAGGGCGAGGATCTACATTGAATGACGGGGCTATTGGATGTTGTGGATATACATTGAATGATGGGGCTATTGAAGGATGAGGCTATACACTGAATGATGGATCTATTGAAGGTTGAGGCTATACATTAAATGATTGGGCTATTGGAGGTTGAGGCTATACATTGAAGAATGGAGGTGTACTATTCTCAAAAGGAAAGCTTAACGGGTGATCCCTGCATTTATCACATCATGTTCTCAATCTGATGGAACTGAACAAACATGGCAATATTTGTCAAATTAATACATGATAGAAGATATTTTAAGATGATCAATTCTGAATTAAATATATTTCTTTATGTTCAAAGTCGCAAATCCTAATTGATCTTAACATTAGCAAATATTTGCAGGTAATTTTAAATCCAGATCTTGTGTTCCAGATGGACAGTTTTGAACAGTGATATATTTAAATAACAGCATAATTGTATAAATCATTTAAGGTCAAGTGATTACTTCAAATTAATTTAATACTGTAGTTAGTACAGTGATAACTACCATGTTTTACCATATAGTAAAATAAGCGTTGATCTAGATGATGCTTGCTTTCTTGACCATACATATGTGAACATAAAAACTTTTGTTTTTACTTTTTATCATACTACAAACTTGTTCTGCTCTTTTTCAATCTTCCCAGGGAACTTTGTATAGTTCGATTTAAGAAAAGTTTTCTGTTTCGTTTTTTTGAACAGCTCGTTCAAATAGGAAAAAAACCAACGTACAATACTGAAGTAATATGCTGTATGCCCCAAACACGGAAATTTACATTTCAAAAAGAACATTTAGATAAATGCTGTAATGACATTAAAATTCAATTATTTCTATCCTTTTGTACAGAAATGAGTTGTATTTTATTAGAATATTGAATTGACAACTTTTATTCAACTTTTTAATAGGATACACAATTTCGATAATGCATTTCAAACTATTATGGTCCATAATGAGAATACATATTTCAGACATTAGTTTATCGGGCGATATTTTTGTCTTCTACAACAAACAGCATTATGAAAAAGAAGGAAAATATATTTACGCCACCATAAAAAATTTAAAAAAAAAAACCAACAATACAACAAACCAACAAAAAGTGGCTTGAGGATAAAACCATGGTGATTAGTTACTGATGACATTGATCCCTCGTCTCATTTAAGTTTGTCTGTTATATACATTATTTATCAATGTTGTCACATCAAATAAGAAAAGAACGGAAAAAAATCTAAACCCACTCATTGGGCAATTAACAACAGCCAGAAACTTTTGACTAGTACGATGTGTTATTCTTTATTAATAAAAAAAACTCACTAACTTTACGTGTTTAACTCGCAAGACATCTCAAGAATATTAAACAAAGGTTTTTTGCGTGATCATAATTTCATTTTGGTTTGGCCAGGTCATTGGACTAAATCTTTCATTGTCCAGTAACATCTGTGTGGACTGTCGCCATACTTTAAACTGCCTAGATGACGGTCTGACAGTCGCATGGCCGTGCTTTGGTTCTATACCCTTCAGGGCACTACTGGGGAACCAGAAAGTGTCCTCCTTACCAAAACAACTCTTTTGTCTAGTCATTGTCCTTGTTTTATTTAATGGCGGTAATCCTATAGCGTCCTGATTTTAGAGCCTTTTCAAATGAGACTCCTCTCCTAGGTGTACCCAGAGTTAACACTGGTGTGATAAGATTTTTTCTCGGTTTGTTACTAATATCTTTGATAGATCGCGGCGACGACTCGCGCACACCTCTAGATATAGACTCGCGCATACCTTTAGATGTAACCTCACGGACATTCCTCGGATTTGTCGCAGATTTAGAATATTGTTTTATTTTCACTGTTTCATTATACTTTCTATTGTTAGAAACATAAGCACTAAGTCTTTCGTTGAACCGACGTCGGTGTCGGATATTTACTCCTTGTTGTGAAGCGTCGAGCGATAGTTTTATTGTTTTCACATTACTGTCCTTTTCTCCGAGAACTGACGAACGACCACTATTTAATCCGTTAGAATCTACATCATCAAAATCGAAATGTGTATGGTGAATTGTTTTTTTACCCAAGAACAGATGGCGGTCATTCAGAACTTGGTCACTAAATTTATATAAACTATCCACTGTGAAAATAGGCGATGGCGCTACTAAATTCCCGTGATCGAATCCGTCTTCCCTCGGTAGGTACACATTTATAAACCCGTCACCATAATTAATTTCTGTTTTCTCTCTTTCCATTTTAATTTCCATATTTATGTTATATTGGCAAACAGAAGGCTTACTTTTTAAATATGTATATTAACTTCTGTTGAAAACTCAGATTTTACATTTCTTTTCTTCTCTCACTTGCCGATATAAAACTTGTTCTGTTTCTGTTTAGAAGATTGATATAATATTTCAACCACTGATTGTCATTTAGATATAATTGTGTTTACAAGTTATCATGCATGTAAATAAGAGTTAACTAAAGCATCTGTCTTCACAATCTGTTTAAAATGTACCTCCTTCTTCGTATGAGAACAATACTAAATATCTTGGATTTAAATCACTGGTATAGATAACATTACTCCGTATTTTCCCACTAAATATGGTCTTGTCTTAATAACACAATATTCTATATAGATATTTAAATAAAGGTTTATCACAATATCAAGACTTCATGAGATAAAAGAGATTATTTAAATAAAATGTTTTACCGAAGTTAATGAATAATCCCCTTTTATATGACATTCAATGCAATGATTGCTTTTTTAAAGCTGCTACCTTTAAATTGTAAATATATGAAAAGATTTTAAATATCAGAGTACTTGGACATTTTATGTCATTATTGTATATATTCTAAAGATAATTGGTGGTTTTAACTTGAAACTGTATCGAACTATTAGTAGACTATAGCTCTTAGTGAAGGTAGATGTTCGGTAATGTCAAGAACTTATTAGTAGACTATAGCTCTTAGTGAAGGGTAGAATGTTCGGTAATGTCAAGAACTTATTAGTAGACTATAGCTCTTAGTGAAGGGTAGAATGTTCGGTAATGTCAAGAACAGTAGACTATAGCTCTTAGTGAAGGGTAGAATGTTCGTAATGTCAAGAACTTATTAGTAGACTATAGCTCTTAGTGAAGGGTAGAATGTTCGGTAATGTCAAGAACAGTAGACTATAGCTCTTAGTGAAGGGTAGAATGTTCGGTAATGTCAAGAACTTATTAGTAGACTATAGCTCTTAGTGAAGGGTAGAATGTTCGGTAATGTTAAGAACTTATTAGTAGACTATAGCTCTTAGTGAAGGGTAGAATGTTCGGTAATGTCAAGAACAGCAAGTATTAGTAAAATAAGGACAACACGAAGATAGCAGAACGAAAACGAAACTAAAAAAGTAAAAGAAAGGACAGCAGCAACATATATAAAAAGGAAGGGATAACAAGAAACAAATGATTACCATTTGTTGAAGTAAGACATAAAACGTCACGAAAAAACAACAAATAGACAGACAATAAATTTGAAGATTAAGCAACACGAACCCCCAGTAGGGTAATTTCATGGGCAGATACAATATCAACATATTAATCGGTTAAATTAACTTGTTTTAACAGAGAAAACTATCTGTTTATATTGGTTAATTTTGATTAGATCACCTGGTACAAAGGGCCAGCATTAGCTTTTACCAGCACTTGCCTTGGAGTATGTCATCTGCCATTATCCGTCGCCTGTCATTGTCCGTCGTCTGTCTTGTCCGTCGTCCGTTTACTTTAACGGTAACTGTCCTTAAATTACGGTTTTTGTCATTTTATTTCCATTTCTGCCCTTTATTCTTAAAATTATAATGGATATACACAATTTTTGTGCAGCAAAAATGATCATTCCAACAAGACCTACAAATAATTTAACACTATGATCAACCAGACAAGATATCCAAATAAGTTAACATTATGATGATCAGCCAAACAGGATCTACAAACCATTTAACATTATAATCAGCCAAACAAGATCTACAAGTAAATTACCATCGTGATCAGCCAAACAAGATCTACAAATAAATTACCATTGTGATCAGCAAAACAAGATCTACAAGTAAATTACCATTGTGATAAGCAAAACAAGAACTACAAGTAAATTACTATTGTGATAAGCAAAACAAGATCTACAAGTAAATTACCATTGTGATAAGCAAAACAAGATCTACAAGTAAATTACTATTGTGATAAGCAAATCAAGATCTACAAGTAAATTACCATTGTGATCAGCCAAACAAGATCTACAAATAAATTACCATCGTGATCAGCCAAACAAGATCTACAAGTAAATTACCATTGTGATCAGCCAAACAAGATCTACAAGTAAATTACCATTGTGATCAGCCAAACAAGATCTACAAGTAAATTACCATTGTGATCAGCCAAACAAGATCTACAAGTAAATTACCATTGTGATCAGCCAAACAAGATCTACAAGTAAATTACCATTGTGATCAGCCAAACAAGATCTACAAATAAATTACTATTGTGATCCGCAAAACAAGATCTACAAATAAGTTTACAATAAGTTAACATTGAAATCGTCAATAGATTTCTCATTGGAGTAATTTTCCTTTAATGACTGATTTTACCATTTTTTTTTATTTTTAACGATTAGAAAAGTATCTTATCAGATTGATAAGAATTGAACAATAGTAGATACTGAGAAACTGTAAACAGAAAAATGATCAGCAATACCGGTTAAACAATTTGAATGAATGAAATTCTAGAATAAAATGTTGAAGAGTGTCCATTGATGAAGATGTACATTCGCCTTGTTGAGTGACACACACAGGCTCTTTAGAGACTTTTTTTTTTAAATCAGAAGGTATGTGTCTGATTTGTAGTTAATGGCTGGATGGTAGCAGTATTATTTATATATAAACTTCAAATTTTAATATCGTATAGTGATTTGAAAAATATGCTTTCAATTCTCAATTTTCTCTAAAGTACATGTATATTTTTCTTAATTCGGTTACAAAGACACAATTTATGCTTGTCATTATTTCATTAAACCAATAATTAATTAATATAAAAGATAGAAACGGGATAAGACATTTTTGTGCAACGTCATCCGTGGTATGAATGGAAGAGTCGTATACCTGTACAAATGTTTGATTAAAAGATTGTTAAGATAAGGGTTAAAGTTCATCTAAATATTCATCTACTTATGTGTCTGTTAGATTATTTGACTTATTAATTGACATTTGGAATATTGAATATGTGATAAGATATGTATTCAATACTTAGAAACACAATGATATGGACATAACATACCAGGTGCTGAGATCTTAAACATTGCTCTGCGCATGTCCCTAGTATAGGATAGGATACTCATGATATCTTAAACATTGCTCTGCCGCATGTCCCTAGTATAGGATAGGATACTCATGAGATCTTAAACATTGCTCTGCCGCATGTCCCTAGTATAGGATAGGATACTCATGAGATCTTAAACATTGCTCTGCCGCATGTCCCTAGTATAGGATATGATATTCATGATATCTTAAACATTGCTCTGCCACATGTCCCTTGTATAGGATAGGATACTCATGATATCTTAAACATTGCTCTGCCGCATGTTCCTAGTATAGGATAGGATACTCATGATATCTTAAACATTGCTCTGCCGCATGTCCCTAGTATAGGATAGGATACTCATGATATCTTAAACATTGCTCTGCCGCATGTCCCTAGTATAGGATAGGATACTCATGATATCTTAAAAATTGCTCTGATGCATGTCCCTAGTATAGGATAGGATACTCATAATATCTTAAACATTGCTCTGCCGCATGTCCCTAGTATAGGATAAGATACTCGTGATATCTTAAACATGGCTCTGCCGCATGTCCCTAGTATAGGATAGGATACTCATGATATCTTAAACATTGCTCTGCCGCATGTCCCTAGTATAGGATATGATACTCATGATATCTTAAACATTGCTCTGCTGCATGTCCCTAGTATAGGATAGGATACTCATGATATCTTAAACATTGCTCTGACGCATGTCCCTAGTATAGGATAGGATACTCGTGAGATCTTAAACATTGCTCTGCCGCATGTCCCTAGTATAGGATATGATATTCATGAGGTCCTTAACATAGCTCTGCCTCCGCATGTCCCCGGTATAAGATAGAACTTACATTAGATCATAAACATTGCTCTACCACATGTCCCAAGTCATAGAATAGGATACTAATGAGATCCTTAACATAGCTCTGTCGCTGCATGTCCCCGGTATAGGATAGAAGTCATATTTTATCTTAAACATTGCTCTATCACATGTCTTTGGTATAGGAATTTCGATCAAGGTTACAATTGCAACTCTTTCGAATACCACAGATTTGATTCGTGAACAACTGTCCATCGTACACGTTTATGATGATGCACCAGTCTTTTAGCAGAACAATAGTCCGTCAAATGACGATGATTCAATCTTTAAGCAGAACAACCCTCTGTCACATGATAATGTTTCAATCTTTAAACTAAGTAACCGTTCGTCATATGATTATGTTTCAATATAGCTAAGTATTCGCCGTCATATGATTATGTTTCAATATTGCTTAGTAACCGTCCATCATATGATTATGTTTCAATATAGCTAAGTAACCGTCCGTCATATGATTATGTTTCAATATAGCTAAGTAATCGTCCGTCATATGATTATGTTTCATTCTAGAAGCAGAACAACCATCCATCATATAATTTTGTTTCCGTCTTTAAGCAGAACGATCGCCCGTCTCATGATTATGTTTTAGTCTTTCAGCAGAACATCCGTTCGTCAAATGATAATATACAATCCCTTAAACAAACAAAAAACGTCCGTCATATGTTTATGTTTCAATCTTTGACCAGAACATCCGTTTGCCATATAATAATGTGCCAGTCTTTAAGCAGAAACACTGCCCGTCTCATAATTATGTTTCAGTCTTTTCGCAGAACAACCGTCCGTCATATGACCACATCCCAGTATTTAAACAGAAAAACCGCCCTTTATATGATTACGTTTCAGTATTTACGTCGATCAAATAATAATATGCCATTGTTAAAGCGGGATCAACAATCCGTTTCATTTTCTGTCATTAAATTGTACCATTCTTTAAGCAGGAACAACCGCATGCCATATCATAAAACAAAATTCTTTGAGCAAGAACAACTGCCCGCCCTATGATAATGTACCAACCATTAAAAAGGAACAACTTCCCGTCATTTTTATAAATTTCCTGTTATTAAAACTTTGAATTTTTCGAAAAACTAAGGATTTTCTTACCCCAGGCATAGATTACCTTAGCCGTATTTGGCACAACTTTTTGGAACTTTGGATCCTCAATGCTCTTCAACTTTGTACTTGTTTGGCTTTATAAATATTTTGTTTTGAGCGTCACTGATGAGTCTTATGTAGACGAAACGCGCGTCTGGCGTACTAAATTATAATCCTGGTACCTTTGATAACTATTTACACCACTGGGTCGATGCCACTGCTGGTGGACGTTTCGTCCCCGAGGGAATCACCAGCCCAGTAGTCAACACTTCGGTGTTAACATGAATATCAATAATGTGGTCATTTTTATAAATTTCCTGTTATTAAAACTTGAATTTTTCGAAAAACTAAGGATTTTCTTATCCCAGGCATAGATTACCTTAGCCGTATTTGGCACAACTTTTTGGAATTTTGGATCCTCAATGCTCTTCAACTTTGTACTTGTTTGGCTTTATAAATATTTTGTTTTGAGCGTCACTGATGAGTCTTATGTAGACGAAACGCGCGTCTGGCGTACTAAATTATAATCCTGGTACCTTTGATAACTATCTACACCACTGGGTGGATGCCACTGCTGGTGGACGTTTCATCCCCGAGGGCATCACCAGCCCAGTAGTCAACACTTCGGTGTTGACATGAATATCGATAATGTGGTCATTTTTATAAATTTCCTGTTATTAAAATTTTGAATTTTTCGAAAAACTAAGGATTTTCTTATACCCCGGGCATAGATTACCTTAGCCGTATTTGGCACAACTTTTTGGAATTTTGGATCCTCAATGGTCTTCAACTTTGTACTTGTTTGGCTTTATAAATATTTTGTTTTGAGCGTCACTGATGAGTGTAATGTAGACGAAACGCGCGTCTGGCGTACTAAATTATAATCCTGGTACCTTTGATAACTATATATTACACTGTATCAGTCCGAACGCTGGAACAACCGCCCGTCATATCATACTCTTCCAGTCTTGAAGAAGTGGAACAACTGTTCCTTCATATAACACTGTACCAGTTTGAAAGCTGAAACAACCGCCCTTCATATCAGTCTTGAAGAAGTGGAACAACTGCGTCTGGCGTATTAAATGATAATCCTGGTACCTTTGATAACTATTTACACCACTGGGTCGATGCCACTGCTGGTGGACGTTTCGTCCACGAGGGTATCACCAGCCCAGTAGTCAGCACTTCGGTGTTGACATGAGTATCAATTATATGGTCATTTTAATACATTTCCTGTTTACAAAACTTTGAAATTTTGGTAAAACAAAGGATTTTCTTATCTCAGGAGTAGATTACCTTAGCCGCATTTGGCACAACTTTTTGGAATTTTCGGTCCTCAATGCTCTTCAACTTTGCACTTGTTTGGCTTTTTAACTGTTTTGATCTGAGCGTCACTGATAAGTCTTATGTAGACGAAACTCGCGTCTGGCGTATTAAATAATAATCCTGGTACCTTTGATAACTAACTACCTTCATATAACACTGTACCAGTCATCGCCCGTCATATGATACTGTTCCAGTCTTGAATCAGGAACACCATACAATAATGCGCCAACTTATAAAAGGCTAATAAATTTTCCGGATATCCTGTGGTATTTGTCAGATAAAAAGCTTGGAACTCAAAGATTACAGCAAGAACCACCGTCAGTGATGATCGTTGTAAAATAAGTACAACACATTATGGGCATGCAATGGTTATCAGCCATAGTTCACCATAGAACTCACTTCGATCATATTGCATACTTTGAAGATTATAATTACTACCACGGGCACTAAACATATAACTTTCTGCCTTGAACATATCACACACATACAGGAAGTACTCTTACCCTGAAAATAAAACAAATAAAACCGAGAAGCATAGTTATTATCATACATTCTAAAGTAAAAATGGGTTGCAAATAAAGGCAACAGTAGTATACTGCTGTTCAAAACTTGTAAATCGATGGACAAAAAACTAAATCGGGGTAACAAACTAAAACTGAGGGAAACGCATTAAATATAAGAGTAGAACAAAAACACAATATTAAAATGTAACACACACAGAAACGGACTTAGCATTAGACAAAATCCAATGAGAATAACAAATATAACATCAAAACCAAATACATAAATTTGGGAGAGAAATTCTAACAGCAAAGGGTAATATCTTCAGTAATCAATGAAGGAAAATATAAGAGGAGAACAACAAATGCAAAAGTGATATTCACGTGATGTAAGATGTAAGGTTCCATTAAACACAAAAATGTACTTAATATATAAACCCTTTCGTCACACTTTAATAATCTCATTAATTTCTGCAATGAAATAAAAAGGAAGAGCATCACGCTTCTTTTGCATTCAAGAATTCAAACCCTTGCGACAACTGTTTGAAATGACCTGTTCCAAGCAACATTTCTGTCCATATACAACCTACTATGTTTAAGAGTGAGTTCAAATTTCCAGCCCTGAACTTACAGAAAAAAACTGACACTGAACAGTAAGGCAAACAACAATTAATCTATTCGGGACAGCCTAGAATCTTCCGAATTGAAGAAGCTTATCATTGATTACATACCCGAAAAGATATTATGGCTGGGGATATTGCCCTTCATTGATAGACATAAATATTGCCCTTCGCTGGTAACTGAGGCTTTTGCCATTCGTTATAACTGAGGATATTGCCCTTCGCTGATAACTAAGTATATCGCCCTCCGTTGATAAATGAAGATATTGTCCTTCGCTGATAACTAAGGATATTTTCCTTCATTGATTATTGAAGATATTACCCTTCGCTGCTAGCTGGGGATATTGCCCTCCGTTGATAAATGAAGATATTGTCCTGCGCTGATAACTGAGGATATCGCCCTCCGTTGATAAATGAAGATATTACCCTTCGCTGCTAGCTGAGGCTTTTGCCATTCGTTATAACTGAGGATATTGCCATTCGTTATAACTGAGGATATTGCCCTTCGCTGATAACTGGGGATATTGCCCTTCTTTGATAACTGAAGATATTGCCATTCGCTGATAACTAAGGATATCGCCCTCCGTTGATAAATGAAGATATTGTCCTTCACTGATAACTGAGGATATCGCCCTCCGTGGATAAATGAAAATATTACCCTTCGCTGCTAGCTGGGGATATTGCCCTTCTTTGATAACTGAAGATATTGTCCTTCGCTGATAGCTGGGGATATTACCCTTCGTTGATAACTGTAGATATTGCCCATCACTGCTAGCTGAGGATATTGTCCATCGTTAATAACCAAGTATATCCCCTTTCTTTTTTCTTCTTATTCTTGTACATCCTTTTCAACATTATCTAGTCTGGAGAAAAAAAAACCACGAACTATAAAATATTCTACGTACCATTGTCATTCCCATAACGTCTACATATTTGCTTTTGTATAAAATTTACAACGTTTTACGGATTTTGAGATTATATCAATAATCTGGAAGCTTGCGTGAATTTCCCAGATGTCCTCTGTAATTGCACCATGGAATAGTCATTTCGCCCCTTCAATAAAATTTACCTTGTACTATAAACAACTACTCAATGTTCTATGTCGTGACATCCAGTAACGGTTAATATTCTATATAATTAATCTAATTTCTTCTATTAAGTGATTTTACACTAGCAATAAATTGTTAATAAGTACCCGTAAGGGCTTTCTGAAGACCAAACCATTTTATAGATGCTTAATTAATACTTGACAACCATTTTGTGGACAAATGATACTCCATTCCAATCAAATAAATATACAATATTGTTTAGACATAATTCGCATTCGATTACATTTACCAATTACTTGTATAGCTAAATTTTGGATTTGTGAAATTCACTTTTATAGAGATAATAAACACAATGATTCTATAAAAGTGAGACAGAAGTAACGGAAGGGAAATTCAACCTTATGGGTGGATGATAATACGGACAACGCCATGGCCATAAACTCAAAAAACTAAAGCATAGAAAAGGAAAGCCTTGGCAACCTGAAATCAACCTTAATCGGAGTGTTATCTCATGTGCTCCGAAAATGATAAGTAGACCCTGCTCTTCACTTGGCACCCGTCGTCCTGCTATAAAAACCTATGTTGATATGCTATATCAAGTGATTTGGTTTTCACGCAATAGTGGATTGATAATTAACCCATTATATAACATTAAAATATAACCCCATTTGTAAACCATCGATAATTTATCGGCGATCATAAACATTGTTCGAATGAGAAATCTGAAATTGAACGATTAACATTAATCAGGACAAATGATAGACAAGACTGTCCTGGTAGGAACAGCAGACAGGGTAAAATTAAAAAGCACAACACTAAAAACGAATGCGTATATCAAAATTACAATATGTCTGAAATAAACAGTTAGCAAAGTATGTACTAATCAGTGTTCTTGTTTGGATTTTTATAGTTTGGGGAAGATATGTGAAAAATTCCTTTGACGCCGGTACTAGGGAGCGTCTTTTACTTGCAAGTGAGATGAGAGTTTTTTTTTTTGTTCGTGGTGAAGCGACTTTCAGATGAGGAGCAGCAATGAAAGCGCTGTTCCTTTGCTTTTTGTGTGTTCAAGTTTTGCTGTGCACATACTGATTTTGTGTCATGGATGGATACCCAAATTCATTTATTTTTCTATTTGATTCATCTCGTTTTTGAATAATTCTTTAACTTAATTAAATAGTTTAGAAATGAGCAAATATAAAAAAATGATACTCATACAAATCCTTTGTAATTCTGATGTACTTGCTTTTTCATTTATCCATTTTGTTTTATTATCTCCTCAATATCAATTCTAATTGTAAACGCTGTCAGATTAAACTAGTCATTATTTTATACCGAAGCGTCAATAAAAGCTGGGGCCAATAAAACTCCTTGTTAACTATATTGCTGTTAGTTGATACATAGTAAATATTAATTTATAATTAACAAGAGGAAATTGATACAATGACAGCAATATTATTGATTTAATTATAAAACCACGTGCTTTATTCGGCGTTATATAATGAAAATACAAGTTTAAATGAAAAACTTTTTATGGTAAAACAATATGACGAAAAACGTTATAAAATGAATGAAAATTTCATATTACAATGTGACATTTTGTTTGTAGGACTGATTGAGGCATGTTTAAAGAATGGAAACCTTTAACTTTCAGGACATAACTCAAAGTAAGTTAGTTAAAAAGTAAATTAGATACTTACTCGGCAATACATTTCTAGCCCCTTATATTTCATTTGATAGGATTACAATAGGATTTTTGATATTGTTGTTAATTACGTACAGGTATATGCAATTATGATAATTTGAAATTATTACCTACATTAACTATTATAAATTTATTTGCCTGTATGGGTACTACAGGGGGAAATCGTTTCTGTCAATTTTTATGCTAAACGCATTACGACAGGTTTTTCTCCTTGTCGATTATCATAATTTCTTTTCGTTCCCTCTAGAACTATATCTTTCTATATGGAAGATCTTTGTTTCCCTCTGACTCGTGAACTTCATCGTACTATTTTGAAAAAATATTTTTCTTTCCCTCTAGAACTGCATCGTCCTGTATTGGAAGATACTGTGAAACTATGTAGTTTGACAAAGACAACCGTAGTACAACGCTGTTCAAAAGTCATAAATCGAACAAAGAAAAAAAAACAATTCCGGCTCACAACCCAAAAACGAGTGAAACACATTATCTGTAAGAGGAAGCAAAACAAAACAATAGAAACAATTAGGTGCTACAAAATCAAAAGTCAACATACATAGAAACGGACTATGTGATAACAACTGTTATATTCTTGACTCGTTTTTGGTTTGTTACTCCGATTTTGTTTTTTGTCCATGGATTTTTGAGTTTTGAACAGCGGTATACTACTGTTGCCTTTATTGGTACAGAACATTTTAAGAAAAAAATGTGGATTGAACCTGGTTTTATGACTAGCCAAACCTCGCGATTTTAAGACAATGTTTAAAATACCGCTAAAATGACAACATTACGTGACAGTAATACAGTAAAAATAAAAAATAAAACACTCAGGACAGAGGAATACATAAATAAAAAGTACATGAGTACATAACAACATTAAAACAGTTAAAAACGGACTCCTTCCATTTATTTACGACTATTCACCTAAACACCACAACAAAATATAAACTGTGCGTCACACGAATGTTCCAACGCCACAAAAAGTGACCTCACAATGCGAAAAATAGAATATAAACTTGGAATTAAGTTTGTATTGTGTTATTTTAAAATTGAGAATGGAAATGGGGAATGTGCCAAAGAGACAACAACTCGACCATAGAAAAAACAGAAGAAGGTCACCAACAGGTCTTCAATGTAGCGAGAAATTCCCGCACCCGGAGGCATCCTTCAACTGGCCCCTAAACAAATATATACTAGTTCAGTGATAATGAACGCCATACTAATTTCCAAATTGTACACAAGAAACTAAAATTAAAATAATACAAGACTAACAAAGGCCAGAGGCTCCTGACTTGGGACAGGCGCAAAAATGCGGCGGGGTTAAACATGTTTGTGAGATCTCAACCCTCCCCCTATACCTCTAGCCAATGTAGAAAAGTAAACGCATATTACGCACATTAAAATTCAGTTTAAGAGAAGTCCGAGTCTGATGTCAGAAGATGTAACCAAAGAAAATAAACAAAATGACAATAATACATAAATAACAACAGACTACTAGGGGTTAACTGACATGCCAGCTCCAGACTTCAATTAAACTGACTGAAAGATTATGATTTTATCATATGAACATCAGGCACAATCCTTCCCGTTAGGGGTTTAGTATCATATCATCATAACATATATGAGAAAAACATAACCCGTGTCATGCCAACAACTGGTTTTTGAATAAATGTGTTTAGTTCCGATGCAAAGACCCTATAAGTGAATCAATATTAACGCCAAAATATGCAATCTTTAATGACCTGACAACAGTATCGTAACTATATCCCTTCTTAATAAGTCTATTCAAAGGTTTTGTTAGTTTATATATTTTCTAACCACTTCAAGAGTTTATTCAATTTATGAATGATTGTCAACTTCAGTAACAAACTGAACTTTGCTGAATTTATTTTAAAATGTTTCGATATCAATATTTTGAATGGATTATACCCTTTATACATCACTTAGTAGTACTTAAACATTTTCAGTGTTTGATATACAAAACCAACTGTAAATACAGTAGGTTGTTTTTGTAGTCGAAGAAATGAAAATAAGTATAATGGAGCACACATTGATGACTATAAGCTTGATAAAAGAATTTCAAATCCTAGGAATTACATCTATAATGTGAAAGAGATCAGTACAAAGTTGCATTAAACTTAAAATAAAGTGTGTTTATCTTATCTTACTTTAAAGATGAATACATTTCATAAATTCTTAAGTTCATTGCATTGTGGTCCAGTAAATTTAACATATGACCTTGAAAACATATTATTAGCTCGTAGTGGATGGGAGACGTTTAACAAAATACCAAATTTTAATATAAGTCCATAGAAACTAACAATAGCTCGTAGTGCATGGGAGACGTTTAACAAAATACCGAATTACAATATAAGTCCATAGAAACTGACAATATCAAAAACAACTGTTAATTCATAGCTTGGTAAAGGCATTTTACATTGTTGGTTTGTATACTGGTTTTATACCTAGCCAAACCTCACAATGGTATGATATTTTTTTCATAATTCCGTAGTATTGACAGATACACTAGGTTAATATGACAATATTTGAGATCCATTAGTCAAAACTTTGTAAACTTACAGCACGTCTTACTATACAATTTAAGCAAACATATATAGGAAGATGTGGTGTGAGTGCCAATGAGACAACTCTCCATACAAATAACAATTTAAAAAGTAAACCATTATAGGTTAAAGTACGGCCTTCAACACGGAGCCTTGGCTCACACCGAGCAACAAGCTATAAAGGGCCCCAAAATTACTAGTGTAAAACCATTCAAACGGGAAAACCAACGGTCTAATCTATATAAACAAAACGAGAAACGAGAAACACGTATATATTACATAAACAAACGACAACTACTGTACATCAGATTCCTGACTTAGGACAGGTGCAAACATTTGCAGCGGGATTAAACGTTTTAATGGATCCAAACCTTCTCCCTTTTTCTGAAACAATAGCATAACATCACAACAAAGAAAAACATACGATAAAATATCAATTGGTAGACTTAACTCAACATAAATCCATTAAAGACGCAAACAAAATGTTTGTTATAACAGATTTGTATCAGGAGCGTTCAAAGTCAAAACGCTATTGCGAGTAGCAGCGAGTTATCATTCATATCCCCTTAAATTCTTGCGGCGTTGTGGCTTCACCGTTTTTAGGCATAACCCGCCCCACTTCCCCTTCCATCCACCTTTACCCTTTAAGGTATTTTTACGTGGGCAATTTGAAGTATTCAATTAAAAAAACTCAAATTCAAAAATTCACAATCTTCTTTTTTTTTTAAATTAAAAAAGATCAAAACGTTCAAATTATCAAAAAATCAAAATATCACAAATCGAGAAGGTTTCTTGTGAAAATGCAGCAGGCAAAACAGGTGGCCATCTTTCGGGCGACATATCTTGAGAGTATCGTCCCTCAAGGAGAATTCGATTTGATACAATTGGTTTTTGGTGACTTTGAGGTAAATCGAATTTTCATATACGATGTCCGCGAAATCATTGTTCAAAACCCCTGCCGATTAAAGAAGTGTCGAGATAGACATTTCCCTGGCGTACGTGTCGATCACAAAGTCCGAGCAAAAGAAGACCAACTCGTTGGTGTCGTAAATTTTGGAACAAACGATAACGCTAGCAGTGCACATTCCCATTCACCGTGCAATGTGTAGCCTTTGTGAAGTTGAGCCCTTAATGCGCCAACGTTGTTACTTTCAAAAAGCGATAACGAATTCTCGCTCGATACTTAAAGGTAAAATCATTCCATCGTTTAAGTTACAAGTTTTGCTTCAGGCACTCTTATAGACTGTGAAGTTTTATGCAGTGATTTTTTTTTTCGATCTTTTTTTATTTATCGAGAATTTTCTAAATTTATCTTGTTATTTTTCAATTTCTGCATTTTCGATTTATGATATTTTTAATTTTTGATAATTTGTTAATATTTAAAATCTTATGGGGATTTTTTAGTTTTTAATTTTTTTTTCTTCAATTTTTGAATATTTGAACTTGTGAATTTGATTTTTTTTTGATTGAATTGATAATTTCAATTTTTGATAATTTGTTAATTTTTTAATTTAAATATTGTTAATTTAAATGTTTTTTGAATTTTTGAAAATTTGAACGTTTTGAAGTTGTTGAATTTAAAAAAATTAAATTGAATACTTAAATTTTTTAATTTGAGTTTATTCAATTGAATATTTCAAATTGCCTAGGTGAAAATACATTGAAGGGTAAAAGGGGGGGAGGGGAAGTGGTGCGAGGTGTGCTAAAAAAAGGTCCAGCCACAACGCCACAAGAATTTAAGGGGATATAAATGATCACTCTCAACAACTTTTGCGTTATGCTTATTCACCGAGTCACATCACGTTCGTATTACCGAAAGAAGATTTTTATATTTAGAAATGTTTATTTGCCAAAGCAGAAAGACCTTTGGATTTTTATGAGAGCATCTGCTCATTTTTTATCGATGTACATTTATTGATAGAAGTATGTTCTGGTAATTAATCGTGGACAGATGATTATAACTGAAAAGTTCTAGTGCGTCAAAAACGTCGAATGAAATATTTTGTTTTGTTATTACTAATCAATTAATTAATAAATTATTATTAATATATATATTTTTGATTTAAACAAGTCTAAATTGAAAATAACGTCCAAACCTATGATTGCGTTGGATAAAAACAGCAACTTTTATACGTGTGCATGTAAAACAAAATTTCGTTGTAGAGGGGTCTAAATACAGCACAAACAACATTTTCCAAAAGACCAAAAAGTGAAAAAGTATATTTTAACAAAGCGCAATTGACTAACAGGTCAATTAACTGATGTTCTTAACCCCTGCTGACTGCCATTGACGATTGCCAAATAAATTGATCACGAGATGTAACAAAGTGGATCGTTATATTATTTCAGTTAAAGTTACCAAATAGAAAACAATAAACTTGCGGCAAAGATGGTAAACCACAAACATGAGGTGCCAAATTTGTACACCATATCCATATTTCTACAGTTAATGTCTCTTCAGTGATGATAGAGATCGAACAGTATTTGGAAGGCCATATAATTTACGTCAATTTAGAATAGATAATTTGACATATATTCAAGGAAAACCAATTTAGCAATCTGTGATATCTATTGGAATTTATATGAATTAATAGTTATGATTTCAAAATATACAATGGAAAGCCAACACAAAGAATCACATATTATCTTGTCGGTAGTGAAGGGTCACTATCATGTAGAATCATTATACAATCCATTAAGACAACACAGGTTCCACAAAATCAGGATTCAACATTACTTTCATTTTAGCCAGATGTCACCATTCAATCTATTGATTGTATAATGAATCAAAATAAGATAGGTCAAGATATCAATATCGCCCAGTGAATACGGTATTCCCGAGCTTTCTTTTCCTATTAAAATGTCATTAACAGAGGGTAGATGCTGGCAAGGCAGCTATTGAAACATGGGTTCCAAGTACATAAGTGAAAGTCATCTATTCAAAAGTTTTAGGGGCGCTTCACGTTTTGATTCACCATTATGAAATTTCTATGTAACAGATAGCCACGAGTATAATTCAATTGTTGTAGCAATGTCCCATACCTGACCGTACCTTATTTCCTCGATTTTGACATCATCTTAATATGATACTTTCATTGGATTTTTACTTGCATGAGCAACTCGACAATTGCGATTGTCACGTGTGGCAGATATGCGTTAAATAAAATGACTAAAATGATTTAAACAAAATTCAACAAATAGCATGCTCATTGCAGGCAATTGTCACACAAAGCAAATATATGATCATTGTGTTGAATATAACCCAAACACACAATACCTTGAAAAGAAAATATCTTTTTGAAAAATTTGATTTATTCTTCCAAAAACAGCTGGGAAAACTTGCTTTTGTTTTAGTATGTACTCCCTATGTGTGTCAGATAGTATTTTTATGATATACTGGTCATGGTGGCAGAGGACTAATTGTTCAGTTTTCTAGAAAGATATAGATTCATGTTATATGAAGCCTTTTTTTATTGATGGATTGTTGTTTGTTGGCATTCTGTAGAAAAATTCATGCATATTTAAGACGAGAACAAATTGATAATACAGTAAAGAGTTAAGTTATGCAATGGATTGACCTGTTTAATCGAACGTATAAATGTTTTAATCAGAAAATATATTTACAAAAATGAACAAATGATGAGCTGAGTTTCACCTAATGTAGTGCTATGACCAGAACATCAAATGCTATATTTGTATATGTTACAGGCAATTTCTAAATTTAGGCATTTTGTAAAATGACGAATTTTCAGGCAATTTTTAAAATGCCTAAACTTGACAGGCATTATACAAAATGGCTAAAAATACCTAGTCATTTTGTAAAATGACTGAAATTTTGGAGGAAAATTCAGACAACAAAATGCCTGTTCAGTTTCAGTCAATTTGTAAAAGAAAGATATCATTGACAAATGTGGACAAAACACAGTATCGTGCAAAGAAAATAACTAATGGTTCAGTAAAATTAATTTAATCGCCAAAAACCAGCTGGAAAGGTTTGAATGTCATATGATATGTTCTTTTCAGTGAAAGTACGTACTCACTTTGTATTTCAGATACTAGAAGTGAATTTATGACTATTGTGTCAAAATAGCCAAATATGTCATGCATTTTAGAGACGTGAACAATTTTGTATGGGTTATTTCTGTAGGGGATTGACCCGGATAAAGGACAGAAATTTCGACTGCTGCTTGCAATTGAAATGAAGGTATTTTGGATAGGGACAGATAAATCCAACTGCAGAACACCCACAAATAAAATTTAAAAAATGTAGAGTTATTAACGTGCGGAAAGTGTTGCATTTAACTTAAATATGAAAATATATTTATTGTTCTCTTTCAGACATAATGAGAATTTAAGTTCATACATTCTCATCGATACAAACCCCCTCTGCAATATGGGTTTCACCATACAAGGCTGTGTTTTGTTGTGATGCAAATATATGGTTGACAGTGTCATCGGATACAAGATAGCCTATTGCAAATTGTGGCACACTTTAAATTTATTTGGTCCAGTATAAGAAGTGGAGAAAAAATTTGAAAAATTACAAATTTGTTTTTAAATTGAGTATACAGGTCAATTGACAATTTTTGTCATATTGTTTTATTTGTAGATTGTAATTTTCTGAACGTTATTGGTGTTTACAGTTTATCTCTTTAGACTATATGGTAAAAGGAAAGATAATTACCAAAACTGCAAAATTTCCTTTAAATTGCATTTAACTGACAAAGGTAGTCACAAAACCGAGGAAAATTTAAAACGGAAAGTTCCTAATCACATGGCAAACACAAACGATAAAACACACCATATGAATTGACAACAACTGTCATATTCCTGACTTGGTACAGGCATTTTCCTATGTAGAAAACGGTGGATTGAGTCTGGCATGACAGTGCTTTGACATGATAAGCTGCTGAAGACGCATCACTGTCATCGGCAGATCTGCTTCAGTCCGTGAAAAGCTATAAGCCAAAAGATACATGATCATGATATTAAATACTTTGATTTTTGGAACCTTGAAAAAGTAGATATTCATGTGTGACGTGTGTTGCGAACCACAATGATGTCGAAAGTTAAGTGTTTTTGTCAGGAAAGGTATCGAAACAGCAAAATGTATCATGATTCAGGTTTCAACTTTGGTTGAAGTGCTTAAATCAGATTTTTCGCCAAAAGATGTATTTACAAAACAAATCAGGACAAATATTGTGAAACAATTCTGTCATCCAAACATTTTGAGAAATGATAAATAATTGTAGAGAACTTTTTTTTTAATAATTCAGTAAAATTCATTCTTGATTATTTAAACTCTTCTATTTGAATTCCATAATTTTCATTCTTTAAAACATTTTCAAGCATTTTGTAAATGCCTTTCAATTTATCCAGGCATTTTGTAAAATGCCTAGAAAAATCAGTCATTATGTATAATGACTGAATATTGCAGCTAAAATGCGTAAAATGTTCAGGCATTTTACAAAATGCCTAAATTTAGAAAATGCCTGTAACATTTATAAACTAAGACAAATGTGTATCATATCCTGTTATCCAAAATTTTTATATCAGTTACAAAAATAATTGCACATTTTTGGTGCTAGTAGAAATTTTCGATAATTCAGTAGAACTTAGTTTTAGTTTTAAAATTTCAAAAGTATGCAAGCTTTAAATTTAATGATCATAATTGATAAACCAGTTCGGCTGTTCAATACATTCAAATGTTCAGTTTTCAAAATATTTTGTTCTATAAGATATTTGGCAACAGATGAAATGCTTGAATCTAACATGCATTCATAAAAAAAGCATAAATAATCAGGCTTTTTCAAAATGCCTATATTAATAAGAATAATTAAGAAAGTTAATATTCAAACATTTTTTTTTATTAATTTAGATGAAATTTATGATTTTGTGAGAAGACACTCAAAGGACAACATAGCATTGGTAGCAATATTCGAGGAAAGATACAAAGTGGTATATTGCAACAATACCATCCCTCGAGTAAACATTGGATAAACACTCTAGACAGAATACTATCGAATATGAAGTGGCATGAGAAATCCTTCCATAGCAGCACTACACTAGGAACAGTCTGAGATCAGGGACTAGGTTATCATGGTTATATAACATTGCTTACCAAGCCGCTTCTTTCCACGATTAGTGTACTATGAATAATTCATCTTCGAATCTCGACACGACATTTTCTTCTATTTTGATTTCTTTTATGATTTTACAACAATTTATATTTGTTGTTGCCTTTATTGGTAATAGTCTGGTTATATGGATATTTTTTACAAGGCTGAAACTTAGATCGAGCACAAACCGATTCATAGTAAGTCTTGCATTGGCTGACCTGCTAACGGGAATAGTTACGGGTGTCCAAATATTCTACTTTGTGTACCCGGTAATGAATGACAATATGGTGACATGTTTCCTCCGATATCTATCGATTAACTACACGACGCAGGTTTCTCAAATGACTGTTATGTTTACAACTTTTGACAGATACGTCGCCATCTGCCATCCACATCACTATGTTAGTGTAATGACGAGAAAAGTAGCCATTATTTTGTCCGTGTTACCATGGGTACTATCTTTAGCATCAGTAAGTTCACCATTGTTAGGGTGGCATATTTGGGAACGAGGATGTCGATGTGAATATTTGTTAATATTTGAAAGAGGATACTATCTGACGTCATCAGTTATAACTTACTCCTTCAGCATACTAACGTTTATAATGTACATTTTTATACTAAAAACAGCATGGCGATATTACTCCAGAGTCAAACCAGTAGGTTGCGACACTAGCTGTAATCATGGTACAAATAAGTCCAAAACAATGGAACGTGATGTACGGAATGCCAAAGTAACAGGAGTTGTAACCCTAGCATTTTCAGTTTGTTGGTTGCCATTTATGACATTCCCTTTTCAGAAAGGAATCGGTATGGACCAAATATCAGACACAGGTCTAACGGTTATGAACTGGCTTGTTTTCTTAGGAATGTTAAACAGCATTGTTAATCCATTTATTTATGCATGGAAGCGACGGGACTTTAGTAAAGAATGTAAAAGGACATTCGGATGTTTTAAAAATCAGGAGGATATGTCTCATACATCTGTAGAGTTTTAACTAGGACTCTGCACTTTTAATTTTACTTACGCTTTTACTTTTTTTCTTAATATTGAAAAACAGAAATAAATTGAGTTGAATTAAGCAATGAAAATTAGTATGTTATATTAGACAAGACAATGATACATGTATATGAATAAACTTCTTTTGAGTATCCTGTTTTCAACTGTTTTAATGTCTCTTTTTCTATTTTGACATTAATTCAAAATGATCGTTTGGTATTGTCTTGAGTACATAATAATCGTTACTTGCTAGTTTTATATTGTAATTTTACGTTGGAGAACACAGCCTTTGTTTTAACAACATCATAAAGAACTATTAATAAAGGCAATAGTAGTATGCCCCTGTTCACAAGTTGATTAAGGTAGATTCACTGTATACCATCATCTTAGATTGTTTAATACCAGTACACAATCGGTCTAGTTATTTGCTCAAATCTGCAAATTTAGATTCGAAATGTATGTGTAAGACTGTTGTTTTGTACAAAAACAATATTTGATGGATTGTATAATCCGAAACCTTTAAACCAAAACCAAATATTTGTGCTCTTTGAAGAAAAAAAAATGTTTCATTCAAATTTGCAATCTGAGAGGGAATAACTATTTTTGTAATGATTGTATACTGGAATGAAGAGAAATTTTTATATTTTACTTAAAGCATGACAAAAAGTTCGGTGCCACCATTTTTTATCTTTATTTTCTTAAAGCATATCATAAAACCGATCTTTTCATATTTTGTATTAAAATTGAGAATGGAAATGGGGAATGTGCCAAAGAGACAACAACCCGACCATAGAAAAAAACAACAGCAGAAGGTCACCAACAGGTCTTCAATGTAGCGAGAACTTCCCGCACCCGGAGGCGTCCTTCAACTGGCCCCTAAACAAATATATACTAGTTCAGTGATAATGAACGCCATACTAATTTCCAAATTGTACACAAGAAACTAAAATTAAAATAATACAAGACTAACAAAGTCCAGAGGCTCCTGACTTGAGACAGGCGCAAAAAATGCGGCGGGGTTAAACATGTTTGTGAGATCTCAACCCTCCCCCTATACCTCTAGCCAGTGTAGAAAAGTAAACGCATAACAATACGCACATTAAAATTCAGTTCAAGAGAAGTCCGAGTCTGATGTCAGAAGATGTAACCAAAGAAAATAAACAAAATGACAATAATACATAAATAACAACAGACTACTAGCAGTTAACTGACATGCCAGCTCCAGACTTCAATTAAACTGACTAAAAGATTATGATTTCATCATATGAACATCAGGCACAATCCTTCCCGTTAGGGGTTTAGTATCATACCATCATAACATATATGAGAAGAACATAACCCGTGTCATGCCAACAACTGGTTTTTGAATAAATGTGTTAAGTTCCGATGCAAAGACCTTATAAGTGAATCAATATTAACACCAAAATATGCAATCTTTAATGACCTGACAACAGTATCGTAACTATATCCCTTCTTAATAAGTCTATTCAAAGGTTTTGTTAGTTTTTGAGGTGAATACTGACACCTTTGTGCTTTATAAAAAATATTTCCATAAAAAATTGGATGTGAAATACCTGAACGTATAAGAAGTCTGCATGTTGAGCTATATTTACGAATGATGTCCTTATACCGATGATAAAATTTACTAAATGTTTTGACTAGTTTGTGATATCGAAAACCCTGGTGTAATAATTTTTCATAAATTTCTCTTGTTAAAATCTAAAACATTGTTACATACACGAGCGAATCGTACAAGTTGAGATATATAAACACCGTAAGATGGTGACAAGGGAACGTCACCATCTAAAAATGGATAATTAACGATAGGAAATGAAAAATCATCTCTTTTATCATAAATTTTAGTATTCAGCTTTCCGTTAGTGATATAGATATCAAGATCGAGGAAAGGGCAGTGGTCATTGTTAGTATTAGCTTTATTTAAAGTAAGTTCAACAGGATAAATTTCTTTAATATACATACTGAAGTCGTCATTATTGAGAGCCAAAATATCATCCAAATATCTAAAAGTATTATTAAATTTGTTTATCAGATGTTGTTTCGATGGGTCTTTGCTTATTTTTGTCATAAATTGTAACTCATAGCAATACAAAAACAGGTCCGCAATAAGTGGTGCACAGTTAGTCCCCATTTGAATTCCGATAATCTGACGATATACGGAATCCCCAAAGCGAACAAAAATGTTATCTAGTAAAAATTCAAGGGCATATATAGTATCAAAGCATGTCCAATTGACATAGTTTTTTGTTTATTGCTACTAAAAAATGACCTAAAAGAGTTTGAACATATATATTCACATTCTGACTTTTTAAATGCCCATTTAATTAGGTGTGTGAATTTTTTCTTAATGAGAATGTGAGGCAATGTGGTATACAGGGTAGAAAAATCAAAACTTTGAACAGATTTAAAATCACCAATGTAAGCATGCAATTTATCAAGTACTTCCAACGAGTTCTTGACACTCCAAAAGTAATTAATTCCACTGTTTTCGAAGTCCTTATTTGAACAATTTATTATCAGGTTTTTAATTGTACCAAGTGTGCTGGTAAGAAGAATAGACAATTTAGTAGTGGAACAATGGCTTGAAGACGAAATAAATCTATATTTGTAAGGTGTTTTGTGTAGCTTCGGAAGCCAGTACATAGTTGGGACTTTCATTGTATTTGGCTCTGCTTGTAAAGCGGTAGCTAAAAGTTTATGTTTGTTACAGATGTCGTTTTCTGAAAATGGAGACAGTTGGAATGTTGGTGAATTGGTGATTTCTTTTTTTCAGAACCTCAATGTAAAATTTACGTCAAACAATAATAATATTATTAGCAGCTTTATCGGCCGGGACAAAAACAAATTTCTTGGCTAGTTCTTTTAGTTTATTCCTAAACTATATCTCATAGATTTTCCTTTTATGCCTAAAAAAATAGTGTTTTTCATGACCAATCAATGCTTTAGGCAATTTTGTAACTTAAAAAAAAAATAAGATGACCCATACTCTCTATTATATGTTGGAAAAACATTGTAAAATCGTCATTTAAACAAAGTATGAAACAATTCAATTTGAGGAAATATATACCGCGGATCCACAATAAATGTGGGTTACATACTAAAGCCGAGGGAATCATAACAACAACAAGAGGAACACAAGAATCACTGAACTGCAATCAACACATTAAGAACAATAAAACACATTAACATTAACTACAACTAAAGCTTCTTATTCGTAGTCTTTTGAATGGTATATGGTGAACACAATTATTAGCATTTGATTTCAGGAGAAAAAAACATGAAGTCAGTTACTTTTCAAAACAATTTATGCAATGAAGCAATCAATGATAAAATCAAATATAACAAAAATACTATATATACTAATAGTAGCGGATATACTCGCTAAATACCGGTACTGGACTTTTACCTATCATTTATATGTATACGGGTCATAAATAAACTCATCGGGTTCAACCCACCATTTTTTTTTCTTAAAATGTCCTGTACCAAGTCAGGAATATGGCAGTTGCTATCTTATAGTTCGTTTCTGTGTGTGTTGCATTGTTGTCTGTTTTTTGTTCACTTTAGTGTTTCTGTTGTTTTCCTCTTATAGTTGATGTGTTTCTCTCAGTTTTAATTTGTAACAATTAATTTTCTCTCAATCGATTAATGACTTTCAAACAACGGTATACTACTGTTGCCTTTATTCATCATACATACTGGTATGTAACCCGCTGCATTGTTATGCACCAGAAGCATATTGTTCAGTGGTTGTCGTTTGTTGGTGGGGTTCATAGAGGTTTCTCCTTCCTCAATTTATACATAGATTAACCGTTGGCTCTTTCTGTTAAATTGTTTTACATTAGTCATTTTGGCACCTTGATAGCTTGCTGTTCGGTTTAAGCCAATTCTCCGTGCTGAAGTCCGTACGTTCACCTATAAGTCTTTTTATACATTGTGAATTGGATAGAGAGTTGTCTAATTAGCACTCATAATGATATCACATCTTCTTATCTATATGGGAATAACATTTTCTTTAAAAAAAAACCCAAACAAATCTCCAGTGTCGGTGGATTCAAGATAATCCAACCAATCTGATTTTATATGCCACAAAACCAGGTTCAACCCAACATTTTTATCTTAAAATGCCCTGTACCAAGTCAGGGAAATGGCCATTGTTATATTATAGTTTGTTTCTGTGTGTGTTACATTTTAATTTTGTGGTTCTGTTGTGTCGTAGTTCTCTTATATTTGATACGTATTCCTCAGTTTTAGTTTGTAACTCGGATTTGTTTTTTCTCTATAGATTTATGAATTTAGAACAGCGGTATACTACTGTTGCCTTTATTTATATTCATGTGATATATTGCTGGTGAAAAATGTAAAATATTAAAAATACAGACCACCAAGGAAAATTGAAATCGGAAAGTCTTATTTCAAATGGCAAAATCAAAAATTCATATACATCAAACGAATGGCCTTGATCTTATTTTAAGGCTGCTTCGATTTCCTTTTGGAGTTTGTCACAGTAGGATAATACGTATATATTTACGGCAGATATTGTCGTCTACAAGCAGTGTTTTATGTAACTTGGTAAACAAGACGCATGTTTCGTCTACAAATTCATAAAAACAATGTTTAGGCAAAATAAGAACGAAGTTGAAGAGCATTGTGGACCCAAATTCCAAAAGGTATTGTAAATTACAACTAAGATTATCTATTTCTGGGGGTAGAAAATCCTTAGTATTATTGCTTATTTGGAAAACCCATTCGAAAGATATATTATTTATGAATAAAGGCAACAGTACTATACCACTGTTCGGAAGTCATAAATCGATTGAGAGAAAACAAATCTGGATTACAAACTAAAATGAGGACAGCACACAAACTATAAGAGGAAAACAACGAAATAACAGAAACACTGAAGTGCAACAAAAAAAAAAAAAGACGACAATGCAACACCGAGACAAGAACTATAAGATACCAACTGCCATTTGTCTGACTTGGTACAGGACATTTTTAAGAAAAAGTTCTTAAAAGTTCTTGGGGTGAAAAGTTCAAATTGTTATGGATGCCTAAACCACAAGCAAGATCGCAAGATTAAATGTTTAGTAAAAGTGTTTTAAGATACTAAATACAGAAGAAAACCTTGGGTCATTGCAAAAGCAAAAGTGGTCAGCGAATTGGAATCTTGAATGCAGACAACTCAAATCCCAGAGGAAACAGATGACACACTAATAGAACGGTCTCCTCAATTGAGGTATTGGAGAATCTAAATGCAAACTTGTCTGATGAAAAACTCCAGTTGTTAGAATACAGCGTTACATGTTCAAAGGCTGAATTTGATATAAATTTACTCAGTGAGTATTGAAATCCATTAGGCACCGCCAATCAACCAACGAAAACGACAAATACCTTGAACTTTGTTGAAGAAGTGAAACAAAAGTTATCTGAAATACCAAAGTCTGGTGAAATTAAATCAAGACAACTATTCTACTCTTGGCGGATTATATACGGAGTATATATCTCTCAGTTGATACTGCTTTGTATTTCCTATCATGATTTCCTTGATAGAGGGTAACTGCTCACAAGGAAGCTATTAAAACGAGCGTTCTTAGTAGTGAAGTTAGAATTATTCATTCGTAAGTTATAGGAGTTAGTTGACCGTATGGAATATCCGTTTCACAGGTGATAACAGATATCTTCCTAAAGTCGTATCTACAATTCTGTCTTCTTTTCGGGAATGTGACCTACCGAATTAAAATTATTACCGAATGTGAACTAACATGAGCAACACGACGGCTGCAATGTATGAAACAGTATTAGCTTATCTTTCCAGAGCACCTGAGATCACCCCTAGTTTTGGTGGGGTTGGTGTTGCTCAGTCTTTGGTTTTCTATGTTGGGACTTGTGTACTATTGCGTGTCTGTTGTTTTTTTCTTTTATAACCATGGTGGGTCGTTGACTTTTACTGACATTAGTCAAGAATGCACAAGTCGTAAAGGTGTCTACCGGTAGATGGCGCACCATTGTAATCACAAATTTTAGCCTAATCTGTCAAGGATGGATAGGATTGGGCTGGCTTGGTTAGAAAATATGACTTCAAACTAGTGGTTTCGAAATTGGAATCTATAAGCGCCTGTAGGCAGGTGAAGGCGAGACCAAATCATCTCAAAACTGCCTTCATGATCAAAGGACCTGTCCACTTCACACGTATGAAATTGTGGCTTTTACATGCTTGGTTTACGTATGCCCTTGCTATTGTGTGGTCTTATTTGGCAAAAGTAAAATATCAAAAATACCAAACTCCGTGGAAATTATAAACGGAAAGTCCCCAAGCAAAAAGTAAAATCACAAAAATACTGAACTTAAAGGAAGATCAATTGGGAAAGTCCATAATCACATGGCAAAATCAAATAACAAAACGCATCAAAAACGAATGGACAAAAACTGTCATATTCCTGACTTGGTACATGCATTTTCAAATGTAGAAAATGCCCTTATGAAATTTAAAATGTTGCTGCAGCATTGACGCAGCGTTGCGGCTTTAAAGCTGCAACCTAATCAGGTTGCCAGAGGATTGTTGCCGGAGTAGTGCCGGATGATGCTGCTAGCGGCATTGTTCTGGCATCATTGCGACACTAATTCCTTTCAAAATTAATGAGCACCACAATATAGCCAGAAAATTTGATGTCATTTCCTGCGTTTTTAGCTATTCCCTGTACTAGTGTGTTAGAAATCCACCATGTTGCTTGTGATTATAATTGTATTGAAGAATTTGGTGTTCTAGCTGGGTTTTTTTTTTTTGAAGATTTGAAGACTTGTAAGTAAACTCATATCAAGTAATTGTATGTATAGAAAAGATCAATCTTGCATTGTGTATTTCAATAACATGGCCTCATCTGAGTTCACTATACATGTATCGGTGAAGTTTGTGTTGGTTTTTTTGCAGCAGTTTAATTGCATACTTGTAGTTTGGTAAATAACACAATATTATTTGCTAAACTTAGGGCACATTAAAAATTTTCATTATTTTTTATGCAGATACCGCTGACATTTATTTTATGTGCCTGTGCATACAAATTTATAATGCATGAATGCATGTCATATATATGCATTGACAACTTGTTTTTGCCGGCACAATACATTTTATACAAAGCACGGCCTATTCGCATGTTTTGTCACTAAAATGATGCAAGAATATAGCCGTATTAGCACCGCAACAACGCCACAATCATAATGCAAGAAAACTAATTTGCATACGAAATACGCTATAGCCGCAACATGATGCCAGAATATTGCCGCAACGGTGCCAGAATATAGCCGCAATTATGGTGCCAGAAAACTAATTTGCATACGAAATATGCTATCGCTGCATCGAAGCCGCAACATATCCATACTGCTGCCGCAACTATGTGCCAGAGGGCTCATATTTCCATAAGGGTGGTGGATTAAACCTGGTTCTATAGCGCTAACCCTTTCACTTTAATGACAGTCTCATCAATTTCCGATATTTTTACATTGATGCGTTAAATAAACAGACACAATAAATATAATAGTCAAAATATGGGTACATCAGTCATCATCGTTTAACAATTTTAAAAGGAACAATTTAACAGAACACAAAAACATCTACTATCTATGAACACATTTATTGAGTGTCTGACGTCAGAAAATTTTATACGTCACGTAAATTTGTCGTTCAATGTGCGTACAAACAATTTTAAAATTTTCATGGGAATGTTAGCATACAGGGTTAAAAAATCAAAAGTATGTAAGAATAAATTTAAGAAATAGACCGAGATTTAAACTAGTCCAAAAGTTATATATAGAATTTATAAGAATCCAAAAATAGTTAATACCACTACGCGATTGAATGATTTTGACGTTTGTGGTTCAACGTATATTGTAATTCATAATAGAAATATATCATAATGACATATAATAGAACAATATCATACTGACGGGCATGGCAAAGGTAGCAATCAACAGTCAGGAAAAAAATATTAAAATTTGCCCTTATAGATTTTACCATCCCCTTTTCATTGCTTTCTTGCAATATCAAGCTTACTGTTTGTGTCATATATGGGCATATGTATGTAATAAGAATCTTCCATAGATTTTATATCCAGTATATAAAATAGTAAAATATCATTTCTTTTGGGTGTATCCATGGCAACAATCTGCATTTATTTGTTATAAAATATTGCAAAAAGGGGGGGGGGAGATGTCACATATTTCCCCAAAATTTGGCTAAAAGTAGAATTTCGATCGCTTGAAGTAATACCTTTTCTGAAACTGTGTACATATATCATTCAGCAAATCCAATGAAAATCATATGTCTTTCGTCTCATTTTTTTGTAAAATTGCGTCAAAAACTTCGTGTAGAAAAAAAATGTTTGTAAACATTACATTAATTTCTGGACCGATAGCCGGTCTAGCTATGAAAATACGGATTGTCAAACAGAAAATAGCCCCTAAAACATGTAAAAAATAATCTTGATGCTCTTATTAACCATCTTTGAAGGCTAAATTAGCACTCAGCTGTCTAAAAATGATTTTTTTTACACAATAACTTTCCTATTTGAAAAATCCACCGTGGCCAAAATGCGAAACTAAACTCCTAACTGTGTATTGCTACCAAAATCAAAAGCTCAAACACATCGAACTAATAGATAACAGCTGTTATATTCCTGAATTTGTACAGGGATTTTTTTTTATATAGAAAATGGTGGATAAAACCTGGTTTTATAGTTTGCTAAACCTCTCACTTGTATGGCAGTGGCATAAAATTCCATTATTTTGAAATTGATGTGTGAACAAAACAAACAGACAAAGTAGGTAAAAATGACAAAAATAGGGAGACAGCAGTCAAGATTGTATCATAAGCTTTATCACTATCAAATCAGGCATACATGTTAACATAAATAAACAAAAAGGCATATAGACAAAGCACATTAGCAAAAATGAAAGATAAGAATGCAATAACATTAACGGTACCAATTTTCCTGCACCAGATGCGCATTTCGACAATACATGTCTCTTCAGTGATGCTCGTGGCCAAAATATTTACCATAACACAATAATGGGATGTACAAGTATCGAGCAACGGCAAAGTACACCGTTTCTTTGACGTTTTTCTTGTCATAGGAAAAACGTCAATGATCATATCGAAAGAAGGCAGTTAGTACCTTCTTAGGCAAAACTCTGAACAGACAAGGTATGTCAATCGGTGAGAAGTATGGTGAAATAATCAAATGTTGAGAAAAACAATCAAATTAATTAGAAAGCCAAATCCATTCAGAGATCGAAGAGCAACACAAAAATGCGGAAAGACCACCATTGTCAGAACGTAGGTACCGTTTCTGTCCGAGGCTCTATAGAAATAATGCGAAACCTATTACTCTCGTAGTGGTAAGAACTCTGTGGTAAGAATATGTGTACTCTTAATCAATTCTTTAACATGTAAGTTATGTAAATATTCAAAGTTCATGAACCATGTCTGACGATACATCACTTGACAATCTCCATGGAAATGATTGTGCCAATGCCGATACAACTACATACCAAATACTATTGACTTATGCTAAGTCTTTCCCTGAAAACTATGTAGAAGTTTCAAAGTAAATGAACCATGTTTGAATTATATATTCTCCATGGAAACAGGACTTACAAATACCAATAATTTGCATACCAAATATCATTGACTTCAAATTAGGGGTTCACCATAGACTGATCTAATCACAAACTAAATACATGTAAACTAAGCTAAAGTATTAAAGTCGATAGACCATGACTGAGGGAGCAGGGCCAAATATTCCCCATGGACATGAAATGTGCTAATCCTTATACAGCTGCATACCAATTAACATTGCCTACCAATAATGGTTCTCCTTGGACTCTGACCTAATCACAAACTAATACATGTAAACTAAGCAATGGTTTCAAAGTCGATAGACCATGACTGAGGGAGCAGGGCCAAATATTCCCCATGGACATGAAATGTGCTAATCCTTATACAGCTGCATACCAATTAACATTGCCTACCAATAATGGTTCTCCTTGGACTCTGACCTAATCACAAACTAATACATGTAAACTAAGCAATGGTTTCAAAGTCGATAGACCATGACTGAGGGAGCAGGGCCAAATATTCCCCATGGACATGAAATGTGCTAATCCTTATACAGCTGCATACCAATTAACATTGCCTACCAATAATGGTTCTCCTTGGACTGACCTAATCACAAACTAATACATGTAAAACTAAGCAATGGTTTCAAAGTCGATAGACCATGACTGAGGGGAAGGGGCCAAATATTCCCCATGGACATGAAATGTGCTAATCCTTATACAGCTGCATACCATTAACATTGCCTACCAATAATGGTTCTCCTTGGACTGACCTAATCACAAACTAAATACATGTAAACTAAGCTAAAGTATTAAAGTCAATAGACAATGACTGAGGGAGCAGGGCCAAATATTCCCCATGGACATGAAATGTGCTAATCCTTATACAGCTGCATACCAATTAACATTGCCTACCAATAATGGTTCTCCTTGGACTGACCTAATCACAAACTAATGCATGTAAACTAAGCAATGGTTTCATAGTCGATAGACCATGACTGAGGGGAAGGGGCCAAATATTCGCCATGGAAATGAAATGTGCTAATGCTTGTACAACTGAATACTGAGTTCCAGTTAGCATTGGCCTACCACTTATGGTTCCCCTTGAAATGAGATATGCCAACTTATACATGTTTACTAAGCAAAAATTTAATAGACCAGGACTAAGGGGACAGAGCCAAATAGTTATCAAAAGTACCAGGATTATAATTTTGTACGCCAGACGCGCGTTTCGTCTACATAAGACTCATCAGTGACGCTCAGATCAGAATAGTTAAAAAGCCAAACAAATACAAAGTTGAAGAGCATTGAGGATCCAAAATTCCAAAAAGTTGTGCCAAATACGGCTAAGGTAATCTACTCCTGGGGTAATAATCTCCATTGAAAAAATATGCTTATAGACCATGACTAAGGGGACAGAGCCAAATAATCTCCATTGAAATGAGATATGCTTATACAATAGTAATATCATTGACCTACCACTAGTGGTTCCCATAAACTGACCTAATTACAAACTGATACAAAAGACCATGACTAAAGGGGCAGGGTCAACGTATCTCCATGGAAATGAGATGTTTCAATGGCAATGCTAATACAACTGCATACCAAATATGTTTGACCTACAATTTGTAGTTCATCACAAACTAGACCAAATCACAAACTAATACATTATTCACCAAAACAGCATACCTATGTTTCGCTTTTAGACAACCTCAAGTGAGACAAAAATTGAATCATAATTTCCTGGTTATATGCACATTTATATAGTATGTTACACATACAGTTTCATGAAATTCTGTTGTGTGGATTCAAATGAGTTACAGTGACAAGAACAGACTGATGGACTGACAGACAGACAGAGGGATGGGTCAAAACATTATATAGATATAGGAAGATGTGGTGTGAGTGCCAATGAGACAACTCTCCATCCAAATAACAATTTATAAAAGTAAACCATAACAGGTCAAAGTACGGCCTTCAACACGGAGCCTTGGCTCACACCGAACAACAAGCTATAAAGGGACCAAAAATTATAGCCTACTTTGTGCCATGGGGTATAAAAAGTCAGATGATTAACCCAATGAATAACTTAAATTTATATATCTTTATAATTTCTGCAATGAACATATGCTTATACATCATTCTTATTATTAAACTGTTTATACATTTATGCTCATTAAAAATTGTTAAACAGTACAATCATAATTTTTATACATCTTGACACATTACAATCATGATTTTTATACATCATGTCATGGTACAATCATGATTTTTATAAATTATTAAAAGGTACAATCATGATTATAAATTATTATACAGTACAATCATGATTATTATATATTACATAATTATTATACAGTACAATCATGATTTTATATATATCATGAAACGGTACAATCATGATTATTATAAATGATCAAATGCTTTCAAGATCAGTCATGACCAGATGTGTTTCAGATAATTTGTTCAAAACCACTAAAAATTGGTTGACAAACATTTGTTTGATTCGATTAAATTCTTCTTCATCTTCTGTCCCATAAAAGTCTGAGCAGTATGATATCTTCAAAGCCTTCAGATCTACCAATGAAGATAATGTCACACTCAGCTGTAAACAAACAGAGGAAACTAAGGAATTCTGGGATAGATTCAGGTACAGAATGGAATGTAACAAGGAAATGTAAGGCAACAGGCGAAGAATACCACCATCATCTAGTTTACTGTCCTCTAACTCAAGCACTAGTAAGGTAGACTTAACTTCTTCTAATAGACGTCCTAAACTTCCACAACATAATGTCAGTGTGTTTCCACCTAAATCAATGTGTTGTAAGGCTTTAGTATGGTGTGATGTTGATAGGTATCTGATATCTGATTCCGTCAGACCACATCCTGCCAGACGAAGATGTTGTAACGGCTGCTGTGTACCACTGATAAGCTGCCGTAGCTTGTACTTCAGTCTGTTACTACTTAGATCCAGTCTGCTTAGGTTTGGTAAGGAGGACAGTGTTTTACCAAGGACCTCTGTTGTAGAGTCACTCTGGTACACTGTTATACTGTTACACGAAAGGTCTAAGGCACATAAGTTTGTAAACTTCTCAAGTGTAGGGGCCAGGTTACAAAAACTCTCACAGTTAATAGAGTTGTACTTCAATCTAATTCCTGTCAAATACTAAAAATAAAAATAATAAAACATTATTAAATGATATCTTAATGACATCTTCAGACATCTGGAAAAAGTTACAAAAACTCATGGTTTGTACCATTTGGAAAATAATAACAAACAAAGGACTATCTAGAGCTTTAAGGTGAAAATAGCTAAGTAAATATGTCAACTGCAAACATTTAACAATATGGGTCCACCCTGAAGGACAATAATGCTAACTTAATAAATGTTGTTCCTGTAATTATCTCATTAAATAAACTTTGTCAAAATGCAATTTTTTATCTTGTTACATTGAACTTTATAATCAAGGCCAAATATGGTCCTTACCGAACTTACTCCTTTACACACCTGTGTAATCCCAACCCTTTGTGTATATTTACACACCTGTGGAATTCCAACCCTATGTTAATTTACACATGTGTGTAATCCCAACCCTATATATAAATTTACTCACCAGTGTGATCCCAACCCTATGTAAATTTACACACCAGTGAGATCCCAACCCTATGTAAATTTACACACCTGTGTAATTACAACTTTATGTAAATTTACACACCTGAGTAATCCCAACCCTATTTGCTAATTAATGTACAAATATGTGCTGTCCCATCCTTATGTAAATCTATGTACATACAAGTGTAATCCCAAACTTATGTATATTTATACATGTACATTCATGTTTTCCAAACCCTAAATAAATTAACGTATATATACATGTGTTAACCATACCCTATGTAAAATTATATACCTGTGGATTAATCTGTCCAAGAAGTATGTTTAGCTTAGGTTCCCCCAAACATGTAGCATCAAGTTTCTGTAAACACATACACAGTTTACTATCAGTAAATCCTGACACCTTTAAGGCTTTACTTAGTTCTGTCAGCGTCTGGTCTGCAGCTACAAAAGCATCAAGTTTGACTAGAACTGAAATAAAAACAGGAAGCTGGTGATAATATTGTAAACTGGTATGTTGTTAGCTATTATCCTTTAAACTTAGAAATAACCAGGTGCTCCACAGGGCACAGCTTTATACTACCACAGAGGACAAACCCTGAACAGTTGGGGCAAGTATGGACACAACATTCAAGCTTGATACAGCTCTGAATTTGGATTGTGATGAAATTCTTGACATAATATAAGTTTATGACACAAAACAAATGTCAAGATCTTACAAATCTATTATGCAATATTGTGCAATTAAAGATTTCTTCTTCAAACTTTTCAAAAATTTGGAGAAAAAAAAAATGAAAACTACTATCCCTCCCCTTTTTTTGCAAAAAAGTCCCAAAGCTGACATTTCTTTATACATTATTTACATGTAGAGTAAGGGATGTAAATCCGAACATACCAAACATTGTATGTTAACTGTTTTTGAATTACCTCCCTTTCACTGCTTTTAAATTGTCTTAACCTTTTCCTCTATAATGACACCTTTTGACGCCACCCCCTTTACTCCATTATGACGCCTTTTGACGCCTGTGTAGTGCCTCAGTTGAAACATATTAACCAACGAAAAAACTTCATCAGACATAAAAAAAAATTGTATCTAATATAAAAAGGATATTCATGAGAATATCTGACTGGAATTTCATTAATGAAATATTTGTTTTCGCAATGCATTAATACTTTAAACCTGATGATTATTTTTTATGGAAAAAATCCTATGCGAATCAAGTATGTAAAAAAAAAAATTCCATGGAGGAAAGGGTTAATTGTCCATTGACCAGAAAAACCTAGTTTCCCCCTCTTTTGGCCCCTAATTCCAAAACATTTTGAGCCATAACCCCCAAAGTCATTACTCACCATCCCTTAATGGTATGGAAACATGTGGTATAATTTCAGAGAGATTCATAAACTTAAACACAAGTTATTGTTTGAAAACTACAAAAATGCTTATTTTGGGCACCCTTTTTGGCCCCTTGTTCCTAAACTATTGGGACCATAACCCCCAAAATCAATCCCAACCTTCCTTTGGTGGTATTGAAACTTCTGGTAAATATTTATAGAGATCCATTCACTAAATCTAAAGTTATTGTCCGGAAACTAAATGGGTCTTCGGACAACAACGACATGATACCATTATACGATGTAAACATTTTTTGGCTTTCGTATAAAAATAGGAAATTGGTGGTTATATTGTAAACTGATATGTTGTTAGTTATTATCATTTAATCAATGAATTACAAATTTAGACAGTATCTAAATATCAAATGAGAAAAAAAAAAAAAACTTGAGTGCACACCCTGAAATGTCTCACCTGCTTTACTTATAATGATTGCATTTTTGCAAAAAATCTGTTATATTAACAGATAAAGCTTTTACTTCATTTTCACATACAATTAAAATTATTATATGGTCAAGGTCAGTTGAACCCTGCCAGACATTTACACCTGACTAGTTAGCCTATTGCATAGACATGATAGAGTATTTGAGAAACCAACCTAATTAGGAATCATTAATACATTTTATCTAACAGACCAAAAGTACTATTGAAAAAGTCAATTGTAAACAAAACAGAGCATTTTGTCATTTATAGAAAAATATAGCGAAATCCTATATCTAAAAAAAATAATTGATTTATTAAAATAACAATATTTTACTGTATTATCAAACTTTCCATCCTGAATTCTTATTGTTTATTTCAACATACTTGAAGTGTCAGGCAGGAACTGATCAGCCATCATTAAACGATCTGGCACAGGCTGTGGCAATAACTGTACAGCTTTATTATACATGTTGACCATCACATTCTGACGAGCTTCATTATAGGACAGCATACAATGTGTAGCCAGATAGTACAGGATTACCTCCGCTAAAAATAGATAGGGAATTACCTCAATTACAATCAGATTACAGAGGATATGACAATATACAATGTGTAGCCAGATAGTACAGGATTACCTCCGCTAAAAATAGATAGGGAATTACCTCAGTTATAATCAGATTACAGAGGATATGACAACATACAATGTGTAGCCAGATAGTACAGGATTACCTCCGCTAAAAATAGATAGGGAATTACCTCAATTACAATCAGATTACAGAGGATATGACAACATACAATGTGTAGCCAGATAGTACAGGATTACCTCCGCTAAAAATAGATAAGGATTACCTCAATTACAATCAGATTACAGAGGAAATGACAACATACAATGTGTAGCCAGATAGTACAGGATTACCTCCGCTAAAAATAGATAAGGAATTACCTCAATTACAATCAGATTACAGAGGATATGACAACATACAATGTGTAGCCAGATAGTACAGGATTACCTGCGCTAAAAATAGATAAGGATTACCTCAATTACAATCAGATTACAGAGGAAATGACAACATACAATGTGTAGCCAGATAGTACAGGATTACCTCCGCTAAAAATAGATAGGAAATTACCTGTTACAATAGATGAGGAATTACCTCAGTTATAATCAGATTACAGAGGATATATATGTAGGACTCGATGCGTAGGTGCGATGGTACTCTAAAGTGCGATGGTCACGCTAAAGTGCGATGGTCTACGCTAAAGTACGATGGTCTACGCTAAAGTGCGATGGTCTACGCTAAAGTACGATGGTGTTTTACGCTAAAGTATGATGGTGTATTACGCTAAAGTGCGATGGATCAACAAAGTTTAGAAAACCAACCACTTAATTTCTACTAAAAAGTTAAGTGTAAATATAAATCTATATTTCCTGTAAATGATAAATGATTATTAACAATTCGGACACAAAAAATATTTGGATAATTGGTGTAGCTTGCCGTTAACACAGTCTATCACTAATGTGAACACCTCCCCTTACAGCTGTCATTAAAAATGTACAAACAAAATCGATCATTGTCGGCATACGTAAAATTTATTTGTCTCCGAGCTTTCTCAATTTTGGTATCGAGTTCAAATACTTGTTATAGTAGGCCTTACTTGTTATAATTCCCACAATGTACAAATAAATGTTTAGCCGACAATTTACAATTTACCAATGAAAACATGAACCTTTTTTTTACCGCCGTTACTTTCCAATAAAATTGGCAATATTTTAACGTGAACCGCAAAGTAAGCTGCAACATTTATAATGATACATATGTATCCATTCACTTCAAACAGAAGCAGAATACATACGTATTTTGTATCTAAAGTAAAATGGTCGACTGCAAGGCACAAGTACTTCTTCCAGCACCCGAAAAAAAAACATATTTGCCTCAGCAGACAAATTCCGATTGGGTTTAAAATAATTAAGTCATAAACATTTGGTTTACAAGATGTTGATCAAATATTCTTAAAATTTATCTAACTGCATGCACATTTTTGGTTGGTATAAAAGACTGAAAACGTCATAATCCAACTGCGTTTCTTCTGTCTATACTTTCGCGGACCATCGGATTTTAGCGTATGGAGGCATCGCACTTTAGCGAAGACCATCGCACTTTAGCCTGACCGTCGTACTTTAGAGTCCTACATATATATTACAACATATAATAAGGAGCCAAATAGTACAGGATTATCTCTGCTAAGAAAAAAGATAAGGAATAACCTATTACTCAGAGTTTGGTTAGAATCATATTTCTTTTTTAAGTTAAAATTTAAGAAAACAGAGATATTATTATAACTAGCAGTACTTACGAGTTGGAAATCCTGACATATCCAGATATCTGAGTTTTGTTGGAGTTTTATTTTTAACACATTCAAGGAAAGTATGAGCCAAACATGTGGTGTATCTCAAACATTGCCTGGTTACTTCAGATAAATATAACATATCGTATAATGGCCTCACAGAAGTAAACACGTTTGGTACCAGTTTCTGTAGTGACAAAGTTTCAAATGGCCAATGAGACAACAACACATCAACAGCACGGTCTTTGTTACATATCAATGCTTCTTGCATCAATACAATACAAAGCTCTTTGGGTATGTAGTTTATGGCCTGAGCTGTCATGGTAGAATCTTGTATGATGTAACGAGAACACAATGTTGTCAAAGATGCTACACTCTTTGGCTGTTGTCCAATAGCTGGTGGAGAACAGAGGTCTAAAGGATACACAACACCCTGGTAATACTCATACCATAGTGATGTATCCATTCTCACAGTCTAATTATAATGTGTGATACACAAACTTATTATAATGTGTGCATTCCTTATACACTAGTGTGTTCTTTCTCTTATAAGGATGTATCCATTCTCAATATAATAAAAATATGCCCATTCTGTAATAATGACAAGTTTTTCATATAATGATTTGCGCCTTTTCTTAAAATGATGTGTTCCTTCTCTTGTAATGATGCATACCTTCTCTAATAAAGATGTGTTTCTTTTCTTATAAAGATGTGTTCCTTTTCTTATAATGGAGTGTTCCTTTCTTATAATGATGTTCCTTTTTCTTATAAATGATGTGTTCCTTCTCTTCTAATGATGTATTTCTACTCTCATATTTAGGTGTTTCCTCTCTTTTTATGTTTCTTTTATTATATTGAAATGTTCATTCTCTTTATAATGTTACACTTCTTCTGTAATCATGATAATAATATGTTACTTCTCTTATAAATGTATAATGATATATATCTCCTTCACTCTCGTACTGTGAAGAGTTGAGTATCTTACACTATATTTCTTCCCTTATAATGATGTGTTCTGCTCTGATAAGATAGTTCCTTCTGTTGATAATAATGTATTCTCTTTTGTTAAATCCCATCTCTTATATTGCTATGACCATTTCCATTATCATTTCACTATAAAGATAAATCCCATCTCTTATATTGCTATGACCATTTCCATTATCATTTCACTGTAAAGATAAATCCCATCTCTTATATTGCTATGACCATTTCCATTATCATTTCACTGTAAAGAGATTAATTGATGAAAAACTGTCCAACTAAAAATATCACAGAAGCTGAGCCTTACATACTAACATAACTATATTAATCAGTCTCTTCAAACTAAAAATATCACAGAAGCTGATCGAGCCTTATATATTTACATTACTATATTAATCAGTCTCTTCAAACATGTCAAAGTACTCTCAAATATTTGTCATTATGATTTTACATATAAAGACATGATAACAATGATAAATAATTGCTGCAAGAATTTTAAAAATCTTGACCCTAACCAAAAACTGATATGGTTAATGAATAATGAAGATGAGAATTTATTATCAGAATTATGCATGTTCATCAAGAAACATGAAAAGTTTTAATGGGATTTATCTCCCTCTCCTACTTGTAATTTGAACTTTATATTTTCTCTATAGTGAGTTCTAGAGCACCGTCCCTTGATGAATATTGCCCAGTAGCAATGTCAACCCTTGCTGCTGCGCATTAGTCATCAGGCCTCTACAATAACTTTTTTTCAACTTGTCCAGTAGGACAAGTACATACCAAAACTTACTTGTCCGAATGAAATTGTTACTTGTCCAATTTTTTTTATTAAATATAACCTTTTTACATCTTAAGTTGATAAAAGCAACAAAACGAATTAAAACAATAGAACAGAATTTGATATATTTCTTTTGAAATATTTTTCAAAAATACGAGTCAAGTGACTGAATCTAGTCATATCACATGACTAAGGTTCTACATGTAGTTTTCATCAATGCCAGTCTCATCAGACTCTGCACATGAGGCACCATCTGATAGGCCTGTACACTCATTGGATTTGTATCCTGTTTATTTTGAAGTTGAAAAAACTTTATTCAAATGCAATCAAAAAAAAGATTAGGTTTGATTGCCAATGAGACAACTCTCTGCAAGAGACCAAATGACACCGAAATTTACAACTATAGGTCACCATATTGCAAGTATTGTTTTTTTCTACATATGATCAAAAAAGATTTTGTGAATTTTATGGTAAATAAAAAAAAAAAAATTGTGAAAAAATTACCTGTATGGTATTTATTATAATGAACAAAATAAGGTAGCAAAATGAGGTACTGATTTGTCTTGGTCCCGAAATGTCTCCTGCCTTGCCAAACTGTCTATCAATCATGTCTACTAAATATGTCTCCTACGGTGCAAAACTGTCTATTAAACTTTGAGCTAAACCTGTTGAGGTGACGAACAGTCCTGTAAAGTTACCTTATCTACAAAGCGCATCATTTGATTCGGATCAGTAAGACTGGCATCCGAGAATAGTATACCTTTTACCTTTTAAAAAGTACCTGACAAAGAACCAGTTAATAATTATCGATTGCAAGTAAACATGTTGAAGAAAAAGTTTTTGCATTTGAATAAACAGAATACAGAAACATGTCAAATTAATATTTGTTTTCTTTTTTTTGTTTATAATTACTTTGTTCATCAAAGTTAGATTAAATTTATTTTTTGCAGAATAATTGTACTTGTCCCGATGGACAAGTTTGATACAGCTTTTACTTGTCCGACCTTTTTTCCCTCTGGTACCGGACAATCGGACAAGCGTTATTGTCGAGGCCTGGTCATGAGGAGAATCACTATTGGAGTAATCTCATGTATCTGTAGCTAGTTCTGAAGGATCTCCCCTTGATGACCTTTGCATTGTTGTGATGTAAAAGTCCCTCACTGCTGTGCACTGGTCATGAGGAGAACTACTGCAGAATGAGATACTATATTCCCGGTTCTAATTTTACTTTTTTTACTTTTTTGTTTCCGTATTAATAAACTTTATATCATATTCTTTTAATTGTGTATTACTTATTGTGTATTTTACTAATGTTTATATAATCATTGTATAATGATGTTTTTGTATCTTGCCCGACAAGGGCCCATGATTGGTATAATAAAATAGGCACTGGCTACGGTTACATGGAAATGTAACAATAATAAAAATATTATTGTTACATTGGAGACTAATTGCCAGAATGCAAAGTTGGGTAAGGAACCGATTAATTACGAATGTAACAATAATTATTGAAGCTACGGTTACATTGCGCTATTGTTACATGAAAAACAGCAATATACGCTAGATTTATTAAACTTAAATCTTCTATATAGTTTTGTTGCTTAATTCATTCATGTCTACTAAATAATACTTGTTATAATAATAAATAATAAATATTATTATACCTTACATATATTTTAAACATTTCTATTGGGTGAAACGTTATCACGTGACATGGAATAATTCAGTTGTTTTTCATTCAATTGCAAGGAAGGACGAATAACCCTAAAAATTTGCACCAGCGGTGAATAACCCTATTATTCACCGGTGAATAACCTTTTCAGTTGTTGATTTGTACTTGAGTTACCTCCCATGAAAATGACGTCACAGACGTAAATAAACAAAATGGCAGCGTTCACGTTACACTGGAAGCCCACCGAGAGAAATGGAAATAAGGCAGTGGTCATGAAAAGAGTGCCAGCAGCCGTGTCTCTTATAAACGGTCCTTTTCAGGGCCATCAATATTTTACAAAAAGATTCTACCTTTGTTGTACATTCGAGAAATTCTAGAACACAAAGCCGTTAACCTCCTATGTGCCATAGGGCCGATTTGGCCGTTCTTGTTATGCTCCCTTTGCGCCCTCAATGAAATAACCTTCTCGTGTTGACAATTTTGGATATTCACCTCTTCAACGGGCCATAATTGTATATTATTATACCTTACATATATTTTAAACAATTCTATTGGGTGAAACGTTATCACGTGACATGGAATAATTCAGTTGTTTTTCATTCAATTGCAAGGAAGGACGAATAACCCTCAATGAAATAACCCTCAATGAAATAACCTTCTCGTGTTGACAATTTTGGATATTCACCTCTTCAACGGGCCATAATTGTATATTATTATTCAACAAATGGTGTTTAAATAGTTTTAGATATTAATGGATTTGATGTTCTTAAAGATACTACTTCAAATCAGTAGTGCCAAAGGCGAAAAATATAGTTCAATGGTTTGTTGTTGAAAACTCGGGCTGAGAAAACTGTTCACTTTTAAGTATTTAACTGCACACATACCTTTTTTAAAAAAAATTTAAAAACTTGCATGGGATGCGTTTGAAACGAAACTGAAACAATATCAAGACACAAATTTCATACTGCTTTACAAACGCACTTACCAAAAATTGATACATCAAAAGCAAAGTTTGCTAACTGTGAACTAACACTGTGAACTTCTGTATACATGTATAAAATTGAGAATGGAAATGGGGAATGTGTCAAAGCGACAACAACCCGAACATAGAGCAGACAACAGCTGAAGGTCACCAATGGGTCTTCAATGTAGCGAGAAATCCCCGCACCCGTCGGAGGCGTCCTTCAGCTGGCCCCTTAACAAATATGTATACTAGTTCAGTGATAATGGAAGTCATACTAAACTCCGAATTATACACAAGAAACTAACATTAAAAAATCATACAAGACTAACAAAGGCCATGCAAAGGCTCCTGACTTGAGAAAGGCGCAAAATTGCGGCGGGGTTAAACATGTTTGAGATCTCAACCCTCCCCTATACCTCTAGCCAATGTAGAAAAAACAAACGCACAACACTACGCATAGTAAAACTCAGTTTAAGAGATGTCCGAGTCCGATTTCAGAATCCATGGAGGACGTACTATAAAAAAATAAAAACATTGTATGTCATACTTGTATGTATTGTAAATATAAGATAATGTCTTCAACTTTTATTATTTAGTACATATTAATTACTAGTCCCATCGAACATTGCTGTTTTTCATGTAACAATAATGCAATGTAACCGTAGCCTCAATAATTATTGTTACATTCGTAATTAATCGGATCCTTCTCCTACCATGCATTCCTGCATTTAGTCCCCAATGTAACAATAATATTTTCATTATTGTTACATTTCCATGTAACCGTAGCCAGTGCCAATAAAATAATGTCTAATGTCTAATGTCTATAAATAAACATTTATCTATTTTTGCCAATAGAATTAATGTTGTAAGGTATAAAAGTTATCGTATCGTTTTTCAAGTTTTATTTTAATATATATTAACAATAACGCAATACAATCGTAATCAATCAATTTCTATTTGTATAAATAGTTTTTGAAGGCCTCATGGAAGATTAACATGTAATTGTTAAATGTGTTACCTTCGTTAAATAAAGAATTTTATTTTTTATTTTATTTTTAATCAGTTCCATGCCCAACCCTGCATTCCGGCAATTAGTCTCCAATGTAACAATATTTTTTTAATTTTTGTTACATTTCAATCATAACCGAAGCTAGTGCCTAAATCTTTTTTGCCATGTGTTGAGAAAAATCATCAAAGTTACCATGCTTATTATCATGTCAAGTATTTTGCACCTTTGACTAAGTCACTTAATACATTTGATGTTAATTTTTACAGTGAGTCATCTGCATATGGTGGTTACGAACAGAGGAGACTGGGAACCAGTCTAATATAATTTCAGTTCATTTTCATTATGAGTAAGCAATCCCGTACCCGACACTAAGAGAAGAAAAACAACTGAATATTTTAACTCTCTAATGGAAATTTGTAATAGGGAAAGAAAAAGCGTCCCTTCTGATGAAAAGGGTTAGGCAGTGGTTATTTTGTAGGCTCTGGTGAAAATATCCTTATTGAAACCGGTAAAATAGTCTATTTCTATAGGAATGGCTATTTTGCCAGCACTTCTTCTTCTTCTTCTTTCGTAAATCCCTCCAATATTGGAGCACTTGGAAATAAATTCAATATATATATATATATATTGTTAAAATCACTAAAATATAGTCGAATAATCCTCCACCAGTAGAATAGTGTATTTAGGGGACGACCATTGGATATTCGGGGGGGGGGGGGGGGGGACAGGAGGATTTTTCTTGGATCGGTTATTTAGTTTTGTAAAGTAAGATGACATGTTATCTATTTTCTGCACTATTGAAACAAGATTTTTCATTTTCATTAAAGCAAGGGACTGATTATTTATTTTCACAACTATATTTAAAATATTCGAAAACATACAATTTTTAAATTATTTATTTATAAATTATAAATGATGCATGTATAGTTAAGTCATCTTGTACCATTTAATCAGATTTAATCATCATAACCCTGCAGAAATGAATCATCTATATTCACAACTGCATATACATGTATTGCTTCCATACACTATATTAAAGATTGATTGTATCTAGTCTATTTTAAAATAAAATTGAGAATGGAAATGGGGAATGTGTCAAAGAGACAACAACCCGACCAAATAAAAAACAACAGCAGAGGGTCACCAACAGGTCTTCAATGTAGCGAGAAATTCCCGCACCCGGAGGCGTCCTTCAGCTGGCCCCTAAACAAATATATACTAGTCCAGTGATAATGAACGCCATACTAATTTCCAAATTGTATGGCAAACATGGTACGCCGAGCGGAGCAAGTCAAAAAATTTTTAAGGGTTTTGGAGCCCCTGAAGGCACAATGAGCTTCAGAAGAAATAATGCAAAATCATGCTTTCTGTGTGTTCCCAGACCCTTTCTTATTTTTGGTCTCGAAGCAAAATGTATACATTCAGTGTAAGACTTAAGTGTTTAGGGACAACATCAATAGACCAATATGCATGATAAAGCAAATATGTAATTCACATAGTTGAAGTCTGGGGCCTCTGTTTTTTAAACTCATGATCAAGTTAATAACAAAAGTACTAAATTACAAAAGGAATGCAACACTAACAGAATACAGAAGGGCAATCAATGAACAAAAGACAAATAAATAAGAAACATTGATCCCGAAAAATCAGGGGCTACGTATTAGGGAGAACAGAACTTGCTTCTTGCAAGGCACTCAACGTGAAAACAATTTGATATGGAGACAAGTGTTTGGTTTTGAAATTTTCTACATGAAGCATTTGCCTCAATGTAGCAGTGGCGGATCCAGGGGGGGGGGGGTTCCGGGGGTGCGCACCCCCCCTTTATTTTTGCCGATCAATGCATTTGTATCGGGACATATGTTTTGCACCCCCTGCACCCCCCCCCCCCTTTGCCCTGGGTTAGCACCCCCCTTTCGAAAATTCCTGCATCCGCCCCTGATGTAGTTACGGCCCTGTAATAAAAGTGAGGTAAGTGTTTCTGAGAAAACATACCTCAAGTTAAATGAAGCCAATTTACAGACATTTCAAGTATATTTAAACAATATTTATACTTTTATTATTAAACAATTTGGGCAGTGTTTGCCGAAGAGTAAATGAATTTATGAAGAATCTGGTGCCATCTCATACTTTCGATTAGACCTGCGCTGAGTTATTTATTTTCAATACATTGCAAGTCAGGTAATTTATTTTCAAACTACCACAGAACAAACCATTTATTTTTGTGATTATCAAGGCCGAGCTATTTATTTTCAAAATCCTCCTGCACCCCCCCCCCCACCCCCAAGAATATCAAATGGTCGTCCCCTTACATCCACACGTGCAAAGTTTAAAATTCTAATTTTGTACACAAGCAATAACTTATTCAAATAGATATAGGAAGATGTGGTGAAATGTCCACTTAGTATAGTTAAAATCTAAAAATCATATTGACTGTAAAATCATAGAATTTAACTTATTTTATATCACACAGGGATCGTCAGACTCACAATAGACTATAAGCATTAAGCCTTATAACATGCACAGTATAGCAATTTTCTCTAGAGATTACTTCAATTGTTCGAAGAAATTCCTTGTCATTTGGCAATAAGTGTTGCTGATCGAGGCACTGACAGTCAATTATTAGTTGGCATATTGTTTGTCTATTAATAAACTGACTTTTCCATTTTTCCTGACCAATTTTAGATATAATAAGGTTCTTCAGTATTTGAAATTGTGATTTTCTTATATCATTATATGCCGAACATCTAGTGAGTACATGGAGAAGAGTCTCATCTTCCAATCTGCATATAGGACAAGTTGGATCCAGCTCAGACTGATTGAATTTCACTTTATGGATCTGTAGAGTATATGTTCCTGTTGCCATTCGAGCTTTTGTTACTACCTGTTTAACTTGTTTAACGGAGTTAGTAATGGTATCCCATATATTGTGTGTTTTTCCTATTTCCATAATGTCAAATGCAAGTTTATTCAAAGTTGTTTTTAAATTGCAGTCCTCTCTTAATTTGGAAGTCCAATACGAATTGATTGATGTTCTGACAATTTTTTTCCAATCTAGTTTATTGAAATTACCGTTCATTATTTCACTGAATGAAGGTTATTGATACATAGTGAGTACGTCTTGTATTTTAACAAAGAAGCTAGTTGGTTTTCCACTTATATGCTGTCTACGAGCTATTTCTCTGATAGACGTGTTATCACTCATAGCAATGGAATGTAAGAGACTCAACTGTCTTTTGTGGATTTCTGCGGCAATTGGAAGAGCGACAACTGAGAGATATACTGCTGAAGTAGCTGTTCTATTTGGTAAGGACTGGTCCGTGGAGGTGTTTTAGTGTGCTTAGATGGAAGCTCCAGAGTGAGAACATGTCCTTGTTTTGAATATGTATAGTTTCAATGATACATATGAAAGCAAAGAATCTCCATTTGATAAGGCTATACATCAAGCCATCGACGCAAAAAACAACAACCCCTAACCCTAACCCTAACAAAAAAGATGTTAAACTTATAGAGCCAGAGTTCACCTACAAGACCAGAGCGGATTGTATGCCAATGAGAGCACCAATCTACCCGAGACAATTGCAGGAAGTTCTTTAAACCGAACCACAGAACAAACTACCCAAAGCAAAGGAATTGTACAAGAACTGATAGGAGAAAGCTCTGATTCAACAGTTATTGTATTTACAGAGGGCTTCTGTCAGGGAAACCCAGGACCATGTGGAGCAGGGGCAGTAATATATATTGAGAACCACCGAGGAAAAAGCTTAATAGACCAGTAGCTAACAAAGGCACCATACTCTTAGCGGAACTAGTAGCTATCCTTATGGTATTGGAACACTTAGAGAACAGTATTCTGTTTCACATTCAATGTTTATTACATGTTTTCATATTTATCCGGAACAAATTGAACTGGGCCGATTTCTCAAATCACCGTATTATCGACTACCTTTAATTTCTGTGACACCGTCCGCTTCAATATTTCAACGCATGGAAAATGGACGACATTTGAACTTCCTACGGAAATCGAGACACACCACTGTCAAGTACGTTTGAATCAATCATAAACTGTGATAAATTAATCTGTTTTAACTCCGTTATTTTTAGATAAGTGATTTATAAATACATACGAACTGTAAGTTATTTATTTCCGAGAAATGAACTGTAAATTCTATTTTCGTTTTTGACTCGATTAATAATCTTGTATTTAACATTCATATTTAATTCGTACACATTGTAAAATATTGTATTTTTATTTCTTTCAGTTTACCAATCTACTGACTACTTGTAAACCTTTCTGGTGGAATATATTAATTACAATTTATCAAAACAAGTTGTGTTCCTTATATATTCATCGAGATTGCGATTGCAGTCACCTGGTTAAACTAGTTGAGTCCGGCTCAGCATAGTAAATTGACTACAACTTGTCTACACATCTCCTGAACAGGAAATACAACGGAGCATCGTTCGTAGCTGTTACCTTGACACTACGCAACACAGCTTGTGCGTCCTAGGCAGCAAACCAACAACGTTGAACAAACATTGTCTACAAATAGTTGATTTACATCATGGATCCAAGTCACGCGGAACAGCAAGAAGAGGTTCAGACCCCAGAGGGAAATGTCACTGAAGAAACAGAAGAAAATCCGTCTAAAACAACAAATGTAGATGAAAATGCCGAGACTAGGCGAGTGCGTGAACTTACCGAAAAGGGACAGGGAGCCTTTATAGAAAAACGGGACAAGTTCTATCACGACTTAGAGGCCCTATGGTCAAACCTAGAATCTCAGTTATTAGAAACGGCCAAGCCTCCTAACGATCTCCAGCAATTGTTAACAGCACAAGATAAAATTGTACAAGCCTGTACTAAGTATCGCAGGCTCACAGACGAGTACTTGACATTTCTGAAAAATACAAAAACATTAGACAGCCTTCAAGACATTGATACGTGCAAATTCTCAACGGATATCCGAATGTCTAAAGTCGAACTGGCAATTGAAACTTTGCACGAGCATCGCCTCACCTTGACAAAGGCTAAATCTACAAAATCGAGGACATCTAAGGGCAAGACCACCTCGCACAGTGGGAGCTCACACGCCTCCGACATGTCGAGCCTAGCACGGAGAAAGCGTGCCAAGGCAGAGTCCGCTAGATCGAAGATAGCCTTTGCCGAACAAGAAGCTGCCCTCCTAAAGCAGGAGGCCGTTTTACAGGAACAGACCCTATATAGACAAACAGAAATCAAGGCCGAAATGGAACAAGAAGCTATCCGTGCAAAACAAGAGGCCGCACATAGAAAAGCCGAAGCAGAACAGGAGGAAGAGCACATCAAAGCTAAAAAAGAACATGAGGCCGTTCGCAGAAAAACTCAAATGGAACAGGAAGCCGCACGTGCGGTCCGAGAAAAAGCCGAACTTAAGGCCGCTAGGAACATTCTCGAAGCAAAAAGAGAAGCTGCAGCCGCAGAAGCCGAGGCTCGTGTCCTGGAAGACGACGGAAGCCAAGCAGTTAGCGATCTTCCTGACGAAAAGGAAGACCCGCTCCAGCGTGTGCAAGATTTCGTCAATAAACTTCCTGTATTAACTGCTGTAAAGGAAGTAACAGGAACTCACAAGATAAGACAAAGTCCTGGTACGATTGAACTGCGTCATGAAGCACCAGCGTTCGTGCCATCCGTGGCACTGAACTTGCCGCCACAGACATCTGCTGTCTTGCCTTCCGATACTAAGTCACCGGAAGTTACCTCTATCCCAGATCTGGGATTAGTAACTGGCATGCAAAAAGTAGGCCTTTCAGATGAGATCCCTGTTGAACACCAAAAACAGGGTGTTAAAGAAGCGATCCCTGTCTTACGCACAAAACAAGACGTTATAGAAGAGATCCCGGTTTCACACCAAAAACAACGCGTAATAGAAGAGATCCCTGTTGCACACCAGCAACAAATCAACCTAACGTCGGAGATCACTAGATTTCTCTTGCGCAAGGACCTGCTTTTCTCCCGATTAACAAGCTTTAACGATCGGGCAGAATCCTTCCATACATGGAAAGCAAGCTTTAAAAACGTGACAGACGAGTTACAAGTATCTGACTCGGAACAGATTGATTTATTGATCAAGTGGCTCGGTCCTGAGTCTGCTAAACATGCCATAAGCATAAGAGCGTCGAACGCCAATAATCCTACAATAGGTATACAAAGATTATGGAAGAGGCTTGACGAGCGGTATGGTGCTCCAGAAATGTTGGAAGCCTCTCTCAGGAGTAAACTTGACAAATTCCCAACATTGACGAATAAGGACAACGCACGTCTTTATGAACTATCTGACATTCTATCAGAAATAGAATACCACAAGGAAAATCCCAAGCTGGGATGTCTGCTAGCTTATTTTGATTCACCGACCGGAATAAACCCTGTCATTGAAAAACTACCATATGGACTTCAGGAAAAGTGGATTACAAGGGCGTCTAGATACAAATCTAACCACGGCGTTGCCTTTCCTCCCTTTACAGAGTTATCTGCTTTCATCAGTGAAATCAGTAGAATTAAAAACGATCCTGGATTAATCTTTGGGTCAAAAGTCACACCAAATACAAAAGGTGCTGCGCCAAGGTTCACGTCTTACCCCAAGACTAAAGTTGGTACTCATAAAACAGCGGTTGAGCAGCAATCTGGAGACGCCAGCAAACAAGGTCTTTGTATTCTGCACAATACAAAGCATTCCTTAAATGAATGTCGAGCGTTCCGAGCCAAGTCAATAGAGGAACGCAAAGGTCTTTTGAAAGAAAACAATGTCTGTTACAAGTGTTGTGATTCTACCAAACACAGAAGCCGGGAATGCAATGCACGCATAAGTTGTAAAGAATGTGGAAGTAAACAACACACTACCGCACTACACATCACTAGACCACAGCAACCTGCAAGTTCTCAGTCAAGCATACCTAAGCAAGCCTACGGCGGGGAGCCTACAGAATCGGCTGAAACTAAGTCAACCTCAGTTAACTCTATCTGTACTGAGATCTGCAAAGATACATATAGCGGGAAATCGTGTGCTAAAATACTTCCTGTGAACGTTTATCACAAAGATAACCAGTACAAAGTTATTCGCATGTACGCCATCATTGATGACCAAAGCAACCGGTCACTAGCATCACCTGAATTCTTCAATCTTTTCGACGTAAAAGATAAACCGGAGAACTATACTCTATCAACATGCTCCGGCAAAGTAGTCACTTCCGGGAAAAGAGGAAGAGGTTTCGTCATGGAATCAATCAATGGTAATGACAAGTTTGATCTTCCTGTACTGATTGAATGTGATCATGTTCCCAATAATAGGGACGAAATACCTACTCCTGAAGTTACAATGCATCACCCTCATTTAAGAGAACTTAGGGCTAGCATTCCACCAATAGAGGAAAATTGCCAAATTCTTCTCTTAATTGGCAGAGACCTTATAGAGGCACACCATGTCCTTGACCAGCGCATAGGACCACCCAGAACTCCATATGCACAACAATTGAAACTGGGTTGGGTAGTGATAGGAGAAACTTGCATTAACAAGCAGCATGTGCCTCTTGAGTTAAATGTCAAAATAACTAACATTTTACCTACAGGACAACCTTCAACGTTTCAACCATGTACAAGCAAATTTGACATTCGGGAAAATTACACAGACCCTGTAACAAAAGATTTACAATCGCCACTCTTTGAAAAAACAAAGAACGATGATAAGCCTGGACAGTCATATGAGGACAAAATGTTCATGAAGCAGATGGACAACGAATTTGTGAGAGACTCGGAAGGAAGTTGGGTAGCACCGTTGCCGTTCCGAGTGCCAAGACAGCCATTGCCAAGCAACAGACAACAAGCTCTTCATCGTGCTAATATGTTAGACACCAGTCTGAATAGAAACCCAGTTAAGCGGGAACACTTTCTTACATTTATGAGTAAGATCCTAGACAATAACCATGCAGAACTTGCTCCACCATTGCACGAACATGAGGAGTGCTGGTATTTACCATTGTTTGGTGTTTATCACCCGAAGAAACCCGATCAGATTAGGGGTGTGTTTGATTCTTCCGCCAAATGTAATGGAGTTTCACTCAACAGCGTCCTGCTAACAGGTCCAGACTTGACCAATGATCTCTTGGGAGTACTGCTGCGTTTCCGGAAAGAAATGGTCGCAGTAACTGCAGACGTTCAACACATGTTTCACTGCTTTGTAGTGAGAAAAGACCACCGAAATTATCTGAGATTTCTATGGCATAAAAACAACGACCTACAAGAGAACCTTGTCGAGTTCCGCATGAGAGTTCATGTTTTTGGAAATAGTCCGTCACCTGCCGTTGCTACGCTTGGACTCAGAAAAGCAGCTCAGGCATCAGAACAAGAGTTCGGCAGTCACGTGACTAGCTTTGTTACAAGAGACTTCTACGTTGACGACGGTCTTACGTCATGTCCTACCAAAGAGGAAGCTGTTAAGCTCATGAAGGACACACAGCAAGCATTAGCAAAATATGGAAACTTACGCCTTCACAAGTTTGCCTCTAATTGTGCGGAAGTTATGTCTGCATTTCATGCCAGTGATTTGGCTTCAAATCTTAAAGATCTAGACTTAGAATGCGACAGTAAACCCTTACAACGTAGCCTTGGACTCAGTTGGGATGTAAACACTGACAATTTTTTATTTCAATTATCATCTGAAAACAAACCAATAACTCGGAGAGGAATTTTATCGACGATAAACAGTCTCTACGATCCTCTTGGATTTTTGGCTCCTGTGATTATAAAAGGGAAACTACTATTAAGGAAAATAGTATCAGAAACCGTCGATTGGGACCAACCTCTCTCTGATGAAACAGCAGCGGAGTGGAAATCTTGGAGAGATACTCTAATTGCTATCGAAACATTACGCATTCCACGTACCTACGTACCGTATCTCAGCAAAACAGCCACAAAGGAGTTGCACGTCTTCTCTGATGCATCAGAAAAAGCCATAGCAGCTGTTGCATATCTACGCACGACCGACAGTAGTGGTGAACCTAACATAGGGTTCCTTCTTGGGAAAGCTAAAGTTGCACCAACGAGTGGTCACACTATTCCACGACTTGAATTATCTGCTGCTGTATTAGCAGTTGAGATTACACAAACCATTGTGGATAATTTAGATTTACATATAGACACCGTGAAATTCTACACAGACAGTAAAGTTGTCTTAGGTTACATCAGTAATGAGACAAGAAGGTTCTTTATCTATGTCGCCAATAGAGTAGAGAAAATAAGGAAATTTAGCTCTCCAAGTCAATGGAATTACGTACCAACTAACCGTAATCCCGCAGATTCGGGAACAAGGTCCGTACCAGCCCACGAAATTCATAGCAGTGAATGGTTATTGGGACCAAGACAACTTTTTTCCTCAGAACAGAAAAATTCTGAGGACATATATCAGCTAATAGATCCAGAGGAAGATGGAGAAATTCGTGCAACTGTTAATGTTGCAAAAACATTTGCAACACTTGAGCATAAAGGTATCGGAACTGAAAGATTCAACAGATTCTCAAACTGGACATCACTTGTGCGAGCCATAGCCTTTTTAGAACGTTTCTCGCGTTTACACGGGTCAAAACAAGCAGCACCAGTGAATTCTCTGGAAGGATTGTCGAATGCCGAAAATTTCATCTTAAAATCTGCTCAATTTGAAGTTTACGGAGAAGAAATAGATTGCATTAAACGTCGGGAACAAATTCATAAGCGGAGCCCGATAGCTAACTTAAATCCGTTTTTGGACGAACGAGGACTATTACGAGTAGGAGGTCGTATTGCTAAATCTGACTTAAACCTCCGTGAAAAGAAACCATTGATCGTCCCTGGACGCCATCACATAGCGACATTATTAGTCCGACACTATCATGACAAGATAAAACATCAAGGTCGCCACTTCACAGATGGAGCGATTCGATCCGCAGGATTCTGGATCGTCGGAGCAAAGCGCTTGATCTCTTCTCTCATTCACAAATGTGTGACATGCCGCAAACTAAGAGGAAAAACTGAGTGTCAAATCATGTCTGATTTGCCAGAGGACCGTCTTGAACCGTCACCTCCGTTTACCAACGTTGGAATAGACACATTTGGACCCTGGACAATTGTTTCACGTAAAACACGTGGTGGATACGCAAACTCAAAACGTTGGGCAATTCTTTTCACATGCTTAGTGACTAGAGCTGTTCACATCGAACTAATCGAGGAAATGAGCTCTTCAGCCTTCATAAACGCCGTCAGAAGATTCGCCGCTATAAGAGGTCAAGTTAAAATTTTCCGATCCGACCGTGGAACAAACTTTATTGGCGCAATCGACGATTTAAAGATTGACTCAATCAACGTTGAAGATGGACCCTTCAAGAACTTTCTGTACAATTCTGGTACAACTTGGATCTTCAATCCGCCGCATTCGTCCCACATGGGTGGAGCCTGGGAGAGAATGATTGGTATCACCAGGAGAATTCTTGATTCTATGCTTCTAAATGCAGCCGGAAGAAGCCTTACGCATGACGTGCTCAACACATTAATGGCAGAAGTTTCAGCAATAGTGAACTCTAGACCTCTGGTACCGGTATCAACAGATCCAGAGAATCCGTTAATATTAACTCCGGCTATGTTATTGACACAGAAAACCGACTACATATTCACCTCAGATCATCTTGGAGAATTCGATAAACGAGATCTATGTCTTGCCGAATGGAGACGAGTACAGGCTCTTGCCAGTGTTTTCTGGTCCCGTTGGAGGAAAGAGTACCTGCCGTTACTACAACAAAGACGAAAATGGACCGAAGATCGCCGTGATCTCATCGAAGGAGACGTCATTCTTCTAAAGGACAAAAACCTTTGCCGTACCCAATGGCCCGTTGGAATTATAGTGAACTCATTTAAAAGTTCAGACGAACATGTCCGAAAAGCAGAAGTGCGAGTAATCGTTAATGGAAAAGCCACAACCTACACACGCCCTATCGTGGACATGATTCTTCTCATCGAGAATGACTGTGTATAATTAATATTATAGTGATACTTTGGATTTATATAATCAGATATTTTAGTGTGTGATATATTTGAAATAGTGATATCAGTTAGACATCAGACGGGGAGTATTCTGTTTCACATTCAATGTTTATTACATGTTTTCATATTTATCCGGAACAAATTGAACTGGGCCGATTTCTCAAATCACCGTATTATCGACTACCTTTAATTTCTGTGACACCGTCCGCTTCAATATTTCAACGCATGGAAAATGGACGACATTTGAACTTCCTACGGAAATCGAGACATACCACTGTCAAGTACGTTTGAATCAATCATAAACTGTGATAAATTAATCTGTTTTAACTCCGTTATTTTTAGATAAGTGATTTATAAATACATACGAACTGTAAGTTATTTATTTCCGAGAAATGAACTGTAAATTCTATTTTCGTTTTTGACTCGATTAATAATCTTGTATTTAACATTCATATTTAATTCGTACACATTGTAAAATATTGTATTTTTATTTCTTTCAGTTTACCAATCTACTGACTACTTGTAAACCTTTCTGGTGGAATATATTAATTACAATTTATCAAAACAAGTTGTGTTCCTTATATATTCATCGAGATTGCGATTGCAGTCACCTGGTTAAACTAGTTGAGTCCGGCTCAGCATAAACAGTTTACTAAAGTAAAGATACTATCAGGCTGGCAGACAGACAGCTGTTGGCATCTTGACTCTCAACTGGAAGTCAACTAACTACATCGACACTATCACAGACATTAAGGAAAGCATTGGGACCCTGCTGAGAGGCGAGTCGACATACAAACTACCCTATCTTGGATCCAAGGCCATGCTAATATAGCCGGGAACGAGATAGTGAACCAGTTAGCAAAAAATGCAACACAGAAGGCCTCAAGACTAAATGACCAGTACAACGTCATATCAAAGTTAGATGTGAAAAGTGCAGTAAAGAAGTTAAACAAAACTAAAATGGAAAAATAGATGGACCAGAAGTGAAACTGGGAGACAACTTCATGCATTTACTCCTATTGTGGGTAAGACCCATCCACTTGATTATCCGAACCCAGTTATAGGGAGAATCATGTCAGAATTTAGAACTGGCTAATAAGAATAAATACCGCCATTAGATAGGCCAATCCCTCACGCCGTACTGCGAATGTGACGAAGATGAAAGCACCGAGCACTTTCTACACAACTGTACACGTTACCACCAGGAACGATAAGAAATGAAACCAGATGCTCCACAGGGCGCAGTTTTATACGACTGCAGAAGTCGAACCCTGAACAGTTGGGGAAAGTATGGACACAACATTCAAGCTTGATACAGCTCTGATTTTGGATTGTAATTAAAAAGTTGACACAACATAGGTTTCTGAACCAGAATGAATGGTCTGATGAACTAAAAAAAAATCTTTTTGCTTTTGAGCAATACACTATGCTGTTGATTATTAATCCCCTAAAAAAATATTTGAAAAAATTTTCTTTTTAATTTCTGAAATCTGAAATGAGAAAAATTGTACCCCCCCCCCCCCCCAATTTTTTTCACCTCCTCCTTTCCCTTATTCCAAAAATAATCTCAATTCAAATTTCTAATGGAGTTTGCAACAATAACTACTCATTTAAATACATCATAAAATATTAGAATATAAAATGACATACAGTCATGGCTAAAATTATCCTTTATTAATAATAACTTCTAATTCAAAATTTACAGCTAATCATCTCAAGACAATCATCAATTCTTAATACATAATTTTCAAGCAGTGTAAGGGAGGTAATCAAACATATATTCGGTATATATAAATAATATATAACAGTATTCTTTAAATAGAATTGGATTACCTCCCTTACGCTGCTTTTAAATTGACCTTTAACCAGAAAAAAACCCTTGTTTTTCCCCTTTTCCCCTAATTGCTAAATGATTTGAGCCATAAACCCCATAACCATCCCTTTGTAGTATGGAAACTTGTGGTATAAGTTCAGAGAGATTTATACACTTAAACACAAGTTATTGACTGGATACTACAAATATGTTTATTTGGGCCCCTTTTTTGGCCCCTCATTCCTAAACCTTCGGGACCATAACCCCCCAAATCAATCCCAACCTTTCTTTTGTAGTTATAAACATTGTGTTCAAAATTCATTGATTTCTATTTACTTATACTAAAGTTATTATCAGAAAACCATCTGTCTTTGAACGACACTGACGACGATGACGCCGCCGACGACGACGACGTGATACCAATAAACGACCATTTTTTTTTTTAATTTCTAATGACCAACATGTAACTTGTGTATAATTAGGTTGTACTCATTTCAGATTTAAGAATTGTTGTCAAGCTCTATGTTTTTTTGCCTTCAAATGCAATACAGAGTAAAATATGTTGCCTGATATCACCCACTTTTCTTTTAATAGAAAACTTCAATATCTGATAATACATCATTCCCAAAAGTAATGAGATTTTAGATTTCTTAAATTACAATTTGATACCCAAATAATCACCCAATGCTAGGTATAAGGTAAATGTCTTCATCTTCTATGTACACTGTAAAACTCTTTGCACTGTAGCATTTATTAAATCTAAAAGCTTCTGACGTGTCACCAAGATATCAATCTTACTGTCATAATTTTTACAAAGGAATTCAAGGTATATTTTGTCGAGAGACCCGCGGTAGCCCGCATAAGTCTTGCATGCAGTCCGCGAGGAAGTTTTTTCTCCCGTTAATTTTTTTTACCGACCTCAAGCGTATATTTTCCAGACCTCGGTCGTCGAAAGACCGGCGGTAGCCCGCATAACTCTTGAATGCGGCTCCTCGATAAAAAGTTCTCTCCGGTGAAATTTTATTACCGAGGGTATATTATCTCGGCCTCGGAGGAGAGGAGAGAGAAGGCAGCGGGTCTTTCCCCGGGTAGGTAAAATAATAATTTTCTGCGGCTCTCTCTATTCTTGTCACCACTTGGACTTAGCAAAAGACAACAGAGTCAACGCAGGGCCACTAAGCTAATCTCAATTACTTTTGAATTACATTTCAATTACATATACTTTTATGGCATTAATGATAAGGATTTGTGTTCAATAATATAAATTGCAAAATAATACTTGTTTTTTCAAATATTGATATCACATACTTTTTCATTATATGAAGTCTATAATTTATACTGAAGTTACAATGTATATTAATATTTATTTGACCTGCAGATGGGTTTTTTTTTTTTTTAATAATTATTACTTTAATTATAAATTAAATAAATGTGAGAATCATATATTAGTGTTCAGTTTTTAAGAAAGATCTTTTAACTAAATAAATTGATAAGTAATTAATATCCTTGTTAAATAAAAACCAAAAAAAGTGTCACTGTGAAAAATCTTTCTTAGACAGTTCATTTGTATTTAAAATCACTGCACACAATCGGTGTGTTCTCATTTCGCCTTAGCTGTGGATTCCAGGTAAAAAAGGTAAAAAATATACTAAGGCCAGATGGGAATTGAACTTAGGCGAAATGTGAATTTAGATAAAAATATTAAATAAACAAATTACACCTCTGTGTTTTTATAACAATTTAAACAACATGTAATTAGGGAATTGTTTCTCTTGAATTATTATTTTTAATAAAAGTGATCATTTTTATGATTTCAAAAGTTGTGAAATCAGGAATATCTACAATAAAAAAAAATGTAGTTGGAAAGTTGCTTTTCTTGAAATATTGTTTGTTTCATATTTAATAAAAGTTGCAACTTTTTTTTAATTCTTGCAGGTAGAAAAATCAAAATAATTTAATTATCCTTCACATTATGCAACACAAAAAGTTAAATAGAAAAAAACCCACATATTTTCCCACAGACTTGTTTTAAATTACATAACAGAAACTTTAATAAAAAAAATATTAAAAAATCTTCAAAACTGTGCTAATTATATATATAAAGCAAAATCAATGGTATTCATTGACTTGACCTCTTCAAGATTTGAACAAATTACCAATGATTAGTAAATATCATGAGATGCACAGACCATTGAGACTGCACAAAAACTGCCTTCATTTGGAAGCAGGAGATCAGCACTCTACCAGACAAAACTGCAATCACGTTTACCAAATACTTAACCAAGAATACACACCTTGGAAAACGCACCACAGATTAATGGTGCACCAAGTTAACGTATAATTGTGATATGAAGAGGAGGCAGATACCCACAACCAACCTGGAACCACCATCAGACAGAAGGACCCAGGACAAATAAGCATTTAGAGGGCTGGCATAACAATCTCAAAAAGAGAGCCAAAACAGCACATCCAAACATATTTTAAATTATCAATGTGTTCAAGAAAGAGCAAGAGGCTTACGAGGCAAAGAAAGTACAAGATGAGAGGAAAAGCAAAGAAGTATAGATAAATAGAAGAAATATTCACCCCTTTAAAGGAAACCCTACACAATGGTACAACTGACTATATTCAGTATGGTGATGCAGCATCTTACATCCTCAAAGTTGGAAACTAAATTAACCTTGAACATTCAAATGCGTATATCAGTGCCTTGAACTTGTATGATATTCGTCTTTATTTATTCATTAAAATATGAAATGTTCATATACAATTTGTCATTTCTAATAAGACTTTATTTACAAAATATAACACATGAGTAAAAAAAACACTCTCAGAAAAAAAAGAGCAACTATAAAAAGTGGGACACCAAAAAATTAAAGAAATATCTTTCCTTTAAAAAGTATTTCATGGTAGAATTTGACATCAAAATAACAAATATCAACAGACTTTACTAATTGTAATACAAACAAAACATAACTTAATTACATTGTTTACAGAAGCTCCCATTTCGCCTTAGTTAATTCTTGTGTACCTGAAAATTTGTACTAAGGCAAACTGGGATTAATTTTATATATAAATTTTGACAGCTAAGGCGAAATGAGAATAAGCCGTAAGCCACACAATCATATTGTCAAATAAGTATACACAAAAGGATTATAGAAATAAAAATTAACAGCTGTAAAAACAAACAGCAATTAATCAGAATAAAATGTCCAGGGGCAATGCCACTGTTACATGTATTTTTATCTAATTAGCAAAATATTGCTAATATTAAGACATTATTCATACATTATTTGTACTAAAAATCATTTTCAATATTGTGACAAGCACACTTTTTGATATTTTTAATGCAAAACAAATTATTTATGATTTATGTATAATATCTTTATTTATATCATGTTTAATTTAAATGACTTCATTTCTGAGATGTCAAAATACCCCTTGATGTATTGGCAAGTTAATAGGAACCAATTCCCCCTCCTTTCAATGCGATGATCTTCTGATCACAGAACTCCCATGTTCTGATCAAGCAATATCTGCCACATTAGCTCCTGTCGAAAAGCTATTTAGAATTGATGTCAAAGTGTTCAGACCAGAGAGATTCAGACTAAATGACAAAACATTAAAATAGCTAATGATTATCAAATGCAACACTTTAAACTATGCTTACATGAATATTTTACACATGCATTATTTATACATGTATAATATTGTTAAAAAATACCATGACGAAATGTAATGTGTAATTTAATTAATTACTTTAGTAAAGTAATTGTAATTTAATTAATTACATTTCAAAAACAGTGTATTGTGTAATTGATGTAATTGATCATTTTTGCAATGTAATGTGTAATTTAATTAATTACATTCCAATGTAATTGACCCCAAGTTTGGTACGTACACCGTTGGAAAGCCTAGGGTGTTAATCGAACCCACGCACGTCAACTCCATTGTCCCTCTTATGTTTACATATACAATTCCTTGCTTTTACGCTAAATATATGTTCTTACTTTCGACATATCTTTATTCATAAGGGAAAAAAGTTAACTCGTATCATTGCAAACTCGTATCACGTCAACTCGTAACACCATACATGTATCATAAGCCAAGAAAAAAAATCTTCAGATTGGAGATTGTTCAAATAATATACTTTTTTTTTTCAGACTGAAGAGGTAATGAGTATAATTAATATATTTTATACTGCAATCAGCTATTTTACTATACAGATAAAGCTATACGTATAAACGTTAGCTTTATACGTCAATGACCTCAACTCACCTATAAGCCCCGCCTACTTACAACGTCACGTCACAACCATGACAACGTGTAGTAACAATGGTCAAACTTTTATGAATTTAAACCTGTTATGTCTTCAAATTGGTAATTTATATATCATGTTTATCAAATGCTATTAATTAAATTCCTTTTCCCTTTCTAATTCCGTAAATTGTCAATGCTTACCGCCTAGACTACGCTCATAGGGAAATACCCCAAAATGGTACCCCAAGGGGGAAATTCCAAACACTTTTTTTTAATAATATTTGTTTCATATTTTTATTATTTTTTTATTATTTTATCGATTTCAGTATAAAAACAATATACGTATAGTGTCTTGAAATATGAAATTTATTTGTATTCGGCACGAAACGGGAAAATGCTCGGTAGAACCTCGCATTTGACATAATGACATAATGACATAAAGCTTTATTTAGAGTCGGTATAAGCAAGCAATTACAAACATAAGCTTTTTCCCGTTTCTAAGCCTCATACAAATAAATTTCATATTTCAAGACACTATACGTATATTGTCTAAATATTACCGTGTTACGAATTAGCAGTGGTACGAGTTTGTTATTTTGTGACACGATTTTTTTTTAGTGGTACGAGTTTGTTTTTAGTGGTACGAGTTGACATTGGTACGAGTTTGCAATGGTACGAGATAACTCTAAATCCTTATTTTAAGTACCGGGCCCGGTACTACTTATCCATTTTTGTAATATCACGAAAACCGTCATCGTTTTGAATGTTAGACAACCTTGTTGACACGACACGATGGCGATGCAGAAAAACAGGAACTTATTCCAATTATCATTGATATGGATGTTTATTTTTGTCTGTAAGAATACATCTTCTTCTTCCATTTACTGCCCACATTCAAGTTACTTAATATACTGGCAAATTGGTTCTGCATGGTTAAAAACAGGATAAAAAACAAATGTTCATCTTTATTTTGTGAGATTGGTTATAATTTGAGATATGAATGTCTCAAATGACTGTGGTGTGGCGATCTCCGGGGGAAGATTGTTCCAGTATTTGGTGGTGTGCACAAAGAAGGACCATTTCCTGCAGTTTTTTTGGTTGCTGTTTGTACCATGTATCCATTCTGTTGTGTATGTCTAAAAACTCAAGTTGGTCTTTGGAGTAGTCCGAGATTACTCTGACGTGTGTGTATTTAAATAGCCCATCCGAGCTCACCCATGAGCATGAATGCTAGGCCCGGTGTTTCTGCCGTGTTTGGGGAAAAGATCCCTGAGTCCGGCTTCATCAGTGGTCGACTCAATAAGTTGTATATTGGCGTATTATTTATGTTTTTTGTTTTATTTCGTATTTTATTGGACCATACACCGGTTGTCTTTGAATAACATATTAGTATATTATGATTTATTTTTTGTGAGATCAGTATCATATTGTGTTGTGAAAGGTTGAGCAAACTATACCCACTAATGCAATGATAATAGTTCTTGTAAATTTGTATGTCTTTTATAAGCTATAATAGGCTGGCGATTAAATATGTTCAAACAATTAGGGTTTAATGAAATAAGGTAAATAACATATATACTATTTTACAACATATATACTATTTTATTATGACAAGTTTTGAGTAAACGAATTCACTCTAATTAGTACAAATTCATAATTACAATTATGTCAACTAATAATACTGATGCTAATGAGAATGTCCAATTAATTACATAACACATAATTAACTCAACTTGAACTTGTCACGTGATGATTTCTCTAAATTTATGACACCACAAATAATTAGAACTAGTCCAAATCTATACAAAATGCTGAAGGTCAAAATAACTCAAAATGCCTCTATGACATATTTATTGTTAACTTGTTCTCATCTTGAACATGCATGAAGTATTTGCCACTGGATGTTAAGCAACCAACAATTAACCAATCAATGTATATTTTGGCATTCTTTTTTTACCTTAAGTGTATTTTTGTTCAATGTTTAATCAACTCAATCATTCAAATTATGTTAAGTATCATATTCAACTATATGTAGGCAGATGAGATAACTATTTGAACATTCATTGGTCGTTCCACACTATTTGAAAATTCATTGGTCATTCCACACTATTTGAACATTCATTGGTCGTTCCACACTATATTTCATTCATTGGTCATTCCACACTATACAACATTCATTGGTCGTTCCACACTACATGATATTACATTCATTGGTTGTTCCACACTATATAACATTCATTGGTCGTTCCACACTATATAACATTCATTGGTTTTCCACACTATATAACATTCCACACTATATAACATTGGTCTTCCACACTTATAACATTCATTGGTGTTCCACACTATATAACATTCATTGGTCGTTCCACAACTATATAACATTCATTGTTGTTCCACACATATAACAATCTATGGTCATTCCACACTATATAACATTCAATTGGTGTTCCACACTATATAACATTCATTGGTGTTCACACTATATAACATTCATTGGTGTTCCACACTATATAACATTCATTGGTCTTCCACACTATATAACATTCATTGGGCGTCCACATATATTAAATTCATTGGTCATTCATCACACTATAACATTCATTGGTCATTCACACTATATAACATTCTTTGGGTTGTTCCACACTATATACATTCATTGGTCATTCCACACTATATTACATTCATTGGTGTTCCACACTTATAACATTCATTGGTCATTCCACACTATATAACATTCATTGGTGTTCCACACTATATAACATTCATTAGTCCTTCCACACTATATAAACATTCATTAGGTTCTCACACTATATAACATTCATTGGTCATTCACACTATATAACATTCATTGGTTGTTCCACACTATTATAACATTCATTGGTCTTCCACACTATATTACATTCATTGGTCTTCCACACTATATTACATCATTCCACACTATTTAACATTCATTGGCGTTCCACACTATATAACATTCATTGGTCTGTTCCACACTATATTACATTCATTGGTCTTCCACACTATATATTACATTCATTGCTTCCACATTAAACATCGATCCACTATATACATTCATTGGGCGTTCCACACTATATAACATTCATTGGTCTTCCACTATATAACATTCATTGGTTTCACACTATTACATCCATCCACTATATAACATTCATTGGGTTCCACACTTATAACATTCATTGTCCTTCCCACTATATAACATTCATTGTCCTTCCAACTATTACATTCCACACTATATACATTCATGGTTTCACACTATTACATTCATTTCTTATCATTCCACACTATATACATTCATTGTTCCACACTATAAACATTACATTTACATTATCATCCACACTATTACATTCATTGGTCTTCCACACTATATAACATTCCACACTATATAACATTCATTGGTGTTCCACACTTAAATACTTCATTTCTTCCACACTATATACATTCACACACTATAACATTCATTGTCTCCACACTATATAACATTCATGGTTTCCACACTATTATTCACACTATTAATTGTAATATATACATTCATTGGCTCCACACTATTAACATCATTGGTTCCCACTAATACATTCCACATTATAACATTCATTGTTCCACACTTATAACATTCATTGGGTCCACACTATTACATTCATTGGTTTCCACACTATATAACATTCATTGGCATCACACTATATAAATTCATGGTTTCCACACTATAAACATTCATGGTCTCCACACTATATAACATTCATTTTCACTCACTTATAACATTCATGGTGCCACACTATATAACATTCATTGGTGTTCCACACTATATAAATCATTGGCTTCCACACTTAAACATTCATTGGTGTTCCACACTTATAACATTCATTGGTTTTCCACACATTAACATTCATTGGTTTTCCACACTTATAACATCATTGCTCACACTATATACATTCATTGGTCTCCACACTATATAACATTCATTGGGCTCCACACTATATAACATTCATTGGTGTTCCACACTATATACATTCATTGGGCTTCCACACTATATACATTCATTTCTTCCACACTATATAATCATTGGTGTTCCACACTATATACATTCATGGTTTCCACACTATAATTATTGGTTCCACACTATATAACATTCATTGCTTCCACACTTATAACATTCATTGGTGTTCCACATATATAACATTCATTGGTCTTCCACACTTATAATTCATTGGTGTTCCACACTATATAACTTATTGGTCATTCCACACTATATACATTCATTGGTTCCACACTATATTACATTCATTGGCTTCCACACTATATAATCATGTTCACACTATATAACATTCATTGGTTCACACTATATAAATTCATTGGCGTTCACACTATATACATTCATTGGTGTTCACTATATAATATTCATTGGTCATTCCACACTATATAACATTCATTGGTCATTCCACACTATATAACATTCATTGGTAGTTCAACACTATATAACATTCATTAGGCGTTCCACACTTTATAACATTCATTGGTCGTTCCACACTATATTCAATCATGATGTGGCTTGAACATTCATTGGTTGTTCAACACTATACACAGTGCTCTAGCTAGAAATCAAAAGGGGCAGGGTGCCAGTGGAGGGCAGGGCACTTTTTATGATAAGAAAAGGCACTGCTATTTTTTTTGTCTACGTTTCTGTGTGTATCACGAGTTAACGAATCTCTTTTTTTTTTTTTTACTGTATATGTTGTTTTTTTTAAATAAAGATGCATTTTAACTATAGTCTTTATTTCATTGTTTGTGTAGTTCATAATATATAGTACATCTTCATCAACTTATGTGTTTATAGTTTAGCTTCACTCTACCCATTGTCGAAGAATTTTTTTTCTATCTTTATAAGAATTTCAGCTTTTTAAACGTATTATCTCAAACTGTTTGTGTATTACTAATTTATCAATGTTTAGAACATGGATTGCTAAAAGTATAATTATCAAACAGAAATTGCAATATATTTTTTTTAATATGTTCATAGACAGTTAATATCCTTAAGGTAACATTATTATGTTATTATATATTCAATCGGTTCTTTATTCCTTTTTTTGATACCAGATAATATTTTTAGAGCACAAATTTGTAATAAGCTAAAACAGGGGAAGTAACTCCAAAATTAATTTCCAACACGTTTGCGTTAATTAAAAACTGTGCTTGTCGCTAACAAGTTGAGATGGAAGGCATTTCTGTGAAGGCATAGTTTTATTTTGATGACTTAAATTCAATTCTAAAGTCATGAAAGTCTTCATTTATACACTCTTCCATTGTGACTTGGAAATCGAAAATGCCGACCCAAGCTAAACACACTCGCTGACACATTCATCAAATGTATGACAAAAAGATACATTGTCCTAATTAAATTACCTAGATATTAACACCTTTGAAATCTTTGTCATTGTAATTGATTATAATGACATGATTAACCTGGGGGCAATCACACAGGTGTCAGATATGTAATTAACTTGGAGATCAGAAATCGATGAAACAAAAGGCAATTTTACCAAAACGGCACAAGAGAATTTTGGAAAAAGACGTCAGGGCAGAAGGGCGCGGATGAAGGCACCCAGGGCGCGGCTGAGGGCACCCAGGGCGCGGCGCCCTTCTATTTTGGGCTAGCGAGACCACTGATACATTCAATCATGATTTGGCTTGAACATTCATTGGTCGTTCCACACTATATTCAATCATGATGTGGCTTGAACATTCATTGGTCGTTCCACACTATATAACATTCATTGGTTGTTCCACACTATATTCAATCATGATGTGGCTTGAACATTCATTGGTCGTCCAACACTAAATTCAATCATGATTTGGGTTGAAGATTCAATGGTCGTTCCACACTATATTCAATCATGATGTGGCTTGAACATTCATTGGTCGTTCCACACTATATAACATTCATTGGTTGTTCCACACTATATTCAATCATGATGTGGCTTGAACATTCATTGGTTGTTCCACACTATATTCAATCATGATATGGCTTGAACATTCATTGGTCGTTCCACACTATATAACATTCATTGGTCGGTCCACATTATATTCAATCATGATGTGGCTTGAACATTCATTGGTCGTCCAACACTAAATTCAATCATGATTTGGGTTGAACATTCATTGGTCGTTCCACACTATATTCAATCATGATGTGGCTTGAACAATCATTGGTCGTTCCACACTATACATTCAATCATGATGTGGCTTGAACATTCATTGGTCGTTCCACACTATATAACATTCATTGGTTGTTCCACACTATATTCAATCATGATGTGGCTTGAACATTCATTGGTTGTTCCACACTATATTCAATCATGATGTGGCTTGAACATTCATTGGTCGTTCCACACTATATTCAATCATGATTTGGCTTGAACATTCATTGGTCGTTCCACACTATATAACATTCATTGGTTGTTCCACACTATATTCAATCATGATGTGGCTTGAACATTCATTGGTTGTTCCACACTATATTCAATCATGATATGGCTTGAACATTCATTGGTCGTTCCACACTATATAACATTCATTGGTCGGTCCACATTATATTCAATCATGATGTGGCTTGAACATTCATTGGTCGTCCAACACTAAATTCAATCATGATTTGGGTTGAACATTCATTGGTCGTTCCACACTATATTCAATCATGATGTGGCTTGAACATTCATTGGTCGTTCCACACTATATTCAATCATGATTTGGCTTGAACATTCATTGGTCGTTCCACACTATATAACATTCATTGGTTGTTCCACACTATATTCAATCATGATGTGGCTTGAACATTCATTGGTTGTTCCACACTATATTCAATCATGATATGGCTTGAACATTCATTGGTCGTTCCACACTATATAACATTCATTGGTCGGTCCACATTATATTCAATCATGATGTGGCTTGAACATTCATTGGTCGTCCAACACTAAATTCAATCATGATTTGGGTTGAACATTCATTGGTCGTTCCACACTATATTCAATCATGATGTGGCTTGAACAATCATTGGTCGTTCCACACTATACATTCAATCATGATGTGGCTTGAACATTCATTGGTCGTTCCACACTATATAACATTCATTGGTCGTTCCACACTATATTCAATCATGATATGGCTTGAACATTCATTGGTCGTCCAACACTAAATTCAATCATGATTTGGGTTGAACATTCATTGGTCGTTCCACACTATATTCAATCATGATGTGGCTTGAACATTCATTGGTTGTTCAACACTATACATTCAATCATGATTTGGCTTGAACATTCATTGGTCCTTCCACAATTTATTCAATCATGATGTGGCTTGAACATTCATTGGTCGTTCCACACTATATTCAATCATGATGTGGCTTGAACATTCATTGGTCGTTCCACACTATATAACATTCATTGGTTGTTCCACACTATATTCAATCATATTGTGGCTTGAACATTCATTGGTCGTCCAACACTAAATTCAATCATGATTTGGCTTGAAGATTCAATGGTCGTTCCACACTAAATTCAATCATGATTTGGCTTGAAGATTCAATGGTCGTTCCACACTTTATTCAATCATGATGTGGCTTGAACATTCATTGGTCGTCCAACACTAAATTCAATCATGATTTGGCTTGAAGATTCAATGGTCGTTCCACACTTATTCAATCATGATGTGGCTTGAACATTCATTGGTCGTTCCACACTATACATTCAATCATGATGTGGCTTGAACATTCATTGGTCGTTCCACACTATTTCAATCAAGATGTGGCTTGAACATTCATTGGTCGTTCCACACTTATTCAATCAAGATGTGGCTTGAACATTCATTGGTCGTTCCACACTATATTCAATCAAGATGTGGCTTGAACATTCATTGGTCGTTCCACACTATATTCAATCATGATGTGGCTTGATTTTGAGTTTTCTTAGAAATTTTGCTAGAATGGCTGTAGATGTTGTCTTACATTAAACTAGTTTTTTTCTCAAACTATTGAACTGATATGACAAAACTTGACAGTAATGCTTGAAATAGCAGTATTACGAAAGAAAATAGTTTCATTCAATATATTCAACAAAAAAGTCTTCTCTAGGTATAGTACAACCAAATCATAGTAATTCACATCTGCTGGCATGCGAAAAAGGGTTGTAAAAAATATTCCCTTAAATTTGACAGTTGTAGGTAATTTATTTTTCATTTCATTGCGGTAAACTTGGTTAAAAACATTTCTTGGTCATAAACATATATCTTGAGTATTATAAAGCATCATCATTTTTTTATTTGGAGTTTCTATAGAATATTTTCGAAACTAAAAGTTACATGGTTACTAAAGCTTGCACACAGGTAAATAAGAGGTGAACATTTGATTTGTCAACCTCAAGTGATGGTTATTTTCTTATATATGCAATGAAATGTTATGTGAAATTTTGTCTATAGTACTGAACATGTACAGGTTAAAGCTTTACTCATGCCAAATATTTTTTTATTTGAAACAAAGATAAATTCTGAACAATTTTTTGAAAAGTACAAATTTAACAATGACTAATAGGGGAAAATCAATCGTGGTATAACACCTGTACAAGGAAAATAGTTGTCACAGTTTTTGGGTCTTTTATGAAAGTGAATGTAGTTATCCAGGTCCAGACCGATATTGGTCTTGTTATTAGTACGGTGACCAGACGCAATTTAAAAAAAAATTAATCGTCAAACATACTATATGGCTATATTATATATCATTAGATTCGACAAAATGAGTACTTTTGGAATATCGATGTCGTCAAAAAGAAATGTGGTAACAGTGTTGCATAAATTAAGGTCAAAAATCAACATACTGTTTTCTTTTACTTCTATATTTTCAAAATTGAAATATATAAGCAGCATATTGTGTAAAAAAAAAAAGAACTTATAAGACCCCGTTTACACCACCAAATAATTGAATCGATCTTTATTTGAATCGATCTTTAAAGACCAGTTTACGTTTACATAGTTCACGCAAGATCGATTCCGATCAATCTTATCTTATCCAGTGCGTTTACACTACAACATAAAAAGAACCGTCTGACCTTTAATTTTGTATCTAAATATAACATTCACCCAAAAAAAGATCGATAGCGATTGACCTAAGCGTTTACATCAAAGAAAAGATCGATTCAAATAAGATCGATCTTTTTAAAACCACCTCTAGAGGTAGACTTTTAAAGTCTGATTGAAGATCAATCTTACCCGTTTACACTGGACCAAAGATCGATCTTAGTAAAGATCGATCTTTTTTGTCAGTGAAAACGGGGTCTTACTTAAAGTAATCGATTAATTCTGAAAATTGGCGTTTTTCAAACACTTGTTCTATTATACAAGGTCAATACAAATTCCGGTAAAGTTACAATAGTTTCCTTGCTGGGTGACATTCAATCTCAGCAATAAATGATAAATGTTGTTTTCAATTGAAGCCTACTATCCCGAACGTTTATTTTGCAAAAGCTCTTGCATGTAATTCATTACAATCAAAAACCACTTATTACCTCGAAAACAATTACAGTTAAAAAATCCAATCAAAATGATCCACAAAACAGATTTCATCTAGGAGTATCTTCTGGTTCAATAGGTCAAGGAATTTTTACATAATTCTGACCCTTGAAAGGAGCAAAGCTCCGTACTTGTAAGGTTTTGTTTTGAATAAACACATTACTTTTTACATGGAGATTTTTTTTAAATGATCACACAAGATCCTGCAAGAATTCTGCTTACATAGGCCCTTCAACATACACGGGGTGTAATGATTTTTTTAAGTTTCGTCAACCGTATTCTTAAGGTGACGTAATAGGGCGTTTAGCAATGTGTGATGCGGTCCAAATTGCCGCTTCACAGGGAGGTAACCTGACTCAACCTACATCTTTACTGGTGGCAAGCTTGACGCGCATTATATTCATATCATGATGGAATGATTTAAATACATTCTTCAGATCAAACATCTATGAAACTAAGTTAAACTTTCTTGCACCAACAAGGGTTTCATCTTTGTCAGTACTCCCGGAGCTCTGCACATAACATAATCGTGCGTGTCCATCAAAGTCTTGTACACTGTTTTCTTTCCTACTCCAATTAGAGACAAAGTTGTGTAGCATCCGGTAAGAGTATGTACAGCTGGCTGCAGTTTACAAATTGTTGGGGAAAAGCAAGCACATAGTTGGTGAATGAGTAAAAGTCTTCGCCCATTCTTTACACTGCTAATGTTCCCCATCTGCACCCACAACTCGCTTGTATGTGTCATCTGTTTATAGTAGTGAACACAGAATAATCACACCCGTACCAGAGGTCCATGTGATTGTTCCGCTGCTCTTTCCCATTTCTCGTAAGGCATTAATTATCATTCGAGTATTGGTCCTTGTTGAGTGCTAAACAAGTTACGACAGTCATTAACATTATAGTCTGACAAACTTTGGCAATTTCGAGATTTACAAACGTTCCGGCTAAGTACAGTGCACTTACAAGGCGGAATCATAGGGAATTTGTCATAGTTTTGAAGAAGAAAACTACCAAAGAAATAAGGGGAAAGCCTGCTGATAACAGAAGGAAATTTCTTCCAGTCAGGAATCCTTTTCCCTTCAATAACCTGATACACTTTGACGGAAGTAGTCTTTGTGTGGCATTCCTTTTCAGATCACTTTATTTGTTTTCATGTCGTAGCAGTCAAAAACGTCTGCTACTGTGTGTGCTAGAGAAAAGCATTGGGTCATATTTTTATAAAAGTCAGCAGCAAGGTCACCAAATGTTTTATTTTACATATCATCAATAGATTGAACCAATGCCATACCTTCTCTCAAACTGATGTAAGTTGTGAGTGATGGGCCAAAGGAAGGCAGGGAAAGTGCACAAGAGACTTCACTTCGAATTGCTTCACCAAATCAGAAATTTCAACAAACGATCCATACTCTTCAACAAATTGCTGGCAGATTCCACCATTACGTTTTTCAACTGAACGTGGCTCACTGAACTAAAGAAGCAACGTTTACTCTTAACAGTAAAGGAAGTGACTGATTCAGTACTTCTTCTCTGGCAAACGATACATTTTTCAAAATTAAAACACATGGTTGGCCTTTTAGAACTACAAGGACCTTATCGTAAAGGACTTTCTAATTCAAACATTTTCCAGATAATTACAGTTCCAAATTCAAATTTGGTTCTTAATTTTTGAAATATATAAAAAGAAAAAAAAACCATGTCAAATAAACATACGGAAATAAAAATCTTTTAAAAATAACTTTAAAAACACGATAACCAACACGAAATATGAACATGAAAAAACAAAATAGATAGAATTGATCAAATTTTAGCAATTAAAAATCATTGTGATACGAAAGATCATTTATAGATTAAAATAATACTATCGGTCGAATTTCCGAAGGAAAACCTGTATCTTTTGTAAAGTATGTTTATTTCAATGCACAAGTCGAAATAATGCTTCTTAGATAAATAATTTTGATAATGTTGTTTAACAAAGGTTTGAAATATCAAATAAATGTTGATTATTTTACATTTTGCGTAAAAATAAATGATGAAAATGAATTGAAACGTACTCTATTAAATGCAAAATATTTGTAGTGTTACATTTTTACAAAAACTTTTCAATAACGGATAGTTTTGCTAAACTTTGTTAATTTTGTTAAAATAAGGTGTAACAACAATTTATATAATAACAGAAAGCATATCACGAATGTTCTTTTAAAACGAAGACCTAAAAACTTTTGAAGGTCAATTTTTCTTTTAAGAAAGGCTTTTACTTCAAAGCCCATTTTACAAAATTGCACCGTACGATTTTTGACAAGTCAAAATGTGAAGTGTAACCTTTGAACTATCAATACTGTGATTTATAGCCGTATAGTCCGAATGACGATTAAAATCCTTAAATAAGCGACTTTTCCTTACTTGGTCACCGTACTATATATGATGAGTGAATTTAACATGGTTTCTTGCCTGCTGTCCAAGAGACCATATGTTTCTGTTTCTATAACTATTGGTTCATTAATTAAGCTTTATGTTTTAGTTTGACTATTGACTTATGGATTTCATTGTTACTGTTTCTATAACTATTGATTCATTAATTAAGCTTTATGTTTTAGTTTGACTATTGACTTATGGATTTCATTGTTACTGTTTCTATAACTATTGATTCATTATTTAAGCTTTATGTTTTAGTTTAACTATTGACTTATGGATTTCATTGTTACTGTTTCTATAACTATTGATTCATTATTTAAGCTTTATGTTTTAGTTTGACTATTGACTTATGGATTTCATTGTTACTGTTTCTATAACTATTGGTTCATTAATTAAGCTTTATGTTTTAGTTTGACTATTGACTTATGGATTTCATTGATTCTGTTTCTATAACTATTGGTTCATTAATTAAGCTTTATGTTTTAGTTTGACTATTGACTTATGGATTTCATTGTTACTGTTTCTATAACTATTGATTCATTAATTAAGCTTTATGTTTTAGTTTGACTATTGACTTATGGATTTCATTGGTCCTTTAGTATATTCCTCTTTTGTTCATGACATGATATATTATTATTTATTTTGCAGGTTTGCAATGTTTGGTTGTAAAATGTCGTCCATCAGGTACCACAAAAACACTTCCAGTAAAGAGTGCAATCAATCCTACTGTTGATAGCCAATTTGAAAAAGATAATGGTACACTGGATGTATCTAATGAGAACATTAATGTCCCATCAATTGATAATAAGACATCTAATGGAAAAATAAATAAGACTACTAATAAAATGATAGGTACAACAAATACTACTGTTTCACCCAGATCACAAACTACAACAACTACTGCACCTGCATCACCAAAGAATCTAGCTGGATCAACAGGTCAGAAGTTACCCCACAAATCAACAACTGCCAAAAAACCTGGTGAAACTACAGTTTTGGTAGAAGATGAAGATGAATTGACTACCAAAAATTTAAAAGATAAGAATAATGTAACTACACCAACAACTACCAAAAAAACTGGTGAATCTAAAGATAAAAATGATGTAACTACACCAACAACCAACAAAAAAACTGGTGAATCTAAAGATAAAAATGATGTAACTACACCAACAACCAACAAAAAAACTGGTGAATCTAAAGATAAAAATGATGTAACTACACCAACAACTACCAAAAAAAATGGTGAATCTAAAGATAAGAATGATGTAACTACAATAACAACTATCAAAATAAATGGTGAATCTAAAGATAAGAATGATGTAACTACACCAAAAACCAACAAAAAAACTGGTGAATCTAAAGATAAGAATGATGTAACTACACCAACAACTACCAAAAAAAATGGTGAATCTAAAGGTGAGATTGTATTAAATGAACCACCAACTGCCAAAACATCTGATGCACAACAAGAACAGAATGCAGTAAAAGAATCCCCGAATGAGAATGGACAGACTGATATACATGGTAGCAAGATATCCTTGGAGGCTGGAAAGATCAATGGTAGAAAGAATGATGAAAATAAGAAGCCAGTGAATTCAGGTATATATTTTTTGTGTATTTAGGATTTATTTTTCAAATGATCAAAATGAGCTATAGCCAATTTCCCATTAGCTTATATCATATACTGTTGATCTGAAAAATGAAATCTTTGATAAAATTCATGACATACCAGAGCTTCAATATTAATGTATTTACTTTTTGAAAGAACATCATGGTATAGGCCAAGTATAATAAGGTGTTGGTTTAAACATATTTATGTGAAGATTGGGAGACAAGTTATTACAACTTACATAAATTCCTTTCTACTTTGCAACCAATGTGACAAGTGACATAGAAAATGAATATAATAATTTTGCTATATATTTGGTTTTCTATTGGTAGGAATATTTTTATAGTTTTTGTCATGCCTCCAATGAAAGTTGTTGAAAGGGAGACATAGGGATTGTTTAATTAATTCCACCTTAGGCCAAAATTAAAAATATGTTTGTTTCCCCTCCCCCCACCCGGGTCAAAAATAAGCCCCTGGGTCAAAAAATTATTTTCCACAAAAAAATTGAAATTATTTTTTTCCTGAAAATAATTTGTTTCCATTTTTGGAAAGTGCTTGAAAGCAGAAGGATTGATAATCTAAATAAATAGACTCAAATTGAGCACAAACAACTGATAAGTGGCTTGGACTGGACAATTCAAACCATTCATGTGACCATGCTATGACAATCACATCCAGTTAAAAAAAAAAAAAAAAAAAAGAACCTGCCTTCCTGGTCTGTTTACAAAGGGTAGACCCGGGGGAGGGGAAACAGACATTCTTTTAAATGAGGCCTTATGTAATAATGCTGTATTTTGATTGGATGAGAAACATGGTATTTTTCATCAATTTCTATATATTTAGATTTTCTTTTCTCTGCCGGGGTATTTGCCATTAGGGAATTCCATGTGCCGGGGTATTTACTAGCAAATACCATGGCAGATGGGAAATACCCTAGCAAATACCATGGCAGATGGGGAATACCATGTCTAAAAATAACTCAATGAATTATTTCTATTCTAATATGACAAATTCATGGTCATTCTAAATATATGGTTCCAGATGAAATATTTAGGATAACAACCATCATTATTGAATTTGGAGCGAATGACGTAAAAATTCCGGGAATGACGTCATAAATAAAACTCAACGGAAACGAATTGTCAACCGGTCACATAAAACTGGAATCCACTTGTATTACGCTTCACTGAAACTGATGTACAAAGTGAAGCAGTCAGCCGAGAACCAGCTTATTATCATAAAAAGGGAGAAATATATACAGTCAGTGACTGTACATAAAATTTTTTATAAGAAATGATTATACAGTCAATGCAATTTGACTGCGCAAAGAGCACAGCTACAGTGTATACAAAAATTATACATTCAAGTCGAAATTTCATATGATACCTGATTATAATAAACTTTCTGAGGTGGAACATTCGGTGGAATTAAACAATTATATCATGCTTACAAGGGGTATTTGCCAAAAATACCGGTTTCGAGGTAATCAAATTTCCCTCGCCTAACGGCTCTGGAAATTTGTACCTCTCAACCGGTATTTTTGGCAAATACCCCTTGTAAGCATGATATATTTGTATAAAACTCAAACAACTACTAACTGATAATTTGAGAATTTTTTTAGAAATCTCTAAATATACTTGTACTGTAGAAAATTACCCAAAGGAACTAACTTAAACTGCATTAATTATATATAACAATATTTGTTCTTTTTCTATATTTAGTTATTTAGTTTTACACAGGAAACTCGTCAAATTTTTTTACAACAGAACAGATTTTTTGTTCCCTATTGTAAATCATACTTGTATTCTTGTTGTCCCATCTGATGACCTTTATATATTAATTCCCGACCATGTGATTATTTAACAATACACGTATGGTCATGACCATATATGCATATATTACTTGTTTGGTCGACGTTGTACATTGCATTAGGTATAAAGCTTCATTGTGTCATAAGTTTAAAGTTTCTTCAATGAAATAAATGAATTTTAATCACAAATTAATTTTAATCACAAGTTAAAATTATAGTATAACTTTTTTGGATGACCATTGTTTTTCTTTTGAAACACAATATGTCGACTCTGACTTTGGAATATCACTTCGAAGTAATATCAAATAAAGTGTTTAGTAAGAAGTCAACTGTTGAACTCATAGGCAAATGTGACATTGTATTCTCTTTTTAATCTTTATTTAAATGTTTTTATTTGTTTAATGTTACAATTAATTACCGGTAGTTATATATATAAGTGACCTTTGATGAACTAATTATGTTATAAAGTTATTAAACTCTTTTATTACTTGACACTAATTAAATAAAGGCAACAGTAGTATACCGCTGTTTGAAACTCATAAATCGATTGAGAAAAAAACAAATCTGGGTTACAAACTAAAACTGAGGGAAACACATCAAATATAAGAGGAGAACAACGACACAACAGAAACACAACATTAAAATGTAACAAAGAAGCAAACAATAATTTAACAATGGCCATTTTCCTGACTTGGTACAGGACATTTTAAGAAAAAAATGGTGGGTTGAACCTGGTTTTGTGCCATGCCAAACCTCACGCTTTTTATATGGCAATGTTGAATATAACATTAAAATGACAACATTACATGACAGGACTACAATACAAATAAATGGGAGAACATATAGGAGAAACACACGAATAATAACTTATTAATGCTTTAATGGAGGGATTTCATAAATTATATATGTAAAAATGCCCATTGTCATTTGTTGTCTTCAAACTATCATTTACTTTATTTTTATACGACCGCAAAAATTAAAAAATATTTGGTCGTGTATTGGTATTAAGTTGTTGTCGTTGTCATCATCAGCATCAACTTAGGTGATGAGTCTTATGTAGACGAAATGCACGTCTGGGGTACTAAATTACAATCCTGGTACTTTTTATTCTTGTCCCAGGAATAGATTACCTTAGGTGTATTTGGCACAACTTTTGGGAATTTTGGATCCTCAATGCTCTTCAACTTTGTACTTGTTTGACTTTATAAATATTTTGATATGAGCGTCACTGATGAGTCTTATGTAGACGAAGCGCGCGTCTGGCATACTAAATTATAATCCTGGTACTTTTGATAACTATTAAGTATAAGTAAATATAAATCTTTGAAATTTAAACACAAGGTTTGAAACCACAAAAGGAAGGTTGGGATTGATTTTGGGGGCTATGGTCCCCTTGGATTAGGAATAAGGGGTATAAAAGGGGCCCAAATAAGCATTTTTCTGGTGTCCAGACAATAACTTGTGGAACAGTGTATAGAATTGCTTGAAATTGCATCACAAGTTTCCACACCACAAAAGGATGATTAGGATTTGGGTTGTGAAGTTATGACTCAATCTGTTTTAAGAATTAGAGGCAAAAAAGGGGGAAAACAAGGGTTTCCTGGTTAATGGACAATTACTTTAGCTTTGTTTCTTTATGTTAGTACTCTGTCATTTGTTTGCTAGTTCTACATGTAGTATGAAATATTTTAAACTGTTTCTAGAAACATCAAATACTGTGATTTAATTACATATATTGATTAAGAAATTATGTTTGTTTTGAGATCATTAGCTGTAAATTTATTTTTATACGACCGCAAAAATAGAAAATTTTTTGGTCGTATATTGGTATCACGTTGGGTCGTCGTCGTCCGAAGACTTTTTGTTTTCGCACTATAACTTTAGTATAAGAAAATGAAATCTATGAAATTTAAACACAAAGTTTATGACCATAAAAGGAAGGTTGGATTGAATTTGGAAGTTTTGGTCCCAACAGTTTAGGAATTAGGGTCCAAAAAAGGGCCCAAATAAGCATTTTCTGGTTTTCGCACTATAACTATAGTTTAAGTAAATAGAAATCTATGAAATTTTGACACATGGTTTATGACCACAAAAGGAAGGTTGGGTTTGATTTTGGGAGTTTTGGTCCCAACAGTTTAGGAATTAGGGGCCAAAAAAGGGCCCAAATAAGCATTATTCTTGGTTTTCGCACAATAACTTTAGTGTAAGTTAATAAGAAATCAATAAAATTTAAACACAAGGTTTATTAACACAAAAGGAAGGTTGGGATTGATTTTTGGAGTTGAGGTCCCAACAGTTTAGGAATAAGGGGCCAAAAAAGGGCCCAAATAAGCATATTTTTTTGGTTTTCGCACCATAACTTTAGTAGAAGTAAATAGAAATCTATGAAATTTAAACACAAGGTTTATGACCATAAAAGGAAGGTTGGGATTGATTTTGGGAGTTTTGGTCCCAACAGTTTCGGAATAAGGGGCCCAAAGGGTCCAAAATTAAACTTCGTTTGATTTCATCAAAAATTGAATAATCGGGTTCTTTGATATGCCGAATCTCACTGTGTATGTAGATTCTTAATTTTTGGTCCCGTTTTCAAATTGGTCTACATTAAGGTCCAAAGGGTCCAAAATTAAACTAAGTTTGATTTTAACAAAAATTGAATTCTTGGGGTTCTTTGATATGCTGAATCTAAACATGTACTTGGATTTTTGATTGTTGGCCCAGTTTTCAAGTTGGTCCAAATTAGGGTCCAAAATTAAACTTTGTTTGATTTCAACAAAAATTGAATTCATGGGGTTCTCTGATATGCTGAATCTAAACATGTACTTAGATTTTTTATTATAGGCCCAGTTTTCAAGTTGGTCCAAATCGTGGTCCAAAATTAAACTTTGTTTGATATCAACAAAAATTGAATCCTTGGGGTTCTTTGATATGCTGAATCTAAACATGTACTTAGAAATTTTATTATGGGCCCAGTTTTCAAGTTGGTCCTAATCGTGGTCCAAAATTAAACTTTGTTTGATATCAACAAAAATTGAATCGTTGGGGTTCTTTGATTTGCTGAATCTAAACAGTATTTAGAGTTTTGATTATAGGCCCAGTTTTCAAGTTGGTCCAAATTGGGGTCCAAAATTAAACTTTGTTTGATTTCAACAAAAATTGTATATATGGGGTCATTGATATATGCTTAATCTAACCATGTATTTAGATTTTTGATGTTTGGGCCCAGTTATAAGATTGGTCCACATTGAGGTCTAAAGGGTCCAAAATTGAACTTTATTTGATTTCATCAAAAATTGAATTCTTGGGGTTCTTTGATATGCTGAATCTAACCATGTATTTAGATTTTGGATATTGGACCATAATAGGTAATGTCCAATTTAAAGTTTTTAAGTTTAAGTTCTTAGACCACATTCATTATGTGTCAGAAACCTGTGTTGTGTCAACTATTTAATCACAATCCAAATTCAGAGCTGTATCAAGCTTGAATGTTGTGTCCATACTTGCCCCAATGTTCAGGGTTCAAACTCTGCGGTCGTATAAAGCTGCGCCCTGCAGAGCATCTGGTTAGAAATTACAATTAATTAATATTAATTTTAACCATGACTGTATGTCATTTCATATTTTGATATTTTATGATGTATTTAAATGAGTAGTTATTGTTGCAAACTCCATTAGAAATTTGAATTGATATTATTTTTGAAATATTTTTAAAAGGGGTAGGTGAAAAAAAAAATTGAGGGAAGGGGGGTACAATTTTTTCTTTTCAAATTTCAGAAATTAAAAAGATAATTTCTTCAAATATTTGTTTTGAGGCAATTAATATTCAACAGCAAAGTGTATTGCTCAAAAGCAAAAAAAAATAATTGTAAAGTTCAATAGACCACATTCATTCTGTGTTAGAACCATTGGTTGTGTCAACTATTTAATCACAATCCAAATTCAGAGCTGTATCAAGCTTGAATGTAGGGTCCATACTTGCCTGAACTGTTGAGAATTTGACCCTGCCGTTGTATGAAGCTGCGCCTGCGGAGCATCTGGTTTGAACTAGCTTTTGTTTTTCAAATATTTTGGCCTCAAGCATCACTGAAGAGACATTTATTGTTGAAATATTCATCTTGTGCTGAAAAATTGGTACTGTTAATGTTATAACAGTAATTGACTCATCAACCAGAAAAACAAAGATTGTTTACAAAACACTTCAGCTATTAGAACAACTGAATATATGCATTAGTTTTTCGCAGAATTTATTTTCACGATTTTCCTTCATCCGCCAAAATTACCCACTATACAGTTCTTTGTATAAATTTGCATTGTTATCAGTTTGACAACTATTTTCAGGCCGGGCAGACTAGCCCCTTATTCTTGATCCAGCAACTTTAATTCAACTAGCAATTTTCAATGTTTTGTTTTCTGCCTAAGTAATTTTGATATGAACTAACATGTGACATGTTTATCACATTGTTATTTAGAATACTGACATTAACAGGTACCCTCTATGGTTATGATAAAGACTCAGGAGGAAATTTCATGGGATTTTTCATAATTTTCATAGGCATATTCATGGGGGTCCTGGATGGCCTGGGCCCCCACTAAGGTGGGGAAAATTTGGTTGATTAGATAGGGAATCACTGAAGCATGACGGGAGCGGGCCCTCCCCTTAGGTCAGTCAGCGTGCCCCCCCTGATTAAAAGTTCTAGATCCACCACTGATTTTTGTTGTGATTTGATTATTAACAGGTACTTTGTGTAAAGATGATTTAAATATTAACAGGTACCCTCTATGAAGATGATGAAGACACAGGAGGGCATTTCATGGCCTACTTTATAACATTTGTTGTGATTTGTATAGCAGGATATATCATATATCATAACAAACAAAAGGTAAGATCTATAATTACTTATACACAAACAAAAGGTAACATCTATAATTACTTATACACAAACAATGAAGATCTATAATTACTATATACACAATGAAGAATATATTTGGATAATGAGAGACCTATTTTAACAATTATGAGCCATATTATTGCTTTTACTAATATCATATTGTGCAGGCAAGTGAATAATGATATTGCAACTTGGAGGATTAAATAAATGTTACTAAGTTAGGCCAACTAAAATTAATTGGTAGATTTTCATCCAAATTTTTGAAAAAAATGGGGTGGGTGGGAGGATTTTATTTTCTAAATTTTATTTCATATGAAACCTTCTTGTCATGTGTTATTCATATATGCAAGTGTAATAATAAGCTTATATCATACATCCATAAGGTATTGTGTATAAGACAATAACAATCAAAACCAAGGAGTAACCAAAGACTCATAAAACCAATAGACATGTATACCAACAGTTACAAATAATAAGTAGGAAACAACACAAACTCCACTGAGTGAACTCAGGTGCTCCGGAAGGGTAAGCATTTCCTGCACCGTATACGGCACCCGTCGTGTTATTTCCTTGTTCAGTTCGGTAATGATGAAAGGTTCTTATGAATGAGGAAGAATATCACTGAGATATGATTTCTGACACACTTTTGTCATAATGGCCAATCAGCTCATGATGGCGACCATAAAATAACTTGAGTGATGACCTTTATTTGATTGATTGATAGCCTTGTCTTAGCAACTTTTGAGAAAGCAGTATTCCTTGTTCAACAAAATCAACGTACTTTGAGCTATAGCTCTAGAGTAACGTACCAACTGAGACACATGCATATACTCCATATGCTGGTGGTTTTTTTTTCTTCAAATTTATAAATATATATCTCTGATTAGCAACCAATGTTCTACATGTAATTGCCGCTTTAGAAATCTATTTTATAGTAAACAGCAGAAATGTGGAGAAATGCTCTCTTCAGTTGGACTACCTACATCAAATGTGTTTTTCTTTCTTAACAATGTTTTGTTATCCTAATAATATGAAGCAAATGCATTGGTATGCAACACAAGTATGATAAGTACAGAATAAAATGAAAACTCAAACAGTGTTTAAATAATAGAATTGGTCCTTAATATGCAATCTGTAAATATAATTACAATGTAGAACACAAAGTTGTTAAATGACTCTATCATGGGTATTGGGACAGAGGATGTTTTCTCTATTTCTAAAAAAACGAAATTAAGGCTAAATCTAAATGTAAGAGCTTGCTATAAATTACTAAATTAAAAATGCGTATGTTTGTCGATTTTTTTAACTCAATATACGGTCACCAATGTAAAAAGTTCATGCTTGTGTTAATTTCTTTATTCCAGTCAAATGTGTTCCACGATTCTAACGCTTTTGGGTTTTATTCACAATCCAAATTTCTTGACACAAAGTCATTGTATAAATAAAATAAATCCAAGGTGTTTTACTCACAAACATTTGTGTCATTTGTGACATACGGCGATTTGATTTCTTGGACACAGCTTATTACTCGTAACCCGAAATTTTCACCCCCTTCTCGTAATCAATCTCTATTCTCGGTAAATGATGTTGTCATCATAGATCAGCAGAATATATCGACATAATCATTCAGTAAGACTATGCTAAGAAATACGAAAACCGAAATTTGAAACAGGAAGTTTTATATGAAACGAAATTATCGACGGTTACCGGTTACAGAAATGAAAAAAATCCAGAAATCATATTTTTTTCAAAAATAAAAAAAATCGGGGCGGGAAGATTTCAGAGGGGCGGGCGGGGATGAAAATCTATCCATTAATTTTAATTGGCCTTATCAACTAATGAAATGAAAAGATTTATTTCTGATAAAATTTCTAATAAGCATATCTATATTCCAAAAAAAGTGCTTTGCCAGTTACTCTCCTTTTTCCATAAAATATATTTGTTTATGCCCCATTTATTAAGCCCCATTTATGGGCATTATGTTTTCTGGTCTGTGCCTCCGTTCATTTGTTCGTTCGTCTGTTCGTCTGTCTGTCTGTCCCCCTTCAGATTAAAGTTTTTGGTCACGGTAGTTTTTGATGAAGTTGAAGTCCAATCAACTTGAAACTTATAACACATGTTCACTATGATATGATCTTTGTAATTTTAATGCCAAACTAGAGATATCCCCCCATTTTCACGGTCCACTTAACATAGAAAAATTATAGTGCCTATGGGGCATCCGTGTACTGGGGACACATTCTTGTTTTGTTATGTTATACATTATAACCAGTGAATAGCCATGTGTTTTTCATAATAACAATATTTTTTTTATTTCATACCTGAGGCGCTCTTATACAATACAAATAAATAAACATTTTTTAGGGCCCTTACAGCTTGATGTCTGATGTGACCCAAGGCTCTGTGTTGAAGACCGTACTTTGACCTATAATTATTTACTTTTACAAATTGTGACTTGGATGGAGAGTTGACTCATTGGCACTATGCCACATCTTCTAATATCTATATTATATATATTTACAGTAACTGCACAATATACTGTAGTACTAAAGTACAAAACCCCAATACTTTTCTTGTCACAAAAACACAAATAAAGGGACCCACATTTGAATGTCTTGCATTTGTTGAAATTGCAGAATGAGAGACATGACAAATGGGTCCCATTGGTAACTATTTGATTAAAGCTTAGTATTCAAGATGAACTGGATGCTTTATAATTTGTCATATATTTATTATATGTTTATTGTCCATGACCTAATTTTCTTGATCAATCAATCACTTTTGAAGTAAATGATTATTTTATTGTCTCTTGCATTTCTCACTTATTGTTTTAGAGCTTAAATAAAGGCAACAGTGGTATACCGCTGATCAAAAGTCATAAATTGATTGAGAGAAAGCAAATCTGGGTGATAAACTGAAACCGAGGGAAACACATCAACTATAAGAGAAAAAATAACAAAACAACAGAAACAGTAAAGTGCAATAAAAACAAACAACAATGTAACACACACAGAAACAAAATATAAGATATTTTAAAACTGTCAATAGAAATATTTTGATACAAAATGCAGTGGTTTATTAAAATGTTTTGTTGATATCAAGGACACGTGCTTGAAGCATACAGATTCCTTATAGTAAGAAATGTGGATGTGTTACCCTCCCCTAATGATATACATGTTCCAGCAGACAAAACCTCAAGCAATATTGTTTTGTTATCAAAATTCATAATTTGGTATTTGAATTCACTGCAACTATGGAACCTTAACAATGTCAACACAACCATGTTCACATGACCTTCCCCCCATTTAGATAGTTCAGTTATTAATGATTAGTTTTCATGTATTGAATCGCAAACTAAGATAATATACCAGCACAGTTGTTTGAGCTTTTGATTTTGCCATTTGAAAAGGACTTTCTGATTTGAATGTTTTTTAGATTTGAAATTTTTGTTATTTTTCTTTTTACATTGGCATCACAGCCAAACAAAAGTTTTATGAAATTATTTCTTACTTGATTTCAGATTCTGGCGTTTATTTTGGAAGGTAAAAAAGATGGATCACGAAGAAGACCAAACAGTAAAGAATATAAAAGATTAAAGACGGATGAAGTTATGCCATCATTGGAGAAAAATACGTCTGATAACAAATATATATACTGATTTAAGTAAAGTATAAGTGAAAGACATGCCATTAATTCAGAAAATAAAAACAAATCTATACATATACTGATAAAAACTTGTGATAATAGTTATTATAAACCAATAATAGTTATTACAAAGCATTTGCTCAACAATTAATAATATGGTGAAATGGAAATTTGTCAGCTTTTTGTTTTTTTATGAAAGCAAATGTGAAAAATGTAACATTTATTAAAAAGAGAAAGCATGATAAGGAAAATTAATTAAAAGTAAATTTTGATGTCATGAAATAGATTTGGGGTTAGTTTGATAAACATGGCAGCTAAAATTAAAAAATCAATTATTTTATTGTGTAACCTATTTTTCAGTAAAATATTTTGTTTGGCAAAAATTATTCTGTATATCGTCTCATAAATGTGAAGTTTAAATTAAAAGGCAAATAAGTCAGCTTTCCAATTTGACATAAATGCATATAGTTTGAAGTACATTATTAATTATATGCAAGACACAACTTAAATGTATTATGAATGTCTGTTAGTATTTTGAAGACTGTTTCAACATAGATGCATAATTTCCCTGATTTTTTTTTAATTTAAGGCCCCTTATCATGCCTTCTCACTCAATATTACACGTGGAATACTTAGCTGTAAAAAAATTAATGTGATATACAACTACAACAGTAAAGTAAAACAAGATATAACTATAACAGTAAAGTAGAATGAGTTATCTGTCTTTATGTAAAAATATTTTAAGGATGTACTTAGGTGATCTAAGGTAAAATCAAATAAATCAAGAATTCAAAACTGATACTTTAAGATGGAAGAGAATTAGTTAAGGATCAAAATAAGCTAAAAATATTGATAGGTCATGGAGCTCCTTTTCGAGATATTTGATTTATAAAATATGGCGGGAAAAGGCTCACTTGAACTTTTACCTTATATTTGAGTTGGTATTATTTGGGTCTCAAATCAGAAGAAAGAAAATCAAGAATCTGCTTAAATTTTGTCAAATGACCTTTTATGACTGATTAAGTCTTCTGTTAAAAGATAAATAGGTGTTATGGGACAAAATATTTTACATTGTATCCTATGGAAAAACATCAAGGAGACCAAACATTAGACACTTATTCCAATACCTCAACTAAGTACATCCTTAAGTGTTAAAACATTCCAGAGTTTTCAGTATTACTTGTTGAACAATGAAAACAGTATGTTAATTTTATTATGATACCTTGGTCCCTTCATTCATCAAAATGTCATTATCATATGTTACCTGGATCGTCCACCATTGAGATGTTGTCAGCAATGTTGATGTAAGTGATGGTTTTGATGGATGTGTAATGAATTGTCATATTGTATATTTAATAGAGGGCTAATAAAAGGTCAAAGGTAATGCTGTAGATATCAATTGGAAATATATGTACAATCAATTTATTAAGCAATATTTTGTCAAAAATATACAAAAAAAGATAAGCTTTCACATCCTATTCTTTAATGGAGTGTGTAATTAAAGTGTTCATATATATTAGTTTTGTTCTTTGAAGTATATTATTTATTATATTAGAAATAGCACAAAAAGTTTCTTAATTGTTTAATGAATGTAAATTTAAACTATATGAATATTTTCATTGATTTTGATTTGAGATTTCGAAATTGACTGATTTACAAACATATACTCATATCAGGATAACTGCACCTTAAAACATAGATCAAAGAAGGACATTTTTGAAGAAAAAGTTAACAGCAAATGTGTTGAACTCAACAATGCTCAAGCAAAGAAACTTCTACATCTTTATGTAACAGCATCCACTTTGTTCTAACATTGTTTTATTGTTCAATAACAAAATTTACATGTCCTGAACTACAGTTGAAATGACTGGGGACCATTTTTAAGGTAAAGATGGCATGGAATGCAATCAAAACCTTATTGGACTGACATGATATCTAAATCTTCTAAGGCATATCACTACCTTTTTGATACACAAAATATAGTGCATTGATCATAACATTCCATAATCCTATCCATGAAAATTTCCAGAAATTTATTATGTAATATATGCTGAGATATTTAAGGCAAAAAATGATGTTACACTTGTCAAGAAAATACATAACTTTTGCAAGGTGCAGGAATCTAATATATGTTCTAAAAATATAAATGCTGTCATTGTTAAAGAGATCTTTAATAATTGGAGTTATCCTACTTTTTCTAGAATTGCTGTTAAATCAACTTTAACCAATGTAATATTTAATTTTACTTCCCACTGATAAATTAAAGCAATCTTTACCTTCAGTGCTTAGAAGCACTTTGATTCTATTGATATTTATGACTTAGAAATAATGAAGATGTAATACAAACATCAATTTTGTAATTTTGCATTGTTGTTAAGCTTCACCATCACAATAAAATCTGGGAAAAGTTGAAAGAATGTAGAATGTAACCGTTGCATGTAGGACATATTTATTATGATGATTAGCTGTTTTGTTATGTGTATTGGTCAGACAGAGGCCTGATCTACAAGACCCTCTATTATTATGATTTATTTGTCGGTCAGACTTAGTTTATTCCAGACACTGTATAAGTTATGATATGTTGGGACACAAATGACTTATAAAACAATTACAAGATTTTTGATGTAAGTATAGGGATTAGAAATGATAAACTTTATATTTACTTCTTTATGCTGTGAACAGTTTTGGTTGCATATTTATTATTAAGGAAATATATATTAATATTACATTAGCTTTATGATGAAGATATCATTGTAACCTCGTTACTTTTTTTTTTGTGCTCAATGTATTTAAAAAAATAATAGATATGGATTTGATACAAGTAGATAAGTTGGATATAGGTATTTTGTGAATGTAGAAATGCCCTGTGGTATTTCTGTTCATAAGTAGAATTTGGATGAGGGTATTTTCTGATTTTTTAGAATTGATTCCAACAATTTTATTCTCTGTGTTAGTAACAATAGTTAAATCAGAGATATCATACCAATCATACTTAACAATGATAATTGTTTAGTGACTAAATGTTAAGGCTTATTTAATGTTGTGAATGTACATACATGTGAAAAAGTTATTGAATATTTTTTTTGTATACATTTTGTTTCTTTATTTGTGTAATGTGACTAAGTCTTTATGCTGAATGCAAGTTAATGGATATATGAAGTGTAAATTGTGAACAAGCATGTGGCTCAACCTTTGGAGTCATCTTGCTACCTGTATGTTATATACTGGTATAAAATGTAGACAAATGTGAGGGAAGACTGGAACTTATGAGGAATGATTTTTATGCAGAATGTATGAGTGAGTTTTGTTTAACAAAGTATTTATATGTTGCTTGCTTTTTTTTATACCATTAAAGTGTTACTGTACAGTTAATTAGTTGGAAACTTAATAGTAATATGAGGGAATGCTATAAAATTATGTGTTTGAAATAAATTTTATTTACTTTTACCATCGTTATTCTTTTTTTTATTGTTAATAAATCCATACATATTATGATATGTATACCTTATCCTTTTGTTTTTATTGTGCTGTTTTTGTTTGAAGCCATGTAAAAAAATGTTAACTTTTGTTATATAAAGCTCAGTCTAATAGGGAACCATTGAAAGTAAACCTATGATATTTGGTATGCAGTTTGTTTTTGTGTTGACCAAACTCATTTCTTTGAAAATTGTTCGGCCAAGACCCTTAGTCTGGGTTTATTTACTTAAAATAAAAGGAACCACTAATAGTATGTCTGAACATTTTTGTCATATTGTATAATTTATATTCTAATGATATTTGTTCAAGATGTTTTGATATAGTCCGGCGGCTACAAGCATATTTCAGACGAATTGTGCACATCCTGCTACAAACATGAAATTTGGCATAGACCTTCCTCAACTATTACTCTTTTATTTCAGATAGGGAGGCATTTTAAAAAAATGTCTCACTTCCGGTAAAATCCAAAATGGCGGACTTCATACTTAAATCAGCCCAATATCAAAGGCTAGTATTTGAAAAGGTGTTATTATCATGCTACAACCATAATATTTGGTACAAATCTTTGTGTTGTACTACTTTTGGATATATTATATTGTTTAGATGTCTGCAAAAACCTACTTCCGGTAAATTCCAACATGGCGGACATTGTACTAAAATAAGCTTATTTTTTAGGGAGGGTAATTGAAATGTGTTTAAACGTATTGCTACTGTCATTACATTGTGCAGGAACCTTTCTTTGGTGCTTCTTATGGATACAATGTATAAAAAATCTGTCTTTAAAACCCCTGCTTCCGGTAATATTCAAAATGGCGGACATAGAAATATCAGTTCATTATTTAAATATTCAACTTTTTTTCAAAATGTAAAGAAAATGTTGTTTTTTGTGCTGGTCATTAATATTTTGGCTTTAAGTTATCCTCAAAACCCCTAATTCTATTCTGTTGTAAATGTTTAAATACGAAGTTGACACTTCCGGTAAAAAATATGGCGGAAATTTCAAAGATGAGTACTCAATCCATTTCTTCGATGTAGAGTTTTGGATAGATTGATTAAAAAAAAATCAGTATAATACTAAAACGTTTTTACAATTATTACTATTTGGCCAAAAATACATGTTTACTCACAGTCCCTACCACATGCATACAAAGCAGTGCACTGGAGACCCTATTTTCCCCATTAACAACGACCGAGACATCCTTTCTTACATCCACAATGTACAAGCTTTTGACAAAATGATGAGGCATCAGAAAGAGTTTTTTTTAAAAGGGATCCTCTTTGTCCCTTCGCCATCCATTAGCCCCTGGACTGTGTAGCATACGAGCTAATCCAATGCTCGTCCCACTAAACACCTTCCCTAGTATATTGCACGTTTTACATGCTGGAAAAGAGAAGACCAATTTGAGGAAATAGCCTCAATTAGCCTTCCCTATTGTGCAAATAGTTATTTTCTTGCTTCGTTAACCATGTTAGCCCCATCTGATAAGTTTGTGCGATCTTACAGTAAAACCCCGGTTATTTCGGTTGATCAATCATCATTCTTTCTGTTGAAGTCACATCTTCAAATGCAATCATCGACTCCCATGCAGTTTTTTTTCTTTCCAAGCAAAGAGAGAACCGTATAACAACCGGTAAAGGAATTGATCACAATGAGTGTGTGTGATCACTTATTGCCTAGTACATTTGAAAGACCATTGATAGATAGTAATCCAAAGTGTTTTGCCTTCCCAAACACAATCCATAGTTCGTCTACCCCTATGTCACGGAATAGCGAAACAGTAAAGACAGCATCATCAGTTACGACTGTTCGAATCATGACTCGTTTAAGTTTGGCGTTTCAATGCATCAGACACATCCACCATGATTCTAGTGTCAGCCTCTTAATGTGAACATGGTGCTAAACTTGAAATACATCACGTGGTGGATAACACTGAACATCCTGAGCATTTGTTGCTACAACTACCATACTCATCAAAGATTTCATCCACTCTTGTTACAGTTTCAATGTATTTTATTAAGGTAAGGACATAATACCCAATCAGCATACTCGTTAGGAAACATCTTGAAACTGTAACAGTAGTGAATGTAGTCTCGGATGCGTACATAGACAATACTGGTAGTTTGAAGGCTGCTACAAGAAGCAAGAGCTACATTTTGGGGTAAGGGAATACACAGACAAATCCAGGGTCAAAACAAATTCCTCAAAATTGGCAAAGTTTTCTAAGAGATGACGACAATAAGAAAGAACTTTTTAGTTTTCATTCACAGCAGCTTGCTCAATAAAATTTTGAGGAAAATTAAGGTAGTTGTAGCAACAAATGTTCAGGAAGTTTAGTGTTATCCACCACTTGATGATGTTTCAAGTTTAGCACCATCGAACAGTCGATACTGATGTCATTGCTGTGTCGCTATTCCGTGACATAGGGGCAGACGAACTTTGGTTTGCATTTGGAAGTGGGAAAACTTTAGATATATATATCTATACATGACCTTTCAAATGGACTAGGCATTGAGAGATTACACGTTTGCTGGAAAAGGAACTGACATGGATGGCGTTTGAAGATGTGACTTAAGCATTTAGAATGAGTACAAAGCAAGAAAACATGCGTTTTTGGGAGAGGAAAGACTTATTGAGGCTATTCCCACGACTCGGTCTAGTCTTGTTCAGCATGTAAAGCGTGCAATATACCATGGCGGCTATGAATGAGTACCAAGCTTGGAATTGGTTTCTATGTTATAAACTAGTCCAGACTTATGAATGGCGAAGGAACAAATATGATCCATGGGAACCCTTTTGAACTCTTAGTGAGGCCTCTTCATCTTATCAGGAGCTTGTACATTATGGATGTAAGAAACAATACCAGTCTTTGTAAATGTGGAAAATCAGCTCTCCGATTGTGAATAAACATGTATTTGCGGGCTAATGAGTATGCTGATTGGGTATTATGTCCTTACCTCAATAAAATACCTTGAAACTGTAACACGAGTGGATGAATTCTCGGATGCGTATGGTAAGTGTAGCAACAAATGTTCAGGAAATTCTATCTTATCCACCACGGTATGTATTTCAAGTTTAGCACTATGTTCACATTAAAAGGCAGACACTATAATCATGGTGCATGTATCTGATGCAGTGAAACACGAACTTAAACGAGTCATGATTTGAACAGTCGTTACTGATGATGCTGTCATTACTGTTTCGCTATTCCTTGACATAGGGGTAGACGAAGTTATGGATTGTGTTTGGGAGGGCAAAAAACTTTGAATTAATATCTATCAATGACCTTTCAAATGCACTAGGCAATGAGTGATCACACACACTTATTGTTATCCATGCCTTTACCAGTTGTGATACAGTTCTATCTTTGCTTGAAAAGAAAAAAGACTGCAAGCGAGACATTGATGGCACTTGAAAATGTGACTTTAACATAAAGAATGATGATTGATCAACCTTAATCACCGGGGATTTACTATAAGATCGCACCACAAATTTAACAGATTGGGTTAACATGGTTAACGAAGTAAAAAAATAACTATTTGCGCAAAAGGGAAGGCTAATTGAGGCTATTCCCTCAACTTGATCTAGTCTTTTCCAGCATGTAAAACGTGCAATATACTAAGGCAGGTATTTAGGGGGACGAGCTTGGAATTGGCTCTTATGCTACCCAGTCCAGGCTCTAATGGATGGCGAAGGGACAAAGAAGATCCCTTTAAAAAAACTCTTTCTAAGGCCTCATCATTTTGTCAGAAGCTTGTACATGTGGATGTAAGAAAGGATGAAAAATCGTGTCTCCCGTAGACTGCCTTGTGTGCATGAGGTAGTGATCGTGAATGAACATGTCTTTTTGGCCGAATTGTAGTAGCAGTTTTAAAAATGTTTTAGTACTTAAGTAATTTTATTTTGTTTTAATCAATCTATCCAAAACTCTACACCGAAGACTCATCTTTGAAATTTACGCCAGATTGTTTTTTTTTCCGGAAGTGATAACTTTGTATTTTAACATTTACAGCAGAATAGAATAAGTGGTTTTGAGGATAACTTAAAGCCAGCACAATAAAAAACATTTTCTTTACATTTTGAAAAAAAGTTGAATACATAAAAAAAGAAATTGATATTTCTATGTCCGCCATTTTGGATATTACCGGAAGTTAGGGTTTTAAAGAAATATGTCTTATACATTGTATCCATGAGAAGCACCAAAGAAATGGTTCCTGCACAATGTAATGATAGTAGCAATATGTTTAAACATATTTCAATTACCCTCCCTAAAAAATAAGCTTATTTTAGTACAATGTCCGCCATATTAGATTTTACCGGAAGTAGGGTTTTTCAAGACATCTAATCTATATAATATATCCAAAAGTAGTAAAAAACAAAGGTTTGTACCAAATATTATGATAGTAGCATGATTATAACACCTTTTCACATACTAGCCTTCGATATTGGGCTGATTTAAGTATGAAGTCCGCCATTTTGGATTTTACCGGAAATGAGACATTTTTTTCAAATGCCTCCCTATCTAAAATAAAAGAGTAATAGATGAGGAAGGTCTATGCCAAATTTCATGCTTGTAGCAGGATATGTACAATTTTTCACAAAGCCGCCGTACTAAATGTCAGCTCTCATGTTCCATTCACTGCCCTTGTCCAAGATGAAGTGCTGTTGTGACTTTGTTGCATGTCCCGTATCTCCCTCTCTAACGAATCTGATCTGCTTTGCCTCTGTTTTTGATGGTCTCTTCTTTCTTCTCTCAATATCAAGAATCTCTGCTAGATGTTTTAGGACCTTGTCGTGCCGCCATCGATACCTTCCCTGTGTCAGAGCAACCTTGCAGCCTGAAAGTATATGTGCCATAGTACCTCTTTCACCACATAACTTGCAGCTTGGTTCTTCTATCAGTCCCCACTGGTGTAAGTTTGAAGGGGAAGGAAGTTTATCGTACACTGACCTAAGCATGAATGAAATTCTGAATGGTTCCATCCTCCATAACTCTGCCCATGTGATCTTTCTTTCTGGCAAGTTCCACTTCATCCATGCTCCTTGACGGCTAAGCTCTACTGCTTTTGCCCTTCTTTGTTCTTCTTCTACTGTTCTTATTTCTGACTGTACCATGCTACTCTTCTCTTTTGGTGTTGCCTTTGACCACTGTTGGAAATGTGTCATTCCTAAGCCTTGTCTACCAGTACAGGTGTTGCCAACTATGTCTTTGTGGTGAAGAATACTTTCTGCTTGATCTACTGCAGTTCTCGCTGACCATTTACGCCCAGTACGTGTCTGTATTACAGCCTTACTGATCTTGCTATCCTTCGAGTCTCTGAGAGTCATAACAAGTCTGCTCTTTGATACCTTGTATTCCTCCAAAGTTGATGTTAAAGGTAGCTGTAGTTGTGATGATCTACTGTAAAGGCCTATGGCTGTAAAACTTGGTGGTACTCCTAGCCATCTTCTTAAGTGACTGTTTATCTTTCTTTCTATAGATTCGCCTGTTGTTGCTGTCATTTCATAGATCATGAGAAGCCATGTCAGTCTTGGTAACAGCCCATGTTGGTATATCCAAGCCTTAAACTTTCCAGGCAATCCACTCTTATCTACCTTCTTGAGCCATTCTACAACCTGAGTTTGTACTGTCTTCACACTGGTATTGTCCTTAAGGGTATCATCAAACCATTTTCCAAGGCACTTTATAGGGTTGTCTACTATTGTTGGTATTTCGTCCTCTTGGATCTTAAGCTGGAACTTTGTTGTTATTTGACCCTTTTTCAGTATCATTGATCTTGATTTCCTTTGCTTAAATTTCATCCTTGCCCAAGTGACTACTTCTTCCAGTGCTGTCAGTATCCATCTTGCTTGAATATGGGATAATGTTGTTACTGTAAGGTCATCCATGAACCCTCTTGTTGCTGGTAGAAAAATCCCTGAATCTGTCTTTGGGCCTCTTGTTTCTCTTTCTGCTGCCTTCATGATGATATTCATACTCATAATGAATAGTATTGGCGAGATGGTACAACCAGTAACTATTCCTTTCTCTAACTTCTGCCATGCTGTGGTCTTGTTATCTACAGTAAATCGCAGCAGTATTCCATCAAAATACTTTAAGACTATCTTCTTGATTTGTTCTGGAATGTGGTAGTGATCCATTGCCATCTCTATCAATTTGTGTGGTACTGATCCATATGCATTTGCCAGGTCTAACCATACTACTGCCAAATTCTTCTTTCCTGACTTTGCCTCGTGTATGAGTTGGCTAAGAACACTTGTATGTTCTACACATCCTGAAAAACCTGCAATGCCTCCTTTCTGCATAGATGTATCAATGTAGCTGTTCTCTACCATATACTTCGTCATCCTGTTTGCCAATACAGAGAAGTGGATTTTTCCCTCGACGCTCAACAATGAAATTGTCCTAAACTGTGAGATGTCTTTTGAATCCTTTTCTTTTGGTACAAAGCATCCTTCTGCTTTCTGCCAGCTTTCAGGAATGGTTCCTTTTTTCCATAGTGTTCGGAATAGCTGCCACAGTTTTCTTAGTATCTTTGGGCATTTCTTGTAGACTTTGTATGGAACACCACTGTACCCAGGTGCTGATCCTGTTCTTGCCTTTTTTACCACCTCACAAACTTCCTTCCATGTTGGTTCCTTTGTTTCAAATTCTATTGTTGGTTGTTCTTCTTCTTCAACTCTTGGGCAATATCCCAAAGGTGTCTCTCTTTCTTTGTCCGAGTGGGTTTCATGCAGATACTTTTTTACTTCGTCCTTACTACAATGCAGATGCCCTGTTCTTTCTCCACCCAACAGTGTTTTTGTGTAGTTGTATGGATTCTTAATAAAGTTTGCTCTATTTTTCGCTTTCTTCTTATTACTATTCTTGAGTTGTTCTGCCCTTCTAGTTCTTCTCAATTCCTCTCTAACACTGTCTGTAATGCAAGCTATTCCCAACTTCTCTATCTCATTGCTTTTCTTGTACCTTCGGTTTAGGTCTTTGAGCTCCTTCCTTAGCTGTTTAATCTTCTGTTCTCTCCTGTTTGGCGTCTGCTTGGTGTTACTCCTTTCTTTCCTCTTCTCAACACCAAATCTCTCCTTCCCGATGTTATATACTAGTGTAGTCGGTGTTTCTATTCTCCTCTCAACACATCCTTGGAGTGATGTTTCTAGAATTACCCCTAAATCATCGTTCAGATCTCTCCATTGGGCTTCGCTGTTCATCTTTGGCCATGCTATCCGTTCTTTCTGATGTGATGTCTCTTGCCTTTGCTGTGTAATAGGCTCCTCACCATTCAAGCTTTAACTGCTGTCGTGGAATGTGACTGATGCTGAGAGATTCCTTGCGCTATGGTTTGTGTCCTGGCTAGGACTCTCCTGCGTCTCACCAGATAAATCTGTGCGCTGCTCTTTAACAATTCCTCGACTGCATCCAGACCTTGGCTGGTGGATCTTTAAGCCTCTTTGGTTCTTGCAGATCTTTCCACAATGGCATTTAGCTTCTGCCTTCTCTCCTGTCAAAGTTGTTTGCACCATCTGTGTCGTTGTCCGTTTTTGTTTCCTAGTCGTTGGCGTTTGATCTGTTTGGTTGAGCCTCTCATCCTCCCCCCTCTCGGGAGACTCTGGGGGTATACTTCTTTATTCTGTGTAGTAGCTGTCTTTGGTGTTCCCTCACGGAAACCACACTAAGGGTAGCTGACCCCAAGTGCCCATTTATTCGATGTAGAGTTTTGGAAATATTGATTAAAACAAAATAAAATCACTATAATACTAAAACATTTTTAAAATTACTACTATTTGGCCCAAAATACATGTTTATTCACAGTCACCTACACATGCATACAAAGCAGTGCACTGGAGACCCGATTTTCCATATTAACAACGACTGCGACATCCTTTCTTACATCCACAATGTACAAGCTTCTGACAAAATGATGAGGGCTCAGAAAGAGTTTTTTATAAGGGATCCTCTTTGTCCCTTCGCCATCCATTAGCGCCTGGACTAGGTAGCATAAGAGTCAATTCAAAGCTCGTCCCCCTAAACACTTGCCCTAATATATTGCACGTTTTACTTGCTGGAAAAGACTAGCTAGACTAAGTTGAGGAAATAGCCTCAATTAGCCTTTCCTTTGTGCAAATAGTTATTTTCTTGCTTCGTTAACCATGTTAGCCCGATCTGATAAGTTTGTGCGATCTTACAGTAAAACCCGGTGATTAAGGTTGATCAAATATCATTCTTTATGTTAAAGTCACATCTTCAAATGCAATCTTTTTTCCTTTCAAGCAAAGAGAGAACTATATCACAACCGGTAAAGGCATGGATCACAATACATGTGTGTGATCACTCATTGCCTAGTACATTTGAAAGGCCGTTGATAGATATTAATCCAAAGTTTTTTGCCTTCCCAAACACAATCCATAGTTCGTCTACCCCTATGTCACGGAATAGCGAAACAGTAATTACAGCATCATCAGTTACGACTGTTCGAATCATGACTCGTTTAAGTTTGTGTTTCAATGCATCAGACACATCCACCATGATTCTAGTGTCAGCCTCTTAATGTGAACATGGTGCTAAACTTGAAATACATCACGTGGTGGATAACACTGAACATCCTGAGCATTTGTTGCTACAACTACCATACTCATCAAAGATTTCATCCACTCTTGTAACAGTTTCAATGTATTTTATTAAGGTAAGGACATAATATCCAATCAGCATACTCGTTAGGAAACATCTTGAAACTGTAACAGTAGTGAATGTAGTCTCGGATGCGTACATAGACAATACTGGTAGTTTGAAGGCTACTACAAGAAGCAAGAGCTACAATTTGGGGTAAGGGAATACACAGACAAATCCAGGGTCAAAACAAATTTCTCAAAATTGGCAAAGTTTTCTAAGAGATGACGACAATAAGAAAGAACTTTTTAGTTTTCATTCACAGCAGCTTGCTCAATAAAATTTTGAGGAAAAGGTAGTTGTAGCAACAAATGCTCAGGATGTTCAGTGTCATCCACCACTTGATGGTGTTTCAAGTTTAGCACTATGTTTACATGAAGAGACTAGAATACAGATGGATGTGTATGATGCAGTGAAACACAGATTTAACCGAGTTGTGACTTTTTCGAAAGACCAGGTTAAATCTTTGAAAGTCACACAGTTTTGATTATTTAAAATGTTTCTACGTTGGTATACATCACATGGTTTCATTTCATATGTAGAAAAAGACATTTTATCATTTTCTTTGAATATATCTTATATTACGTTAAATTATTAATTAATTTTATTACACATTAAAGTTTAAAACATTCTTATTCCAGTTGTGATAATTTTGAATCTACGGTTAGATTGTTTACATTGGTTACAGTTCGGTAGAAGCATTATTTTATGCATTGTATATACACTTTAATAAAACATAGAAAAGAGTAAGATGTTTCTCGGGTAGACTTTGGGTCAGGTCAAACGTGAAGGGGTGTTCCAAAGGAAACTGTCAGTACGAGTAATGAGACACTTTGGAAGAACACCCCTCCTATAATAATGGTACGGCTACCATTGGGGTATATAAGCAGGAGATATTCCTAGCTCAGGGTCGATTGTCATAAGTCTTCGGAGACATAAGACCAAGGTACGGTACGTTTATATTCGAGATCGCTGTCTCTTATATATTATATATTGTGTTAATATTACTAAGTGTAATAAAGAGCAGGTTGGTGCCTGTTAGAAATACGGACTTGTACGTTTACAAGTTGAACCGTATTGTACCGTATAGGACAAGTGTGAGTCTGTATGACCACCTTGTAAAGTACTTAATTGTACCAGAGGAACAAAGACGAAGTGTGTAAACTTGTAAGGTACATTATTGTACCAGGAGGACAAGTTTGTTCCTGACCCAGGTCAAATTTGTAAGAGAGTACAAATTTGTACCAGTGTATATATTTTGAGTAGAATATTTATAGATAGTTTATTAAAGATTGCAAAGAGCAGTTGTACATATTTTGGCTCATTGATGTTAATTTATAAATAAAGATTGTTTGTTATATATTTTATAAATAGAACAATTTTGGATCCAGTATCAAACTGGTAACGAACACATTCTGAATAGAAATAGACACGCTTACCCTGTGTACACGTTACACAGTGATATCTTCTTGTATACATATATATCTTTATTAACAATACCTCCACTTATGTCACCTAAAGTTGATCCTTAATGTGATGTCACACAAAACAATTCTAAAATAAATTCTATATTGATTTCCTAAAATCTTAAAATAAATTGAGAGTCAGAAATGAAAAGGAAAATATTTATTAGCCGTACAATATCTGAATACAATGTACATTCTGCACCTTTATTACTATAACACAATTTTGTGGACATAAAGGTTATGAGTTTTTTTGGACATAAATGTTATGAGTTTTTGTGGAAATAAAGGTTATGATTTTTTGTGGACATAAAGGTTATGAGTTTTTGTAGACATAAAGGTTATGAGTTTTTGTGGACATAAAGGTTATGAGTTTTTGTGGACATAAAGGTTATGAGTTTTTGTGGACATAAAGGTTATGAATTTTTGTGGACATAAAGGTTATGAGTTTTTGTGGACATAAAGGATAGGAGTTTTTTTGGACATAAAGGTTATGAGTTTTTGTGGACATAAAGGATAGGAGTTTTTTTGGACATAAAGGTTATGACTTTTTCACGTTTTACAATGATCATCTTAACAATCATACTCTAAACAAAATCGTCATATCACATCCTTTCCTACATAATCTAGAAAGCAACAAAATCGTCATATCACAACCTCTCCTACAACCATACTCTAGACACCAACACAATCGTTATATCACAATCTCTCCTACACACTCTAGACACCAACAAAGTCGTTATATCACAACCTCTACAACACACTCTAGACACCAACAAAATCGTCATATCACAACCTCTCCTACACACTCTAGACACCAACAAAGTCGTCATATCACAACCTCTCCTACATACTCTAGACACCAACAAAATCGTCATATCACAACCTCTCCTACAACCATACTCTAGACACCAACAAAATCGTTATATCACAACCTCTCCTACACACTTTAAACACCAACACAGTCGTTATATCACAACCTCTCCTACACACTCTAGACACCAACAAAGTCGTCATATCACAACCTCTCCTACACACTCTAGACACAACAAAATCATCATATCACAACCTCTCCTACACACTCTAGACACCAACAATGTCGTCATATCACAACCTCTCCTACATACTCTAGACACTAACAAAATCGTCATATCACAACCTCTCCTACATACTCTAGACACCAACAAAATCGTCATATCACAACCTCTCCTACACACTCTAGACACCAACAAAATCGTCATATCACAACCTCTCCTACCACCATACTCTAGACACCAACAAAATCGTCATATCACAACCTCTTCTACATACTCTAGACACCAATAAAATCGTCATATCACAACCTTTCCTACATACTCTAGACACCAACAAAATCATCATATCACAACCTTTCCTACAACCATACTCTTAGACACCAACAAAATCGTCCGATCACAACCTCTTCTACAACCATACTCTAGACAACAACAAAATCGTCATATCACAACCTCTCCTACAACCATACTCTAGACACCAACACAATCGTTATATCACAACCTCTCCTACACACTCTAGACACCAACACAATCGTTATATCACAACCTCTCCTACACACTCTAGACACCAACAAAGTCGTCATATCACAACCTCTCCCACATACTCTAGACACCAACACAATCGTTATATCACAACCTCTCCTTCACACTCTAGACACCAACAAAGTCGTCATATCACAACCTCTCCTACATACTCTAGACACCAACTAAATCGTCATATCACAACCTCTCCTACAACCATACTCTAGACACCAACAATCGTTAATCACAACCTCTCCAACCCACTCTGAAACCAACGAAGTCGACATATCACAACCTCTCCTACATACTCTAGACACCAATAAATCGTCATATCACAACCTCTCCTACACACTCTAGACACCAACAAAGTTGTCATATCACAACATCTCCTACATACTCTAGACACCAACAAAATCGTCATATCACAACCTCTCCTACAACCATACTCTAGACACCAACAAAATCGTCATATCACAACATCTCCTACACACTCTAGACACCAACAAAATCGTCATATCACAACCTCTCCTACAACCATACTCTAGACAAAAACACAATCGTTATATCACAACCTCTCCTACACACTCTAGACACCAACAAAATCGTCATGTCACAACCTTTCCTACATACTCTAGACACCAAACAAATCGTAATACCACAACCTCTCCTACAACCACACTCTAGACACCAACACAATCGTTATATCACAACCTCTCCTACATACTCTAGACACTAACAAAATCGTCATATCACAACCTCTCCTACATACTCTAGACACCAACAAAATCGTCATATCACAACCTCTCCTACAACCATACTCTAGACACCAACAAAATCGTCATATCACAACCTCTCCTACACACTCTAGACACCAACAAAATCGTCATATCACAACCTCTCCTACAACCATACTCTAGACACCAACACAATCGTTATATCACAACCACTCCTACACACTCTAGACACCAACAAAATCGTCATATCACAACCTCTCCTACAACCATACTCTAGACACCAACACAATCGTTATATCACAACCTCTCCTACACACTCTAGACACCAACAAAATCGTCATATCACAACCTCTCCTACACACACTAGACACTAACAAAATCGTCATATCACAACCTCTCCTACATACTCTAGACACCAACACAATCGTTATATCACAACCTCTCCTACACACTCTAGACACCAAAAAAATCGTCATGTCACAACCTTTCCTACATACTCTAGACACCAAACAAATCGTAATACCACAACCGCTCCTATAACCACACTCTAGACACCAACACAATCGTTATATCACAACCTCTCCTACATACTCTAGACACTAACAAAATCGTCATATCACAACCTCTCCTACATACTCTAGACACCAACAAAATCGTCATATCACAACCTCTCCTACAACCATACTCTAGACACCAACAAAATCGTCATATCACAACCTCTCCTACACACTCTAGACACCAACAAAATCGTCATATCACAACCTCTCATACAACCATACTCTAGACACCAACATAATCGTTATATCACAACCTCTCCTACACACTCTAGACACCAACAAAATCGTCATATCACAACCTCTCCTACACCATACTCTAGACACAACACACAATCGTTATATCACAACCTCTCCTACACACTCTAGACACCAACAAAATCGTCATATAACAACCTTGCTACACACAACTAGACACCAACAAAATCGTCATATCACAACCTCTCCTACATACTCTAGACACCAAACACAATCGTTATATCACAACCTCTCCTACACACTCTAGACACCAACAAAGTCGTCATATCACAACCTCTCCTACATACTCTAGACACCAACAAATCGTCATATCACAACATCTCCTACAACCATACTCTAGACACCAACACAATCGTTATATCACAACCCTCCTACCCACTCTAGACACCAACAAAGTCGTCATATCACAACCTCTCCTACATACTCTAGACACCAACAAAATCGTCATATCACAACCTCTCCTACACACTCTAGACACCAACAAAGTCGTCATATCACAACCTCTCCTACATACTCTAAACACCAACAAAATCGTCATATCACAACCTCTCCTACAACCATACTCTAGACACCAACAAAATCTTTCATATCACAACATCTCCTACACTCTCTAGACACCAACAAAATCGTCATATCACAACCTCTCCTACAACCATACTCTAGACACCAACACAATTCGTTATATCACAACCTCTCCTACACACTCTAGACACCAACAAAATCGTCATATCACAACCTTTCCTACATACTCTAGACACCAACCAAATCGTCATATCACAACCTCTCCTACACCATACTCTAGACACCAACACAATCGTTATATCACAACCTCTCCTACACACTCTAGACTACTAAAAAAATCGTCATATCACAACCTCTCCTACACACTCTAAACACCAACAAAATCGTCATATCACAACCTCTCCTACAACCATACTCTAGACACCAACAAAATCGTCATATCACAACCTCTCCTACACACTCTAGACACCAACAAAATCGTCATATCACATCTCTCTACAACCATACTCTTGACAAACACCTCGTTATATCACAACCTCTCCTACACACTCTAGACACCAACAAAATCGTCATATCACAACCTCTCCTACATACTCTAGACACCAACAAAATCGTCATATCACAACCTCTCCTACAACCATACTCTAGACACCAACACAATCGTTATATCACAACCTCTCCTACACACTCTAGACACCAACAAAATCGTTATATCACAACCTTTCCTACATACTCTAGACACCAACAAAATCGTCATATCACAACCTCTCCTTAATACTCTAGACACCAACAAAATCGTCATATCACAACCTTTCCTACAACCATACTCTAGAAACCAACAAAATCGAAATATCACAACCTCTCTTACAACCATACTCCAGACACCAACACAATCGTTATATCACAACCTCTCCTACACACTCTTAGACACCAACAAAATCGTCATATCACAACCTCTCCTACCACCATACTTAGACACCAACAAAATCGTCATATCACAACCTCTCCTACATACTCTAGACATCAATAAAATTGTCATATCACAACCTTTCCTACATACTCTAGACACCAACAAAATCGTCATATCAAAACCTCTCTACATACTCTAGACACCAACAAAATTGTCATATCACAACATCTCCTACAACACTCTAGACACCAACAAAATCGTCATATCACAACCTCTCATACAACCATACTCTAGGCACCAACACAATCGTTATATCACAACCTCTACTACACACTCTAGACACCAACACAATCGTTATATCACAACCTCTCCTACACACGCTAAACACCAACAAAGTCGTCATATCACAACCTCTCCTACATACTCTAGACACCAACAAATTCGTCTATCACAACCTTTCCTACAACCATACTCTAGACACCAACAAAATCGTCATATCACAACCTCTCTTACAACCATACGCTAGACACCAACACAATCGTTATATCACAACCTCTCTACACACTCTAGACACCAACAAAATCGTCATATCACAACCTCTCTTACAACCATACTATAGACACCAACACAATCGTTACATCACAACCTCTCCTACACACTCTAGACACCAACAAAATAGTCATATCACAACCTTTCTACATACTCTAGACACCAACAAATCGTCATATCACAACCTCTCCTACAACCATACTATAAACACCAACACAATCGTTATATCACAACCTCTCCTACACACTCTAGACACTAACAAAATCGTCATATCACAACCTCTCCTACATACTCTATATGCTAGACACCAACAAAATCGTCATATCACAACCTCTCCTACTACCAATACTCTAGACACCAACAAATCGTCATATCACAACCTCTCCTACACACTCTAGACACAACAAAATCGTCATATCACAACCTCTCCTACAACTATACTCTAGACACCAACACAATCGTTATATCACAACCTCTCCTACACACTGTAGACACCGACAAAATCGTCATATCACAACCTTCCTACACACTCTAGAAACCAACAAAATCGTCATATCACAACCTCTCCTACAACCATACTGTAGACACCAACACAATCGTTATATCACAACCTCTCCTACACACTCTAGACACCAACAAATCGTCATATCACAACCTCTCCTACACACACTAGACACCAACAAAATCGTTATATCACAACCTCTCCTACCACCAACTCTAGACACCAACAAAATCGTCATATCACAACCTCTCCTACATACTCTAGACACCAACAGAATCGTCATATCACAACATTCTTACATAAAAAAAAAAAAAAAAAAAAAAAAAAAAAAAAAAAAAAAAAAAAAAAAAAAAAAAAAAAAAAAAAAAAAAAAAAAAAAAAAAAAAAAAAAAAAAAAAAAAAAAAAAAAAAAAAAAAAAAAAAAAAAAAAAAAATCGTCATATCACAACCTTTCCTACATACTCTAGACACAACAAAATCGTCATATCACAACCTTTCCTACATACTCTAGACTACAACAAAATCGTCATATCACAACCTCTCCTACAACCATACTCTAGGCACCAACACAATCGTTATATCACAACCTCTCCTACACACTCTAGACACCAACAAAATCGTCATATCACAACTTTCCTACATAATCTAGACACCAACCAAATCGTCATATCACAACTCTCCTACAAACATACTATAGACACCAACACAATCGTATATCACAACCTCTCCTACACACTCTAGACACTAACAAAATTGTCATATCACAACCTCTCTACATACTCTAGAAGCCAACAAAATCGTCATATCACAACCTCTCCTACAACCATACTATAGACACCAACACAATCGTTATATCACAACCTTTCCTACACACTCTAGACACCAACAAAATCGTCATATCACAACCTTTCCTACATACTCTAGACACCAACAAATCGTCATATCACAACCTCACCTACAACATACTATAGACACCAACACAATCGTTAATATCACAACCTCTCCTACACACTCTAGACACCAACACAATCGATATATCACAACCTCTCCTACACACTCTAGACACCAACAAAGTCGTCATATCACAACCTCTCCTACATACTCTAGACACCAACACAATCGTTATATCAAAACCTCTCCTACACACTCTAGACACCAACAAAATCGTCATATCAAAACTTCTCCTACATACTCTAGAAACCAATAAAATCGTCATATCACAACCTCTCCTACAACCATACTCTAGACACCAACAACCTCGTCATATCACAACCTCTCCTACATACTCTAGACACCAACAAAATCGTCATATCACAACCACTCCTACATACTCTAGACACCAACAAATCGTCATATCACAACCTTTCCTACATACTTTAGACACCAACAAAATCGTCATATCACAACCTTTCCTACATACTCTAAACACCAACAAAATCGTCATATCACAACCTTTCCTACATACTTTAGACACCAACAAAATCGTCATATCACAACCTTTCCTACATACTCTAAACACCAACAAAATCGTCATATCACAACCTTTCCTATATACTCTAGACACCAACAAAATCGTCATATCACAACCTCTCCTACAACCATACTCTAGACACCAACAACATCGTCATATCACAACCTCTCCTACATACTCTAGACACCAACAAAGTCGTCATATCACAACCTCACCTAATGAAGATATATTTATTATCCAACTGTTCTCTGCCTGATTTGAAGATACTAAATTTTATTTGCCGGAGAAAATAAATGATCGGAAAACTGGAAATAATTGAAGAAATTTCAGAAATGAAATATTATAAATAGTTCAATAAAACTGACTGATCATACAACGAAACAAATAACGTGGCTGAATGCCCATGAACAAAAAACTCCGTTAGTAAATTATTTATTATTGAATATCCCTACAGACAAAACTGATAAGTTAGACACCATAGTCTGCGAGTAGTATATAGAGTGAATCTGATAATAAAAAATTTATGATTATACAGTGAAACCAATAAAAAGTATGTCATCAGCAATTCTTAACATAGATTAATTATCAAAGATCTAAATAGTAATACTCCAAATTATAAAAAAGTTTCATATACCATTTGTGAATCTTCTGGTAAAATGTATCATCATTGAACTTCACGATGGAATAGTCCATCAACGAATATCACAATAGAATGGATCATCAACGAATCTCACGATAAAATTGATCATCAATGTTCTCACGATAGAATTGATCATCAATGTACTCACGATAGAATGGATCATCAACGAATCTCACGATAGAATGGATCATCAACAAATCTCCGATATAATGGATCATCAACGTACTCACGATAGAATGGATCAACAACGAATCTCACGATAGAATGGATCATCAACGAATCTCCTGATAGAATGGATTTTCAACGAATCTCACGATAGAATGGACCAACAATGGACTCACGACAGAATGGATGAACAACAAATATCACGATAGAATGGATCAACAACGAATCTCACGATAGAATGGATCATCAATGTACACACGATATAATGGATCATCAAAGAATCTCACGATAGAATGGATCATCAACAAATCTCCGATAGAATTGATCATCAGTTTACTCACGATAGAATGGATCAACAACGAATCTCACGATCGAATGGATCACCAACGAATCTCCTGATAGAATGGATTTTCAACGAATCTCACGATAGAATGGACCAACAATGGACTCACAATAGAATGGATCAACAACGAATCTCACGATAGAATGGATCATCAATGTACTCACGATATTAGGATCATCAACGAATCTCACGATATAATGGATCATCAACAAATCTCCGATAGAATGGATCATCAATGTACTCACAATAGAATGGATCAACAACGAATCTCACGAGAGAATGGACCAACAACAAATCTCCCGATAGAATTGATCAACAACGAATCTCACGATAGAATGGATCAACAACGAATCTAACGACAAAAAGGATCATTAACAAATCTCCCGATATAATGGATCAGCAACGAATCTCACGATAGAATGGATCATAAACAAATCTCCCGATATATTGCATTATCAACGAATCTCATAATATAATGGATCAAGAAACCTCACGATAGAATGGATTATCAACGAATCTCACGATAGAATGGATTATCAACGAATCTCACGATAGAATGGATCAGCAATGAATCTCTTGATATAAAGGATCATTAACGAATCTCACGATAGAATGGATCATCAACGAATCTCATGATATAATGGATCATCAACGAATCTCACATGAGAAGATCTTCAACGAATCTCATATGAGAAGATCATCAACAAATCTCACAGATGAAGATCATCGACGAATCTCGCGATAAAATGGATCATCAACGAATCTCACATTGAAAGATCATCAACGAATCTCATGATATAATGGATTATCAACGAGTCTCACATGAGAAGATCATCAACGAATCTCACATGAGAAGATCATCAACGAATCTCATGATATAATGGATCATCAACGAATCTCACACGAGGAGATCATCAACGAATCTCATGATATAATGGATTATCAACGAATATCACGATAGAATAGATCATTAACGAATCTCACATGAGAAGATCATCAACGAATCTCATGTTTGAATAGATCATCAACGAATCTCACGATAGAATGTATCGTAAATGAACCTTACGATAATTCAATGAATCTCATGATAGAATTGATCATCAATGAACCTCTCAATGAAATAGTTCATAAATAATTTTCACGTTAGAATGTATCTTGATTGAACATGACTATAGTTCAATAAATATCATGATAGAATGTATAATAAATGCATCCCTTTATGTTATGAACCGTCAATGAAAGAAGGGCAAAAAATACCAGAGGGACATTCAAACTCATTAATCGATAATAAACTGATAATGCTGCGGCTAAAAAAGAAAAAGAAAAACAGACAAACAAAAGTACACACAACACAACATTTTGCCATTTGAATAGGGACCTTTCCGTTTAGAAGTTTTTTTGGAGTTCAGCATTTTTGTGATTTGAATTTTTAGAAGCCTTGCTTATGTATCTTTTTCTAAAACGTTTATTGCATTTCAAGTTTTCTATCGATCAGTCAATTTGTTGATGTCAATATACATGATGTTACAGTGCGTTGAATAACAAATTGAATATATTGATATACTGATACATTCTGTTTATCATCTTATATAAAATGATGAAGACACACGACAGTAATCAACCCGAAACAATTGACCCTTCCTGAGTTCAACACCTGTTCAGTCAAAAAAATTACTTCACACATATACTAAATGCAATCATTATCCGGATTATTTAATACACATAAATGATTGAAACCATAATTTCCGTTTCGTATCTAATTTGGCCTTCAAAATGATTTAATTCAACGCTACTGACGAATTATGTGTAGACTAGACGAACGTCTGGTAAACACAATTAATAGCCTAGCATCTTTAATGAAAGTTTGTGTCAAGAATCAGACCTTTTTATCTGCATTTTAGGGAATGGCTTGAAAAACGATAGAAATATGTTTTCTTTGATAATCCTTAATAGCATATAGACACTTATTAAACGTCTTTATGGGACTATTCTATAAAAAAACTATAAACCATGCAAAACAAAACATACTATTGGATGATGAGCGAAAGAAATGACATGTTATCAAAACTGAAATCTACGACATGACAATTGAAACATCGAAAAATTAGATTATGTAATTGCTGATCCCCATATCTCAAAGAGAAGACAGAAAAGATTAAAAAAAGGTTAACAAATGAGACAAAATATTAAAAATATACAACAAAAGCACATTTATTATATTCCCAGCAAATATCTAGGGCCTGGTTGTTCATCTCTTGGAAACATTATAACATACGCAGCAGATATCTAGGGCCTGGTTGTTCATCTCTTGGAATCATGTAGACATAGGACTAAATATCATAACCCTTGGATAAAATGAAACCCTAAGTTATTTTTTGTTCTTTAACCTGTGGTTAATTCATCCCTTTGTTAAATACTTGGTTAAATAATTCCGATTAAACCTTGCTTCGGACATCGGCACAAATTTTAATCAAAGAAACAGTTTTGTCTAAAAGTACGATTTCATCTCTTGGAAACATTAACATACGCAGCAGATATCTAGGCCTGGTTGTTCATCTCTTGGAATCATGTAGATAGGACTAAATATCATAACCTTGGATAAATGAAACCTAAGTTATTTTTTGTTCTTTAACTGTGGTTAATTCATCCTTTGTTAAATACTTGTTAAATAATTCCGATAAACCTTGCTTCGGACATCGGCACAAATTTTAATCAAAGAAACAGTTTTGTCTAAAAGTCGATTTCTTGTTTATAATAGATTGGAATATCACTTAACTTAACTAAGCTACATAAGTGTCCTTACAACCAACGGTATATTGCTGGGTCTTCCAAGTACTCCACAAAACCTCTTTATAAATTATGAACATCTATTTTATCAGCAATCAAAGACGGGCTTCAAAGTTATTGTGAAACTGCCTATATTAGAGGTGGCGTGAATCAGATGTGGATACTTAAAAAAATGCCAAAGATCTTTTAGAGGACATACAATTTAACTCTCTTTCATCTTGCAATAGTATTAAAACATTTGACTTTTCTACATTTTACACAAGTATTCCACATTCCAAACTAAAAGACAAATTGAAAGAGTTGGTATTGCTTTGTTTCATAAAATAGAATGGCCAACGAAGATACAAGTATCTTGTCTTAGGGAGGGATAAATCCTACTTTGTAAAGGATCACTCTGATTCAAACAAATTCTCTGAAACTGACATTATCAAGAAGCTTGATTTCTTGATTGACAACATATTTGTTACTTTCGGGTGTTTTTTTCCAACAGACTGTCGGCATTCCAATGGGAACCAATTGTGCCCCTCTTCTTGCCAACTTTTTTCTTTATCATTATGAGGCTGACTTCATACAGGAACGTCTTAGAAAGAAAGATAGAAGTTAGCAGTTAGCAATATCCTTTAACTCTACTTTCCGCTATATAGATGATGTTCTTTCACTAAATAATTCAAAATTTGGTGACTATGTTGAACGCATCTATCCCATCGAACTAGATATAAAGGATAAACAGATATAGTTAGGTCGGCCTCATACCTTGACTTACATCTAGAAATTGACAATGAGGGTCGGTTGAAAACAAAACTTTACGACAAAAGATACGATTTCAGCTTTCCAATTGTGAACTTTCCATTTCTAAGTAGCAACCATTCCAGCAGCACCTGCATACGGGGTATATTTCTCCCAATCGATACGATATTCTCGTGCTTGCATTTCCTATCATTATTGTCTTGATAGAGGGGTGCTGCTCACAAGGAAGCTATTAATCAAGAGTTCCAAATGGTGAAGTTAAAATCATCCATTCGTAAATTTTACGGACGCCATCACGAGTTTGTTGACCGTTATGGAATAACCGTTTCACAAATGATATCGGGTATGTTCCTAACGTCGTAACTACAATCCCATTCCCTTTCATGAATGTGACGTACCGAATTAGACTATTTACCGGATTTGTTATTACATGAGCAACACGACGGGTGCCACATGTGGAGCAGGATCTGCTTACCCTTCCGGCGAACCTGAGATCACCCCTAGTGTTTGGTGGGGTTCGTGTTGCTTATTCTTTAGTTTTCTTTGTTGTGTCATGTGTACTATTGTTTGTCTGTTTGTCTTTTTCATTTTTAGCCATGGCGTTGTCAGTTTATTTTCGATTTATAAGTTTGACTGTCCCTCTGGTATCTTTCGTCCCGCTTTTTTAACGTTTGATACAACACCCTCTTTTTCTATTACCATCAGTGATCAAAATTATAAATTTTACAAGAATCACAATGATGATGTCGTAGCCATATTCACGTCCTCTTATTTTCGATTGTAACACCAAAAATGAGACTTCTCATCCAATCTATACCTCCCATAAAGAACACGTCGAATGATACATGCAGTGAAATATTTGACTACCCTCCAGAACCTGCGATAAATTTAAATTTTTCATTGAGTTTGTATTACTCATTTTGTTTACTTTTCTATAAAGTAATATAAAGATTATAGTTACTCTTTTTGTCGGTGTCGTTTTTCTTAGCCATGGCGTTCAGAGTTTCTCTTTGACTTAAGAGTTTTTAAAGATGTTGTGTATCTTCTGTCATTTTCCATTATTACATAAAGTTTGAATGACGACAGGTATTACACGCTGCAGTGGGTAATATAAATGACAACAGACGATGATTACGAAGATTTTAACTATAAGATTCAAATTTTCATCGCAGAAACATACAAAGACGAAAATGCGCGATGAACCTTAATGACGGTGGTTTCTTCTTCGAAGATATCACCAGCCCAGTAGTCACCACTTCTGTTTTAACATGAACTATAATTGATGTGGTCATAATTATAAATTAACTGTTAACAAAACTTTGTCAAATTATTATCTGAAGGAGTTTTCTTCCCAATGTATAGATTTCACCAGCTGTATTTGGCACAATCCTGTTGTAAATGTTGTAATGATTTGCAATGCTTTTCAACATTATACTAAATTCGGCTTTTTCATCTTTTGGATTCCAGCGTCCTTGATGAGTTTTTTTTTACACAAAACGTTCGTTTGGCGTATATAATTTCAACCCTGGTATCCATGATGAGATTATTGATACTTTTTGAGCGTCAGACTATACGGACTGTGGGCTTCTTACATAAAATATAATAAGAATATTCATTTCTGCAAGTAAACTGTTTTTAATTAAACCACTGAATTGAGTATTTTGAACATTAATAGTTTTCTACCTCTTGTTGCTTGAGCTATATTAGGTAGTTTTTTGAGATTTATTGTGTTAAATGCTTTTCAACTGTTTGCATGATTTTCATACTATTTTGATTCGAGCCACGTATGAAAAAGAACGAATTGGTTGACTGAAACGACATGTCGAAGTTTTCTCGATCTCTGATCCTTTCTTAACAAAAACTGCTCCAACAGATCTAGAGTGATGAAAAGGAACGAATGAAATGGATAATACATAAGTGTACTATCACCATCACGAATTGGTTGATTGATACGACATGTCGGTGTCGAAACTCTCTATCGACATGGTGTCGCAGTCTCTTAGATCAGTTTACTATCACCATCACGAATTGGTTGATTGATACGACATGTCGGTGTCGAAACTCTCTATCGACATTGTGTCGCAGTCTCTGTGATCAGTTTACTATCACCATCACGAATTGGTTGATTGATACGACATGTTGGTGTCGAAACTGTCTATCGACTTGGTGTCGCAGTCTCTGTGATCAGTTTACTATCACCATCACAAATAGGTTAATTGATACGACATGTCGGTGTCGAAACTGTCTATCGACTTGTTGTCGCAGTCTCTGTGATTAGTTTACCATCACCATCACGAATTGGTAGATTGATACGACATATCGGTTTCGAAACTGTCTATCTACTTGGTGTCGCAGTCTCTGTGATCAGTTTACCGTCACCATCACGAATTGGTTGACTGATACGACATATCGGTGTCGAAACTGTCTATCGACATGGTGTCGCAGTCTCTGTGATCAGTTTACTATTACCATCACGAATTGGTTGATTGATACGACATACCGGTTTCGAAACTGTCTATCGACTAGGTGTCGCAGTCTCTGTGATCAGTTTACTATCACTATCACGATTTGGTTGATTGATACGACATGTCGGTGTGAAACTCTCTATCGACTTGGTGTCGCAGTCTCTGTGATTAGTTTACTATCACTGTCACGAATTGATTGATTGATACGACATGTCGGTGTGAAACTCTCTATCGACTTGGTGTCGCAGTCTCTGTGATCAGTTTACTATCACTGTCACGATCCAGATGCATTTTATAGATTTATACATATATTTATTCAGACAGATATGTATATAAATAATAGATTTGTGAAATTGTCGTCTTTGCACAAGACGCCTTTTTATTATTTTTATAATGAATTTTCTTTATTGTAACAAATAGACTAGCACAACATGTATGAACAAAGGTATACAGAACAGTTTTTTCACACAAAGGAAGTATTAAATAATAAAACAACAATTGAATATATATGATGGAGCAATAATAGGTTGAAAATAAATAAATATCTTATACTAGTAACATTGAAATCTTATTTGTTCTAGCAATATACATAAGTGGTGTTTCAAACAAAATTCAACATTGATTATTTATTCTATGATAGGGGCCCAGGGACTCCAGTATTTGTTATATTCCTCTACAGAGAGGTTTTTAAATGAAATGTATGCTAAGTTCAAGTGTTCCTTTAGATAGTTTTTTACAGCATTTAAATTTGGCAAAACTTCTTGTAGTTTTGTTCAGTAAATATAGTATTTTGAAAGTAGAATAATCTTATTTTTAACAAAATTCAATTTAACATTTTCGTAAATACCAAATAAAATAATCATAATATTCAAAGGCAGTTCAATATTTGTCATTTCAAAAATCCAGATGTTTAGTGCATGCAAGAGACTAGCTACCATCGAACACCTCCGAAATAAATGTTATTTGGTCTCTGGTCCTTTTTTGTTAAGTAGTGAATTAGTTCTCGAAATTCTATGGATAATTCTATATTGGAACCAGCAAAGCTTAGTGCTTTTAGTATATTTTGTACACGAAATGTGTATGTTTTTTCCAGTTAATTACCAGTCATATTAAGCTGGTTCTCCCATTTTTCCTTTGCAGCAAATGTAATATATTTTTCATTCAATACTTTGTACATTTCCTTTGAACCTTTTTTTGATTCAAAAAGGATACTTATGTTAAAAGGTAGTATCGCATGAATTTTTTTCTCCTTTTCTTGAATATTGAACGTGTTTGACCACTCATTAAGCGAGTGTGCTATTCCATAATAATGTAAAATATATGGCCTAAATTGATATAATTGTTGGAAATTTTGAAATGACATAACTTTGCCCTGGTCATCTGACAAATCTTGCACTGTCCAAATTCCAGCATTTGCCCAGTTTTTATAGTAGATTATTGAACCACCAATTTTAAAGTTTTCTACCTCCCATAAAGAATACGATAGAATTTCATCAAATACATCTTGGTTGTTTTAATTTGATTAAGGGTTTTCCAAGCATCAAAAACCTCTTGCCAACATTTATTTGATGACCTTTTAATAGGCCCAATATAACTTATTTCAATAAAATTGATTTGCTCCACAATAGAGACTAATCTCACCCACTTTGAATTCGAATTATACAGACGTCTTACCCATGTAAGTTTTAGTCCCTATATAAATGCTTTTAAATTTAGCATTTTTAATATAAACCATCCGTATAATAATCTCGACATAAAAGATCTCGCTTGACCTTATATGGTTTATCATCCCAGATAAAAGCATACATTTTATTTGTTAAATTACGTAACATATTCTCATCTGGACTAGGGATAGATACGAACAGATGATTTAATTTAGCTATGACCAAAGTTTTTAAAATAGTAATCTTTCCAAAGGGGGTGAAATACTGTTTTGACCATTTTTTCAAAGTGTTGTCTATATTATCTAAAACTGGCCTATAATTCAAATTAATCATTCTATCTAGGTCGACTAAAAACGTAATTCCAAGCAGCTTAAATGTACTGGAGCCCAATTCCAATCCCCACTTTACACAAATTTGATCCTGGCTGTGTTTTTTGCTACCTATCCAAATAACACTTTTTTTTCTATATCAATCTCAAGTCCCGAGATTTCAGCATACAATTTTAGAACATGAAGAGATGCATCGAGCGATTCTAGCGAGCCATCTAATATCAATGATGTATCATCTGCATATTGAGAAAGTACAAATTCTGTATCATCTATAGTAAAACCCTTTATCTCCTTACTATTTCTGACCAAAATGCCAAATATGTCTGCACATAGCAAGAACATATAAGGGGATAAAGAATCTCCCTGTCTACAGCCTCTCTCTATAGTGAAGAATTCTGACAGACAACAGTTTTGTGTCACCGCAGTTGTTATATTATTAAGGAAGGTTTTAACCCAGGATAAAACGGATTCGCCAAAATTAAAATATCTTAATGTATCATAAAGAAATGATCAAGATATGGAACCGAATGCCTTCTCAAAATCAATCAGCATGAGAATTCCTGGAATATTATTTTATACAGTAAAATATAGAATATCACATATTAATCGACAATTTTCGCCTATATATCTACCTGGAACAAAACCAGTTTGATCAGAACTTATTAATTTTGACAAAACAGATTTTATTCTCTCTGCTATACAGCTTGGTGCCAATCTATATGTAAAATTTAGTAGAGTAATAGGTCTCCAATTTTAAAGAAATTGTTTTGGTTTACCATCTTTTGGAATACATGTAAATCACTCCCTGCCTCTGGGTGACAGACATTTGGCCCTTCCCATATCCAAAATTCATAGATCTAAGGACAAATTTACCAATATCAATCCAAAAAAATTTGAAAAATTCTGCAGTGCAACCATCTGATCCCGGACTCTTGTTATTTTTCATCCTCTTTAATGCTGTAGTTAATTCAGAAAAAATAATATTACCCTCCAATAACTGCTTTTCATCCTCGCTAAGCTTCGGTATCTCTTTTTATGGTTTGTTTTATACATAGATTTACCATACGCTTTTATGTATATATTTACGTTTGGCCTAAGTTCACCTGTGTTAAAAAGCACACTGATTAGGCATGGCCTTATAACATATCTGTTGGCTATTTTAAATAGTGGTCAGTCGAGTTCTTCGGATAGGTTTGGCTATTTTCAAATAGTGGTGAGACAAGTTCTTCTGACAGGTTTGGCTTTTTTTAAAGAGTGGTACGTCAGACAAATTCTTTGGGCAAGTTTACACTCCTATTCAGATAGATTTATTTCTGCTTTGGATATGGTGTGGAAGGATGCCAAGATGCTTGTCAGATCATTTTATATTTGATATTTAAGTTTAACCTACAGTGGTTCTACTGTACTTTTGTATATAGTGCATCTAGTGTTTTTTATCAAATTTCTGAAACTTTCTGACTTCTACAGACAAATTTCCATCATGTAAATTGTATAATTCAGAATGCTTTGTAAATAGATTAAAAGATATGAAAACATTGTTTTATATTCAGATATTTGCATTTTTACTAGTGAACAAGAACACGATTGTTAACTACGGGTACCAAATGAATGTACGTGATATTTATGTAGACAAGGTTCCGAATTTCCTTATGTACGTGAAACTATCATGCAAAATATGATATTTATTACAGTATGAAACATTTTGCTACATATAAAATGTAATTGCGTATTTATCTTCGTAAATTAATAGAATACATATGTTCATTTTATGAACGTGAGATATAGAGTTCATTTTTATGTTACATAAACGTGCAAGTAAAATGCATATCTAAATTGATAATCGTACTAAATAATTTGTACATTAGGTTTTAGCCTTCACCAGAGTAAAACAATGCTGCGGTGTTAAGGAGTGGTCATACAGTTTGAACACCATGAATATCGTACAACAACATATCTACGTACAGCTATAGTAAAACTGTCGTGCATGATACCCATAAATAAAGGCAACAGTAGTATACCGCTGTTCGAAACTCATAAATCGATTGAGAAAAAAAAACAAATCCGGGTTACAAACAAAACTGAGGGAAACGCATCAAATATGAAAGGAGAACAACAACACAACAGAAACACAACATTAAAATGTAACACACACAGATACGAACTAACTAATATAGCAATGGCTATTTTCCTGAAATGGTACATAACTAGCATAATGGACAAGCATATAGGAAAGTATATAATAACTCGATGTTTTTTTTTTCTAATTGTTTTTGTTTGTTTATTCAATAATTTATCTATTCTAATAGTTGATTCTTTGGTCATTATTGTAAAAAAGCACTGAGAGACTTATCCATCCGTCCGTCCGTGACAATCACCATCACGAATTGGTTGATTGAAAAGACATGTCGGTGTCGAAACTCTCTATCGACATGGTGTCGCAGTCTCTGTGATCAGTTTCGCCAAAACATCTTACGACTTAATTTGAGTGTAAGTCATGAACAATGAAACAAATTAAAGAAGGTTTATATTTCATTCACATTGTCAGAGCTGCATCAATGAGTGACATATATTACCTTCACATCCTTGTGTATATGGTAAAACAATTTAAGAGATGAGTACAGTACAAATTGGATTTTATACTTAGCCGTGAAGAAAATCAATTGAACAATATATAAATAATAAATAAGATAGGTAATCAGTTATTCTACCTGTTACGCCATGAATGATGTGTTTAGTTGACTACTGATATTAATGATTTACCAGACTGGCATTAATTGAAAGCAATACCCATACTCAAGATTATCTTTTTATATTAGCATTAGTTTTAAACGTGTAATTTAGTTATGTTATTCATTTCCCCCTCAGTATATGTAAATAGCAATAGCTGTCAAATTCCTTCCCATCGATTTGACTCAAATTATTATAATTGATTTAAAACATACCAAAACGTATATCAAAATTACAATAAGTCTAAAATCAACAGTTACCAAAGTAATGTGCTTGATAATAAACATTAGCATTTTCTGGTATTTCAGTCTAGGCAGCATCTAATTAACTATCTAGATGACCTATGAATACCTCAGATGATCACATAACCCGATATAAGCATAAGTATAAATAAAAATAGATCGAAACTTCGTGTAATTGGATTTTTATAGGTCTGTTTGATTTCATGTTATGGGTTGTCATAATGAGTCTTACGTAGACTATACACGCTTCTGACTTTTAAAATATTAACATGGTATTTTTGGTGGATTTTTACCGATATTCTTTATATATAATTATTGTATATCTATGGAACGCCTCAGCTGCCTTATGATAACAATAACCATATCATTAAGGGTAGAGATATATCATGAAGAAAATGTTCTATACTATAACGGCATTTGACAATAATGCTCTGTCAATTTCCTATATCACTAATATAAATATATATACTACAACGGCATTTGACTATAATACTCTGTCAATTTGCTATATCACTAAAACATAAATCTATATACTATAACGGCATTTGACTATAATACTCTGTCAATTTTCTATATCACTAAGATATATTTATATACAGTACTATAACGGCATATGACAATAATGCTCTGTCAATTTGCTATGCTACTAAGGTAAATTTATATACTATAACGGCATTTGACTATAATACTCTGTCAATTTGCTATGCTTCTAAATCTATCTTAGTGACAGAGTATTATAGTCAAATGCCGTTATAGTATAGAACATTTTCTTTATGATATATCTCTACCCTTAATGATATGGTTATTGTTAACATAAGGCAGCTGTGGCGTTCCATATATATCAATATAATAGATATATCATAAATCTACAAAAGCAATCTACATAGGAAAAATAGTACATGCTAGTGCTTTCTTAATGTCATATATAATTAATGTCTTCGTCAGTCAGTGCACATGCAATTTACATGCATATATCTTTTTTTATTGACATTAACATAGTATTTCTTTTTTTTATTCTGCACTAACAAAAAGTAAAATCACAAAAATACTGAACTCAGAGGAAAAATCTAATCGGAAAGTTCCTAATCGTGGCAAAATCAAATGACAAAACACATCAAAAACGAATGGACAGCAACTGTCATATTCCTGACTTGGTACAGGAATTTTCAAATGTAGAAAATGGTGGATTAGACCTGGTTTTATAGCGCTAAACTCTCACTTTGTACGACAGTGTGAACAAATTTTATAATACATCAATTTTTACATGAACACTCCTAGAAGATTTTGCTATCATAACTCACATTATTAATAGTTGCTCACCATAGTTACTTGGTTTGTTGTCTGTCAACATTTTTATCAGTATACGATTCCCGATATAAACTTATTTTATCACTGATTTGTGTCAACCTTTTATCAGCACACACATGTGTCTAAAATGTCTTTGTTTATTCAAATAGATAAACATAAAACTTACTTTTAACGGGTCAAATAGTCTGTCATTTAGACAGTAGTATTGGCCATCGCATTTGTAATGTCATAGGCACATCTCAGACATTATCAATGTTTCCGTAAGAAAAGCTGTCACTTTTACATATATAAAAGTCCAATTAAAATATAACTTGATTTTGTCAAAGAATTATATGGGGTATTTGAAAAAAGGAAAATTATTCAAATCCAGGCTGCTAACGTTCTACCAAATGAATCAGATGTATAAGTCCTGAGTTTGCCTATATAACTATTATCCTGGATTACGTAATTATACCTTATAAAATTAAAACATATACATTTGCTTATAAATGTTTTAAACATTACAAAACGAAAAATGTTACAACTTCAGTTATATTCTCTTTCATGTTTTTGTGTTCTGTTAAATTGTTCCTTTTAAAATTGTTACACGATGATGACTGCTGTACCCATATTTTGACTCTTTTATTTATTATGTCTGTTTAGTTCACGCATCATTGTAAATATAACGGAATTTGATGAGACTGTCATCAAAGTGAGAGGGTTAGCGCTATAAAACCAGATTTAATCCACCATTTTCTACATTTGAAAATGCCTGTACCAAGTCAGGAATATGACAGTTCTTGTCCATTCGTTTTTGATGTGTTTTGTTATTTGATTTTGACATGTGATTATGGACTTTCCGCTTAGATTTTCCTCTATGTTCAGTATTTTTGTGATTTTACTTTTTTCTTATACAAATATAAAGTAAATATTAATTAAAAAAGTTTAGCATTAAGCAATCATTCTATACATTCTGATGTAAGAAAACGAAATAAGAAAAACCTGTAAAAATCAGTTTGAAATTGCTTAACCTGTAAGAACAGTATATATGAAGCACAAAACACAACAATGTGATAGTATCAATCAAAGAGTATTTGTAGAGAGTACTTCATTAGAAATTTGTCAATTATCAAAATTTCTTTCAGTGTGAGACTAATTTCTATCCTAAAGACATATTAAATCATGAAGGAGTACTATTCCGACGTCTTTGTCATGAAGTATTTACGGTGCCATGTGTAAAATTTATCTGCGTATAATGTGTTTGTCTTGAAAAACATTTAAGGATTGTTAAACGTCCAGTTATTTTCTATCCAAAACACGAATCTAACAAGTTTATAACAGGAAGAACAATTAAAGGGAATGAATTTAATATGTATGGATTAAAAATAACGCTATAATTTTTTATCCTCCTAAACGCTTTTCTGAATTTACCTTTATCAGAAAAGCCAAAAGTCAATAATTCAAACTTTACAAATGTATTCATATAATTTAAGAGTACAATAAACAAACCTAAACTGTATAAAAAGACCCCTATGTAATTTCTCTTTTTATTTATTCACCAAAAACAATGAAAACTTGTCTATATTTGGAGAGATGAGCTAACAATGGGATTTGTTCTACTTCTAAACAAGACTGCAAAAAATGAAACAATTAACAAAACAAGTAAACATGCTCGTTTTTCTGGACAGGTCTTGCGAACTAGTCAAAACTTTAGATTACCATGTTGTACAGTTTATCTTCTGTTGAAACCGTTTGATAGGATATCCATACATAAATATGTGATATGGTCTTTCGAGTCAAATTTTGCAGGATTATGTAAAAAAACATAATTCCTGCAAACTCGTTATTTCTGTCATAGTTCGGCTGCTCCACAAGAAAATGAAACTTATGGCAGATTTTTGTGTGTGCTTATAGATAAGGCAACATGTAAGAGACAGTAGTATACCGCTGTTCAAACTCATAAATTCTGGACAAAAAACAAAAATCGGGGTAACAAACCAAAACCGAGGGAAACGCATTAAATATAAGAGGAGAACAACGACACAACACTACAATGTAACACACACAGAAACGGACCAAGCATCAGACAAAATCCCACGAGAATAACAAATATAACATCAAAACCAAATACACGAATTTGGGATAGACAAGTACCGTGACACGTCTTATCGCAATGTGAATTAACACTCAAAAATAAGAGAAAACAAACGACGCAACGTTAAAATGTAACACACACAGAAACGAACTATAATATAACAATATTCCTGACTTGGTACAGGACATTTTTAAAGGGAAAAATGGTGGGTTGAACCTGGTTTTGTGTTTTTGTGGCATGCCAAACCTCCCTCTTTTATAGCCATGCGAAATATAACATTAAAATGACAACTCAACACCACAGGACTACAATATAAATAAATTAGAGAACACAATTGACGAAGAAACACACGAACAACAGCCAACAAAAGGAAACAAGTTCAAAATTTTAATACGCCAGAAGTGCATTTAGTAAACCACTGTTTCAAAGTCATAAATCGATAGAGAGAAAAGAAACCAGGTTTACAAACTTAAACTGAGGAAAATATAGAATCATTTTAAAACGTTTAAAACTCATCATGATCGTTCATATTAATACTAACATATATCAGTTTTATAAACAAAAATATCTGTTTTAAAAGAAGAGATGTGTACATTGCTAGAAAATATGTGTTCGATCGATAATAAGAGAACAACATTTGTCTGATCAGCAGTCTTAAAGTCCTAAGATGGCTTTCAACAATCATGACCATTCGTTTGTACGGAATTACCCAATACGTTGTTAAAAACTAAGATGGCTTTGAACAATCATGACCATTCGTGTGTACGAAATTACCCAATAGGTTGTAAAACTGGAACAGGTGTACTTTATCACTACTTGTATGCATGAAATGTTGTACTCAGCTATATAATTATTCACCATTTATATGACTTGTAAACGTGTACTCCCCACATGTTTTTATTTTAAAAATATTTTTACCTGAACGTCACTAATGAGTCTCATGTAGACGAAAAGCTCTTCTGGCGTATCAAATTATAAGCCTGGTACCTTTGATAACATTTCAAAACATTAAATTTCCTAAAGTGAATGAGTTTTAGACAAAAAAAATAAGAATGTCCTTTCCCGATCATGATAATCTTTTTTTTTAACAATTGTACAAAGTTCTATTGCACAGGTGTTGCAATTTATATAGAATACATAGACAATAGCCGCAATACCAAATATCAATGATCATTCAGGGGTTATTTTTTTAACAAGGAAGCTATTAAACCAAGAATTCCAAATGGTGAAGTTGAAATAATCCCTTCGTAAATTTTACGGACACAATCACGAGTTGGTTGACCGTTATGGAATAACCGTTTCACAAATTTCGGATATGTTCCTTACGTCGTAACTACAATTCCCTAACCTTTCATGAATGTGACCTAACCAATTAGACTATTTACCGGATTTGTTATCACATAAGCAACACGACGGGTGCCACATGTGGAGCAGGATCTGCTTACCCTTCCGGAGCACCTGAGATCACCCCTAGTTTTGGTGGGATTCGTGTTATTTTTTCTTTAGTTTTCTATGTTGTGTCATGTGTACTATTGTTTGTCTGTTTGTCTTTTTCATTTTTAGCCATGGCGTTGTCAGTTTATTTTAGATATATGAGTTTAACTGTCCCTTTGGTATCTTTCGTCCCTCTTTTAAGGATTGTGGCTAAATGCAAAATAGAAACAGAAAGGCTTAATCTGGTTACCCTTCCGTAGCACCTGATATCACCCCCAGTTTTCGATGGGGTTCGTGTTGCTGAGTATTTAGTTTTTTTATGTTGTGTATTATGTTCTATTATTTGTCTGTTTCTTTTTCTTTTTTAGCCATGGCGTTGTCAGTTTATTTTCGATCCACGAGTCTGACTGTCCCTCTTGATCTTTTGACCCTCTTTTATCATTATCTCAGCTTTTTTTTTTTTTTATTAATATGGTTAAAACTGAAATTGAGTTTTTACATTTCCATATGATATTTACATTTATAAAAACTATGAGGTATGGTATGACTGCAAAAGAGACAACTATCTACCAAAGTTCAATTAAAGTGGTTGTAAGCAATTAAAGGCAACACTTCGTCCTCCAACAATATTGTTGTTATTATTGCATGATAGCATGTTATCGAAGATTTATTATTCTGTTGACCGAAGTTTTTCTTCTTCTTTAAAACGAATAACCAACTCTATATTTTTAATGGTCCTTTTATAATAAATAACATAAGGTTATATCATATGTCAATATGCAATTAGGAAAGCTAACGTTTTATTTGTTTGTTTTAACGTAGACTGGCGAAACCAATTTCATTTTATTGTATTTATAACACTGTCAAAGATTTGTGGAGAATTATTATTGCAATAGAAACCGAAATTCATCCCAAATTGCATTATAGGGATATATGAGAACTGTAGTTCATCAACCATTGTAATATATAAAAAATAAATAACGAAACGGGCTATTAACCGTCACTTTGTACAGACAAGTAAACACTGTAGTTAACAAGTATAACCTCTTCTGACTATAATTCAAGTCCATCAATGTAGTTAACAAGTATAACCTCTTCTGACTAACATTCACAGTCCATCAATGTAGTTAACAAGTATAACCTCTTCTGACTAACATTCACAGTCCATCAATCAATCATAACCTCTTCTGACTAACATTCACATAGTCCAATCAATCTATACATAACCTCTTCTGACTAACATTCACAGTCCATCAATCAATACATAACCCCTTCTGACTAACATTCACAGTCCATCAATCAATAGAATAAGTAGATAAAAATACTGATCACAGTTAACAAACAGCAAAAGATTACGCAAGCAAAAAATATCTACGAATAAAATGAAATGATATCTTAATAAAACCCAAACAACTACGAACAACCAATAGCCCTTTTCAGTGTATCACATTGTATTATTATATTCCAATTTAAGAAATAAAATCCCTTTTATAATTTTGTTTCCTGAACTTCAACAAAATCCAATAAAATAAAAAAATGAAATTATAAATGCAAAACATTATTTACATTAAAAGATATCACTAGTCAACACATCTTCAAACATTATCAATTTATTCATCATTATCAATACATTAAAATGTTAAAATCATTAGTCAATGGGGGTTCATTAGTATATTTAACAGATCAAAAACAGAAGGCATATGGTTAGGAAAACTCAAACATTGTAAAGAAAAATATGAAAACATCAACTTTACAAACAAACCAGTAAAATGTTTAGGAGTTTTTTTTTGGTTGTAATAAAAATGATTGTCAAAAGCTCAATGCTGAAAAACAATTAGAAAAATCTGAGAAGATAATTAAAAACTGGGAGAAAAGAAATCTAACATTGTTTGGAAAAATAACAGTTATCAAATCACTGATTCTACCAAATTTTACTTTTTTAGCATCTGTTTCCCACATAGAAAAAGAATATATTGATAAATTTAAAAAACTTGTATTTCAATTCTTATTGAAAAGCAAAACAGAAAAGATTAAACGTAATGTATTAAGCTATACATTGCTAGATGGTGGTTTAAAAATGATTGACATAGATACATAGAATCTTTAAAAATTGGGTGGATAAAAAGATTAATATATGGAGACTTTGCCAACTGGAAAGTAATACCATTATTTTATTTTAATAAATTTGACAAGAACTTCCTTATCTTTCATATGAACATTGATGGTATTAACTCAATTCCTGGTTTAAATAAGCTGCCAGAATTTTATTTGAATGTAGTAAAAAGCATGGGTAAAAAACAAAAAAATAGAGCAACCAGAAGACTTTAGAACTATTCGACAACAAGTAGTTTGGGGAAATCAATTTATCAAGATTTAAAAAAAGCCTTTTATTTCAAAACTGGATAAATTGTAAAATCATATATTTAAATGACATTATAGATGAAAATGGTAACATATTGGAGAAATATATTTTACAAAAACTCAATATTAAATGTAATTGGTTGTCAGAATTTTCTCAATTGAAGAAAGCTTTGCCAAACGAATGGCTAAACATTTTAAGACAAGAAAATTCAAAGAAAACTCAAGTAAAAACAGATTATATTACGTGACTTATTCCCGATTGTGACTGTTTTGCTGAGTGTGAATTCGCATTACTATAAGACGTGTTACGGTACTTGTCTATCCCAAATTCATGTATTTAGTTTAAATGTTTAATGTTATATTTGTAATTCTCATCGGATTTTGTCAAATGTGTTGACGTCTTTTCTATTATATTTATGCGTTATGGTAAAGAAAATTAATCACCGCATTCATTTATTAGATTTGATTTTGTTCAACGTAATCAGTACGATATTTTACGTTTCAAGTTAGATTCAAAACAAACCGGACATAGCTTTATAATATAGTTAATTGCTACCTTAGTTTGCTATTAATAAGTATTAAAATGTGCATTGTTATTAAATGCAATATCAGTACTTAGTTCAAATATAATCTTAAATCAATCCTAATTCTATCTTATTCATTCAAATGTGACGTCATTTTTCATTTTTTAATGATCTGTTTTACAAATTCAAATGACGTCATTTTTTACAATTTCGAATATGACGTCACTTGGCTTTGAGGTTTAAACTTATTCGGATGTGTCTACATTTTGTGTTGCAAATGTCTGGTTATGTAATGTATTTCAGTTTTTTCCTGTAATTAGTTAATACTTCAGTTTCATCATGTAAATCTTTTGTATAGTAATTTTATAAATTTACTGTTTGCAAAAGTATAAATTATTCTAAATAATAGGGATGCTCTTGTAACTAACAGAAAACCCGTTGCCGTTTTTGGCACAACTTTTTTTTATCTTTTGGTCCTCGATGCTGTTCGACTTCGTGCTTGTTTCGGCTTTCAAATTTTTGTATCTGGGCGTCACTATTAGATCTTGTATGGACAAAATGCACTTCTGGCGTATTAAAATTTTGAACTTGTTGCCTTTTGTTGGCTGTTGTTCTTGTGTTTCTTTGTCAATTGTGTTCTCCAATTTATTTATATTGTAGTCCTGTGGTGTTGAGTTGTCATTTTAATGTTATATTTCACATGGCTATAAAGGGGAGGTTTGGCATGCCACAAAACCAGGTTCAACCCACCATTTTTCCTTTACAAATGTCCTGTACCAAGTCAGGAATATGGCCATTGTTATATTATAGTTCGTTTGTGTGTGTGTTACAATTTAACGTTGCGTCGTTTGTTTTCTCTTATTTTTGAGTGTAAATCGACATTGCGATAAGACTTGTCACGGTACTTGTCTATCCCAAATTCATGTATTTGGTTTTGATGTTATATTTGTTATTCTCGTGGGATTTTGTCTGATGCTTGGTCCGTTTCTGTGTCTGTTACATTGTAGTGTTGTGTCGTTGTTCTCCTCTTATATTTAATGCGATTCCCTCAGTTTTAGTTTGTTACCCCGATTTTGTTTTTTGTCCATGGATTTATGAGTTTGAACAGCGGTATACTACTGTTGCCTTTATTTATATATTAAGAGAAATTGTAATTATACAGAAACATTAGAAAATTTAGAAACAATTTTTTTTTATAATATATTCATTCAGAATGAGATTAAAATTTTCTGTTGGTTATACCGATGGAAAACAGTCTTAAATATTGAGTAAATTAGGAGTTTAGCATGTAATATATAAATGACATTATAGATGAAAATGGTAACATATTGGAGAAATATATTTTACAAAAACTCAATATTAAATGTAATTGGTTGTCAGAATTTTCTCAATTGAAGAAAGCTTTGCCAAACGAATGGCTAAACATTTTAAGACAAGAAAATTCAAAGAAAACTCAAGTAAAAACAGATTATATTACGTGACTTATTCCCGATTGTGACTGTTTTGCTGAGTGTGAATTCGCATTACTATAAGACGTGTTACGGTACTTGTCTATCCCAAATTCATGTATTTAGTTTAAATGTTTAATGTTATATTTGTAATTCTCATCGGATTTTGTCAAATATGTTGACGTCTTTTCTATTATATTTATGTGTTATGGTAAAGAAAATTAATCACCGCATTCATTTATTAGATTTGATTTTGTTCAACGTAATCAGTACGATATTTTACGTTTCAAGTTAGATTCAAAACAAACCGGACATAGCTTTATAATATAGTTAATTGCTACCTTAGTTTGCTATAAATACGTATTAAAATGTGCATTGTTATTAAATGCAATATCAGTATTTAGTTTAAATACAATCTTAAATAATCCTAATTCTATCTTATTCATTCAAATGTGACGTCATTTTTCATTTTTTAATGATCTGTTTTACAAATTCAAATGACGTCATTTTTTTGTCATTTTTTTACAATTTCAAGTATGACGTCACTTGGAGTTGAGGTTTAAACTTATTCGGATGTGTCTAAATTTTGTGTGGCAAATGTCTGGTTATGTAATGTATTTCAGTTGTTTCCTGCAATTAGTTAATATTTCAGTTTCATCATGTAAATCTTTTGTATAGTAATTTTATAAATTTACTGTTTGCAAAAGTATAAATTATGCCACAAAACCAGGTTCAAAGGTCAAAATATGGGTACATCAGTCATCATCGTTTAACAATTTTAAAAGGAACAATTTAACAGATCACAAAAACATCTACTATCTACGAACACATTTATTGAGTGTCTGACGTCAGAAAATTTATACGTCACATAAATTTGTCGTTCAATGTGCGTACAAACAATTTTAAAATTTTCATGGGAATGTTAGCATACAGGGTTAAAAAATCAAAAGTATGTAAGAATAAATTTAAGAAATAGACCGAGATTTAAACTAGTCCAAAAGTTATATATAGAATTTATAAGAATCCAAAAATAGTTAATAAATGTGTATGCTGTATTCAAAGCAGAATTTATGTACAGTTACAAATTACAGGCAAAATGTAAGACTACACAATGCAATTGTTTTCTAGAAAAAACTGTCAAATTATTGAAATAATTTCTTTGTTTGAGAAATAATTGATCTAGCAAAAATAAATGAATGAATAAGTTAATTAAAGATATAAATTTTACAAATCACACATTTGATGAAGTAATATAGATTCAACCGTTCACCGCCACATGTTACGAATAATAACGAGGCTATTTAAATCAATTTACCGTTACAAAAAGAAGATTTTAAAAAGAAACAAGTATTTACTCTTGATCTTCTTTACACTACTGATACATTTTGATTTAGACATACCTGTTAAAATGCTACATCACTTCTGTTTGTTCTATTTTTAAAGTCATATAAACCGGTGTGACTATTTTGTTTCAAACCAGGAAGTTTGTTGATAGGAAAACAATGCACACGTTAACGGAGAAAGTACGGAAAATTTCCGGAAACTATACTCAAAAGTCATTTATTGCTAGATGATATATACATAGTATTCTTTTCTATTAATATATATAGGTAATCAAATAAGTCTCGCTGATATTTACTTGTTTATTATTTCATTGCTGATAATTTTACAACTTAGCTGTTAGATTATAAGACTAATGTTTAATTAATATATTGATGCTTACCTGAAAACAATCCTGGATTTCTGGTATTAACAAACAGGGACTCTTCACTTGTATGCTGGACTAGTAAGGAATATTGTTAACAGCAGAAAGTGCAATTTGTTGTGAATAATTGTTCTTGCCGACTTGTTTCTTTATTATTATGAGGCTGACTTCGTACAGGAACATTTTAGGAAGAAAGATAAGAAGTTAGCTATATCCTTTAACTCTACTTTCCGCTATAAAGATGATGTTCTTTCACTAAATAATTTGGTGACTATGTTGAACGCATCTATCCCATCGAACTAGAGATAAAGGATACAACATATTCAGTTGAGTCGGCCTCTTATCTTGACTTACAACTAGAAAATGACAATGAGGGTCGGTTGAAACGAATCTTTACGACAAAAGAGATGATTTCAGCTTTCCAATTGTAAACTTTCCATTCCTAAGTAGCAACATTCCAGCAGCACCTGCATACGGTGTATATATCTCCCAATTGATACGATATTCCCGTGCTTGCATTTCCTCTCATGATTTTCTTGATAGAGGGCTACTGCTCACAAGGAAGTTATTAAACCATGAGTTCCAAATGATGATGTTGAAATCATACACTTCGTTAATTTAACGGACGCCATCACGAGTTGGTTGACTGTTATGGAATAACCATTTCACAAATGATATCGGATATGTTCATTACGTCTTAACTACAATCCCATGCCCTTTCATGAATGTGACCTTACAGAATTAGACGATTTACCAGATTTGTAAACACATAAGCAACACGACGGGTGCCACATGTGGAGCAGGATCTGCTTACCCTTCCGGCGAACCTGAGATCACTCCAGTTTTTGGTGGGATTCGTGTCGTGTATTCTTTTGTTTTCTATGTTCTGTCATGTATACTATTGTGTGTCTGTTTGTCTCATTCATTTTTAGCCATGGCGTTGTCAGTTTATTTTCGATTTATGAGTTTGATTGTCCCTTTCTGTATCTTTCGTTCCTCTTTTCCTACAAATTTAAAGAAATATTGTTTTCCACTCTTATTTATATATATATAAAACCTTATGAAAATTACTATGATGATATGGTGGTATTACAATAAAGTAAACATTTTTGAACAAATTGAATGTGATTATTTTTCTTTGAATACTGACTTTTTCAAGCATTGCTGTTTTATTTTTCAATCAGTGCAATAGTTTAAAAGAAATTCAGAATAATGTATGACGACATCTACAGCGATTTGAGATAATTTTTTCTGAAAATCAAAAACAATCTGCATCACAATATATCGTGGACCAATAAATTCACCAAATATAATCCAATATTTATTTCATTTGCATAAAGATGAATCATAGATGATAACCACCCTAATGTTACTGTCTGTCATCATTATAAGGTCCCTTTTGGTCCATTTGTAAGTATTCTTCCCAAAACAATTTTAACATTTTATGCTTATAAATAATTTTATGGTAACTATCACACATTCATGCGAAAATGTGCTAATAAATGAGTAATTAGTGTTCAAAGTGAATAAATTATCCATATAAATGTTAACTGACTCCATAGAGGTTTTATTTGATCTTTACGTAAAATTTAAACTTACGCTGCGATCCAGATAGGGACGTCAAATGCTTCCCTTTAAGTGAATAATTTGTTGCTAATGCTTGAAAAATAATTTCTTTTACATTGTACTTATAACTGCATATTTAATAAAGGATTACATAGGAAAGAGTTTTCTTTTATAGCAAAATATATGAAAAAATGGGAGGAAAATGTCAGAAAAAAAGCTCCCGAAAACACTGAAAATGGCATTCTGTGTCTACAAATCTTCATGATTGATAAAATCCTATATTTTAAGGACATTTTCTCTTAAATGAAGTTTTGAGACTCTTTTCGTTCAGAATATTTCATTTTTGCAATAAAACACTTAAATAGCATGAATTCCAACAAATGAGAGTACATACAATGTCAATTGTGCATGATCGTCTTCCAATAATAGGACTAATGCCACAATGTTTTCCCTTGTTATTCTGAGTAAAATTGGCACTTTTACCTTAGCCGTATTTGGTACAACTTTTTGGAGTTTTGGATCCTCAATGCTTTTCAACTTTGTACTTGTTTGGCTTTATAACTATTTTGATATGAGCGTCACTGATGAGTCTTATGTAGACGAAACGCTTATCTGGCGTACTAAATTATAATCCTGGTACCTTTGATAACTGTTGTACTGAATTAATCTTTGTTTAAAACAAAAATGAAATTCTTGGTGTATAATCCTGTTCACAGTTGACAACTAAACATAAGATAAACATTGCTCGCTATTTAGTGGAAAATGAATATTCTGTCCAATAAAATCCAGGAAATAATTGTCTAAAAAATATAATATAACATTAAGAACAAGTATGTTAATTTTCTTGTTTGATAATCTGACACTTTAAGTCCCCCATTTTAAATTATGTTTTGAAGATATTCTTACGAAAAACAACTCCCCACTAGTTACAGACACCTTGCAAGTAGAATAACATGAGTTATATCAGTAAAGCACCAACCTTTATGGTTGCTTATTTGCTCGGGACAATATTTCCCCCAAACTTTATCGATAAACTTTTTGGTTGTTAATTATATCGGTATACTACTGTTGCCTTTATATACCAGAACAAGTTTTTTTTTTTGTAAGTCCATGTCGTAATTATTTTCTCTCTCTTTTAATTTCAAATTCATGTCATTATTACTTTTTTCACTAATTTTTAATGGAAATCAGCTATCTTCTTCACTTCCTTTTGGAATGTTCTAAATACCCCCGAAAGTCGTCCGGGGCAGAGAGTCAACCTACGGATTAGATAATCTAATCGCTTCAAACAAACAATTATCCATAACATTTTATTGACCTTCTTTGATACCATTGGCCACTTGTGAAGGAATTTGATATTGAATTATTACACTCAGTCTTACATTCTTATTTTGACAGGAGGTAATTAAGTCATAATCGGTAGTGACACTTTGATTATTTCAATAAGTGAATGCTACACAGGCATCTATATATTGATTACACGTCCATTTTCATTTCATTAAAACATTTGACAGTGTATTTATTTTCAATCCCTCTGTATCGAGAGTTGTTACTGACCATATAATGATCTTAATGAATGAGTGAATCATAACGCAACAAGTAAAAGAAGGAGAGAGAGAGAGAGAAAGAGCAATCAGACTTCAGATTAAAATCCTGCCAGAAAGAAACGAAATCAAGACACAAACAAGCAAAAAACTTTTTTTAAATGTAGTTAAATCAAGATTAAAATTTGCCATTAGGAATTAGAGAGAATTCAACAATAGTGCCCCTGAAAGTTTAGCAGAACAATTATCGTATTACTCTGATAAAAGCCGATTACAATGGTGCTTCGAATTCGATAGGTTCAACCGTAGGTGTTACGCCAATAAAATCAGACCAGAAAATGGTGCACCGAACGGATGAAAGGATTACAGCACATATACGGCTTTTGTCTCATTCTATCATTAAGACAGGATTATGGATTATACCAACGGTATGAAAGTATGTAATAATATTTTGCCTAATCACAGGAGTTCTGAAAGTATGTTATACTATTTTGCATAATTACAGGAGTTCTGAAAGTATCTGTATTTTTCCTTTTCTCGAAAAGAGTGAATTAAATTGGTTTTATAGCTAGCTTAACCTCTCATTTGTATGACAGTCCCATAGAACAACATAATGTTGACGATAATAAAATATTATTATTTTAGCAAAACAATACAAAAAGGTAAGTTCGCAGAAGTTTTGAAAGTATCTAACAAGATTTTGCCTAATCACCGGAGTTTTAAACTATATTATTTGTTCAATCAGAATAATTCTAAAAAATAAAATCACAAAAATACTTAACTCCGAGAAAAATTCAAAACGGAAAGTCCCTAATCAAATGGCAAAAGAAATTGATAAAACACATCAAACCATTTGACAACAACTGTCATATTCCTGACTTGATACAAATAAAGGCAACAGTAGTATACCGCTGTTCGAAACTCATAAATCAATAGAAAAAAAGTAATTCGGGTAACAAACTAAAACTGAGGGAAACGTATAAAATATAAGAGGAGAACAATGACAAAACAGAAACATAACACAAGCATTTCCAAATGTAGAAATGGCTGAATTGAACCTGGTTTTAAAGCGCCAACCTCTCATTTTTATGACAGTCGCATCATATTCCATTATATTTACAACGATGCATGAACAAAACAGACATCATAGGTAAAATGTCAAAATAGGGGTACAGCATTCATCACCGTGTCACAATCTCAATTACAACAAAAACAAACAAATATTTGACAAAGACCCAGAATGCAACTATCAAATTTAACAACCACATTCACATGCTTACTTTTAAATTATTTTAAATAAACCAATAAAGGATTGAAATATTTAATGAATGGCAAGGTTCACATCAACTCTAGTGTAGAGTCGATTGTTTGACGTCAGAATGTAAACGTCTTACAGGAAGAGATTATAAATAATGTGGTCGTTCAAAGTGTTCTCAAAATTATAATAGAACAATAACATAATGGCATCATTACAGAACAATAACATAATGACGGGATTTTTAAAAGTACAAGCCACGTCTAAATGTATATGATAATATTGTGCATAATGCCAGGAGTTATAAAAGTATATATTAATATTGTGCGTAATCAGAGGAGTTATAAAAATACATAATAATATCTGACCTAATGACAGGAGTTATAAAAGTATATAATAATATCTGACCTAATCAACGGAGTTATAGAAGTATATACAAATATTTTGCCTAATTACAGTAGTTTTAAAATTAAAAAAAACTTGTTATTGATTAACGTTAACTTGTAAATTAGAACGACTGCGATAAAGATTGTTGGTGTTACAGGTGAGGAGAGATAATTAATAGATATATCAATAATTTATGTTTAACGACTTGATCATATAGCTTGTTGAGTTTGATGATGAAAGCATGCATCATCTATTGTTATTAGTACTTTATCCACGTGTTTTATAAATAAATAATGTTTATAACAAACAAGTTAGTTGATGTTTTATTGCTGATTTTAATCTATTTTACAGACCATGCAATTTTTCACAAGAAGATAGTGCTCAGATGTGTAACTAGCAATCCAATAACTTTCACCGTCTTCAAGCATATAATATTTGTTAAATTAAAGAAGTTTCTTAACCTAACATATATTTTCGAAATTCTGAAAAAGATATGAACACCAGTTTAATTGAAATTCAGATCCTGTTTCCTTATTTGCTTACGTGTAAAGCGTAGACACAGTATTTATATTTGAATGAAATTGAATCATCATTGGCTATATCTCTCTCTCGTATACATTTTAAGCCTAGTATCTATGCCGAGTTTATTCACAACCACTGTATGTGGTTTTCCTTCATGAGGTTATAAACAGCCAAGTTCTGTGTTGACATAAATTAGCAATGAAAATCAACTGTTTAAAATGTCTTATTTTCGATAAATTTAGGATTTCCTTCCCCATGAATAGATTACCTTAGCTGTATTAAGTAAAACCTTGCGTAATTTTGCGTTCTAAAAGATCTTGAACTGCGTACTTTTTGTAACTGGTGAGTTTCTAGTAGTCTCAAAGCTCGACCTTCATACACAATATTAAGCCTGCTATCCATGATTAGTTTAATATAAAACCAGTTGTTGTCATGCTACAGGTTATGTTGATCTAGTATACTTTATGATAGATAATTAAACCTTAACTGGAAAAAAATATTTTAAATTTCAAATTATGAACACATCATCCTTCGATCAGTTTAAATTTAGATCCAGTGCTGGCTTGTTAGTTTCATATTAAGTTCTCTGCTAAAGTATGTCCCTGTTATGTTGTCTAGTCTCTTCTGTTACCCATTCTAACATCTGTTTAGAAAAAAGTAAAATCAGGCTTCTTTTTAACTGAGTTTTAGTATGCATACTGCTACCATGTCTCTGTTTATTCCACATTTGCGAGGGTAAAGGGTGAGGGTTGAGACATCACGAAATATGTTTAACCTTGTTGTATTCTGTGCCTGTCCAAAGTCAGAAACCTCTAGCCTTTATAAGTCTTTTGTATGATTTTTCAATTTTTGTTTATTTCTTTGCTCTAAGTTGGTAAAGAGTCTATATTACTGAACTAGTATACATTGTTAGTTAGGGGTCAGCTGAAGGTTGCTTCCGCTTCTAATCGTTAGTCGATGTGCTGTCTCTTTGACAAAACAAAGACCTCCATTTCATTTATATGGAATTGTTTATTTCAACATCTGTTAAATGGTCAGAAGGTTAGAGTTATTATGTTTATTTTTTGAAAGCAATTGTATATATTGAGTAATAAAAAATATATGAAAAAGAACTACTTATGACTGGACACTTATCTAAAGTCAAAGCTTTCGACCATCATAAAGCAATATAAAATTTATGATGTGTAATAGATACTGGTTTTTTTCGGTCCTTAAAAGATGCCGTGTGAGCTTTTGATTTTGACATTTGAATGGAGGACTTTCCGTTTTGATTTTGCTTTGGAGTGCGGTATTTTTGTTATTTTTCTCCCACGGCGCTTCAAATTTTCGCAGTTTGTTCATTGTTCTGCTTTTCACCATTGTCATGGGTCAGAACACTCGGGAACATGTGTGAACCCACCACACTATTTACGTGACTGGTGTTCAAGGTTTCCGTTCGAGTCATCCTCTTTTCGTTTATTACTTAGAACATTTTCAGGTCATTGGTGTCGTCGTCTAAGCTGTAGCTAACCTTGTCAGTAGGCCTCTTTTTTTAATTTTGTTTTTAGATTACTTTACAATTTGAAATTGGCTCATTGTTGAAGGCCGTACAGTTTCATATATATGCGTACTTTATTGTCTCATTGGCATTCGCAACACATCATCTTGATTTACTAGATTTTTCTTTTGTTATTTTGAGTTGTCCTACGCCCAACAAAAAAGAAAAAGAAAAAACAACCTACTATTAAAAAGATAAGTTCAACACATGATCGTGTGATGGAGTTAGTTATCATTTGATAGCCCAACCTCTCTGTTTACAAATTGATAAATATGATTACAAACTATAAAAGCAAATGGTTATTTCAACACCACATTAAAATGTATTCCTTCAATCATAGAAAGCTATCTGAAAAATTGATATAAAAAATATAATTCCTTAGTTTTTACACCAAACTGCTATAACTGGAATTTTTATTTGAAAAAGGATGCATAAGTATTCAGAGTTACTATTTTAGGTAAGCGTATGTCTATTAGAATGAATTAAATCCTCATTACAAAATCATGGGATTTTTTCCAATAGTGTGATCAAACGAATAATAGGTCTAAATTAATATGATACCAGTATCAATATCAAAGGATACAATCCAGTGATGACTGTTAGAAAAGACGAACAACGAATAAGTGAGCGGATAATGACTGTTTCACTGAAAAGTGAAAATTTGCTGAATAAGGCATACTTCCGTTTGTGTTTTTACTGCTTAAAATGCTTGAATAATTGAAATAAAAAAGATTATTGTATCTATTGATTACTGTTATTTGATATTTATCAGGCAACAACCAAACCTACTATCGTAATTAACATACATATAATTGTTCTTTTAAATCAATTGGAACAATTTTCAAAGAAAGTTATATAGCAAAATAGATCCAGTTCAGTGGTATGGGAAGATTCATTCTACATTATTTAGAATAATATTAGAGATACAATACTTTATGGAATGACGGTACTGTTTGTTGAAAAGAAAACTTGGTAATGACATTTTATATTTTTCCCAAAGGATTTGGTTGAAAAATTATTTTAAAGGTGACTATTAATTTTCAAATGTAATCATTTTCTGTGATTAACTAAAAATCATTATCCTTATTTAGAATATATTCTGAATATATAAGTAAAATATTTAATCGAAAAATTGCTAAGTTCTATCATAATAACTTGCTGTTTGAACTTACGCAACCCTGTTTTAAATTTAAACGTCTCGATGTAAGAATGTTATCTGACACCGAGAATGATACCCCAGAATGTCTTGTTAACTTGTTCTGATATCAAACATGCATACATGTCAAGTTTCTCCGAATGTTTCCGCATTTGAACTGATAACCTTTATGTTACTTTACTTTAACTGATTTAAGATATAATTTTAATTTGACTTGTCCTTATACATATGTATTTATAGATGTGAAGTATGTGGCTTGATCTTGAAAGCTACATATCTTTTTGTGTCTTGAACTTGACAGTTGTATGTCTTTAATGTAGCTTGTTATTAAAAGCTATATATCTTTATTTCATTCGATCCCTACGTCGATAGTTTAAAGCTAGTTACTAATTTTCCTATTTCTTAAACAGAGTTCTAGAAAATCATCAATACATTTACAATGAAGTAGAAAATAGAGGTGATTAAAAGACATCAATAAGTTGATCGTTTACCTGGTTTTTAATACAGTTACGGAATGGTAAATAAACCTTACAACAAAGATCAATATAGACATGTAACTTTATCATCTTTTGTTTCATCAAGTCACATCGGACAATAAACACACTGGAACCGGGGAATTGTTTTCATTTCCAGTTATGTACACCTTTCAAATGATATTTACCCAATCAGGAATCAGGAATAATAATATGTATTGAAAGGATAACAGTTCAGTGAACGTTGACAAATGCGCCAATCCATGATTAGGTTCAAATGCAGCATGCAGTACAATTAAACACAATTGATTTTTTGAGACATGGTGAAGATTGTGTTGAATATTTTACAAGTTATGTGTAAGAGAATGAAGGATGTATCCTGTTAAGTTTGTCATCGGAATTTTCTTTCTTTTCTCATTGGCAGGTAAGATTGTTTTTAACAGCATACTTTTATGAATATATTTTAATCTTGAATAAAGTAATAAGCATCGTTACCGTCTGTTTTGAATTACAACTAGTGTGTAATTCATTGATACAGTCCTTGTGTGTTAACTTTCTTGCTGAATAGAAAAAATGTCTTATCAAAGATTTTACGGCATGCAATAAATCTACCAAAGATAAAGATTCTTTTAAAATATTTAGTCCTTGTTGAGTAATGTTGGAGAGTTTGATTCGAATCAATTGCTATATATCAATGTGAAGAGTAAATTACTTGATTGACATAAAACAATACATTTACAGACCAGTCATCAGAGAAAATGATAGTTATGAGTGACTTCATATAGAATATGCAATAGCTATGCATGACTTTAAAATTAGTACGCAATATTCAAAATTCAATGTTATGGTTATTTAGGTAAAAGAAGTGGATTTCGAATGTCTCTCATTCAATTGTCTTTTTCATTCCCTACACTACGCTTTCACACATTCTTATGAATCAAAATGTTTCTATTTATGAATGTTCGTTTGAAAATATCCGATTTCAACATACTTGCTGCAAGTTATGCTTTCTTCTGCCATGTAATGAAGAATTTAATTATGCTAGATTTACTAACTAGATAGCTATTTGGCCCCATATATGTACGTTTAGGCAATACAGTTTATCTACTAACTGTATAGCTATTTGGCACCATATATGTACGTTTCGACAACACAGTTTATCTACTAACTAGATAGCTATTTGGCCCCAATATGTACGTTTTGGCAATACAGTTTATCTACTAACTGTATAGCTATTGGCACCATATATGTACGTTTCGACAACACAGTTTATTACTAACTAGATAGCTATTTGGCACCATACATGTACGTTTCTCAATACATTTTATCGACATATCGTAGGTAGTCCTTTAGTGCAGAATGCTCCTGTACCATTATGAGCCTGATTCAATGGCAAAACTCAGTAAATATCCGTCTCAATTACATTTAATTGAGATTTTCAATAACAGTAACCTTTAAATTGATGATTTACTTTCGTTAGATAATCAATAATTCTCTAGATAAACTTACGAAAAAAAACCTCACTATTATTAATTTTCCTTTACCCCCTGTTGTGGAATTTACTTTTTTAGACATTATTTATTTGTTGATCTTACAGTGTTTTTATATTCTCAACTTGTTCATATTTATCAGTTATGTACTGATATTTTGGATTCAATTAATGGAATTATATCTTACTGATCCTTACTGGTATATAAGTCAATCATTTCGTCACCACATATTGAAAACTTTGCCATATTTTGAAGAATAAACAGATTTAGTTTTGATGTTTGGTTGCACCAGTTGAAAACTTACAGTTATAACGCATGAAAAATTACATCCTACATTTAACAGTGAATTTTTTTATCGTACGTATGTGTTAAAATATCTCAATTGACACGTTGTTTGCATGCATGCTCACACTTTACTGACTTCGTAGAAGTGAGCGTCATACGCAGAAACAGCATCAACAGAGTTATAAGAGAAGGAACGATTAAGAATGAAACTCAAAAAATTTAAGGACACCATTACAAATTGGTTGATCTATACAATGTGTCTGTGTCTTAACTAACTTACGAGATTATACCACGTGATGTGTCATAATTTCGGTTGGATATTTTGGTATATCTTATGCTAACTTTTGGAGACGACGTGGTTTGGTATATACATATCCCGCTTTCGGGCATTTAGTTGTTACTTTCTTTCACGTGTGCTTCCGATGGGACATTTTGTGCTGAGTTGTTATCTGGTATTTTCGTAAGTGGCTTGAATTCTATATTTTCGGTACATTTCAGATATGACTTATTATGAAGTGTAAATAGGGTTACTTGTAATTAATCTATAGAGTTTTTGTTTGATGTCGATTTTTGTTGCATGTGTTAACCGTATGATCTAAAATGATCTTGCTTTATATTATAGTTATTTTATTACTATTATCTATATGTATGTAAAAAATAAGACGAAAAATAGCTACTTCTTTCAGATGAATTTACGTTATGCGCAGGATTAAGAAAAATATTCTCAGTTTTGATTAGAAGAAAAACCAACAATGTCTAAAATTTACTCAATTACAAACATGAATTCCTTTTAATATGCTCTTCATGGTTAGAAAATACATAGAATAATACCATTAAATACAAACTAAATCCAAAATTTTGTATCTATAAATAAAAAAAACTATTCTGTTTTTAGACATTAACCTGTGCTAAAATAATCACCAAAAATACATTTTTTATGACGTTGATCCATTCACGTGACGGACGTGCAGTTAACATGTTTTGTGTGGCGTCGTGGTGTGCTGTCGTGAGGAATTTGTCCGTTTTTATTCTGTGGTTAACATGTTGTACTGTATTATTATATTATCTATGTATGTATTTCTAAGTGCTAAGTGTTCTTGCGTTGTACTGTATTCCTTTCACGTAAAGGTTTTTTGCAGTATTTCTAACATTGCCATATATAATACTTGCAGGACTTTGTTCATTTATGTATCATTGTAGTTTTGCTAAGTGTTTTCTGTTCTATTCTAACATCGAATTCGGATTTTTAATTTTTGTTGTTGTTCCTATGTTTTTAAGTGATGCAGTCAAGCTATGAAAGATAGAACTTCCAAGATTTCTGTTATAGATTTTAAGGGAGCAGAATCTGCTTACCCGTCCGGAGCACCTGAGATCACCCCTAGTTTTTTGGTGGGGTTCGTGTTGTTTATTCTTTAGTTTTCTATGTTGTGTCGTGTGTGCTCTTGTTTGTTTGTCCTTTTCATTTTTAGCCATGGAGTTGTCAGTTTGTTTTAGATATATGAGTTTGACTGTCCCTTTGGTATCTTTCGTCCCTCTTTTACACCAAGTGATATTAGGATTAAACAAATGAAAGACCGTAGATGGGAGCACGAAATTGTGATACATGTACTTGTTACACGAAAACAAATATCAATACATAAAGGTCAATGTTTCTTTTTCGAATATGTTAAAGCTGTCTTCTTTTTTGATAAATGTCTCTGTATTGAAGCGATAAATTAACAAAATTTCAAATTACTTGTTTTGGATATCAAAATGAGGACAATGATGATTTTTTTTACACCTATCATAGATTGAACTTTAAAAAATAAATTTCCAAATCGGCAACAAAAAAACAAATATAATTTTGAAGTAAATTATAGTTTGCATTTTTATGTAATAAAATAATGACCTCTCACAGGTAATTATTTTATGCCTTGGAACATATTTCATTGAAACATGGTAACGTCCTGGTTGATCCCTCGAAAGAATGACCTCATCATATTCGATCTTTATACAAGAGATATATTTACTTCAGTGATAAGGCCCTAAAGTTATGTTGTAAGTTAATAAATTACATAACTTATAAGTATAACTACGTAGTATCTGAGTGTTCCACGTAGTGACTATAGCTAGATGTACAAAATCAAAATAATCAGAAGAATATTCCCTTAAGAGACATCATACCACACATTCCTCAAATGAAATGTGACTGGGCGCCTACTAATTTTTTTATATCATCACTGGTTATGAACTTAGAATTACTTAAATATAGTTAATACATTAAAACGAGAGGGTATAACTAATAAATTCTGTTCCACTTATTTTTATTGATAAAGTTACTTGTTATCATGTTTAAAGGAATAACGTGTAAAGAAAATTTCACATAAAAACTATTACACAAGAAATAATGTTGAAAATTGCTCACCAAAAACCTTTTGATTACTTAGGAAAGAAAATTTTGAAGAAATACTTTGAATATGAACACCCCATAATGATAATTTCGTTTGACTTTTTTTCAAAAGAAAATTGCTGTAAAATAGTTTAGAATTGATAAAAAGTAGCGGTAAAACTCAAGTGAAAGTAAAATTTTATGCTTTATGAATTTAAAAGTCTTGTTAGTCAAACTCTTGCCTCGGTAAACCTTTGCCTGACATATCATTTATTTTTTAGTCAACACTTGAAGATATCATAGACCATTTGGGGTATGACGAATGAGAAAGTATAATGTGATCTTATCATTGGATACAGACATTAAATCTAACAATGGAAGCATATAATGTATAAATACAATCTGAACAGACCAATTCGTTCTTACAATCAATGCATACAAAATGCTAAATCAAATAAATCTGGTTAGTGAAGAGCAGATAATTATAACCCAAGGACCCAACTGTCATTGTAATCAAACAACTATTTATTAGCAGAAGGTTCCCAGATGAAAGTTTAATTAAAACAAATTGTTTTATACTAACTTTAAATATCCTATCAAATATAATACATAACAAAGGTACAACAACAATCTCATAATAGTTATGGCAAATTAGATATACAAATGAAATTTATATATTCCGAGTGAATTTCATAGTGAACCATAGCACCAAACTTCCATTTGTAAAAATTTGCAGTGCTTTACCACATTATGGCACATGTCTCGGTATTTTGTACATCCTACATTTATGTACTAGTATTTTTTTTTTATGTTTTTTTTTCTGGTTTCGGTTGGATAATGTGTTATGTCTAATCGTTTAAAGTCCAAATAATTATTAAATAGCCTTTCTATCGTTTATATAAATTGGTTTTGGACTGGCAATGCGAAAATACATGTATATATGAAGTTCGAGATTTCAGGTGCGTCGCTGTTTGTCATATTCTTTGGTGGCTGTCGTTGATGGAAGATGTTTGTTATTGTTCTGCGGTTAGCATGGTGTGTCGACTATTATATCATTTGTGTGTGCGTTTCTCTGTTTCTCTGTGACTAGTGTTATTGTGTGTGTTTGTGCTGTATTTCTGTCACGAAGGTTTGTCATTTTAGCGAAAGTTCATTGTCATATGAGCAGGAGGATTGGCTAGCCATTGATGATAGGAGTTTTAAACGACCTATACAGCTCTTGCACTGTCGGCTCGTGCACGGAGCTGATTGTTGAACGAGGTTGTTTTTCTGTTGCATTTCGGTTTACGTTAATTGCCTTTTTTTGACATTTTTTTCTTTGCATATCCCCCCCCCCCCCCTCAACGGCTGTTTTCAGGACCAGGGTGATCAGCTGGGCACCCAAATAGTCACAATGATGTGTTGTTATTAGATGCATCTATGACCTCGTAGAAGATGACTGTAATTTTGTTTAAAACTTTTTTACAACAAGTCTTCGGATGTCTGGACAGCACATCACAATCACATATCTACAATGGGTTTAAGAGTGTCACTTACGAGGGTTTACTGTAAGGGAGCCTCAGAAAATAGTTAGTCGTTGAAGCATTTGTGCAGCATAACATGTTGTAGCTAACGATTAACCAAGAGCTGATCCAGCAAGTCCTAAGCTGTGAGAACTTGGACGTTGTTTGAAGTGACTAAAATGATGATCTAGGCATTAAACCATGTTCAACCTACCATTTTCTTTATAAACTCAAACCAAGTCAGGAATATGGCAGCTGCTTTCAAATAGTTCGTTTTTATGTATGCTGGCGTTTTTTTTGTTGCACCTCATTGTTTCTGTTATTCCGTCGTTTTCCTCTTATAGTTGATGTGTTTCCCTCGGTTGTAGTTTGTAACCTTTTCTCTAAAACGATTTATTACTTTTAAACACTGGATTACTATTGTTGCCTTTATTTTTCAATAAGCAATCAATCCAATGTGCATTTATAATAACGATTGCCACGGTGCTTAAGGATCATGCAATATCTTAAGTATTGTAAAGTCTTGTATTTATTAGAATACAGAACAACGTCACGACAGGATAGCAAATGCCTTTTTGGACTGATTATTTTAGCTTTCACTAATAGGGAATGTATTGACTCCATATATATCGTGATATGTCACTAGCAAACTGTGTAGCTTATAATAATTCTTTATATTATATTCAACTAGTGTTATATATGTTTATTATTTTTTGGCGGTCGATTTTGTTTGGAATGATTTTATTTAACCGTTATTTTTGCTTTCACCAATATGGAATTTATTGACTCCACATATATCGTAATCTGTCACTAGCAAACTGTGTCACTGATGTTAATTCTTCATACAATGCAACTAGTATTATGGTTGTGTATTAATCTAGTTATTGTATGTTGAAGGCATGTAAAATGTAAACATGTCACTATTTATAGCATTAATAGTGAATATTGAAACTAAAGAAGTTTACGTTGTGTAGCACTTAAATTTAAGTCTACAGCTACCATACAATACAATAAAAACACTATGCCATACTACACTTCACTATACAACTCTTCACTTCAGTCATTCCATTATAAGCTCTATACCAATCCAAACTAGTCATGGCGAATAAAATACAACACATTAGAAACAACGGACTACACTATATTACCATACACAACACTTCACTTCAACTCCCCCTTTATGTCCTCCAGTTCAATTCAAACTAATCATGGCAAATACAATACAATACACATAATACAATACAATACAATTCAATACAAACCAATACAAACAATAAATAAAAAAAACCCAATACAACACAACACAATTATATACGATTCAAAACAATACAATACAACGCAAAACAAAACAATACTGTACAATATAAAACAATGCAAAACAATACAATACAATACAATACAATACAATACAATACAATACAACATACCAAAAGTACACTAAGCTACACTACATACACTTCACTTAAATCAACTACAGTTAAATTCACTTTAGTCTAATACAGTTAATCATTTCAAATACAATACAATATAAAACGATTTCATCCAATCCAATCAAGTCCGATACAACACAATGCAACTACATTCCAATACAATACAATAAAATATAAAACAAACCAATCCAATACAATACAATACAATACAATTCAAAACAACACAATACAATATAAAAAGATTTCATCCAATCCAATCAAGTCCGATACAACACAATGCAACTACATTCCAATACAATACAATAAAATATAAAACAAAACAATCCAATACAATACAATACAATTCAAAACAACACAATACAATACAACACAATACAATATAAAACATTTCATCCAATCCAATCAAGTCCGATACAACACAATGCAACTACATTCCAATACAATACAATAAAATATAAAACAAAACAATCCAATACAATACAATTCAAAACAACACAATACAACACAATACAATACAATATAAAAAGATTTCATCCAATCCAATCAAGTCCGATACAACACAATGCAACTACATTCCAATACAATACAATAAAATATAGAACAAAACAATCCAATACAGTACAATACAATTCAAAACAACACAATACAACACAATACAATACAATATAAAACATTTCATCCAATCCAATCAAGTCCGATACAACACAATGCAACTACATTCCAATACAATACAATAAAATATAGAACAAAACAATCCAATACAGTACAATACAATTCAAAACAACACAATACAACACAATACAATACAATATAAATATTTCATCCAATCCAATCAAGTCCGATACAACACAATGCAACTACATTCCAATACAATACAATAAAATATAGAACAAAACAATCCAATACAATACAATACAATACAATTCAAAACAACACAATACAACACAATACAATACAATATAAAAAGATTTCATCCAATCCAATCAAGTCCGATACAACACAGTGCAACTACATTCCAATACAATACAATAAAATATAAAACAAACCAATTCAATACAATACAATACAATTCAAAACAACACAATACAACACAATAAAATACAATATAAAAAGATTTCATCCAATCCAATCAAGTCCGATACAACACAATGCAACTACATTCCAATACAATACAATAAAATATAAAACAAACCAATTCAATACAATACAATACAATACAATTCAAAACAACACAATACAACACAATACAATACAATATAAAAAGATTTCATCCAATCCAATCAAGTCCGATACAACACAATGCAACTACATTCCAATACAATACAATAAAATATAAAACAAACCAATTCAATACAATACAATACAATACAATTCAAAACAACACAATACAACACAATACAATACAATATAATATTATACCATACAATACAATAGAATTTAATACAATACATTATTTTTCTATATAATACAGTATAATACAATGCTATACAATGCAATACATTTCATTACCAAAACACACAAAACTACATTTCTGAACACTTCACTCCAGTCCACATCACTTAAATGCACTATAGACTAATACAGCTAGTCATTTCAATTACAATACAATACATTTTCCACTTATTTCCATCCCATGGGTATGATAATTGGTCATTAATACAGTTCTGAAGAATATATATAAAAACGGCTTTTCTAGCATTTGAATGAGTTTTCACATTCTTATAGTCTGTATCGTTGCCTATAATTGATAACATCCATTTGATTCAATTTTTAGTGGCTACTTGTCTCATAAACAATAGTATCACATCTACCTATTATTATAGAGCTTATCTAATACAGGATTCTTTTCTCTAAACTTTTTTGTAAATCAAAAGGTGTCTTAGGTGTCAGACAGGTTCATGTTAAAGTTGGTGTCACTATTTATATGTTGTAATATATTTTCTTTAAGTATATACGATTATGGCCCGAAGACAGTGGAAATATCCAGTTTTGTGAACCGTAAAAGGTTATTTCTCTGAGGACGCAGTGTGAAGTGTGATATATTTTCTTTAAATAAACAATTATGGCCCGAAGACAGTATAAATATCCAGTTTTGTCAACCGTAAAGGGTTATATCTCTGAGGACGCAGTGTGAACTGTGATATATTTTATTTAAGTATATACGAATATGGCCCGAAGACAGTGTAAATATCCAGTTTTGTCAACCGTAAAGGGTTATATCTCTGAGGACGCAGTGTGAACTGTGATATAATTTATTTAAGTATATACGATTATGGCCCGAAGACAGTGTAAATATCCAGTTTTGTCAACCGTAAAGGGTTATTTCTCTGAGGACGCAGTGTGAACTGTAATACATTTTCTTTAAGTATATACGATTATGGCCCGAAGACAGTGTAAATAATCCTTCTAACGAGATTGCTGCAATTTAGTAAATAAAATATACGTCAATGACGTCTTTTTGATTGGAGATAACTAGTCTCTTAAATGGTAATCAAACAAAGAATAAAAAGACAATTCATTACTCGTTCAATTTTTTACAATTAATTGCATTTAAATAAAAATTAACCCAATTAGTTAATATTTTACCTGTTTTAGTCTTCTCAAAATCGTATTTATTCTCTTTATTATTTTTGTGGTTATTTTAAGTCATTGTTTAATAAAGGTGTAAAGCAATAGGTGTTTTAATTTTGATCCTGTATTAATTCCTCGTACAATCTTATTTGGTCTCAATTAGCTGTATTTGCCGTTGGCTTTGACTCGAGCTTGTATAACTTACCGCGACCCAATACAACTAGACAAATTGCTGGACTAATTTGAAAATGCGCATTTCAAAATACTATTTTTAAGGTAAGATAACATTTGATCATAAAACATAACAAAGTATTGTCTTACCAATTTAGAACATATTTACACATTCGAGTAACATAACAAAAAGTAAAATTACAAAAATTATTGAACTCCGAGGAAATTTCAAAACGGAAAGTTCCTAGTAATCAAATGGCAAAATCAAAAGATAATACACATCAAACTAATGGATAAAACCTGTCACATGCCCGACTTGGTACAGATATTTTCTTATATAGAAAATTGTAGATTGAACCTGGTTTCATAACTAGCCACACCTTTTATGACGGAACTTCATCAATACATTTTATAAATTTAGAATCTTTAATAAACTTTAATATTTCCCCCCTAACACTATAGTATTTATAGTATTGTCTGAATTAAATTATTCACCTCCCCCATCCCATTAAAAACATAAGAATCAAAAAAGAAAAGCTGCCAGAGTAGAAAACGATTTAACAGTTATTTATCTATCTGTCTTTCTAGTTGAATAATGTTATAACGATCAATCAATTATAATAAATTTCATTCTGTTATAACAATTAATCATTTATAATAATTGTAATATTGTTATTCAATTATAACTCTTTTCAATAATCAATCTGTTGTAACAACTTTAAACCTTCTATGACTTACTGTCATTCCTATAACATCTGTAATTACAGATTTCCTTGATAGTTAAGCATTCTCTAGGCATATTACTGATTACAAAAAGTTACGCAACTACGATGTTTTTTTAAATTAAATAAAAAGTCAAAGATGTTCTTTTGCAGTTGACATATATGGCTACATATATTTGGACGGTTTGATTTTGATAACGCTGTATCTATATGATCACTTCGGGTTTTAAGAGTATGCAGATTTCTGAGTTCAAGACATATCATTATTCGGATAGTGTGTATTTTCATTAGTTATCAAAGGTACCAGGATTATAATTTAATACGCCAGACGTGTTATTTGATAAATGTTTAAACACTATTTGAAATACCTACGGCCATCATGTAATTTGATCCTAAATACGGAAAAAAGAGGCCAAACAAATACTTATGTTTAGGTATAAACACTTCTACATAGTTCCCCTTCTCATAAAAAAATATATTATATTATAACTTGATTCAAATAGAAAAGGTTTTCGATTGTTAAAAAAAAATTGGGAAAGTATTTCATGCAAAATGTTTGCTTAGGTTTAAAAAACGTTTGTTCTTTTTATAAGTATGAATATAACGAATTATTAATCTACCATATCATATCATCTTCTGTTATACAAATTGCTGTGTTGTGAATTTTTAATCTGTTATTTCAATTGTTTAATACTAGAAATAGCTTGTCAAAACAAATTAATGATTTCATCAATATAAAGAACTACTTTTTGATATTTAAACAATATGATTTTTTAAGATTCGGTAGAGGTGCAAAGTATAATATGATAAACATTAAAAAATGTCTTGATACAATTAATATTATAACAATTATAATATAAGCAACATGACGGGTGCCAAATATGGATCAGGATCTGCTTACCCTTCAAGAGCACCTGAGATCGCCCCTGGTTTTTGGTGGGGTTCGTGTTGCTTATTCTTTTGTTTTCTATGTTGTGTCATGTGTACTATTGTTTGTCTGTTTGTCTTTTTCAATTTTAGCCATGGCGTTGTCAGTTTATTTTCGATTCATGAGTTTGACTGTCCCTCTGGTATCTTTCGTCCCTCTTTTTTTAAACTTAATTTGATGTCCTTATTGTTATTGAAATACACATGTTAATCTGCTGTTCTAACTCGTCAATATCATCCAGGAATAGAGATTAATTTTCTATTACTCGTCGTTGTTTTTTATCCGTTTGGTATTTCCATGGCCACATACATAAACAATATTTTACTAGACGTAGCGCGATACTGAGTGAAGATGAAAACTAACTATAACGGCTGTGCTGAATTTAAAAACAAAAATCGTAGCACAATTACGTACATCAGACATATCACTATAAACAATAAGCTGGTATTTGCGAGTCGTAATTCCTTCGTATAATATATAGTGCCAAATTTGTGAGTCATAATTCCACCGTATAATACATAGTGTCGTATTAACGAGTTGGAATTCCATCGTATAATATAAAGTGTCGCATTTGCAAGTCTTAATTTCACCGTATAATATAAAGTGTTGTATTTGCGAGTCGTAATTCAATCGTATAATACATAGGGCTGTATTTGTGATTTATAATTCCATCGTATAATACAAAGTGTCGTATTTGCGAGTCGTAATTCCATCGTATAATACAAAGTATCGTATTTGCAAATCGTAATTGTATCGTATAATACATGGTATCGTCGATGCGAGTCGTAATTTTATCGGATAATACATAGTGTCGTATTTGAGAGACGTAATTCTATCGTATATTACATACTATCGTTTTTGCGAGTCGTAATTCCATCGTACAATAAATGGTATCGTAGTTGCGAGTCATAATTTCATCGAATAAAACAAAGTGTCGTATTTGCGAGTCGTAATTACATCGTATGATATAAATAGTTATCAAAGGTACCAGGATTATAATTTAATACGCCAGACGCGCGTTTCGTCTACATAAGACTCATCAGTGACGCTCAGATCAAAATAGTTATAAAGCCAAACAAATACAAAGTTGAAGAGCATTGAGGACCCAAAATTCCAAAAAAGTTGTGCCAAATACGGCTAAGGTAATCTATTCCCTAGATAAGAAAATCCTTAGTTTTTCGAAAAATTCAAAGTTTTGTAATCAGGATATTTATAACAATGACCGAAGTGCTGACTTCTGTGCTGGTGATACCCTCGGGGGACGAAACGTGTCGCATTTGCAAGTCATTATTCTACCGTATAATATAAAAAATCGTATTTGTGAGTCAATTGTATAATACATAGTGTTTTCTTTGCGAGACGTAATTCCATCGTATAATATAAAGTGTCGCTTTTGTGTGTCGTAATTCAATCGTATAATACATAGTGTCGTATTTACGAGTCGTAATTCCATCGTATAATACATAGTATCGTCGATGCGAGTCGTAATTCTATCGTATAATACTTAGTATTGTATTTGCGAGTCTTAATTCCATCGTATAGTACATAGTATCGTATTTGAGAGTCGTCATTTCATCGCATAATATATAGTGTTGTATTTGCGAGTCGAAATTCCATCGTATAAAACATAGCTTCGTATTTGCGAGTGATAATTCCATCGTATAATATACAGTGTCGTTTTAGGGGTCAAAATTCCATCGTACAATGTATAGCGTCGTATTTCCATCATTTTATAATAAGTGTCTTTCTTTGCAAGACGTAACTCTATCGTATAATATAAAGCGTCGTGTTTGCCAGTGGTAATTCCATTGTATAATACATAGTGTCGAATTGACGAGTTGGAATTCCATCGTTTAATATAAAGTGTCGCATTTGCAAGTCGTAATTTTACCGTATAATATAAGGTGAAGTCAGAATATGACAGTTCTTGTCAAATCGTTTTATCATTTGATTTTGCCATGTGATTATGGACTTTCCGATTAGATTGTCCTCTCAGTTCAGTATTTTTGTGATTTTACTTTTTTCGTTATCCACAAATTGTTTTGCAATACTAGATGAAGTTTTTTATCGTATAGTATTCAAAGCAGGTAAAACGAATATCTCATTTGAGTGCCATTCCTCTTCTTAGCATCTACAAAGTATCCAATGTGATAACGCAGTTGATTAATTAACTAATATTGAAAACTTTAACCTTTTTTTTTAATAATTATAGATTATCGTTGAGTTACCAATGATAATCTGTTTATCGCTATTTTACCTATGCTGACTTTAAAATTGAGAATGGAAATGGGGAATGTGCCAAAGAGACAACAACCCGACCATAGAAAAAAAAACAACAGCAGAAGGTCTTTGTCAATTTCATGTCAATTTAATTAGCAACGCCACGTGCTCCCTTAGTTTCTGGCGATAATTTTCATATCACTCGACTCCCTTTTCATATCACTCGACTCAGCTGAGTAAAAAAATTATCAGACAGTAAAATCAAAGGAAAATTTCGTAAAATAGCGATAATAAAAATTATAAAAAAATATATTTCACTTACATATTTGCTGTTAATTTTACCGTTTAAAAGAGGAACAAAAGATACCAAAGGGACAGTCAAACTCATAAATCTAAAACAAACTGACAACGCCATGGCTAAAAATGAAAAAGACAAACAGACACACAATAGTACACATGGCACAACATAGAAAACTAAAGAATAAACAACACGAACCCCACCAAAAACTAGGGGTGATCTCAGGTGCCCCGGAAGGGTAAGAAGATCCTGCTCCACATGTGGCACCCGTCGTGTTGCTTATGTGATAACAAATCCGGTAAATAGTATAATTCGGTAGGTCACATTCATGAAAGGTTAGGGAATTGTAGTTACGACGTAAGGAACATATCCGATATCATTTGTGTAACGGTTATTCCAAAACGGTCAACCAACTCGTGATTGTGTCCGTAAAATTTACGAAGGGATTATTTCAACTTCACCATTTGGAACTCTTGGTTTAATAGCTTCCTTGTTAAAAAAATAACCCCTGGATGATCATTGATATTTGGTATTGCGGCTATTGTCTATGTATTCTATATAAATTGCAACATCTGTGCAATAGAACTTTGTACAATTGTTAAAAAAAAAGATTATCATGATCGGGAATGGACATTCTTATTTTTTTTGGTCTAAAACTCATTCCACTGTAGGAAATTTAATGTTTTGAAATGTTATCAAAGGTACCAGGCTTATAATTTGATACGCCAGAGGAGCTTTTCGTCTACATAAGACTCATTAGTGACGTTCAAGTAAAAATATTTTTAAAATAAAAACATGTGGGGAGTACAAGTTTACAAGTCATATAAATGGTGAATAATTATATAGCTGAGTACAACATTTCATGCATACAAGTAGTGATAAACAACACGAACCCCACCAAAAACTAGGGGTGATCTCAGGTGCCCCGGAAGGGTAAGAAGATCCTGCTCCACATGTGGCACCCGTCGTGTTGCTTATGTGATTACAAATCCAGTAAATAGTCTAATTGGGTAGGTCACATTCATGAAAGGGAAGGGTATTGTAGTTACGTTTAAGATATTATTTCCTTGAAATAAAAAATGTTGTATTTGATTTTTGTACAGCAAAAAGCGTTAATTGTATTTCCATATTTACAAAACATGCAAAAATACTCGACAAACAATTCTTCGGATGGTTTCTACATTAATGTTGTGTGTTTTAATAGAATAATCAATTAATTAATTGTGTCTGTTTATTTAACGCATCAATGTAAAAATATCGGAAATTGATGAGACTGTCATTAAAGTGAGAGGTTAGCGCTATAGAACCAGGTTTAATCCACCATTTTCTACATTTGAAAATGCCTGTACCAAGTCAGGAATATGACAGTTCTTGTCCATTCGTTTTGATGCGTTTTGTTATTTGATTTTGCCATGTGATTATGGACTTTCCCAATTGATTTCCTCTAATTCAGTATTTTTGTGATTTCACTTTTTACAGAAACAAAAAAAGGTCAAGTAGGCGTTTTCTGTGTATTATTTGATTGATTTTTGTTATGATTTAAGGTAATAATGAATAGTATTTGAGGGATATAGATATCACTTGAATATTAATAGTTACATAGTGTGCTATAACCCAATACGGTATATATGGGGTCAGTAAATTCCATATGGGGTGGAGCGAAGCTCGAAATTTCGCTCTCACCCCATATGGAATTTACTGACCCCATATATACCGCATAACGTCACTAGCACACTAAATAACGAATTTATCTTACGGACTATCTGTACGTGTGAAATTTTGACTAGTGACCTATCAAAAAAGCAAGTCTTCAATACTGTTAGCATTAAGAAACTACTTCAATTGATCCTACAAAAACAAATGCCAACAATACAACTTCTTAGGTTTAAACGGTTTTATGTATTTGTTTCCGTCTTAATCATCAATTTCTTCGTCTGCTGAAACCTTTCAGATTTTTTGTTTTTTTTTGTTTTTATAAAGGGACGTACCATCACTACTAACGTGTATGAAATAAGCCCCGCCTCCCTTCTTACCTAATATGAATATAAAGGGACGTAACAACACTACTAACCGTGTATGAAATAAGCCCCGCCTCCCTACTTTAGCACAGGTTTTATACAGTTTTCATCAATATATCTGAATGTGAATTGAATGATCTGGCGTCTCTAATCTTCTTGTTTTTGAAAAGTGTCTGAAGAGGTCGGCAAAGAGAGGTGCTCATTTCGTTTCCATAGGAATGTCGACAATTGGTTGAAAAAATTACCTCTAAATTCAACAAGTGTGTTGTCATTAAGAAATATACTGATTACTTGTTGCTCTCTGTAGCTTGCTTTACCTGTTTGTTTTCAGTATTTGACCAAAAATGCCGTATGGTATCCTAGAGTAATAAATGTATTATGCGTATGCTACCATTTTTATGTTGAAAGCATCGGGATTATTTCGTTGGACGTTTTTTTTTAATATCCAACGTTTTGATTGAACTAATTTCAGAGAAAGATTGAGATTTAAATTTATACACAAGTTCTTTAGAGTTTTTTATAATCCAAATAATTATGGTTAATACCACTACGCAGGTAAACATTTTCACAGTATTTCTGACGATTATCTTTCACTGCGACATAACTGTCGATCTAATGGACAATTCTTTTGTCGAACAGAGAGAGGCAGATGAGCAGGTAATGTAACGTTGTTTGTACGGAATGTAGTGAAGTTTGAGTATCAAATACAAACAAGATAAGTTGATCTACTGTTCGATATAATGTTCATTGAAGCCATGAAGCACTTATGATTCTCCAACATCACATCATTTTCAAATAATATGGTTTTGTATGTGGGATTACATTAGTGCGCATTTATTTCTAATTCTTTTTAAAAACTCGTAGTAGAACCAATTACAAAACAATATTACTGGGAAATAATTGGCGTCGACCAAGAATGAACATTTGATTTTACTCTCTCTGTAACAGACAATAACAATCAAAACCAAGGAGTAAACAAAGACTCATAAAACCAAAGCACATTTAAAGAACATTTACTCAACAATTACAAAATAATAAATAAGAATCAACACGAACTCAAAAAACGGATTCTCTCTAAGATAAAGTTTAAAAAATTAATAACTTTATAATTACAATCAAAGGCAAGCACTATGAAAACAATGAAAAGAAAAGAAAGCAAACTATTTTTAGTATTAAATCTAACCTAATTAATGTATCCGCAGTTGGTTAGAATAGTTTACAATACAAGTTAACGTGAATTGAGTACTTTAAATTATTAAAAGACTATCATAGATACCAGGACAATTTTGTATATACCAGACTGCTTTCGTCTACAAAACTCATCATGACACTGAATCAAAAAGTGAATATTATTTGAATACGAACACGTTAAACTTTCGATATTATGCTATCATAGTAATAAATAACAGCGTAGTGTCATGTGTCCTTTCTGTCTTGATACACTGTTCTATAAGGAATAAATGTATACAGAATACCAACTTTTTTTTATTCATATTGATTTTTTAACAGTTTTTGAAATCTAATTATCTTTCATTTTCAATTCGTTGTAGAAATTCCATATATATAGTAACCTAGAACATTACAGGATCGTGTATTGTTCATTACTTTGCTGTATAAAGGTACAGCGGTCGATATATAAATAAACCTGATAAATTTTACCTGCTAGATGAGTTCACACATTAGACAAAAAGAATATATTCTACTTTGAAATCTGTACCAAGTCAATATGACAGTTTTGTCATCGTTTAGCGTTGTATATTGCATGTGATATGACTTCCAATGATTTCCTCTAATTAGTATTTTTGATTTACTTTTCTGATTTTCCATTTTTAATCTCAATATGAATATAAATGTTAATCAAACAAATATCATTACTAAATCAATATAATTTGTTTTATATATTATAAGCTTTATGAAGAACAGAAAAGATATATAATAAAACATCTAAGTTCGTGTTCAGGTAAAAATAAAACATGGTCGCAATATTGATACAAAGAACAAAAGATTCCCAATATGGATTCAGAAACAAGCAACTACTTAAATAGTCTCAAGCACAATTAGCATTACAAAATCATTGATTTACAGTCATATTTGTCACTTATAAAAAATTTGATACCACATACAATAAATAAAATTAAAACTTATTATTCAAGAAAAGATAAAAGACCAACGTACGTAATAAAATGTAAAATGGATCCATAACTTACCGATAAAAGGTCATGTGGAGTATACCGATGTACTTTATTAAAGTTTGTGATGAAATGTAGAATACAACAAATCGGTATTGATGAAAAGAAATCTCATGTATACCTAAAGAAGTACCAACTGTATGTGATAAAATGTGAATTGCAACTTATCTGTACTGATAAAAAGACATGATGAGTATACCGACCTATTTTACTCATGTATGTGATTAATTGTAAAATTAAACCATTCAGTACTATTAACAAGAAATGTAGGACAAACCGAACTCCGTAATAACTGTATGGGAAAAAATGTATAAAGAGCAACAATTCCGTACAGATAAAAAGACGCTGAAGAAAGTTGTCATTCTTAATAAATGAATGAGATTAAAGTAAAATGTATCCATTCTATATGATTAAAAAAACATGTGGAGTAAACCGATCTACTTAAAAATGTATGTGATAAAATGTAAAAATGCAACCATTCTTTAATGATCAAACGATTGATGGAGTATACTAGATTAATGTATGTCACAAAATGTGAAATGTAAACCAATCTGTACTGATAAACTCACACAGAGTAAGCGAGCTACTAGATTAATGTATGTCACAAAATGTGAAATGTAAACCAATATGTACTGATAAACTCACATGGAGTAAACCGAACTACTAGATTAATGTATGTCACCAAATGTGAAATGTAAACCAATCTGTACTGATAAACTCACATGGAGTAAACCGAACTACTACATTAATGTATGTCACAAAATGTTAAATGTAATACAATCTGTACTGATAAACTCACATGGAGTAAACCGAACTACTAGATTAATGTATGTCACAAAATGTGAATCTGTACTTTTGAACTTTTATTTGTCTTTTTCTTTTTTACCAGTATAGTTTAGATCTATTAGTTTGAATGTCACTCTGGTATCTTTCGCACATCTTTTAATGAGATGTGATGATTTTTAACGATATAATGAATTGAATAAAATCCGAACCCAATTTTTTTATATTATATTCAATATTATCAGATGCCGAGTTGACTTTAAATACTAGTAAGTGGCGATTTAACCAGATGCCGATTTGTACCAGTTGTGGATTTAATCAGTTCCCTATTTGACTTTTTCTATAGGGACACATTTGACCAGGTTCCGATTTATAACAGTCGTCGATTTAATGAGTTCCTTATTTGACGTTTTCTATAGGGACCAATTGACCAGGTTCCGATTTGACTTTTATCCATCTGCATTAATATTTAGGAAAAGATCAAGGTATGAAGCAGTTCTTCAGAGTAATTTCTAGGATACAAAAAGGACACTCACATAGCTAAGTTTACCTTTAGAGTAAAGGTAACATGTGATCATGGAGACAATCGACACACCGTGTTATGGTAATTCATTGATTAGACCGTTGGTTTCCCGTTTGAATGGTTTTACACTAGTAATTTTGGGGCCCTTTATAGCTTGTTGTTCGGTGTGAGCCAAGGCTCCGTGTTGAAGGCCGTACATTGACCTATAATGGTTTACTTTTTATGCCCCACCTACGATAGTAGAGGGGCATTATGTTTTCTGGTCTGTGCGTCCGTCCGTCCGTCCGTCTGTTCGTTCGTCCGTCCGTCTGTCCGTTCGTCCGTCCGTCTGTCCCGCTTCAGGTTAAAGTTTTTGGTCAAGGTAGTTTTTGATGAAGTTTAAGTCCAATCGACTTCAAACTTAGTACACATGTCCCCTATGATATGATCTTTCTAATTTAAATGCCAAATTAGAGTTTTTACCCCAATTTCACGGTCCACTGAACATGGAAAATGATAGTGCGAGTGGGGCATTTCCTATCGCCATTTTCTTGATAGAGGGTTGCTGCTCAAAAGGAATCTATCAGACCGAGAGTTCTAAATGGTGAAGTTGAAATCATCCCTTCGTAAACTTTACGGACGCCATCACGAGTTGGTTGACCGTTATGGAATAACCGTTTCACAAATGATATCGGATATGTTTCTTACGTCGTAACTACAATCCACTTTCCTTTCATGAATGTGACCTACCGAATTATACTATTTATCGGATTTGTTATAATATAAGCAACACGACGGGTGCAACATGTGGAGCAGGATCTGCTTACCCTTCTGGAGCACCTGAGATAACCCGTAGATTTTGGTGGGGTTCGTGTTGCTTATTCTTTAGTTTTCTATGTTGTGTCATGTGTTCTATTGTTTGTCTTTCTCGTCCCTCTTTGTCATACAAAATACCATGTCAATGTCAAATTTGAGACAATCGACAGACGGTGTTATGATAATTCTAACCTCATACAAAATATCATGTCAATGTCAAAAGTTAAGACAATCGACACCCCATGTTAAGATAATTCATCCTCATACAACATACCATGTCAATGTCAAAAGCTGAGACAATCGACACACCGTGTTATGATAATTCATCCTCATACATAATACCATGTCAACGTCAAAAGCTGAGACAATCGACACCCCGTGTTATATAATTCATCCTCATACGAATACCATTCAATGTCAAAAGCTGAGACAATCGACACCCATGTTATGATAATTCATCCTCATACAAAATACATATCAATGTCAAAAGCTGAGACAATCGACACCCCATTTTATGATAATTCATCCTCATACGAAATACCATGTCAATGTCAAAAGTTGAGGACAATCGACACCCCCTTTTATGATATTCATCCTATCAAATTACCAATCTGAATTGTTAAAATGATCTAGACGTCACAAAGCTGGACAACGCGCTGTTATGATAATTCATCCTCATACAAAATACCATGTCAATGTCAAAAGCTGAGACAATCGACACCCATGTTATGATGATTCATCCTCATACGAAATACCATGTCAATGTCAAAAGCTGTAGTTCTGATGCAAAACAGGAACCACTTTCCGTCGTATTATTCTGGTCCTGTCACACCACTTGTACTCATCATCTTTGTACTTGTTTGGCTTTATAACTATTTCGATCTGAGCGTCACAGACGAGTCTTATGTAGACGAAACGCGCTTCTAGCGTATTAAATTATAACCCTGGTACCTTTGATAACTTTTAACAAATCCTACGATATGCGTTGTTTGTTGTTTAGTTCTACTCTGTTATAATACTTTAGAGATACAATTGAAAATGGATAGTCAATGCTGTTCGTTATTTTAGTATTGACTTGTTTCAATATAATTGAACAGCTTTATTTGTTGTTCAAGTTTCGAATTGCCAAATTGCTAGACTGGTCCTGTTCTGTCCTTTATGCAAGCATTACAATAATTAAAAACCTCACCGACTTGGTCATGCTTATCATATTGATTTATGATTTAACACATGACTTGCCCAAGTATTTTTATTGTCTGAATACACACTGAATGATTTAATTTCACTGATTTCTTTCTTCAAAAGTATCGGAAATATTTATATACCGAGAATATGTATTGTAATTGTTCAATCAAAACTATTGTTTGAAAAACAAGAAACTTACTGTATATTGTTACTCATCATTAGTATGTACCCTCTGATAATTTTGATATATTACAAGAAAGAAGCAATAATGCTTATTTCGTTCACTTTGATCCTTTCGATGCCATCTGAATGAAAGAATAAGAAAGGAAGGTTTCATTGTTTGTCTTGATAACCTTATATTGATGGATGAAAGAATAAGAAAGGAAGGTTTCATTGTTTCTCTTGATTACCTTATATGACAGAATAAGAAAGAAAGGTTTCATTGTTCTCTTGATAACCTTATATTGCTGGATTAAAGAATAAGAAAGGAAGGTTTCATTGTTTCTCTTGATAACCTTATATGACAGAATAAGAAAGGAAGGTTTCATTGTTTCTCTTGATAACCTTATATTGCTGAATGAAAGAATAAGAAAGGAAGGTTTCAATGTTTGTCTTGATAACCTTAGAAAGAAAGGTTTCATTGTTTCTCTTGATAACCTTATATTGCTGAATGAAAGAATAAGAAAGGAAGGTTTCAATGTTTGTCTTGATTACCTTAGAAAGGAAGGTTTCATTGTTTGTCTTGATAACCTTATATTGCTGAATGAAAGAATAAGAAAGGAAGGTTTCATTGTTTCTCTTGATTACCTTATATGACAGAATAAGAAAGAAAGGTTTCATTGTTCTCTTGATAACCTTATATTGCTGAATGAAGGAATAAGAAAGGAAGGTTTCAATGTTTGTCTTGATAACCTTATATTGCTGGATGACAAAATAAGAAAGGAAGGTTTCATTGTTTCTCTTGATAACCTTATATTGCTGGATGAAAGAATAAGAAAGGAAGGTTTCATTGTTTCTCTTGATAACCTTATATTGCTGGATGAAAGAATAAGAAAGGAAGGTTTCATTGTTTCTCTTGATAACCTTAGAAAGAAAGGTTTCATTGTTCTCTTGATAACCTTATATTGCTGAATGAAAGAATAAGAAAGGAAGGTTTCAATGTTTGTCTTGATAACCTTATATTGCTGGATGACAAAATAAGAAAGGAAGGTTTCATTGTTTCTCTTGATAACCTTATATTGCTGGATGAAAGAATAAGAAAGGAAGGTTTCATTGTTTCTCTTGATAACCTTATATTGCTGGATGAAAGAATAAGAAAGGAAGGTTTTATTGTTTCTCTTGATAACCTTATATTGCTGGATGAAAGAATAAGAAAGGAAGGTTTCATTGTTTCTCTCGATAACCTTATATGACAGAATAAGAAAGGAAGGTTTCATTGTTTCTCTTGATAACCTTAGAAAGGAAGGTTTCATTGTTTCTCTTGATAACCTTAGAAAGGGATGTTTCATTGTTTCTCTTGTTAACCTAAGAAAGGAAGGTTTCATTGTTTCTCTTGATAACCTTATATTGCTGGATGAAAGAATAAGAAAGGAAGGTTTCATTGTTTCTCTTGATAACCTTATATTGCTGGATGAAAGAATAAGAAAGGAAGGTTTCATTGTTTCTCTTGATAACCTTATATGACAGAATAAGAAAGGAAGGTTTTATTGTTTCCCTTGATAACCTTAGAAAGGAAGGTTTCATTGTTTCTCTTGATAACCTTATATGACAGAATAAGAAAGGAAGATTTCATTGTTTCTCTTGATAACCTTATATGACAGAATAAGAAAGGAAGGTTTCATTGTTTCCCTTGATAACCTTAGAAAGGAAGGTTTCATTGTTTCCCTTGATAACCTAAGAAAGGAAGGTTTCATTGTTTCTCTTGATAACCTTATATTGCTGAATGAAAGAATAAGAAAGGGAGGTTTCATTGTTTCCCTTGATAACCTTAGAAAGGAAGGTTTCATTGTTTCCCTTAATAACCTTAGAAAGGAAGGTTTCATGTTTCTCTTGATAACCTTATATTGCTGGATGAAAGAATAAGAAAGGAAGGTTTCATTGTTTCTCTTGATAACCTTATATTGCTGGATGAAAGAATAAGAAAGGAAGGTTTCATTGTTTCTCTTGATAACCTTATATGACAGAATAAGAAAGGAAGGTTTTATTGTTTCCCTTGATAACCTTAGAAAGGAAGGTTTCATTGTTTCTCTTGATAACCTTATATGACAGAATAAGAAAGGAAGATTTCATTGTTTTTCTTGATAACCTTATATGACAGAATAAGAAAGGAAGGTTTCATTGTTTCCCTTGATAACCTTAGAAAGGAAGGTTTCATTGTTTCTCTTGATAACCTTAGAAAGGAAGGTTTCATTGTTTCTCTTGATAACCTTAGAAAGGAAGGTTTCATTGTTTCTCTTGATAACCTTAGAAAGGAAGGTTTCATTGTTTCTCTTGATAACCTTATATGACAGAATAAGAAAGGAAGGTTTCATTGTTTCCCTTGATAACCTTAGAAAGGAAGGTTTCATTGTTTCTCTTGATAACCTTAGAAAGGAAGGTTTCATTGTTTCTCTTGATAACCTTAGAAAGGAAGGTTTCATTGTTTCTCTTGATAACCTTAGAAAGGAAGGTTTCATTGTTTCTCTTGATAACCTTAGAAAGGAAGGTTTCATTGTTTCTCTTGATAACCTTATATTGCTGGATGAAAGAATAGAAAGGAAGGTTTCATTGTTTCTCTTGATAACCTTATATTGCTGGATGAAAGAATAAGAAAGGAAGGTTTCATTGTTTCTCTTGATAACCTTAGAAAGAAAGGTTTCATTGTTCTCTTGATAACCTTATATTGCTGAATGAAAGAATAAGAAAGGAAGGTTTCAATGTTTGTCTTGATAACCTTATATTGCTGGATGACAAAATAAGAAAGGAAGGTTTCATTGTTTCTCTTGATAACCTTATATTGCTGGATGAAAGAATAAGAAAGGAAGGTTTCATTGTTTCTCTTGATAACCTTATATTGCTGGATGAAAGAATAAGAAAGGAAGGTTTTATGTTTCTCTTGATAACCTTATATTGCTGGATGAAAGAATAAGAAAGGAAGGTTTCATTGTTTCTCTCGATAACCTTATATGACAGAATAAGAAAGGAAGGTTTCATTGTTTCTCTTGATAACCTTAGAAAGGAAGGTTTCATTGTTTCTCTTGATAACCTTAGAAAGGGATGTTTCATTGTTTCTCTTGTTAACCTAAGAAAGGAAGGTTTCATTGTTTCTCTTGATAACCTTATATTGCTGGATGAAAGAATAAGAAAGGAAGGTTTCATTGTTTCTCTTGATAACCTTATATTGCTGGATGAAAGAATAAGAAAGGAAGGTTTCATTGTTTCTCTTGATAACCTTATATGACAGAATAAGAAAGGAAGGTTTTATTGTTTCCCTTGATAACCTTAGAAAGGAAGGTTTCATTGTTTCTCTTGATAACCTTATATGACAGAATAAGAAAGGAAGATTTCATTGTTTCTCTTGATAACCTTATATGACAGAATAAGAAAGGAAGGTTTCATTGTTTCCCTTGATAACCTTAGAAAGGAAGGTTTCATTGTTTCCCTTGATAACCTAAGAAAGGAAGGTTTCATTGTTTCTCTTGATAACCTTATATTGCTGAATGAAAGAATAAGAAAGGGAGGTTTCATTGTTTCCCTTGATAACCTTAGAAAGGAAGGTTTCATTGTTTCCCTTAATAACCTTAGAAAGGAAGGTTTCATGTTTCTCTTGATAACCTTATATTGCTGGATGAAAGAATAAGAAAGGAAGGTTTCATTGTTTCTCTTGATAACCTTATATTGCTGGATGAAAGAATAAGAAAGGAAGGTTTCATTGTTTCTCTTGATAACCTTATATGACAGAATAAGAAAGGAAGGTTTTATTGTTTCCCTTGATAACCTTAGAAAGGAAGGTTTCATTGTTTCTCTTGATAACCTTATATGACAGAATAAGAAAGGAAGATTTCATTGTTTTTCTTGATAACCTTATATGACAGAATAAGAAAGGAAGGTTTCATTGTTTCCCTTGATAACCTTAGAAAGGAAGGTTTCATTGTTTCTCTTGATAACCTTAGAAAGGAAGGTTTCATTGTTTCTCTTGATAACCTTAGAAAGGAAGGTTTCATTGTTTCCCTTGATAACCTTAGAAAGGAAGGTTTCATTGTTTCTCTTGATAACCTTAGAAAGCAAGGTTTCATTGTTTCCCTTGATAACCTTAGAAAGGAAGGTTTCATTGTTTCTCTTGTTAACCTTAGAAAGGAAGGTTTCATTGTTTCTCTTGATAACCTTATATGACAGAATAAGAAAGGAAGGTTTCATTGTTTCCCTTGATAACCTTAGAAAGGAAGGTTTCATTGTTTCCCTTGATAACCTTATATTGCTGAATGAAAGAATAAGAAAGGAAGTTTCATTGTTTCCCTTGATAACCTAAGAAAGGAAGGTTTCATTGTTTCTCTTGATAACCTTATATTGCTGAATGAAAGAATAAGAAAGGGAGGTTTCATTGTTTCCTTAATAACCTTAGAAAGGAAGGTTTCATTGTTTCTCTTGATAACCTTATATTGCTGAATGAAAGAATAAGAAAGGAAGGTTTCATTGTTTCTCTTGATAACCTTATATGACAGAATAAGAAAGGAAGATTTCATTGTTGCTCTTGATAACCTTAGAAAGGAAGGTTTCATTGTTTCTCTTGATAACCTTATATTGCTGAATGAAAGAATAAGAAAGGAAGGTTTCATTGTTTTCCTTGATAACCTTATATTGCTGAATGAAAGAATAAGAAAGGAAGGTTTCATTGTTTCTCTTGATAACCTTATATGACAGAATAAGAAAGGAAGATTTCATTGTTTCTCTTGATAACCTTAGAAAGGAAGGTTTCATTGTTTCTCTTGATAACCTTATATTGCTGAATGAAAGAATAAGAAAGGAAGGTTTCATTGTTTCTCTTGATAACCTTATATGACAGAATAAGAAAGGAAGATTTCATTGTTGCTCTTGATAACCTTAGAAAGGAAGGTTTCATTGTTCTCTTGATAACCTTATATTGCTGGATGAAAGAATAAGAAAGGAAGGTTTCAATGTTTGTCTTGATAACCTAAGAAAGGAAGGTTTCATTGTTTGTCTTGATAACCTTAGAAAGGAAGGTTTCATTGTTTCTCTTGATAACCTTATATTGCTGAATGAAAGAATAAGAAAGGAAGGTTTCATTGTTTTCCTTGATAACCTTATATTGCTGAATGAAAGAATAAGAAAGGAAGGTTTCATTGTTTCTCTTGATAACCTTATATTGCTGGATGAAAGAATAAGAAAGGAAGGTTTCATTGTTTCTCTTGATAACCTTAGAAAGGAAGGTTTCATTGTTTCTCTTGATAACCTTATATTGCTGAATGAAAGAATAAGAAAGGAAGGTTTCATTGTTTTCCTTGATAACCTTATATTGCTGAATGACAGAATAAGAAAGGAAGGTTTCATTGTTTCTCTTGATAACCTTATATGACAGAATAAGAAAGGAAGGTTTCATTGTTTCTCTTGATAACCTTATATGACAGAATAAGAAAGGAAGGTTTCATTGTTTCTGTTGATATATTGAACGACATAATGACGTAGTGAACGTTTCCGCAGTTCTGTTTGTTTTATTCTTTCGTCCTTGTGTTGAAAGAGATAATTTGTTACACACAACTCTATAGGGAATAAAAGAATCAGTGACAATGATTGGACTCAGTGATTGAAACGTTATTAAATTCTGTTGATAGAGTACCACAAGCGATGTTGATGTCCCTATGAGATTATTATGTTTTAAAGATAAATTTGGAAAATCTTTGAAAGTGAAACATATTATTAATGTACAAGTTTCAGTGTAATTGATTTTTGTACAAATTGATTTTCTGTCGCGTTACCCTAAATATATCGTACATAAACGTGCTAACGACGTGACTAAATTTTCACAAAAGCTGTTTTGGGAATCATTAATTAAATCATAAGTATATAAATATATAAAGTAATTATATGTATAGGCATTTATGATAAATGTAGAAAGAGTTCTAGCAATTGTCATTTGCTGCGCAATTATCTTTCTTATTACGATCAAATTAATTGTACAACAAAACTTGGAGCTATATAATGTTATCTTATACAATGAATACCATGATAATTAATATGATAGAATAATGCATGGTATAAGTCGTTCATCAATGTTATCTTATACAATGAATACCATGATAATTAATATGACAGAATATTACATGGTATAAGTTGTTCATCAATGTTATCTTATACAATGAATACCATGATAATGAATATGATAGAATATTGCATGGTATAACTTGTTCATCAATGTTATCTTATACAATGAATACCATGATAATGAATATGACAGAATATTGCATGGTATATATAAAATTGAGAATGGAAATGGGGTATGTGCCAAAGAGACAACAACCCGACCATAGAAAAAAACAATAGCAAAGGTTACCAACAGGTCTTCAATGTAGCGAGAAATTCCCGCACCCGGAGGCGTCCTTCAGCTGGCCCCTAAACAAATATTACTAGTTCAGTGATAATGAACGCCATACTAATTTCCAAATTGTACTCAAGAAACTAAAATTATAATAATACAAGACTAACAAAGGCCAGAGGCTCCTGACTAGGGACAGGTGCAAAAATGAGGCGGAGTTAAACATGTTTGTGAGATCTCAACCCTCCCTCTATACCTCTAGCCAATGTAGAAAAGTAAACGCATAACAATACGCACATTAAAATTCAGTTCAAGAGAAGTCCGAGTCTGATGTCAGAAGATGTAACCAAAGAAAATAATGAATACCATGATAATTAATATGACAGAATATTGCATGGTATAAGTTGTTCATCATTATAGTTCATAAAAATCTAGTTAAGTGCAGTTAAAGAGAATCTAGAATTCTAAATTAATTCTATAAGTTTGAAAATTAAAAAAATCTGCCAAACTTATTGATATTTTATTGAACTCCTGTTCGATATATTTAATTTGTCAAAAATAGCGGCAAAATGCAAACTTTTACCCTAGTTAATCATTGGAATTATCTGGGTCTCAAGCTATAGGAAAAGAAATCTAGAATCTTCTGAAGATTTTGTAATGACCATGTAATAAGTTGTTGAAATCTTCTATGAACAGTAAATTGGTTGATAAAGGGCAAAATATTGTATCCTGTATCGTATGAAAAAAATCGAAGAAGTCCCAAAAAATGACTAAAGATTCTCAAACTCTACTATTTTATTTAGTTTGACTGCTACGAACCTGCATATCAAATATTCACATTGACGTATAGTACTGAAAAAATATATAAAGAAAAAAATAACGATATTTGAAAGGACTGAGCGATACTCGCAATCTCAAGCCTATGCATCTGTATAACTTTACTTGAATTATTTGTTTTGGTTACAAGAGAAAGAGAAATATACCAAAAGAGACATTCAAACTCGTCTGTCGAATGAACTGACAACGCAATGACACAGAAAAGAAAAAGACCATAAGACAAACAACGGTATACAAATTATAACATACAAAAATAAAGACTGATAAACAGAAACCTCAACGAAAACCGGGGGGATCTAAGGTGCTCTGGAACGAAAACTGGGGGGATCTAAGGTACTCTGGAACGAAAACCGGGGGGATCTGAGGTGCTCTGGAACGAAAACCGGGGGGATCTAAGGTGCTCTGGAACGAAAACCAGGGGGATCTAAGGTGCTCTGGAACGAAAACCGGGGGGATCTGAGGTGGTCTGGAACGGTAATCAAATCCTAAGACTGACAAACAGAAACCTCAACGAAAACCGGGGGGATCTGAGGTGGTCTGGAACGGTAATCAAATCCTAAGACTGACAAACAGAAACCTCAACGAAAACCGGGGTGATCTGAGGTGCTCTGGAACGGTAAGCAGATCCTGCTCCACAACGAAAACCGGGGTGATCTGAGGTGCTCTGGAACGGTAAGCAGATCCTGCTCCACAACGAAAACCGGGGTGATCTGAGGTGCTCTGGAACGGTAAGCAGATCCTGTTCCACAACGAAAACCGGGGGGATCTGAGGTGCTCTGGAACGGTAATCAGATCCTACTCAACAACGAAAACCGGGGGGATCTGAGGTGCTCTGGAACGGTAATCAGATCCTGCTCCATATGTTTATCATGTATAAGTACAAATCCGGTAATATGTATAATTCGATAGGTCATATATTATTTTCGATTTATGAGTTTGACTGTCCCTCTGGTATCTTTCGTCCCTCTTTTATATTAAGGTATATTTTATTTGGTTACTTATTCAGAGAGGACATATTAGATACACATGCATTACTTTTCATACGCCTTTAATACACATACAATCATCAAATGCAAACGTTCTACTGTCAGCACCCAATACAATGGCATGGTTTACCTTCAATGTCTCTTTCATACACATGTCTTACTTCAACACAAAATACATGCATATCTACTTTTAACTGTCTTAAAGCATTAGAATTTCGAAGCTCAAGGTAAATCGGGAATTTTAAATAATTTTTAAAGGTAAATTGCGGCATGTCATCGGTAAATTTCTTTTTAAGAAATTATCCATGTTGATTGAGAAATATAATTTATTTGTAAGACTTTCTATTCAAATAAAACAAAATTGATGAATGTTTCTTATGGTTTCTTTTTTCTATAACATACATCATTCAAACTTTTAAATCTTTATCGTCTAAAGAGGAGATAACAATGAAAGATGAAATTCATTCAAGTATTTTTATATACCTAGTGAAACCTATACGGTGATCCCATTTTTATTTTCATTTCCTAAACGAATACTAAATTATTTATTTCATTTTAGAAATCAAACCCTCCAGATATCTTTTATTCCTTTTCTATGTATATTCTTTACAACATCTGACAATTCTTCGCGACATATGGATACAGAAAAAGGTGGCCAATACTTTTGATTACATTATAATAAGACTGAATTTAGGCAAAATATTTTATATTCCGTCATAGACTTACATCTACATTAAATTGCATGTTATGCATTTTGTTTTATAATACTATCTACATATGTATCATTTCTTAAGCACTAGTATAGTGTACTTTCTACACATGTAAATAACATATCTCTAATTGTTTACTTGTGTAATAACTCTTCAATTATATTTTACTTTCTGCACACGTATTACTGTCTATAAACCTATTGATAATTTCTATAGATGTATTACTCTTTACAAACCTTTAGTATAATTTCTGCAGATGTATTACTCTTTACACACAAATAATATAATTTCTGCAGATGTTTTTACTGTCTTCAAGTATTTAACCGTTTTAACCTATTTTATATTGGTTTTAAATGCATTCTCATCATTTGATCAACTAGCACACAGTGAGACAAAATTAACCCTGTCTATCCTCTTGTTATTGAAAATTCAAGGTTCACTGTCATTGTTGTATTCTACATCAAAATTGATATTGAAAACCTTTTAGTGCTTTGATAACAAGTTGAAATACTGAAAGATTAATCTATGAGAGTTTATTGGAAACGTACAGTTTTATACTGTTACATTCAATGTTAATCTATGAGAGTTGGAAACGTACAGTTTTATACTGTTACATTCAATGTTAATCTATGAGAGTTTATTGGAAACGTACAGTTTTATACTGTTACATTCAATGTTAATCTATGAGAGTTGGAAACGTACAGTTTTATACTGTTACATTCAATGTTAATCTATGAGAGTTTATTGGAAACGTACAGTTTTATACTGTTACATTCAATGTTAATCTATGAGAGTTGGAAACGTACAGTTTTATACTGTTACATTCAATGTTAATCTATGAGAGTTGGAAACGTACAGTTTTATACTGGTACATTCAATGTTAATCTATGAGAGTTTATTGGAAACGTACAGTTTTATACTGTTACATTCAATGTTAATCTATGAGAGTTTATTGGAAACGTACAGTTTTATACTGTTACATTCAATGTTAATCTATGAGAGTTGGAAACGTACAGTTTTATACTGTTACATTCAATGTTAATCTATGAGAGTTGGAAACGTACAGTTTTATACTGTTACATTCAATGTTAATCTATGAGAGTTAGAAACGTACAGTTTTATACTGTTACATTCAATGTTAATCTATGAGAGTTAGAAACGTACAGTTTTATACTGTTACATTCAATGTTAATCTATGAGAGTTTATTACAAACGTACAGTTTTATACTGTTACATTCAATGTTAATCTATGAGAGTTGGAAACGTACAGTTTTATACTGTTACATTCAATGTTAATCTATGAGAGTTTATTGGAAACGTACAGTTTTATACTGTTACATTCAATGTTAATCTATGAGAGTTGGAAACGTACAGTTTTATACTGTTACATTCAATGTTTGTTTTCGTCTGGAGATTTAAATTCCTGTCGTTGATGTACACTGAAACTTTCAGTTTTTAAGCTTATATTACTTTAATATATCTTGCATTTAACAGGATCATTACTTTAAAATGAAGATTTAATTGTGCTGTAAGAGCAGACATTTAACTTCGAGATGAAAACCGGTTAAAGACTCTGTCAAGTATGATCAATAACAAGTCGAGAAACTTATTCACCATTTTAGCGAAAGTAATTGAGGTATATGAATCAGATGAATTTTGCATTTTCGTTCCTCGCATCTCAATGAGCCGCCTTCATTATTTTGTAACATCAAAATCTTATGAAAAATGATATTGTCCAATTATAGAAGTAAATGATTCGAAAAGATCTAGAGAAAACAAGACAATTTAGAAGTAATAAATCGCTAATGGTATACGAAAGCCATATCGGCGTCATAATCGAGCTTCCCTAAAAAGCAATTTGAAGTGGTATAGTAAGAGTAATTGGCAGATTGTAAGAAATAAATAGATTATAAGAACGTGGATACAGATCGGATCAGATTAACATTGGACAATAAAACACCATTTACCAAACTAAGAATCGATTCGCCGAAGTTTTATTGCATTCTGTCCGAATCGGTAAACGAAAGGCTATCAAATGTTCGCTGTACCAGGAAAATACATTTTATTACGTCGAAAGTTGTAAAGTTTGTAATTTGTTGAATATTTTACAAAGTTTCCATACATTTTGTTTTCTGTCTGAATAGACATTATCTTGGACGTTAGGATTCAGATATATAACTACGAAAAATGTATATTTAATTTATTATTCAAGTTTGTACTGAGCATTGTAATCTTTTATAATAAATTTACTTTCATTAACATCTCATAACTTTATATAATATATTGAATACAATATTTTGACAAATAATGAACAACTTATACAAGAATAGAGATACATGAAAATACAGAATTAATGAGTACCTTCTGAAGACAACATTAGTAAACACACTATTTCTCTTTAAATATAAAGAAACAAGACCAGGAATGCACTATCACAAAACAAAGACACTTCAAGGGAAATATACCAATCTTTACCATTAAGAAACAGCAATAGTGCAAAACAAACCATCAGCTCAATATTTCACAGTAAGTTGATCTCCTTCCCTTTTCATGAATGTAACCTAACGACTAAAACTATTTACCGGGTTTGTAATAACATGAGCCGCACGACCGGTGCCACATTTGGAGCAGGATATGCTTACCCTTCCGCAGTACCTGAGATCATCCACAGTTTTTGGTGGGGTTCGTGTTGCTCAGTCTTTGGTTTTCTGTGTTATTTCTTTTTGCTGTTGTTTGTCTGTTTGTCTGTTTGTCTTTTTCATTTTTAGCCATGGTGTTGTCAGTTTGTTTTCGATTTGTGAGTTTTGACTGTTCCTCTGGTATATTTCTCCCTCTTTTAGAATCCCCATCTGGGATATAATGATCTTATTCTTATCATTACAAGATACCATCAGAGAAACATAGATATTACTCACTGAAATAAAAAAAAAGTCACTACATACATGGGGTTGTAGAACGAATTAAACACATCAAGGCTGTTTCAACCTGCCAAAAAGAAGAAGAGTGTCCGGTGTAACAATGGAATTTCCAAATCTTGGAACGGATAGTTATTGCCATGAATACTTGATTGTATTTAAAATAATTACCTTTGGGTCAATTTGATCAGTACATTTAGAATATTTTTTATTTTTAATGGAAAAATATCATGTGAATACCGGTATTTTTCTTTGTTGTGATGTTATGCTATTGTTTCAGAAAAAGGGAGAAGGTTTGGATCCATTGAAACGTTTAATCCCGCTGCAAATGTTTGCACCTGTCCTAAGTCAGGAATCTGATGTACAGTAGTTGTCGTTTGTTTATGTAATATATACGTGTTTCTCGTTTCTCGTTTTGTTTATATAGATTAGACCGTTGGTTTTCCCGTTTGAATGGTTTTACACTAGTAATTTTGGGGCCCTTTATAGCTTGTTGTTCGGTGTGAGCCAAGGCTCCGTGTTGAAGGCCGTACTTTAACCTATAATGGTTTACTTTTTAAATTGTTATTTGTATGGAGAGTTGTCTCATTGGCACTCACACCACATCTTCCTATATCTATTTGTTTACCTCTGTGTATGTAACTAAAACGCAATTGGACCTTCAAATATACAGAGCAGATCTAAGCTGAGCTTTGGTTGCGGCATGATTATTTACCAAATGACCCTGTTGAGTGTACGGCCTTAAATGTAGTTGAATGTATAATATCATACTCTAAACAATTTCCATGTAGTATTTACGTCATACCACCACCTTATTATTTGCTCCTTTGTAAGCCAGTACGAACACAAAACACTTTTCGAGTAATTGAGTTTTGATTTTAATGTTAGAACTGGGCGTATTATTTACTATATAATTTATTCCATTATTATTCTTTCGAAATGCTAATATCAACAATTTTTACGCATTTATTTTAAAAGGAATCAAGTGACTGTTTGTCAGAATTCTCATAATTCATAACTCTGTCTTGAACGATTTAAAACAAAATGAACAGATTTATATCTGTTTTTCTATTAGAGATTTATTGATTTAAAGATAAAATTAAGGGCATTTATTGCAGATTGTATGTCCCTTCTATGAAAATTCTTAAAACATATCTTAAATTTGAAGTATATTTCTCGATTTTCATACAACAAACCCAACATGCCAAAGTTGAAGGCTTAGTTTACTAAAGTCTGTGACATAAATAAAGGCAACAGTAGTATACCGGTGTTCAAAAGTCATAAATTTATGAGAAGAAAACAATCCGGGTTACAAACCAAAACCAAGGGAAACACATCAACAATAAGAGGAAAACAAAGGAGAGGAACAGCAGGAATACCGAAGTGCAACAAAATCAAACCCACATAACTTATTCACTGTACATTTACCGTAAATTCGAAAAGTTCTACCTAATTTAGTTTTTTTTCTACTTTGGGATTCAAGTCAATACTATTCATGTTATTTCTCAATAAAAAGTTTAACAATTCTGTCAAGATCGACATGTTTGAAAACCGAAATGTATGTCAAACTACAGATTTGTCTGGGTTTGTCCGACAAAATATAAGAAATTAAGAAAAAGTTTGATTCTCTTCATACGAAACCATTACAGCTACGCCAGATAACACTACATACCTTATACCCGACATTAGGGAATATATAATTATAAAACAGCATTTGTAAATATGACATATACATCAGATGACAATTTCACATAAAACACTTCATGAAAGGATGATTCTATTGCATTTGTAGATCGCATTGATGATAATTTAACACAACATATACAAAAAACAAGTCATGCAAGAATTAGTAATAACAAAATTGTTATATTTTGTAGATTTGACAGCTGCATTAGATAACAATACATTCGCCTCGACAGAAAAACAGTTGATTAAAGCACTGCTGGACCGGTATGCCCAGTTTGGTAGAATAGGACGACCGGTAATGAAGACCGACGAGAGTATAGATGTAGAGTTTGGTATGTCACTTATACAGATACTCGATGTGGATGAAAAAAATCAAGTACTAGAAACAAATGTTTGGTTGACTTTCGTAAGTATATAGTAAACGTTTCAGTTTAGTTTAAGAAGAGATGAGAAATTGCATTAAGGTGAAAAAATAGCAATCTAGGAATCTACTAAAAAGACAGACAACATGGAGAAGGATTAACACTGAACCCAATGAATATTACAATGATGACAGTACCATCCTCTGTCATCAGTACCCCTTCTCCCATCTCCCCAAAATAAAATGGAATACTTCATAAGCGTGAGGTTTGGCATGACATTAAACCAGGTTCAACCCACCATTTTTGTTTAAATGTCATGTACCTAGTCAGTTTCTATGTGTGTTGGCGTTTGTTTTTGTTGCACTACGGTGTTTCTGCAGTTCCTTTGTTTTCCTCTTATAGTTTATGTGTTTCCATTGGTTTGGTTTGTACCCCTGTTTTGTTCATTCTCAATCGATTGATGACTTTTGATCACTGATATACTATTGTTGCCTTTATTTCAAAGAAAATAATGATTTTGATTTAAGCCTAGAAAAACACGCCACTACATAAACTGATGTTCCAAAAATTTCCATATTAAACGAAATGCATTATTGTTATCACCTTGTAAACAGAGTAGAAATCAAAGGTAGGCACATATTGCTCAGTCTTAACTTAATGTCTTTTTTTACTCATTACTATTGTAGAAATGCATTTTACGATTTTGGTCGATACCTCTGCTCGTAGACTGTATATCACCAAGGGAATCATGAGCCCTGTAGTCAATACTTGAGTACTGACATAATGTATAACACACCTTTCTAAAATTGGTCGTATATAAATTTTGAAATTATAAAGAAACTTCGGCCTGAACTCCCTCAAGCAAAGTCTGCTTTTAGATTGATTTGGCTATTTTAAAGTCCTTTTAGTCATATAGTTCCTCAAGTGGTTTGGTTCCTTGAACTTTTTAATTTCCAACTATTTGATGTTGAGCGGTCCTAAGGATAGTTAATTCAGAAAGGCGCTTCAGACGTATGCCATTAATTTCGTGTTGTTTTCATTTTCCGAAAGACTTCATACATGTAGGTGTTTTGCATGACTTGTACCAATCGCGCTGTTGATTATTAGAACAAGTCAGCAGTAATCACTGTGGTATACAAAATGCTTTGTCAAGGGATAGAACACTAAAACTGCATAAGAAACGATAAAAGACAATATATAAAACATTTAACTGAAACTCAAGTATGATGAAGACTAACAGTAGTGAACTGATGTTGGAATTTCATGTCCTACTATTTGTGATGATTCTTTATTTTTCATGTACTAAATTATTATTTTTTTTTATTATTATCTTCATGAAATGTTTTTTTAAGCGTATACCAAGGAATACTAAAACAAATATGTACCGTAAAATAATATTGCAAACTGTATTAATACTCAATCATGAACACTCATGTATGAAAAATACTTCCAAAGGAAATAATATAGTTTTCTTGTTATCAAAACATTTAACTGTAATATTGAAACAAAAATGCTTTTCTTACTGTAGTATTGTCTTTCCAATAATGTTTCATATTAATTTGCGAAACATTGGACATATATTTCCTGTGCTCCTTTCATGTTATAAACTTGATTTAAGGATACGACATTAAAATCTGTGAATATGCAGCTTGATGTTTCTAATTAGATATATCGAGCCATTCAGTCAAGTTCGGTTGAAAGGGTCACGCCCTGTGAATATGAAAGAACCTTTGCAACAACTTTTTGAAGCATCTGTATGTAGTCTGTTGCAATGCGAACTATATTAGCCCAATTTCCACTCAACTTATCAACACTAGATTAATTTTCAGCAATTATTTATTTTTTTACTGTTTTCAACAATATTACAGTTCCATGTATGAATTTTGAGATTTAAACAATATACTTGCTTATTACTAATTAGATCCTAGTCTTATAGATGCCTAGAGGTAGCTAGTTATTTTATAAAATAAGGAAATATTCAAACGTATTATTCAGAAATATTTTCGTCTACCTTATATATGCGATTTAAGACAATTTTAACAATTTGACCATATCATTGGCTTTTATCATTTTGATAACATTCTGACATTTGAAGTCACAGAATACCACAAAAATGTTTAATTTGCGTATTATGAATGAAATACCAATTTAAACTCGACTGGGAAAATGCAGTTGTCATAAAAGCATTTTTGTAACCATATATTTTTAGATTAAGTTGTTTTACATAGTTGTACATTAAAGAGACTGATGATAACCATTAATTGTATACTGAATTTATTTTGTGTTGGTAAACGACATCAGTATTAAATGGATTTCTCGATTGCACTTATAATTCATGGATTTTTATCGATTGCAAACAGCATTTTGTCAGTTTTAAGCCTTATTTTAGATAGAATCAAATGTTTCAAGCCGTTGAAGCAAGAAAACGCATCACACCATTACTAAAATTGTGCAAATATCAATTACAACGTAAAGGATCTTATAAATCTTATCAACGAGCGTATAACATTAAACATCTGACATTGATGAGCGGATTCTGTTTGAAATTGAAGCTTTTCAGTTACACGTCGTAAGGTTAAATGTATTTTAAACAAAAACATGTCATCGTAAAGCATACACGTGTCGAAAAAGAGACAGAATCAGTTCCGATCAAATTCGAACACAAATAACTAGTTTACACAGTGTGAAATTAACCAGACATACAATCTTAGCTAAAATTTTAGCCTGAATTATATATTCATAAACACAAGATATCATCAAACATATTACAAGGCAGTCGAAGTACAAACCCATTTTGTTTTATCAAAAGAGTGTTATTAAAATGTTTGCGTTTGTATCACTTTTATTCTTGTCAAACATCTTTCATCAAACAAATGAATAAGCATGTTTTTTTTTATGCCCGCGTCACACTGTCCCGATTTTTACGCCGATGGCAACACTATTATGGAAAATTTCAAAATCGGGACTGATCGTATCCAGATCGGGCTATTCGTAGTGCCATCTTTAACCATCGTAGAACCATCGGCCACTTGTTCTAGCCTTCGGGGACAACTTCGGGAAGGGTTTTAAATTTTTTAACATGTTAAAAAATCCCCGAAGGTGCGTCCGATGTTGAGGGTTCGTATTGAGTTCGTATCACCATCCTAACCATCGTAATGTCACCGGGAATGCATCTTTGAACATCGTATATCATTCGTGTTTCCATCGTTTCCATCGGGCAGTTTTGACATTTCGATGTCTACACGAATGAATCACGAAGCTACCCGAAGGTCTTACGATGGCAACACGACTTCGTGAAGACTTCGTAATCCCGTCGTGTTGCCATCGAATAAAAGTACGAAGGCGACAAGATGGAACTACGACGGCAATAAATCCAGCTAAATGTAAGTTAATTTTCGCGCTAAAATACATTTAAAGTGCCATGCGCGATATGCACTGGCCAGTCTTATCCGACAGTTAAGAAAGACGTTCACAAAACATGGAGCTCATATCATATGCTTCTATGAGAACAAGAAAGGCGACAGCGTTGTTTCTATTAATTCAAATGGAACAAGAAGAGCAGCTATTACAGGCTCAGGATTTACTTTTACAAGTAAAATATTATTTTTTGTCAATTTTTCATATCAAGTAACATAATAAAAATCATAAACGCGCCTCGTACACCAACACTGCAGGTACACGTATATAGGGAAACCAACTTTTCTTCATTATTCTGTCGGATTTTTTTATGTGTCGTCTGAGTTGTTGTCACACGAATGTTTACTCCATAACCATTTTGTTTTCTTTATGTCATATTTTGCCGCATTTCTTGCTTTCCCCACATCCTTCCTTTTGTCTATATTATTATGATATTCTCCTGGAAAGAGTTCTTTTTGAATAAAAGGGATCAACCTTTACCTTACCTTTAAGATAGATCAGTAAACATTGGCATAATTATGGGTGATTATTCAGACTAGTGCACTCATTTTACAGTTCAAACGAGGCAATGCCGAGCGTGGCATCCCCTCGTATGTAACATATTGGGGACAAATATGGACACTATATTTGTATATGACACATGCAGAAAATGGTAAATTGAATATTTGATACATAAACTATTTTTTTAGAAATCAACCAAAACATTCAGTAACTGGATGCCTTCGGCATATAATTTAAAAGCATCGTAAGCTGTACACGACGTCTTTTAGACATCGTAAGGCCATCGCGCCGTCATCGAAATCCATCGTGTAGCCTTCGTAATCCATCGTGTAGCCTTCGTGATCCAACGTGTAGGCTTCGGCTGAGATATGAAACTTAAATACCCGTCTTCGGTTAACCTTCGTATGTCCATCTTTTGCTATCGTATATAATTTCGGCACCATCGTTATTCATCGTTCTTGCTTCGGTCACTTTTTGGTATTTTAACGAGATCGGGACCAACTTCGTACGAACTTACAATTTTCGCATTCGGGTATCCATCGTATATAAAAATCGGGACAGTGTGACGCGGGCATAATGGAATGTATATGTTGATAGGATTTTCAAAATGTTCTGTGTTTAACTATTTACATAAATTGTTTGAAATGTGATACTAAGCCCGTTAAGGAAAAGGTGTTATTGTCAGCTCTATAATTTGGTCTCCTGATGTGAAACTTCTGAATGAATTTATGAAGTTATGGCTTCCTTCTTTGGTAAATATTTCGTATGTTAGTTATCATTCCATTTTCTGAAGAAAGCAAGTCTTTAATGAAACTCCATGCATATGATAATAACCTGATATTTGGACAAAATAATTCAGGAAAAAACTTACTTAAAAATTAAAAGAACACATCATAAATGTTATTCGTCCGAAGAGATTTTTAGGATTTAATTTTTATTGTTCTGTTTACTTAATCATTAAGACACCTGCTATTGCTGATGTTATAGAATAAAAATATAGTTTTTAATGTCTGTTCTCTTAAATATTCCTCTCAAATTCTTTATCTAGTTGGACGTATCAGTACTACATTAAATGGCAAACGATTTGTAACTTTTTTAAAAGAGAGGCAACAAATACTTAGGGACATGCAAACACATAAGTCGAAAATAAACTGACAACGCAACGACATATTAAATAGACACGAAAAAGACCAAAAAACAAACAACATTTTACAAAAACATTATATAGACTACAATGTACCAACTGAGTAACACGAAACCTACCAATTTTCTATAAAATAAACATTAATGCTAAAAGACTGTCACGACATATGGCTCACAAGAGTGTTTAGTAAATTTCAAATATAATCGCTGAGGTATATACCAGCCAGATAGTCTTGTAGTTGTAACATACACTTCTTAATAAAATTGAGAATGAACTTGGGCAATGTATCAAAGAGACAACAACCCGACCATAGAACAAACAACAGCAGAAGGTCACCAATATGTCTATGTTTATTTAAACATGTTTATTTGAATATAACTTGATTCATTCATTCTAAATTTGGTGTTCAATAAAAAGGCGGAAATTTTCAATTTGTGAATTAAGATGCTCAGTAATATATATATTTGTGACTCTCGTTTAATTTTATACTGAATGATTACGTATTTTACATTTTCTGTGTCTTACTCTTTTCGATTTTTTAAGAATATATTCTCGCATGCGCATGATAACGAAAGCACTTACTTGTTTGACTCGTGAAAATATTTTTCAACTTTTTAAAGCTTCATCTGTGTGATCGAAATTGATTCTGATGAAAACTTTAATAAAATGTGATGCAAGTACAAGGGACCAGATCTAGACGATATGATATAATTGGCACTAAATGACATGAAATATGGAAGTAAACTATTTCAAATAAATAATTCAACATTTTATATTTATTACATCATAGATGTAATATTACATCTACACGGCCGACACTCGGCTAACCGAGAGATTGGTCGGTTAATCTATATTGAGTATGCGGCTATATGGGAGATTGGTCTGTTAATCGGGTTGGTTATACGTCTGTTAAGAGTAAAACGTACAATTTAATGTTAAACTGTATCAAATATACAGATTTTTGGCATATAATAAGAACCAAATCAAAAAAAGAAAAGCGTCTGACAAAATGATATCTATCATAGAACATTTTCCACTTGTAAAAACATTTCATAGTCTACGCAGTTTTCAGTAAAATTAAAAGGCGTCGCGCAAGTATGTAGTATTTATGCTTATACGCATAGGAATTTTTTAATAAAAGTCGAAACAAACAATTTTAGATATCATTTAAAGGACACAAAATAGTACTTTGGGTCTATAAAATGAATTTGCATTGGTGAATATTTCATAATTGTAATATAACGTGAATATTACCACGTTTTAATGAAAATTATGGGAATAAAGTCTGTTAATGGGTTGGACAATTGAAATTGTGTCAGTTAAGAGTTATTTAGCCACAGTTATTTTTGATACCTATATATTTTCCCATAGAAAAAGTTAAGAATGAGATGTTCCTAAGTAATAAAAAAAATGATAATACGGTGCAACAGTATCCTACGGAAGCGAATTAGCGCCACACATTTTTTTTTAAATTTTTCTTCCTATATTTGCGTTAAACGCAAACCTCAAATATCTTGATTGCAATTGTTCATTAAGTTTTGTAAAAAATGTCCGTCTGTCATTCATTTCGGTTGTGATTTACTAGTAAGAGCATTTTTATTTTTACTTTCTTTGCATTTTATTTAAGGGTGTCACTTCAATATAGCGTGATATAAATTGGCCGCTGGAATATGCATGAATTTATTATTAATGTTTTCAATCAGCCTCAATTTTTGTGTCTGTTCAAAGTAGCACGTTCTCAAATCCGACTGAAAGTGTCTTTCTAAGGCAACAACCATTTTCTTATCGGGGAGGGGGGGGGGGGGGGGGCTGGGATTTTTTTGAAAAAAATATTTTGATGGCCTAGCTGACCGAAAAAAAAATTATATTTTGCACTGAAGCTGAAAAAAAATTTATGCTGTCACCTGCTTGAAAATTTTTTTTTGCACTGCTGAATTTGAGAATGGTGAAACTAACAACAGACGAGACATTGAAACAGCAGATTATAAACATCTGTCCAGTATACAGATTAAGCTAAGATTTCTATTTATAGATCTTTATACCTTATCACTTTTTGTATGTTCCTATAATAGTGTTTGATCCAGAAATATTTATAAGAATTCCAAATCATCCGCATATATATGTTACTACGTACTGTAAGACCATACTTAAAACTGCAACTATTATAAACATGAAATGGTCATTTTATAATTGGAATAGATATGGTATCATAAGCAGTCTTTTAAGATAGCCCTGATTGTGTATGACACAAACTTGTATACTGGTAGTATTTTCCGTTTGTATCATTCTTTATACCACTTTTTTCAATGGAATGTCAATTATCATTGTTGGAAACAGGGGATTTTATAAGTTGGAGCTACTCACTATTTGCCATTACATATGGCAATGGTGGCCACTTCAATTGCAGTATTAAAATTTAAGGATACCTGTATGACGGACTCCGAGAATATCATAATGTACATGTAGAAAGTGGGCTAAAAAAAAACCAACTGAGACAACAGCCAATGCCAGGATATAGACAGAGCCATGCACTTTACATTTTACATCAATTAAAAAATTAAAATGAATTTTATGTTAATTTTATGGTTTTGTGAAAAAAAATTGTATTTCTGTTTCACATTATAGGAAAAAAAATTTTGCTTTCCTTCTCATAAGAAAAAAAAATATTTTGTCGGAGGAAGGTTCTGAAAAAAAAAATTATGAACACAATAAAAATCCCAGGCCCCCCCCCCCCCGATAAGAAAATGGTTGTTGCCTAATACAACACAGGGTACCGGTAAAATAAATATAAACTGTACATCTGTCCAGTGCATATAACGTGTTGTCATTCTCATATGCACATGATATTTGTCACTGGACGAAAAACCCTAATTCGTAAGCATCCTCCAATTGTTTCTTTATTTCTATTATTTAATCATATGTTGTTTACAAGAACTGTCATATTCCTGACTTGGTACAGGCATTTTCAAATGTAGACAATGGTGGATTAAACCTGGTTCTATAGCGCTAACCCTCTCACTTTAATGACAGTCTCATAAAATCCCGTTTATATTTACATTGATGGCGTTAAATAAACAGACACAATAAATAAAATAGTCAAAATATGGGTACATCTGTCATCATCGTATAACAATTTTAAAAGGAACAATTTAACAGAAAACAAAAACATCTACTATCTACGAACACATTCATTGATTTGAGTGTCTGACATCAGAAAATTTTATACGTCACATAAATTTGTCGTTCAATGTGCATACACACGATTTTAAAATTTTACATAGGCAATGTTAGTCATTCTCAAGAAGTAAATGGAAAGGAGCGAATGCAGCTACATTTGGTCATCTTAAGTTTTAATACATTTTATTCCGTTTAGTTCCTTTCTTCATAAGTGTAGAGGAGAACGGCAGTTGTCCGCATGTAAACTTCTAGCATTTGTCACCAATATGAGTACATCGCAATCCGTTACTGTTTCAACACCCAGGGGTGTTTCATGTGTGTATTCTTAAACAATTATTATTTTTTTCTCTCTTTTTTAGCAATGCATCACTCTCTACTGTCCTTATCTATTATTCTATATTCTGCTACTCCATCCAGATTATCGTGTATACCATGAGGGTTCGGATTGGGGTGTTGTTTGTTTCTGTATTCTTTAAATTGTTATGTCACGTTTCTTCCGTGACGTTTTTTTCCTTTTACCTTTTATTTATCTTACTCATTATTCTTTCTCTATTCTTTATATTTTAGCATCCCAATATATTTTACTTACTGATGTTTAGTTACATTACGACGTTTATCTCTGACTTATATACTGGTTACCAATGTAGATGACAAGTTGGTGTCATGCATGACAATTAAACAGAATCCACATGACATATGCGACCATTCTTGGATGAAATTAACATTACTTTAATATTACACTTTTTGAAACCGTTTTTATCAATTTTCTATTTCCATTGTTTAAATTGTTCATTGTTCACAGTGGCGGATCCAGCCATTTTAAAAAGGGGGGGTTCCCAACCCAGAGTTAAAAGGGGGGTTCCAACTATATGCTCCCATTCAAATGCATTGATCGGCAAAAAAAAAGGGGGTTCCAACCCCCGGAACCCCCCTGGATCCGCCACTGGTTCATGTGTTGTTTCCGTATATTTTATGTTTCATTGCTCATGTGTTGTTTCCGTATATTTTAGCCGCTCGTCTTGAGCCTACCCATTTGATCCGATAACACCCCATATAGCAATAAAATTATACTTTTATTGCCATTCATAACTCTTAACAGACCAATTAACAGACTCGGTTTTATGGTGTCTTCAACCTATGCCAACATTTGATAAAAAACATATTCAATCTATGCCTACAAACAAAATACAATAAGTGTTGTTATAGCAATTATTAATTAATAAAAGATAAAATACAGTCAGTATATTTAAGCATTAAAAATAAAGTATTTGGAAAATAGTGTTGTAGTAAAAATGGAATAACTTTTTTTCTAAAAGGACAAAAATTGTTAAATAGAACCCTTGATACTAGCAAAATTGTGTTGAAAAAAAAAGAAAAAAAAAGACATGACAAAAAAAAAAGACTATCTTTCTGAAATTAAACACTTAAAAATATAACAATACTTGAGAAAAAAAGAGAGAAAAAGCTATTTTATTGGTGCAAATTTTTATGATAATTTTTTTCATTATTTTGTTGATAAAATGATGATAATGAGATAATTTGCATAACTACTAAAAAATGAGTGTAAATTTATACAAACAAACTTGTGACTATCCTAAGACCATCATTAAAAACCGCTTGTGTAGTCCTTACTTTGTGACCAACTTTTGAAAATGTCAAAATTTAGGACCACTTTGTGAAACCCACTAAGGGACTAGAATAAACTTTAAAATCATTCTATGACATGTCTTACTCCTGAGATATCGTTGTGAAACTTGCACAAGAGACCAAAGGATAACATGACACCAGTTGATTGTGCAGATGCAGCATCATATCTTATAGTATGACTTTTGAGACAATCATAATAGTAAAAATTTTCTAATTCTATGTACAGTAGTTGTCGTTTGTTTAAGTAATTTATACGTTAAAATCAATCGGGTCCAGGACCAATGCAGTATATCTTATGATAATCCTTCGTTTTCAAATCAATTTCCTATGTGCATACATTTAGAGTAATAAAGAGCTGGTAAACTCGGTGTATGATAAATATTTCTGGTTATGGAATACATTCTTCTGCATTTATTTCCATATTTTTCTAGAAATTCACAATTGCATGTTTGTAGTTCAATTATTGTTTGTATACTAAAAAAAAGTGTGAGTCAAGGCTCCGTGTTGAAGGCCGTACATTGACCTATATGGTTTACTTTTATAAATGATTGTTGCTCTACGGCGTATTAGCACAAAAAGGCTATATCGCGGCGAACTTTTATAAATGTTATTTGGATGGAGAGATCATGTCTCATTGTCATTCACACCACATCTTCCTTTATCTATATGTTAGAATTTATAGTGAACATTTATAATAGATATTTTACATGATTCAGTGCTTATTAAAAATACGAGTATCAATAGTGTATTATGCCTTTGTATTTGAAGAAAACTATTTTATATAAAATTTAATATTATGATCATATATCTTATATTACATATATTTTATATTACATATATTTATGAAAATGACACTGATATATATTTAATATGACAAGATGCTTGCTTCTCTAATAAGAATCCATAAAATTCTTCTTTTTACTCATCATTTCATTATCTTAATTTTTAAATAGTTCCTATATGAAAAAGAGATCCTCAACACACACAATTATAACTACATTTTCACTTGTGTTGTACTTATAAAACCTTTATACTTTAACGGTAGGTTTAAACTGGTTGTAAATTGATTAGCCCCTGATTAATTTATGTTTTTATAACACTTAATCTGTAACAAATTATTCAACCTATGCCAACATTTTTTCATACAATTTTATACCTAAATTTCAAAATGTTGGCATAGGTTGAATGAACCGGTTTTATACATCCGACCCATTAACAGACCAGGTTTTAATTAAAGATTGATTTATGTCACCAAAATACAGATTTGCGTGAAGATTTTTCACACAATGATTTCAGTATGGTTAACAAACATAATGCCTGTCTTTTTTCGATGTTTAAAATATTGCATGCACGTAAATTCAACCAACGTGTCATTTTGTGTACAGTTTGTGTGTGTAAAATGTGTATAAATTTATTGATGAGTAACCCGCCTTTTCATTTTATAGATCGTACATTGAAGCTAGAAAAATAATAATTACACCACTGGATTCAGTACATTGAATTGTTTTGTTAGACATGAATATTTTTTATGATAAACATATATTTAAAAAGTTATACAGTGAAACATGCTGAACTTTCAATGATTTTCTCGATAACACCCGATTAACAGACTTTAGCCAACCCGATTAACAGACCAACCGCCGATATAGCCGCATACTCAATATAGATTAACCGACCAAACTCTCGATTAGCCGAGTGTCGGCCGTGATCTAGTATGATTACATCTTTAAGAATTACGAATGTATTTAATGTTTTATCGACACGTGCCACGTTCAGTATTGATTGCCATCTGTGTAATCGATTGAAATTCATGATCATTCAACCATGGACCGTTTATTACGCACGTGTGTACAAACAGTTTGAGCATAAATATGTTATTTCATTATGTGTTTGGTATTTGGTTTATAAAATAATTTATGGATATCGGTAAGGTCAATCGAAAAAACTAAAATACTCCATTTATCATAAAAGGCTTCACAAATTCCAAGAAATGGTTTGACTTACAAATATATATATATAACGTTAATTAAAACGGCGCAAAAAAAAAAAAACTGAATCCATTTGTCGGTAAAAAACGGAGAAAGGAAATTGTAAAAAATATATTAGATCTTTAAAATGTATTAGTATATTTATTCTAGTTTATAAATCAAAGGTTGATCACCAGCTCAACTAATTTAATGGGCTGTGATGTATGTATTTTTTGTGATTTAGGAGTAATAGAGGACGAATTTCATTTTATCCTTCAATGTAGTAGATATACTGATTTGCGAAAAAAATATATAAAAAAAATATTACTGGTCTAGGCCATCAACTTTTAAATTAATAGAATTATTGTCAGGTGAAAACACAAAACAGCTTTGTAACTTGGGAAAGTTTATACATTTCTCTTTTAAATTAAGAAACAGTTTATTGTAATAAAAGATATTTTGTATTGATGAAACTTCTGACGTCACCTATTGTTTATTATACATATTGTTTATATTGTTTGTAATATGCCATATGTATACACTACATGTACTTGATTATACTGATGAGCCGTAAGGTTCAAAGTTAATAAAGAATTTGAAAAATGCTATTAAGCTCATGCCACATTCAAGACGTATTTTTTTCTAACGGTTCATTTAAAAAGAGGATCAGGATGGGGTTGATGAATAGAGAATAATGGGCTTAAAGTGCCGAATAAAGGAAAATAAATAATGACTACAGAAACATCGAGAAAAAAATAACGAATAGAGAATGACGAAGTGCTCATGTATAAAGAATACAGAAAAAGACTGAAAAAAAATAATTGAATACAGTGTTGAAGGATCCCCGTACAGATCCTCATAAAATTGACACATCTTATTTTCACACCTAGCAGTTTCTGGGTATATATGTTCCAGACCATATGAGTATTTGGACCGTACGCGCACGGTCCGGACCGTATGCGTATACTCGTACGGTCCGACCATACGCGTACGGTCCAGCTGACCAGACATGTTTTGAGATCATATGGGTTAAACTTTAAACAAACATTTATCAAAATCTTTATTTTTAGTTATACAAATTGTTATTATTACAAATAGATGGATGAAGTGAATAAGCGAACAATTGACATTAAATATTTGTTTAATTGTATATCTGAATCCTATTTTGTTACTCTGGCCCAAGGTGACACTAGTCTTGCTACCACAAGGAACGTCATATTTTTTTTTTACATTAACATGTTTTGTTCATGCATGTTCCTTTGCATATGCATTTTTTTGTAAAGTTCCTAAATATTCTATAACAATTGTCCTCCCACATTATGTTTACTTCCGATAACTTCAATTTCAATGAGCATACTGGGCTGCAATTAATGAATTACTGACATGCTAAATATAGCAGATTAACAGATTTTAATAAGCGTGATTTTTTTTAATAGTTAAAATATTAAGTTTTCATTTCAATTACTATTGAACTTTTTCTATTAATTTGAGATATAAGTTATGTTGATCTGTTATATACATTTGTATCTAATAAACTTGACCAACTTCTTAATATTAGTCAGGCCGTACGCGTACGGTCCGACCGTATACGTATTTTGAAAAAGTACGCATACGGTTTAGACCATACGCGTACGGTCCAAATACTCATACGGTCTGGAACATATACACATGGTGGTCAGCGTACATCTTCAATGTTCAATTAGGTGTGAAATTTTAATCTGGTAATTGAGATTAAATATAAAAGATGAATATAATGATTATTAATTTTCATTAAAGTGTCGCATATTGGTCTTACAGTTAAAACAAAGATTAATACCGGTGTGTAGAAATACCGAAAAGGACTTCTTAGTGCACTAAGAAGAAAGTTTTTGCACTAAACTAGGACATTAAAACGATGTTTTAGGACCACAAAGAACATGGAGATAAGAAGATATAAGTATAAAACTCATAATTTTAAAGTTTGGTATCAATAGCTTTTGTAATATTGAAGTTAAATGACTTTTTAATCAGCGCGTGCCATTCGACACGTGACCAACGGCTTATTGCAAATTCCCAATCATCATGTCCAATCAACCTTATCGAATAAACAATTGTCTTTGATCGTTACTAATTGATTAGTTAATGGTAGTTGTTGAATAAACCTAACGGTTTAGCGTGGTATAATTTCAAGTTGATGAAAGAAAAATTAAAAATTGAAGTTTGTGTTCACTTTGGTTTACTTTGTTTTATTTTGTTATTTTGTTTTGAAGGAAATTGCTAAATAAACTTCTTTTGTTTTTTTTTAAAGAAGCCGATTTTGAGATACAAATTGAGAAAAAAAAATGCTTCTGATATTTCATTTCCTAATTTACAACACAAGACTATTATACCTTGAAAGATATTTGAGAATAAAAAAATGTGGCGTCCGTGGGGTTCTTCAAAACCCGATAATAGAAATGTTATAGAAAGACTTCAAGAGGTAAATACTATTTTATGAAATAACATACCGTTTTTTTTTTAATTTTTCAAAAAGAGAATAATCATAACTTTGTACTATGACAGATACTTTTATTACTGATGTCAATGCCTTTTTTTTTACAATTCGTCATTATTTTAACATTTGAAGATGAACACAATTTTCTTTTATAATGTAATAGGCGTAGTGGTTTGAGAAACTAATATATTCACAATGGTGTAATTAAAAAGCTAAAATCAATAAATAAGAGTAGAAAATACGTTATTACATAGAAGTTACAAATAAAACAGACAGAAATACAAAAGTTAACTTGAAAATGAACTTCTACACCATTGTGAATATATTGGTTTCTCAAACCACTATGCCTATTAGGAAGGGGTATCAATACTCTGGCCATCAAAATGGTCCAGCAAAATTAAAAAACTAAAAGATGGAAATGAAAGGGTTATTGCAGTTAATATTACAGCAACCAATGATATATGCCTTATCAATGCTTATATGCCAACTCATACGACGAATTCACAACATGAATATATGGAGTGTCTGGACATTATTTCTGACATAATACAAAAGTATGAAAATACACACAAAATAGTGCTAGCAGGAGACCTGAACGGTACATTACAAACTTCCAGAGCAAACAAGCATGATAAAATACTAAGACAATTTACTGGAGATGTAAACTTAACTACTGGTGTTGAAATAGAAAATACCCATACCTTTTTTCATCATGCTGGAAATTCATCCTCACAAATAGATTATATACTTGTACAAGACAAAAACTTAGTTGCAGAGTATAAAATTGAGGACAAATCAAGTGCAAATACATCCGCACATACAATTGTAAAGATGGAAATAACCTGCCAGATGACAAATACCAGATATTCTAGTAAGAAAAACAATAAAGCAAAATTCAAAATGCTTTGGGAGCAAATAGACAAAGAAAGCTATAACAACGCTATACAGCAGGATATCAATTTAATTGAACAGGAAAAAGATGTCAATATTCAATTAAAAGTATTAATGGAAACACTAAATAAGGCAGGAAAAAGATCAGTTCCAACTAAGCTATTACAAACCAAGGGACCAAAATGGAAAGCCTCGCCAGAAGTACTTATAATTCTGAAATCATGTAGGGAAATATATAAGAAATGGCAAGACATAGGGAAACCAAAAGAACACCACCTAGCAATTGAATTAAGAAATGAGAAAAAGAAATTAAGAAGTAAGCAAAGAGCAGAACATGCAATAGATAGACAAACATTTTACCAACAAATAATGGATAACCCTAATACTCAGCTTTTTTACAGACTGATAAATAGAGGCAGAAGCAACAGCCGAACAACAGCCAATTGTCTGAAAATAGATGGAGAGTATATATTTTGTCATGAAGATCAAAGGAAAAGATTTGCACAATATTATGAAGACCTCAGTGTCCCAAAAGAAGAAATATATGACAATTCCTACCTAAATCTATGCAAAATTCGACAAAACTATGTACAAGAGGCCTTAGAAGAGTACGAACACAATCCTGAACTCTTTACAGACACAGACATAGAGAAAGCAATAGATTGTCTCAACACCAAAAAAGTCCGGATGAATTTGGACTTACAGCTGAGCATCTTAAATATGCCAAGAGCACAATAGCACCAGCGATGAAGACAATATTTAACAACATTCTGATACACAGAAAGGTACCATTATTTTTCAAATCTGGTATACTCACACCAGTACTTAAGAAAGAAAAAGACCCAACAGAGACCAGTAACTATAGAGGCATAACAGTAACACCAATAACTGGAAAACCTTTGAATACTCATTTCTAAACAAACTGACGATAGAGCCAAAAACAGACCTCCAATTTGGATTCACCAAAGGTCTATCGCCAATCATGGCAAGCTTAATTATTTCAGAAGCTAGATATGAGAAGAAAAAGGGGAATGACAATTTTTATATAAATATTCTGGATGTAAAATCAGCATTTGATGTAGTCCAACACACTATACTGATGGATAAAATGCTCAATCAAGAAATCCATCCAATATATTGGAAAATATTAACAGAATTATATTCTGATCTAACTACAAAAGTTAAATGGCTTGATGGTATAAGTAAACCCTTCCAAATTAAACAAGGTGTAAGACAGGGAGGAATATTATCAACCCATCTATACAAAATCTTTGTCCAAGATCTCCTAGTAGAATTAGAACAAAATTCAATAGGATACCAATTAGGAAATATATATGTAGGATCACCAACTTGCGCCGACGATATAGCCTTTATATCGAATGACAAGCATGAACTACAACTAATGCTAAATGTGCTTGGAAGATATGCAAATGAACACCACTACAGTATACATCCAACAAAAACCCAAATCATAGATTGTTCAAAAACAAAAAGTGATTACAAATGGACATTTGATGGAAATGATGTAACAATTGCTAAATCAGGGGTACACCTTGGATTAACAAGAGCTGAAAACAACGAAAGTCATATAAATGTACAAGAGAGAATAAAATTAGCAAGAAGAACTAAATATGCTCTTATGGGATCAGGGTGTCATGGTACAAATGGTCTAGACCCTCCAACCTCATTTCAAATCTACAAAACTTATGTCATTCCAAGGTTAATTTATGGATTAGAAGTGTTACCTCTAACCAGATCTGATATTGAACAGTTGGAAAGATTTCATAGAAAAAATCTTCGCCAGTTACAATCTCTTCCAGAAAGAACTGCCAATTCTGCAGTGTTACTACTGTTAGGAGCACTACCAATAGAAGCAGAAATTCATAAAAGAGTATTGTCTCTCCTACTTGCGCTACTAACATGTGAAAATGAAAAAATACATCAGCTTATAGAAAGACAAATAACAACAAATTTTGATAACAAAAATAGCTTCTTTTCTAGAGTTATGGATATCTTAGATCTGTATGAACTTCCAACCATTATACAACTTAAAAGCAATGTTCCAAAGAAAGAACAATGGAAAAGAACTATCAAACTGAAAGTAGACAAATTTTGGAAGGACAAGACCTTAATAGAATCTGAAAGAAAATCTAGCTTAAAATTCATGAATACGGAAAACTTCGAGATCAATAAACATCACCAAGTCTGGAAAATAAAGCATTTGCCTCGTTTTGAACTTAGAAAAGCAATAATCAAGACTAGAATGATAACTGGAACATACATACTTCAGGCAGATCAACATAAATTCACTCCATATACAGTAGATCCAACTTGCCAATTATGTAAAACTGCCAATGAAGACATAACTCATTTCCTGACAACATGTCCCATACTCAGTACTATGAGAGAAAAATATTTCCTTGATATAAGAAAAGAGATCACTGATAAAATCACTCCAGCAAAATGGAACTGCACCTTCATGAGCAAAACTGCAATAGTACAATTGCTAATAGACTGTTCAAAATACAAGGAGGTGTTTGATAGCTGTGAAAAATTCATGGAAAACATTGAAAACAAAACTAGAAACATGCTATTTCAAATGCACATAGAGAGATTGAAAATTTTAGACAACAAATAGAAACACATAATGTGCATATATATATATAGTTATATAAAGATACATATATCATAAAGTGGAAGAACTGACAACCAAATGAGAACAATGATTATCATAAGTAACATATATATAGTACCAACACAGAGTCTGTCATTTAATTTAATAATAATTGTAAGAATCTTAAATATTTAAAGATCACTCCTATCCTCAACAGCCTTATACATCTATTATATGGTGCTTATCATTTATATAACCTTTTAAAATCTATTGATGGTGACAAAACAAGTTTTAATAACTTTTTAAAAATTTTAATATACAATTGATCATGAAGTACATATAACATTCCACTGAGAAAATCTGCCTTTTTAGATTTTATTAAATTCTTACATCTTAAACTATTATTATTTTAATACATAGATCTTATTAATGTACATTTTATGCATATTAAAAAGATAATTCAAATGAAACATAATTTTAAATATAAATAAAACTAAGTCACATACTTAAGTGAATATACTTGTATGGTTTGTTATAAAAAGGTCCATGTAAATATGCCTTGCATGACATTTCTATTGTTTATTGTTTATTTATATGTGCTGTACATATGTTGGAAATTTTGTTTTATCATTTAAAAAAAAATTTAAGTTAAGGGAAAACTCCATATATATTTGGAGGTGCTCCTAATTAAAGGAGGCTTATACCAAGAAGAAGAAGAAGCCTATTACATTATAAAAGAAAATTGTGTTCATCTTCAAATGTTAAAATAATGACGAATTGTAAAAAAAAAGGCATTGACATCAGTATATTTCTACATACCATGTCCTTTGTGACCCTTGTATCATTCCATCAGGTCCTTAGTGCACATTTTTGTTCTTAGTGCACTAAGGAGGTCCTTTGCGGTATTTCTACGGACCCGATTAATACCGAGCCTACATAGAATTACGAGACACTAAATTTACAATTAAATTAATTAAAATTTATATAATAATAAATTGGTTACAAGCACATCTTTATCAATGAAATTAAAATAATATTCACATTTGATATAAGCAAGGATTTGTATAGTAAGATCTTACTGTACAAATCCTTGATAAGTAAAAAATAAATTAATAATTGAACAAATAAAATCTTTATTAAAATGCTAATGTTCTTATGATATTGTTATTAAAATTGTCAATTGAAATTATCTTTTAAAAAGAAAATAAAGGTATATAAACTTGGGATATTGTATGAAGAACATCACAGTAACCTTTATGTAAAATACAAATGTGCACAAAGAAAGAAAAAAAATAATAATGAAGATATATTGTTTGTAAATCATAATTTCATAAAAAGAAAAAAACAAAAATTCAATGTATGAACTATAAACTTTTGTATGTATTTACAGTTCATAAGTGCAATACATCTTTTCTCTGTGTTCATTCTGTCAAAGTCATCAATATGTTCACGTGATTTTTGAAAAAGTTCATATCGGAAGTCTGTATATAAAGGACAGACCATTAAAACATGTATTTCGTTTTCCACACAGTTCGTACTACAAAATTTTCAAAGTCTATCATTAAATGGTATCTGCGGTCTGGAATGTCGTTCCGTCTTAACAGCTAGCGGTAGTGTCCGATTCCAAGCCATTCTACGTCTCACAGTTCGTAAATGTTGAGATGAGATGTAGTTTTCAGTGTCTAGCTTGGTTTTATATAAGCGGTACGCAGATGAAAATATAAAGATGTTAAAAAAAATATATTTAAACCTTTTTCACAGACTTTTCCCAACGTGTACTATTGGATGATATTTTTGTGACTTTTATCCTACTAGTAACAAACATGTGCGGCTTTTCCATCAGTATACTTGTAAATGATGTATAATAGACCTTTGGCCTATTTTCCCCCGTTTAATAGAGTAGAAATGTATTATATGGTTGACATACATCGGGTAGTTATAATTTATGAATGCTATAGAATAAGATTAAAGATAAAAAATGAGAAGATGCACCTTAAGTATAGTCATGAATTGTGGTTCCATTTTGTAGGCTTTCCCTGAATCGTTTATTCCTTCTATAGTTCATGAGTGGAATAAACCTGATACAAAAAATGTGTCAACTTTATATCTAAATTTGAGAAAGAATTGAAAAACAATATATTTTAGTAAAGTTGAAACGTTTTATTTGAGCGGCCAGAAGAATTAATTATTAATTTATCTTAACGCAATTGCGATGTTCCGCTTTATTCTAAAATTATGAACTTTTCCCAGCCTTTATCATAAATGACCTTTCTTGTCAATGTGTGTCAAATATTGAGGATCGGTACGTCTAAAAAAAAAACCACAGGACTTCCTGAGTGCAATGAGGACATAAAAAGTACACCCAAGACATGTTATAGGTATGCATTTGATAGAAAATTAATTTTTGATCTTATACTTTTTGTTTTGATAAAATCAATTCAATATTTGAGAAGCTATTTACAAAAACGTTAAATAAACTTTTCGTTTTGTTTCAACTTTATAATGAAAATTGTCCTCAATTTCACCTAATTTTACATAAAGTATAATAAATAAAATGTTCTCTCTGATTATTTTGCCATCTACCAATTTCAATAGACATTTTTTATGCCCCACCTACGATAGTAGAGGGGCATTATGTTTTCTGGTCTGTGCGTCCTTCCGTCTGTGCGTCTGTTCGTCCGTCCGTCCCATTTCAGGTTAAAGTTTTTGGTCAAGGTAGTTTTTGAAGAAGCTAAAGTCCAATCAACTTGAAACTTAGTACACATGTTCCTTATGATATGATCTTTCTAATTTTAAAACAAAATTATTCTTTTGACCCCATTTTCATGGTCCACTAAACATAGAAATTAAAAGTGTGAGTTTCAGGTTAAAGTTTTTGGTCAAGGTAGTTTTCAATGAAGTTAAAGTCCAATCAACTTGAAACTTAGTACACATGTTCCCTTTTGGTTGATTTTTTTACTTTTAAGGCCAAATTAGACTTTTTACCCAATTTCACGGTCCATTGAACATGGAAAATGATAATGCGAGTGGGGCATCCGTGTACTTTGGACACATTCTTGTTTATTGTGTTCTAAGTTCTTAATCTACAAAAGAATTACTATTTTTGTAACATTGAATACCAAAGAAAGCTTCGCAAGTTAGACTGTTTTTTTTGCATAATTGTTTTTATTCCCCCTTTTTTGAAACTCCTGATATAATTGAGCATTATAAAACAGCTTACACAAAAAGTCATGCAAATTTGGTTTAAAAAAAATTATATTGCGCCATTAAAACTCATTCTTGTCCCGTATGACATTTCCTGAACGAGTGAACATCTGAAATAATTATGTTATTAAGCTTATATCTTTATTGCGATAGCCTATGAATGAAAAAAGGGTATAATTTTAAATTTCATGAAGTAAAATTTAGACCACCAGAGACATTTAATATACTAGTCAACAAAAGAAACGACACAAGGCAAAACATTAACCATATATAATGAATTGAGATACAAAAGCTTTGCTCGTTATGGAAAGCCGCAAGGTGACCTATAGTTGCTAATTTCTATGTTATCACTGAAAATCTAAATTAGTCAATTTGACCAATTCAATTAGTCATTTTGACTGTCCTCTAGCATGCTCTTAGTCGTTTGACTAGATGGTTAGTCACATTTGACTGAGCAGGGTGGTCATTATGACTATGTTAGGAAGTCAAAATGACTATATGTCATACTCGTTATGACGAATTGAATTGTTCAATTGACTATGCACATTTGTCAGTTTGACAATTGAATGTAGTCCATATGACTGATTGATATAGTCGGAAGTGACCATGTTGGTTAGTCAACATGATTACTGTGAATAGTCACGACTGTTAGACTGTTATTTTAATTTGTGTTGTGTTTTTTTGTTCTACCATTTAATTTGTGTGCGTTTCATTCCGTTTCGTTCTGTTATGGTTCATTTCTTCTGTTATTCTACTTTTTGTTGTTTCTCTTCCATGGGATTGACAAATACATCTGGAATATAATATCATTAAAAATACCACAGCAGCAATACTAACAATGACAATAGTATAGGACCACAAAGTGCTCAATGTGCAAAACCTTCCTACATCTTAAGTTTCCATGTGTAACCATTACTCAGTGACATATATTAAAGTCTAAAAATCAAATAAAGAAAATAAATTTATTATAAACTCATTGTTAATTTGAAGTGTTTATTTCAGATATTTTGTCGGTAACAACTCTGCATGTGTCAGTGTGGTATTCTCTATGGTAAAAAATCTCTCAGCTGTGTTCATACAAATAGCAATGTCTTCATTTGCTGAAAAATATAATTGTACCATTTTAGAAGCTAAAATATAACAATAAACAAGATTATCAGTCATGTTAAAAGTTTAAAGAAAAAACAAATTTTAAAATCTTTGATCTAGTGATTTAATCACTCATCTTATACCATTAATTTGTAATGTAAGCACCGGGATCTTGACAGCCACCCATCCTATATCACAACATTGTAACATTGTAATGTAAGCACCAGAATCTTGCCAGCCACCCATCTTATACCACAACATTGTAATGTAAGAACCGGGATCTTGCCAGCCACCCATCTTATACCACAACATTGTAATGTAAGCACCGGGATCTTGCCAGCCACCCATCTTATACCACAACATTGTGATATAAGCACCGGGATCTTGACAGCCACCCATCTTATAACACAACATTGTAATATAAGCACCAGGATCCTGACAGCCACCCATCTTATAACACACCATTGTAATGTAAGCACCAGGATCTTGACAGCCACCCATCCTATATCACAGCATTGAAATGTAAGCACCAGGATCTTGACAGCCACCTTGAGTTTTTAATTCATTGTTGTGAATATCGATTGCAGTGTTTATTTTTAACAGTTTTTGCTCAGGTGAAAAAAAGATATCGCTAAATACTCTTTTCAATCGACAATACGTTGTATGTGTATCAAAATTGATATCCCGTATACATATCCCCCCTTTTTTATTGTCGTTACGTCAACATGTGCCGATATTACTTTCATTTATACACTCCTTTTTCTTATATTCAATTTTTGTAAGTTAGAATTAAAACAAATATTATCATACTTACTTTAAACAATTGGTTTATATGACAAAATAACAGTTTCCGTGCCTTCTGGTTTGTTTACATCTACACAATCTATGGAACAAAGGGAACGCGAAAGAGTGCGCGTGAAAACCGATACTCTACACCACGTGGTGCTGTGACCACTAACATAGCCAATTGACCATGCAGGTAGTCATAATGACTTGATGGGTAGTCATATATGCTTTTGACTACCTTTCGGCTGATATTTGACTAACTGAATAGTCATCGTGACTAATTTAGATTTTCAGTGTACTTCGTCTCTTTGGCAATCATACCACATCTTCTTTTTTATATTTGCGTTCATCATGTGAACTTTGGTGGATAGTAATAGTTTGAAGTTGTCTGTCAATCGAACCACATCTACTTCTTTTTACTCTGTCCAAAACTGGGAATTATAGCTGAAAAAGGCATTGATTAAAAAAACAACAGCATAAAGCATTGCAGTGGCTGTTTTAGCTTGTTAACTAATTTTCATTTTGGGAGGAATGGGGTGGCTTAACTTTTTCAGCAAGGTTAACAGTCGAGCGGGACAAGTCAAGAGTGGACAATATTTCTGTACTCAAGTCTACCCTTTGGGTTCGAAAAAGGGAATAAGAGTAAATATTGATGAGACAACAACCCAACAACACAGACGATTTAGACATTAAAAGTCAACATTCATTTTTTTTTATTATAGAGAGATCCCTATACACCTTATCAAAAAACCGTCCCATGTATAAATAAAGTAAGGAGCTAATTTAATATTACCTATCATTAAAAATATTAAAACAGGCACATATATATTTTGTGTGAATGAAAAGTTTAACAATACCATTTTTATAATCTCAATTCGTGGAAATCAAACCAGGTACATGGAAAATACTATTTATTAACGATAGAGTAGATGATGAACGTTGATGATGCTTTATGTCCAGAGACAAATTCAAGTTCCAGACAAGAACATGTAAATGTTATATGAATATGACCAGCTGTTGCAAGGCTAAATTTATGTTTTTATCCAATATATCCTCATTTTTCATAAGCATTCCAAGTTCCATGTCCATTCTCTCAGTCGACCTTTTATATTTGCTATGAAAGGCCTACCTATTGTAATTATAATTATTGTGTTTTCGTTATAAACATATATGAAATATTTGCCACAGGACGTAAAACAAACAACATTTATCAAACAAACTCATTAATAATATCATGTAAACCATATACGAAGGCAAGATTTACACAATCCTATAAAGTAATATTTCCATGTATCCGTTTCGATAATTATGGTAACTTCAACGACCTTTTTCAGGGTTGCGTTCAATATCGTAGCGGCAACGTAGTGCTACGTAGATTTATGACTATTGAACGAGTAGCTAGCTTAGCTGCAATGTATATCTATTAGCAGCTAGGGTAGCTACACGTTCAATAGTCATAAATCTACATACTATAGCCTTATATAGCGTTCAATATTGTAGCTGCTACGTAGTGCTACGTAGATTTTGACTATTGAACGTGTAGCTATAGACTAGCTACTACATAGATATTGATAGCAGCTACGTAGCTGCTACGATATTAACTCAACACAGATAAGATATTGAACGCAAACCAGGGTCGTGTTCAATATCGTAGCGGCTCCGTAGCTGCTATCAATATCTATGTAGCAGCTAGGCTAAATACAAGGGTTGAGTTCAATATCGTAGCAGCTATACGTAGCGATCAATATCTATGTAGCAACTAGTCTATAGCTACACGTTCAATAGTCAAAATCTACGTAGCACTACGTAGCAGCTACGACATTGAAAGCGGCCGTGCTATATAAGGCTATGTAGATTTATGACTATTGAACGTGTAGCTATCCTAGCTGCTACATAGATATACATTGCAGCTAAGCTAGCTTTTCGTTCAATAGTCAAAATCTACGTAGCACTACGTAGCAGTAACGATATTGAAAGCAACCCTTGTATCTCTTTGAAAACCACTACATCGAATAATAGTAAGATAAACTTTTTTTTTAATTTTTTTTTCTTTCGTTTTTAGATCTTCTGTTCACGATCTATCATATGAGATTATTATGCCAATTTGTTATGGAACTAAGACATGTAAGGATAGATTTTCAAGGGATGGTTTCTTAGTTAAGACGTGTCAAGGAAGGGATGTGATACTAAACTAATAGTGTTTTTTTTCATGTTATACATTCAATTTGTTTTTTAATTTAAGAAAAATTTTCAATCTTGTAAAAATATCTAACATATACCAGTTTTGAGCTAGCCACTAAAACCTACATTACTTGATTCTAAATAAATAACCATTAGTCCTTTCAACTGAATATCTTAGGGACCCTGTGTATATATGTTTGATTAGAAGTTGTGTTACAATCTGTTTAATTTTCTTTTATTGTTGGCGAGATTAACTTTAAAACTGTTTTGGTATGGTCTATTTCAAGGTCGTCAATAAGATGCATGAAATATTTGCCACTGAAGTAAATATCAATCAAAAATATCCATACATGATTGAAACGGAAATCACCGAAAAAAGCCATTGGATATATTGCATTAACGAAAATTTTATATGTCATTGAACTGTCATTCATTTTGTTTAGTACAGAATGAACAAATAATAATTTGATATGTGGAAATCATGTTGGAATCGCTATGATACATCCAATAATACAAGCTAAACAGTTTTTATTGTAACATGTTTAACCCTGCCGCATTTTTGCACCTGTCCCAAGTCAGGAACCTCTGGGCTTTGTTAGTCTTGTATTTTTTTTGGATTTAATCTCATTTATATGTTTTGGAGTTTAGTGTGAAGCCAATTTTCTCTGAACTAGCACACAATTTTATTTAGGGGCCAGCTGATACCACCTTTGGGTGCGGGATTTTCTCGTTGAACACCCATTAGTGGCCTTCGGATGTTGTCTGCTCTTTGGTCGGGTTGTTGTCTCTTTGACATATTCCCTTTTTCATTCTCAATTTTATTAGAATGTTGAGCTCTACCTAATGTTCATTCACGTAAAAACAGTCAAATGACTTCTTCCATGAGTTATCGATCTTATATGACGAATTTTCTCACTTGCATGTTCGCCTGTTGTATTAAAATATATGGTAAATATATCTAACTTTTAATAGCAAAAATTACAAGCAAGACAAGATCTATTGAAATTCATAGTTCTTTATTTCCCCCCTTAAATTCCGTCTATATAAAATTTTTCTTTCCGTTTCCGTTTCCGTTTCGTTTCCCGTTTCCGCCGTTTAGCAACACCCGTTCCTGAGGTAGAAAAGCCTTATTATTTCAAAAATTCAAGGTTTTGTAAACAGTTAATTCATAATTATGACCATATCAATGATTATTCATGTCAATACAGAAGTGTTGACTACTGAGCAGGTGATACCCTCGGGAACTCCACCAGCAGTGGCATCTACTCAGTTAGTATGTGAATTGTACTTATAATCGACAAATATGCTAAATCACAGCCACAACTTTAAGCCTAGTGAGCTCTTTTACCGAGTTTCATAAATACTTTTAATTTTTTTAAATTTTGATACAATTTTATTTACACTATTAAACTTTATATTTTTTTATAACCTATTTTGTGTAATGAAACATTAATGGTTTTGATTTCAGAGTTGGACAGATGCACTTCTTGTGTGGAATGCATCAGAGCATGATGACATAAATATTATTCGGGTTCCTTCAGATTTGATTTGGATTCCAGATATAGTTTTGTATAATTTGTAAGTTTCTATGTAAAAACATTTTGTATAAATTTAACTTATTGAATTAGTATAGAACGAGTCATATATTTAGCTGTATTGTCAACGGTAGACCGAAATAGGCAGATCGAAAGGCTATATTGTTCAGTTATTTTCAAAAGATCTAAAAATAGAAATATAAAACTGCAATACTTTATTTCCGTTGTTCATTACTCTACAAAATTATTTTCATGTACCTGTGTACATAACATGTATATTATTTGGCGGCATTATGTTTAATTTTTACATCGTTATATCATGCAAATAATGGCATTTTGACAACGATATGGTTGACTTTCTGAAATTGTTTATTATCTCTTCCCTTATTTTATTGATATTGTATTTACGTTGTGTTATAGATCAAATTTATTCGTTCAGTGTATATTCACTTTGTTGTTTTTCATATGTATTTTGATTGATTTAAGCCATTTCAATTTCTATTTTATAGTGTGGCTTTCTATGTTGTGATGTTACACTATGTTTCAGGTAAGGGTGAAGGTTGGTATCTATTTAAACGTTCACACTCGCTGCATTTGTTTGTACCTGTCCTGAGTCAGAAACGTGATGTTCATAGTGGTTGTTGATTATTGATAAGGTTGTTTTATACTAGTACCTTTTGGGATCCTATATAGTTGCTGTTTGGTGTGAGCCAAGGCTCCGTGTTGAATACCACACTTTGAACTTCAATGGTTTACTTTTACAAATTATGATGTAGATGGACGGTTGTCTCATTGGCACTCATACCACACATTCTTATATCTCTTTACAATATAATATACTAGAACACACCCGCGAAATCGCGGGCATATACAGCTTGTGAACTGCTGTAGGGTGATTTTTTGTAAAATATATTATGTATAGAGAATTTCATAAAAGGTATCAAAAGCCCTCTCCCTTTTTCCAAAGTCCATTATTAGTCTAATAAAATATGCTTCTAGGACAACCCATAAGTGCTTTTCTTTTGAGAGCCTTATTAACGTGCCAATGGTAGGATATGAATCTTGTATAAATGACTAAGACCGAATAAGGCCGATTTAAGGGTGGTCGGAGGGGTCCAGGCTATCGTTTCACAAAGAATCGTACGTCGGTCGTACGTCATATCGTAAGTTTTTGACCGTTTCATAAACAATCGTAAGTCGAATTTTATCGCAAGTTTAATCGTAAACCTACGATTTTTAACAGGCAGTCGTAAGTCAAATCGTAGTGATTAAACCTGTGGACAATTTGTTAAAATCAACAACATTACATTATACTAAAGAAAAATAAGTTTCATTGGATGGTTAGAATACATGTGTAACGTGTAACCGGGCGGGGACGTTTATATGTTTTTATCCTCGGGTTCGTACCAGTTTCCTGGATTTGAAAAGCAATTCAAAAGTTCTAAAGTCAATAAAAAGTTACACTATCACTATCAAATATGAAACAAATACTTAACTACATACAACGATTTTCAACACCTTTCAACCTTACCCGAACTTGTTGAATTAAAAAAACTGTTTAAAAACCTTTCTGTCCGATACTGTTTAAAACCAACTGTTTGAAACTATAGTCTGGAACCTAAATGTATAGAACTGGTTTGAAACCTAAATGTATAAAACTGGTCTGGAACCTAAATGTATGAAACCGGTCAGACGGTTTGGAACTATTGTCTGAAACCTAAATGTTTTGAACCTGTCTGGAACCTAAATGTTTGAAACGGGTCAGACGGTTTGGAACTATTGTCTGAAACCTAAATGTTTGAAACGGGTCAGACGGTTTGGAACTATTGTCTGAAACCTAAATGTTTAAAACGGGACTAAACCTTAATGTATCAAACCGGCTGAAATCTAAAAGGTATAAAACTGTATTTAATAAACATGTCTATAACTGTCTGAACAACAGGGCAGCACTAAAGCATGGTATGTCAGCAAACACTCACTGCAATAGTGAGAGATGTGAGACGCAAAACCTTAGCACCAGCCCTGTTTGGACAATCTGTACCGAATCAACAGTCTCAGCCCTTTCTATATTCTTTCCGCAGGTTCCAAGCACTTCACTTTACTTATACTAAACCGTCTGCCTGCTATTCACCACTTTCTTTCCAACCTATTCGATGTTAACTGTCTGCTGTCTTCGGTACAAATGACGATTTGAACTGAATAGCTACCCACTATTTATACTTCGAACGCGGACCTCGAAGAGAGCACCCTAGCAACAACTGTACAGGTAAAGCGTCTGATAGCAACCAATGATAAAGGGATGATTCTAGGTACAGTTTTCAACGATAAAAAGATGAAATGGGAAACTACTAGAGATATCGGAAAATATATAACTGTAGAACTATTAAACCCTTCTTAAACTGCAAATTCGTAACACTACCCACGCCTCCGATTTCATGCGTCCTCGCATGAGTTTACAATTTTGTACTGACTAAATCAAAACACAATCAAAACTGTTCTCGTTAAAACTAGCTGACACCATACCAAGGTTTTACTTTAAACCTCAATGTATCCACTCATTCCGCAGAATACCTCTCCCAGCAACTGTTTGTACACCGAGGGTTATACCATGATAACCAACTAATGGCTTTCCTACAACAATCTGCCGGCAAGCGTCAGACCTAGGGGTACCTTAGCCTACTCACAGTTCCGGGGTTCCTGTCAGCCTCTTTCGACTAGCATGTTCTTTCTGTTTTGTTAGCTAAGTTCCTATTTTCCAAATACTAGTATCATACTTTTATTCACATTTATACAAGCAACTGAATACTGAACTTAAATTAAATTTTGACCAGATAAAACCGTTTCAAATATTCTATTTTGAATACCACTTGAAAAGTTGTGTTTCCAAAAACCGGTTTAAAATAATTTTGCCTCACAACAGGCCACTTATGGACCGCTCAATAAGAGTTGTTGTAAAGGGTTCTTTAACGTGCACAAGACGTGGTACTTCCTGAACACGGGACCTCGGATTTAACGTCCCCATCCGACGGACGGACAGTCATAGACAATCTTAAAATACTCAACAGAAATGCTCGACAAATCCCACCGCTAAGCCACCATTTGTAACGTGTAACCGGGCGGGGACGTTTATATGTTTTTATCCTCGGGTTCGTACCAGTTTCCTGGATTTGAAAAGCAATTCAAAAGTTCTAAAGTCAATAAAAAGTTACACTATCACTATCAAATATGAAACAAATACTTAACTACATACAACGATTTTCAACACCTTTCAACCTTACCCGAACTTGTTGAATTAAAAAACTGTTTAAAAACCTTTCTGTCCGATACTGTTTAAAACCAACTGTTTGAAACTATAGTCTGGAACCTAAATGTATAGAACTGGTTTGAAACCTAAATGTATAAAACTGGTCTGGAACCTAAATGTATGAAACCGGTCAGACGGTTTGGAACTATTGTCTGAAACCTAAATGTTTTGAACCTGTCTGGAACCTAAATGTTTGAAACGGGTCAGACGGTTTGGAACTATTGTCTGAAACCTAAATGTTTGAAACGGGTCAGACGGTTTGGAACTATTGTCTGAAACCTAAATGTTTAAAACGGGACTAAACCTTAATGTATCAAACCGGCTGAAATCTAAAAGGTATAAAACTGTATTTAATAAACATGTCTATAACTGTCTGAACAACAGGGCAGCACTAAGGCATGGTATGTCAGCAAACACTCACTGCAATAGTGAGAGATGTGAGACGCAAAACCTTAGCACCAGCCCTGTTTGGACAATCTGTACCGAATCAACAGTCTCAGCCCTTTCTATATTCTTTCCGCAGGTTCCAAGCACTTCACTTTACTTATACTAAACCGTCTGCCTGCTATTCACTACTTTCTTTCCAACCTATTCGATGTTAACTGTCTGCTGTCTTCGGTACAAATGACGATTTGAACTGAATAGCTACCCACTATTTATACTTCGAACGCGGACCTCGAAGAGAGCACCCTAGCAACAACTGTACAGGTAAAGCGTCTGATAGCAACCAATGATAAAGGGATGATTCTAGGTACAGTTTTCAACGATAAAAAGATGAAATGGGAAACTACTAGAGATATCGGAAAATATATAACTGTAGAACTATTAAACCCTTCTTAAACTGCAAATTCGTAACACATGTATTTATGTTATTTTGTCCCAACATAAGTAACTGAAACTTTAAATTCCTGAAATAATCGTATTTCTTAGTACATTTCACTTTATTTTCCTTTCACAAAAAGCAGCATCTTACTTCCTAAAGTGCAAATATTTGACTATAAAAACAAGTGATTGACAAGCACAGCACTGTATTATATATAGCGAGGGGGTCGGTACGTCGTGCCACGGTGCATGTGTACTAAATACTCAGCAAAAAAAGAAAATTATAAAAGTTTATGAAATAGTTCAACAGCATTTATCAGATTCACTCATGTTTCACACGGACTTTATGAAGATATAACAATAAATACATATATGAGACAATATCTGAAAAAGTCAAATTTTTGGAAATAAGAAAAAACAAAAAAAAATTGTTTAGACCCAGTATTTTAATAGCAAAAATCGAAGAACACACATTGGGGATCTAGGAACTGTTGTCTGTAATTCAAACAATTGTTTAATAAGGAAACAATGGCTATTTTAAAAATGGTACAAAAAAAATCCAGTTCTTTCCTGTTATCAAAGTGAATCAATTTTAAAAAGTTTCTAATGGGAATAAGGAATAAGTTTAAGACAATATTTGTGGTTTACTGGTATATCCTGCAATAGTTTATCAAATGCCAATTATTGATTTTAGCATTTACAATACAAAAGGTTTAGAAATATACTTAAATATAGTCATATATGTCGGTAACATGAAAGAATCTTGAGTAACAGCACAACGGTAACAGGACAGAGTTGGTAACAGAAAGGATTTTTCTGCTTTATTTTAAAGTTTAAGAAAAATACATCATAATTTAAATTGGTCACAATTGGAAGATAACAGCAAACAATGTTATTTATCCTTTGAAACTGTATTTGCAAGATGAAAAATCTGCCTAGGTAATGAAAAATTCTAAAATAAATTCCTTTCTGTTACTATCTACTTAACTAGAATTGCACAATGTTCTCTGCTGTTATCAAAAGCAAAAAACCTATTTTTTTATTCAATATACTTTATATTATTTTGAAATTTATTTAATATGGTGGTGATAACTTATATTAAACTTATATTAAATGAAATGGTTGGCATATAGTAGATTAACTTTTCTATTCTTCAGTGAAATTGTCTTGAACATCCTTCCTGTTACTGATGATGGTTATGCTGTTACTTTTATCAGGTAACATGACAGAACGTAACAGAAAGGAATTACGCGATAGTTTTTGTCCTTTTTATCACATTAAATGTAAGTGTATTTCCTGTGACATATAACTTTTAAAAAGATGATATAAAAACACACTTAATGCTGTGGTGCACACTTAAAAATATTCTCAGAAAGTGTAAGAAAAGACTGTAACAGGATAGAACACCAATAAGTATTTTTCTATAAATTCTTACCTTGGATGGGCTTGAATTTTCAAACCTGGCCGCCTTTCCAACTATTTCTAAATCTGTTTTTTTTCTAAACGCGGGATAAATCAGAGAAAAAAATTATGTCTGTCAAAATGATTCAATTTTCTCAATGACACTGTGCAATTAGATAAATAAAATAAGCAGTACTTCAGGAGAAAACACAAAAGGCGAAACCCAAGTATATGGGATTTATTAAAAAAAGAAGACATCTTGAACCTATAACGACTACATTCCAGTATATAGTTATATATTTGAAACCAAATCTTTGGTATGACCAATTAAACAATAAAATAAAGTGTTTTATTCCTTGAAACTGCTCGTTTTGCTTTTAAAAACACTGAATTTTATTGATTTTTCATAAAAATTGATCGTGAAAGATTGGGCAACGTATTGGCTCGATCGTGAAAGACAATGCTTAACCAGACAGACGTAGGACGTTTGTGGTTTGTGTTATTTTTTATACCGGTGTTGTATAGCCATTCTTCCCCCATGCATGGAACATAAGTACACATTACGTTAAGAAAAGCAATGGGAACCTATATTTTTTTACACTAAAAAAATACTGTCCGAATATTATATCTGTAATTCTAGCAAGTTTTCATTAAAATGATAAACTTTCTAAAGTCTGTATCTCGATAAAGGCTATTATTGTTGCCTATGGGGAAATTAATTATTTATTACAATCTATAGTTGTTCACATTTGACAAATGTTACGACATAAGTGTAAAAGTATAAATTAAAGTACACTCTTCATGTATGAACAAAATTTTTGACGGACTCCACCTATACAAGGATTTACTTACTATAAAAATCCTTGATCTTTAGCACGAGACTAAATGTGGTTTATCATTTTGTTAAAAGAATTAATATATGACGAAGATGTATGAGATTATGAGACAAATATAATGATGAAATAGTTTTCAATACAACCAAAGGATATATCTCGTATTCCACAAAATATTTCTTCCAGTTTAGTATATTTACTACATGTATCTACTAGCATCCGTATAACTCGAAAATGTCCACAATAAGAATAAAAACAATTAGCAAAAAGTTTGCACTACCTTAAGTGTGTGTAATACTTAAAGAGCATATGGTCCGAGAACACAGTTATTTCGTAGTGCATTTCTTTTAGAAAATTAAAAAAAAAAAAATTTAAAACAAAACGCACCTGCGATTTCTCAATAATATTTTACAGTGTGATTTATTATGTTTGGGATAAATTATATCAAAACTATAGAATACTTCGTCGGCTTTTATCCAACATATGGACAATTTTGTGTTAAGGGGTTCTTGAAATCTTTTGACAGCTTCCGAAATGCTATACCTTTTCAGCTGGACCAATATAATTGAGAAAGGAAATGGGTAACGTGTCTAAGCGACAACCATAGAGCAGACAACAGCCGAAGGCCACCAATGGGTCTTCTTTACTTTAAAATTCAGGACCTAATTTGTTTAACAGTGTCATAATTTCTATTTGAGGCATTAATTATTAAGAAATAAATTTGGAAGGGGTATAAAAAAATGGCAACTAACACACTGTCCACACTAGGGAATATGTTATTGTTCCCGGACCATATTGATGTAAAAATGTTCTATACACCTTTATCATCCCCATTATACATGTTGCTACGAACAGAATAACATATCCATTCTTAATTGTATATAAAATAAATACAAAGGTGCCACGATTTCCAGACAGTTACATCATGAAAAACATAAATGAAAATGGCGACGGGTCTAAAAAAATACCAATATTTCCATACTAGTAGTCAGAAAAAGAGGCCAAAATAATAAGGATATCGAATAATGTGCAAAATAGAGAATAATGCGCAAAATTTATAAAGATTATAGAAGAATTATTTAACAAAGTCAATAATACAGATTACAAGAAAACCACAACCCTGTTATGTTCTTGATATCTCATTTTAGAGTAACAATGAATTCACGAGCATAGTGCAATCGTAAAGAAATTGAGACAAAGGGGTGTGCATCAGCGGGATTTAAGATTCTCCCTTTATATATACACAAATTAAAATATTAGTCATGAACCAAATTAATAATTAAGTTGGGCCGGAAAATTACAAGCCCCAGATACAAAACAAAATAATAAAAAAAAAACGTAGACATTTATGCTTTTACACAAGCTCATGGTTTTCTCTGACTGTTTATGACGTCTTTGCACGAAATTCATTGGACGTTGGATGTGTACGGATTGATAATTCAGTCTTAGCTGCATGATTTTTTATAAGTTGTTGGAGACTTTGAACTAGCTGCCACTTAACTGGGAGTATTCTCAGATCTGTACCTAGTGTCTTTTTGTTGTTTGGATGTACAAGTACCCATCCACGTCCACTTGTATTTTTGTCCATCTGATGAGTTAAGCCTTTTACAACTGATTTGTATAGTTCGTTCTTATGTTGTGTGCTGTTATACCACTGTCCCATGTTCGGGGGAGGGTTGGGATCCCGCTAACATGTTTAACCCGCCACATTCTGTATGTACATGTATGTGCCTGTCCCAAGTCAGGAGCCTGTAATTCAGTGGTTGTCGTTTGTTTAAGTGTTGCATATTTGATTTTTGTTCAATATTACAAAAACAAGGCCGTTAGTTTTCTCGTTTGAATTGTTTTACATTATCATTTCGGGGCCTTTTATAGCTGACTATGGGGTATGGGTGTTGCTCATTTTTGAAGGCCTTACGGTGACCTATAATTGTTAATTTCTGTGTTATTGGTCTCTTTATGAGAGTTGTCTTATTGGCAATCATACCACATCTTTTTTTATATATGTTATGCCTTTTTAATCTCCTGATAACTATTATATTTGTTGGATGATACAGTAACAAATGCACCGCATAGCGTTATAAAATATGAAAAAAAAATATGCATATTCTTTTTACATTTCCATAATTGATTGTTGTCAGTCTTGCCAGTGGGTTCCTCCTTGACAAAAAGTCTAGACACGCATCAGAAACTATGCTTAACACATTTTATACCTGTTAATAAATAACATTCAAAGATACTTATAATTTCTAGTAAAAAAAAGTCCCAATGAATTTAACTGTTTTTTTTTTTGTATGACTTCATCATTCTTCAACAATAGCAAAAACAGACCGTGCATGAAAAAAAACCCTCCACCCGTCAATTTTTCTAATAAACATGATAAAACCAAAGACAAAAAATTCTTAAAACTAGATTAGACACTTACCATGCTTACCTCACTAAACCTCTTTACTATACTAACAAAAAAAAAACTGATAACTATTTCAAAATACGATGGTATTAGTTTTTTTTCTGGTTCTGAAAGAACGATCAATTTTATAGACATGAACGCGGCTGTCAAAGAAAGCACCCCCTTTTCATTATTTATAACCGTAAGTTTACGTTACGTTTACGTTACGTTTGCGATCACCTTTGTGAAACACTCGTAGGTAAAATCTTACGCTTAACGTAAGTTTAATCGTAAACATAAATCGTACGATTCTTTGTGAAACGATAGCCTGATCCAGAAATCCCGGGCTTAAAAACATGAAATCCGAGATGCAGAATTTAAAAAAAACTCTTTTTCGAAATCGAAAAATATATTCCCGGATCCCGTAAGGAACAATCCCCAAATCCCGGGCTTGAAAACACACGACCCCGACGTCCAGAAAAAGGTCCTGCCTCCCTTTAATCTCTACCCTACTTTCATTTTTGCCAAATCACTACTTTCACTTCCAACAATAATTTTTTATGACCCATTTATGGGCATTATGTTTTCTAGTCTGTGCGTCCGTTCGTTCGTCCGTTCGTCCGTCCGTATATCCCGCTTCAGGTTAAAGTTTTTGGTCGAGGAGGTTTTTGATGAAGTTGAAGTCCAATCAACTCGAAACTTAGTAAATATAGTGCCGATGTGGCATCCGTGTACTATGGACACATTCTTGTTTCCACATGTTTTACTTATTTTAATATATATTCAACTGGTATGACCCCTTAAATAGTAATATATTTCAAAGAAAACTGCAGACAGAACACAGAGAGTCTCTATATATTAAAGTATTATAATCGTAGTTTACATGTAGATAAACGCGAAAAATAATTGTCCTCTCTAAGGAGGTATAATAGTTGTGGTTCTGGCGATCTAAACACCATGATATGGAGAACGCTCTGATTGGCTTATTTATTTTTTCATTTTTGTTATCTATCATACGATTGGTTTTTTCCAAAAATAACACAATCTGAATAATCATAAGAATGAATGACAAATGCGACTATGCATGTTACATATAGAACACAGAGGCATAATGATTAATTTATCGTGGAAGGAAAAGAAGCGACACACAAAATGAGGTCTTCTCGTTTGTAAGTATAGATAATGGTTATAGCCTTTGGATGTGTTTGATTAGGGAAATATCGACATAAAGAGGAATATCGGCCTCAGACTTCGTTGTGCAACGTCGATAATTATATCATATTAAATAATTCATATGAAGACAAATTTCGCCATACTATGTGAACTTCCAGTAAATATGTTAGACTCAGATCGGCGTCCGGTCTCTTATAGACGTCCGTTCTTCAAATCAACGTCCAAATCTGACGCCACATTTTCTAATCAGTGTCTGATACTTTAACCCTCTAATTGATGTCCAATGTGACGTTATGAATCACAAAAACGACGTCTTATTGATGAAAGTCTTCTCGCATCGCGATGCCAATAAGTTTCTTCAAATCATTTATTTTTAATATCTCATCTTTGCTAATCATGGGTTACAATCGATTCACCTTGAGAGGACTCTTGGCTAGCGAAGATATCTGTATCATTTTGTTGTTTTTGATGTGAAGAAAGTAACTTTTCGTAACTAAAACTTTTATTATATTTCGGTATCAAAATAAATGGATAAATTTAAAATCAGAAAATGACAATAAGACGCCGACATCTTTATTACTCTAACGTGTACATGTATATTAATATGTTGGTTAAAGACGTTTATATTCTCGACCTTTGTTGTCGTTTTCTCTCTTGTTGATATAAACATATGAATGTGGTTATACATTGTACGGCGATGAGACAAACAAGCGATGAAAAGATAATCGAATGACATCTAGTACATGTATAAAGACTCAACCAGTTGAAAGAATAAAAACGTTCTGTCAATTATTGAAAGCATTATTTATTTGATTATGACGTCAGATGTTAACGTAGATTTGAGGAAGGACGACGATTAGAGACAGGACGTCCGAGTCTTACAAATATATATAAATAGATTATATGCATCGATTACTCAATTTGCAAATATTTGTCATTGATCTATAAAGACATTATGAGTTTAAAATGACTTCAGCTAAACTTGACCATTAGAGTTCAAGCTTTTCTAAACTTTAAGAGTTTTCCTATCTGTGGATTATCCATGACGTGCAGTATCATCAGTGTGACTCAAAAATTAATAATAGTACTACCTATCAATTTTCTTATCTGCATGTTCTGACAAATAATAGGAAATTTTGTTTGAATATATATTTTTTAAAGTTGGGCTTTGGGGCTACATTCTACAGGTCGTCAGTCTATCACTTCAATAGTTACGACAACACTCTTGTTTCAAGAAAACGTTGATGATTATTACTTTAATTGATGATCGCTAAATTTCCGATTGCACTTTTTAAATAATCACCCAACAACCCCGAGGGCCATTAAATTAATTCTACAAATTGCCATTTATCATATGTAATGTATTGGAACGTATTATCTTTACTAATTACACATCTGAACTGTCTTATACAACATTAAAAAATGAACAGTTAGGTATTACAAAACGACGTTTGTTGCCATTGATGAACAAAATCTTATTTGTAATGTTTGGGAACCATTTTACAAAATTATATTCTAAGCAATACAAACTTACAGCTATTATCTTAGAAATTGGCAGTCTAAGAATGTTCAAACCAGTTAGCATTGGAAAGATGAAAAGGAAAATCTATCTTTTTCAAAACTTTATCATAAATCAGTTCACTCGGAAATATTAAAGACCAGTTTGTGCGTACCATTTCTTTTACCCATATGAAGCCTATTGCAACTAAAAATTTCAATTACAAACCGATGTTGGAGGATAGAGGACAACTTTCCCGATTAAAGTTCCAAAACAAATTGCGAAATCAAAAGCAAAGGCACAGAAAAATCAATTGAAAACAAGACATATTCCTTACTTGATACAGTCATTGAACGCGTTGATATTTGATAGAAATAGTTATCAAAAGTACCAGGATTATAATTAAGTACGCCAGACGCGCGTTTTGTCTACATAAGACCCATCAGATCGAAATATTTATAAAGCCAAACAAGTACAAAGTTGAAAAGCATTGATGATCCAAAATTCCAAAAAGTTGTACCAAAATATGGCTAATGATATCTATACCTGGAATAAGAAAATCCCGAGATTTTCAAAAAATTCAAAGTTTTATAAACAGGAAATTTATAAAAATGACCACATGATTAATATTCATGTCAACACCGAAATGTTGACTACTGGGATGGTGATACCGTCGGGGACGAAACGTCCACCAGCAGTGTCATCGATCCAGTGGTTTAAATAGTAATCAAAAGTACCAGGATTATAATTAAGTACGCCAGACGCGCGTTTCGTCTACATAAGACTCATCAGTGACGCTCAAATCGAAATATTTATTAAGCCAAACAAGTACAAAGTTGAAGAGCATTGAGGATCCAAAATTCCAAAAAGTTGTACCAAATATGGCTAAGGATAGCTTTGCCTGGAATAAGAAAATAGAAAGACATGGATAATCAAAGGGTCGTTCTATATTCCTTTGCAATTTCAATATGAACAGAGACGAATAACTGCATCTGTCCTACTTCATTGGTTACCTTCCGAACGATGCTATACTGCTGGGTCTTCCAAGTGATCAACAAAACCCCTTGCTTAATTATAAAGATCAATCGTATAAGCAAACCAATCATGGCCTCAAAGTTAATGTGAATCTACCTATTGTAAGAGGGGCGTGAATTAGATGGGGATACTAAAAATACCATAGATCTGTAGGTTAACACTTAATCTTAGACTCTTTTATTTTACAATAGTATCAAACATTTCGTTTCATAAAAAGAAAAACCAATGTTTTTCAAGTATCTGGCATAAGGGGAGGATAAGTTGTACTTTATGATTCGTTACCTTTTGAGGACGTGTTATTAAAAGGCATTCGGAATTCCCAATAGAACGCACTGTGTTCCTTTTCATGTCGACCGGTTTCTATTAATGAGCCTGACTTCCAGCAGTAACGTGTTGAGGAAGAGGAAAGAAATAATTTGATGACTATGTTTAGCTGTCGAACTTTGTGTAGAGGATACCACAGATATATAATTTGACTATAAGGGTGACCTGAAAACAAAGTTTTAGGACAAAGATTTTTTTCATATATATCAATTGTGAACCTTCCATTCCTATATAGCAATAATGCAGCATATGGAATATATCTCTACCAATTATAACGAAATAATGCTGCTTGTATTTTGTATAACGATACACTTGATCGAGAGTTGCTCCTCACATGCAAACCATTTATGCAATAGTACCATTGGAGAATTTGAAACAATCTCATCGTAAATTATACAGATGTCATCACGAGTTGGATGACAATAATGGAATATGAGGGAGTTTCCGTTTTGAATTTTCCTCGGAGTTCAGTATTTTTGTAATTTTACTTTTTATCACAGACGACAATGAATAGGTTTCAGTTGTCATGGCTACAATATCGCCCCTACCACATTAGACTTATCATCTGGTTTGTAATCATTTGAGCAACACAACGGGTACCACATATAGAGCCGCATTTGTTACCCTTCTAGAGTACCTGAGACCTCTCCAATTGTTGCTCATTCTTTTGTTTTCTATGTTATGATTTCTTACTGTATGTTTGATTTACTTAATTAGCTATGGTGTTTTCGACTTTTAGACCTATGCATTTAAAATGTTTATTTTGTGACTTTCTTTTTGATATGAAGCTTGGTTTGACATGTTTAATAACTTGAAATAAAAAGTTTGACGACACATACATTTGATGTAAATAGACGTATATTACATACAGTAAGGCAACAACTGAAACGTATCTTGATTCATTGATAGGTAAACTTTATGTGAAGTTTAAAATGTTCGCCGTCTTATTTGCATCTCTGTTTAAGCAATAATACAAATGTTTCATTTTGTTCGTATGTTTCAAATTTATGAAATGATAAATTTTTATAACACCAAATGGCGGAACTCACTGTAGCAAAAGGCACACAACATAAACGTTATTCCAGAGGCAAAATAATTTACTTTGAAAACCCAAATTAGATACAACGACCTTCATAAATGATTTAATGTTTGTTCAAACTTGAGCCAACACTGGCAACTGGTCAAGCTTTATTTTCCTTTCTATATTTGCAGTGCAGATCCTAGGCTAGAAGAAAAAAGAGATGTATTGGTACTTGTTGAACCAAACGGACATATATTTTGGATGCCGCAAGCTATTTTAAGGAGTTCCTGTAGTTTTGATACAACGTACTTTCCATTCGATGAACAGTACTGTCATTTAAAATTTGGATCATGGACTTACGATGGCACCAAATTAGATTTGTTTTTCTTTCAGAATCTAACTCAGTTTTCCTTGTCGGATTATATAGCTTCAACCGAATGGACTATAATAGAAAACGTTGCTAAGAAATTTGAGAAATTTTACGACTGTTGTCCTAATACTCCATTTCCAGATTTAAAATTCTACTTACGAATGAAACGAAATGTTGCTTTTTACAGCTTTATACTGATACTTCCATGTTCACTGCTGTCTCTTTTGACATTAGTCATATTCTGGGTACCACCAGAGTCACCTGCAAAACTTGTCCTTGGTATGTATCTAATTATACCTGCTCTTAATTGGTACTTTCTTCATGATAACACACGACAAACAGGTGTATACATAACTTGACGGTATAATGAATATCATTGGAATGTTTATTAATAGAACCAAAAATTTTCTAACTGCATTTTAAAGTTTTTTTTAAACCTAATAGTGTTTATTTCATAAACAATATCAGTATTTTTTGTGCATATTTACTTGCATAAAAGTTAAAAAAAAAAATGTAATTTTTATGTTTTTATTTAAATTTTTATCATAATTAAAAATATCCTACCACCATGCTATAGATTGAGCCAATTTATAGACAATTGTGAGCAAAGTATAATATACGCTATTCATGTAACTTTCTTAAACTTTCTTAAACAACACATGTTTTACGGATGACCCTGTCTTAATGTAACTTGGAGTACAACTAATTGTTTGAAGATTTACTTTTAAATATAGACATGCGTATACCAATGTCGTGTGCTTTAAGTAAATGCATTTTTTTTTCATTTGGAAATAATTTTTTACATATCATTTGTTTTACAATTAAATATTAAACTTTCATATGATCTGTTCATATGTACATGGCGTTTTATATATTTTACCTTCAAGAAATTTAAATAAACAACCTGATATTTTTCTTCATACGTGTAAGATTTTTATGAATTGCAATGATCATGACTAATCGTGTGTTTGCAATACTTAATACTTAATTGAAGCGACCAATTTAGTCTTTTATGTGCCTAAAGCGGGATTTTAATTTGCAAACGTACCTTGCAGGATACGCATTATAAACATCATTTATTCTTTTACTATTATGTAGACAATGCTACCTTACATAGTAACGCTAGTAAATTGCTTGACTTTATAAGGTTTCAAATTTGGAAAACACGTCTTATATAATCTACTCACAATACGTACCACAATTGTTATACATAATATACAGTGCTATATATGATATCAGTTTATATAATTTTACTGTACGATTCAAATTAGATATTTCATAAGTTAGTAGCAGTTTACTGATTTGTTAAAGTGACTTAATATTTTTGTTTTTCAGGAATGAATATATTTGTTGCTTTTTTTGTTTTACTATTGTTATTAGCAGAATCTACACCAAAAGCAGCAGATTCGGTGCCATTAATAGGTAAGTCAGTTACACATCAATAATAGGTAAGTCAGTTACACATCATATATAGGTAAGTCAGTTACACATCATTAATAGGTAAGTCAGTTACACATCATTAATAGGTAAGTCAGTTACACATCATTAATAGATAAGTCAGCTGGTGGACGTTTCGTCCCCGAGGGTATCACCAGCCCAGTAGTCAGCACTTCGGTGTTGACATGAATATCAATTACATTGTCATTTTTATAAATTTGCTGTTTACAAAACTTAGAATTTTTCGAAAAACTAAGGATTTTCTTACCCCAGGAGTAGATTACCTTAGCCGTATTTGGCACAACTTTTAGGAATTTTGGGTCCTCAATGCTCTTCAACTTTGTATTCGTTTGGCTTTTTAACTATTTTGATCTGAGCGTCACTGATGAGTCTTATGTAGACGAAACGCGCGTCTGGCGTATAAAATTATAATCCTGGTACTTTTGATAACTATTTACACCACTGGGTCGATGCCACTGCTGGTGGACGTTTCGTCCCGAGGGTATCACCAGCCCAGTAGTCAGCACTTCGGTGTTGACATGAATATCAATTACATTGTCATTTTTATAAATTTGCTGTTTACAAAACTTTGAATTTTTCGAAAAACTAAGGATTTTCTTACCCCAGGAGTAGATTACCTTAGCCGTATTTGGCACAACTTTTAGGAATTTTGGGTCCTCAATGCTCTTCAACTTTGTATTTGTTTGGCTTTATAACTATTTTGATCTGAGCGTCACTGATGAGTCTTATGTAGACGAAACGCGCGTCTGGCGTATAAAATTATAATCCTGGTACTTTTGATAACTATTTACACACCATTTGACTAATTAGAATATGATTCACATCTGCAGGCACACAGGCATACATTCTTTGTTGGGAACGAATCACCTATATGATAATATATAAATTACTTATGGGTGAAAGGGTGATAGAGCAGATTGTTACCCCGACAAAATACTGTGAACTGAGTAAAAGCCAAGATTGACAATGCCTTAAGGAGGGATAACAATCTGATATATCATTCTCTCAGATTTTTGTTATACTGAATATTACATTATTACTGTCTATTAAATTTCAAATTGAAAGTAATAAACTAAGTCGTCTTGCGCATACCAACCATTTATATTTGATAAAGCGCAAACCTTATCAAGCTTCTCCATGATGGGTAAAAGTAGTTGTCAAATAATTTAGTAAATTTTCTCCCTCGTCTTGACCAATCAAAATCTTGCTTGTTAATATGAAGTTTAACAATGAGTTATATTTTACAAAAAATAAGTCATTTGCAAAGTCACATATTCAAGTAATCGTCCATCACGTAAAAAAGATACAAAAAAAACCCATTTTTTATCTGGATTCTCCTCAAAATGTGTAAAGGGATACATTGTGTTGTTAAATGTCAACGCGAATTATGTGAACTTCAATCGATTTGCAATTGTATGAAATGTGGAACATCGTAAAACAAATCGGTAAATACCAAAAGATGTTCACCGAACAATAACGTGACACAGTTGAAAATCAAAAAAAAAACTGTATTCAGAAAAAAAATTTAGATATATAAAATAAGTTCATATGGGATATAATTTACAATATCTACGAAAACAAATAAATGCAAAAACATTTGTATAATGAAATCTAATCTACAAATTGTTAGAGAGTAAACACATATACAATATTTGTAATATAAGTTCAATATACAATATTTGTAATATAAGTTCAATATACAATATTTGTAATATAAGTTCAATATACAATATTTGTAATATAAGTTCAATATACAATATTTGTAATATAAGTTCAATATACAATATTTGTAATATAAGTTCAATATACCATATGAATCCTTAACGAACTTAAATAAATAAAGCCAGCACTTTCATTTATTCCGAATCGTTTACAGCATTTGTAAGATTTTTGTTTTTAATATTTATTTTTACTTTTACATTTAGCCATAAACAGAAGTATATATATGTTTTTTCTATGGTCGGGTTGTTGTCTCTTTGACATATTCCCCATTTCCATTCCCAATTTTAAATATAAAGGCAACAGTGTTTACAATATTTCATCCTTGTTGTCGCTTTCACTACTAATGAGATTTTTTAAATTGTCTATAGTAGTAATGGTCTTAGAAGAGTTATTTCCTTTGTGATTAATATCTTTAAGGAAACTAGAGTCTTTGATTTATCAGTGACAGATTTTATGTATTGAATGATATAGCTTTAATCTTTGTCAATCAAAGCAGAGCTAAATATTATTAAAAGTGCCCGTCTATATCCCTAGACGACAATTCTTTGTTTTACGCTAACATATTTGATTAAGATATTATCTCCAAAGTCTATTTCGGCAAGATATTAAACTATCATTTCCACCGGTTGCTTTTTAATTCCGCTTATGTGAAATGTGTCTGATCAAATAAAGCAATCTGATAAATGGAATAGAGTGAAAGGAACTCCATGTAATGGAGGTGAATGACACGGTCTTATATTATTACCTTACTCTGATAGATGGAATATAGTTAAAGGAACTCCATGTAATGGGGAAGTGGATGACACGATCTAATATGATTACCTTACATGTATTCTAGAAAAATAGATGATTATAAAAGTTGTTTCTCCTACATTGTATACAGTTTCTGTTGATTGTCCTTGTCCTGTTTAGAAGATAAGAGATACTAAATATAAGTGCTTTATACATATACCAAAATCAAATTATACAGCATGACATGACAGATATATTTATAAACGACAAATATTAGAACAAAAAATAATTGTTATATTTAAAATACAGCGAAACATTAATACTGATGAATAAATATCTCTATTGGTAATCAAAAGCCCAGTATTGTTACTCATACTATCATCCTCTTTCATATCAGAGCGTCGTAAATTTTGTTTATATCATCTTAATTAATATATTTATATATATATGCAATAGGTCTTACCCATTTATTTTAAATGAGTTTGTGCAACAAAATATTTGTATTTATTAATACTTCACGTTAAAATGTTAGATTTTGATAAGCTAATACGAGGGTGACAATTTACGCTATCACGTAATCAATGACAAAGCTTAAGTACTACGTTTTAGCGCAGAACTTTCTGGTCGAATGTCAAAATAAAAAACTAAACATCTTGCTTTATTTCTGTTGATATTTCAATTATATTTAACTGTGTTATGTACGCGATAACAAAGGAACATGCTTTGAATTTAAAATTCAACTGTAAAAGACAATAACGAAAGGACATTCAGTATAATAAATTAAATGTCACATAACAGAGAGGGTGATAGATCAGGTATTGGTACCCCTCGAAAAAGCATTGTCAACCTTGACTTCGCCTCGGTTGACAATGTTGTCTTGGGCTAATAATCTGCTTTATCACCCTCTCAGCTATTTGCTATTTATATAATATAAATGCATATACATAACAGCAACAAAAGTAAGACATTTTTTGGTTCAAAATATAAAAAGATTGTCCGTAAAAATCAACAAGGTTTACTGGTATCACATATACATAGTTCAACCAGTTATGAATTTCGAAATTATCAAAAAGCTAAGTATCAACCCCAGGCAAAATTGACCTTAGATAAATTAAACTATTCCTTTAATTTCCATTTTGGTCACATTACTGTTCATGTTTCCATTTATTTATACAATATTCGCTTTGTCAAAAGCTCCTACAGATCGCCATTTCACACGAACGAAGCGTATACTGTGTATTATTTTACTGTACAATTGCATTTTTAGAAAGATTCAACGTCCTTTCATAAACTCTTCCATATGCGTAGGATGGATGAGTTGTTGTGAAAAGTGTATATATATTCTTATATATTTCTTATATATTGTATATGTAGGACTCTAAAGTCCGATGGGGACGCTAGAGTACAATGGTCACGCTAAATTGCGATGGTATGCGCTAAAGTGCGATGCCTCCATACGCTAAAGTCCGATGGTCCGCGAAAGTATAGACGTCAAACACATAGTTGGATTATGACGTTAACCGTCGTTTATATAAAAAAAGTTAAATCACAAAAATACTGAACTCAGAGGAAACATCTAATAGGAAAGTCCATAACCACATGGCAAAATCAAATGACAAAACACATCAAAAACGAATGGACAAGAACTCTCATATTCCTGACTTGGTACAGGTATTTTCAAATGTAGAAAATGGTGGATTAAACCTGGTTTTATAGCGCTTAACCTCTCCTTTTGATGACAGTCTCGTCAAATTCCGTTATACTTACAATGACAACATTCTGTTATATTGACAATGACAATATATACAACATGCCGGAAGGCAAATGACAAATATTTGACTATTATATAAAAACTATTCAACCAAATGTCAATGACTTGATTAATTTAAACCTAATCGTACTGTGTCGGCTAAAACAAAAGTGTTTTATTTAGGTAGCTGGAAGAAGAACTTGTATTCAGCAGTCGATCGTTTTACTATAGGCACCAGCTGTTATAAATACAAGTAGTAATCGCATAGATAATTCATATAGTTTTTTCACTGACCGCACTCTTCTTAACTTAATTTGGGAAAAATTGATTGACCAATTAGGATATGTATAAATTCGATGTCAATTAAACAAAACTTGCAGCAACCCCCCCCCCCCCCCCCCCCCCCACCGTAACTATTTGAGTTAAGTTATTAATCTTTCATTGATTTTTTTATACATGTCGTTCCTTAAGAATACTGTTTAATTATAATGTCTATCATATAGGGTATAGCTTAGCTTATAATACTAGATTTTGCAAAAGGACTAAAAATTTACATGGTATGTTCTCGAACCTTACCCTATTGGTTCATCGCACTTTAGCGTGACATACCATCGTACTCTAGAAAACAAGCAACCATCGCACTATAGCGTGAGACACCATCGTACTTTAGCGTAGACCCTCGCACTTTAATATGACCATCGCACTTTCGAGTACTATCGCACTTTAGTCTTACATTATATTATATTTTTTTGAGTCCTTAGACACCTACTTTTGCTTGAGTATGGAACTGTGTCTACTATGTTATCAATCGTTTCACACAGTATTACATAATGTTAAGGCACTTTTGCTTGAGTATGATACTTATTACTGTGTCTACTGTGTTATATCAATCGTTTCACACAGTATTATATAATGTATATTTTATATTTTTAGGTACCTACTTTTGCTTGAGTATGATACTAATTACTGTGTCTACTGTGCTATCAACTATTGTGGCGAATATGTTTTTTCGAGGAGTTCGGATCAATCGTGCACCATTATGGCTAAGAAAGGTAATATATTTGTTTAGTTTTTTTGAAAACAAAACTATTCCAGAAATATTTGGAAAAAAGACGACAAAAACTAGTTTAATAGGTTAACACACCCTAGGTATTTACCACTAGTTTTTTAGGTTACCCTTAGTTTTTGGTAGGGTTCGTGTTGTTTATTCTTTAGTTTTCTATGTTGTGCCATGTGTACTATTGTGTGTCTGTTTGTCTTTTTCATTTTTAGCCATGGCGTTGTCATTTTGTTTTAGATTTATGAGTTTGACTGTCCCTTTGGTATCTTTCGTCCCTCTTTTAATACACCCTAGGTATTTACCACTAGTTAAACAGGTTAATACACCCTAGGTATTTACCACTTTGTAGTTACAAAGTAAAAACAATACACTTATTTTCGCTGTTAATTTTTATGCCATCTATTTAGATATCTATATTCTTGGTCTTCAAATTTAAGACAACTAGAATTATAGAACTTTGTTTAGTTCTAAACTTCCAAGTTAAATCCTGATATACGAAACTGTTCAATGATTCTGATATTATATACTAATAAAATTGATAGGAAGGATAATGATGAATATAATAGTAATAATAGTAATGTTAATAATGTTTACCATCAAATTAAACTATAATAATATTTATACTTGATTGATTATTGATTGATTAACGTTCTGGGCCAATATGACATACGTGTTGGTGGCTACTGGAAACTATATGATGAAAATAGGCTCGCAGCAACTGATCAAGATAAAATTCTAAATCTACAAGTGAAATATTACAAAAAACTAATCCTTTTGATAATGAAGTTAAAACATATATTAATGAAACAAAATTAACAAAATATTTTTTTTTAAATTAACACTTAAAGATTCAGATAGTAATCAATGTGAAGGGGAAGTAACAGAAATTGAATGCACTGATGCAATTTTTAAAATGAAGCTTGATAAATCCCCAGGTCTTGAATTTTATATATATATTTTTTTCATAGTTCTTAAAATATTTTATATCACTGTAATTTTTGAACTTTTAAGCAAATATTTTTTTGAATTTTTAAGCAAATATTTTTTTGAATTTTAGCAAATATTTTTTTATCAATTTTTAAGCAAATATTTTTTGAATTTTTAAGCAAATATTTTTAACTTATTTTTATTTGTACGGGTTCAATGTCTCCTTTATTTTACCATGCCTATTTATTTAAATTTGATTGTTGATCAGTAAACTTAATAGTATAGTTATTTATGCCATTTATTTTAGATATGTTTGTTTTAGGATCTCATAACATGGGCTTTCATATTTTATTATTTATACTTATATATCTGTATGAATATGTGGTAAAGCGCTTAGGGTAATTTTTGATATTATATAATGCGCTGTTATAAATTCTGTATAATAATAATAATAATAGGCAATTTTGGACGAGTTTAAAAACTATTTTGGTCAAAGTATTTAATTATAATTATGAAAAAAAAAGAACTTACAAACTCACAAAAGAAAGGTGAAATTTCACTAATTTTTAAAAAGAATGATCATCTTTCATTAGATAATTATCGTTCCATAACTTTATTGAATATTGACACTAAACTATTAGCTTATGTGTCAGCTCAGAGACTTAAAAAAGTACTACCACCTATTATTAGTCTAGATCAAACAGGATATGTCAAAAATAGATATATTGGTTTCAACATCAGACAAATTCAAGATATAATAGATTATTCTGAGAAATTTAATATAGAGGTCAATCCTTTTCTTAGATTTTAGTAAAGCTTTTGACTCACTAGAACGGACTTTCATGACAGAAACACTGAAACGGTTTGGATTTAAAAGTAGCTTTATCAGATGAGTGGAAACTATGTATAACGACATTAAGGGATGTATCTTAAATAATGGGTGGGTCTCAGGTCCGTTTAAAATATATCGAGGAATACGACAAGGGTGTCCGATTTCAGCCTTACTTTTTGTTATTACAGTAGAATTAATGGCAATAAGACTTAGAAGTAATAAAGATTTTAACGGTATAAAAATAACATTAGATCGAAAATCTTGTAATTTAAAATTTGTCAACTAGCTGACGATACAACACTTTTTCTTTAGTCAAGGAAAGAAATAAGTTTAGCTCTCAGTATAATTGAAACATTTGGAAGTTTTTCAGGACTTAAGCATAATAGAGATAAAACGGAAGGGTATGGTTAGGAAGACTAAACAGTTCAAAAGATAAATATAAAAATATAAATTGGACCGACAAACCAATCAAAAGCCTAGAAATATATTTTGGGTATGACAAAAAAGAGTGTCAAACATTTAAAATTGAAAAAGTGTTGGACAAATTAACGAAACTGGTAGAAAGATGGGCAAAAAGAAAGTTAACACTACTTGTAAAAATATTAGTAGTAAAAGCTCTTCTGTTACCAAGTATAACCTACATTGCTACTAACATTATAATTACTAAAGAAAATCTACAATATATAAATAAAATATTATATGAATTCATTTGGAATGGAGGAAAAGATAAAATAAAAAGGTCAATAATAACTAAAAACTTCGAAGAATTGCTAGATAAAAACATGTGGAACAGTACACCAACTTTCTATCAAGAGATGATAAAAACATGGATAAATGTAAATAATTGTCAAAACATCATGATCAAATCGATAGTTATTTAGAAATCAGAAAACAAGTTATTTGGGGAAATAAATTCATAAAATTTCAAGGAAAATGTTTGTTCTTTGATAACTGGATTGATAGTAACATACTATATATAAATGACACAATAGATAAAAGAGGAAATATATCAGAAGAAATGATTACTTCAAAATTAAGAAATAAAAGGAATTGGATTTCTGAATACTCAAAACTAAAGAAATCTATACCAAAGCAATGGGCAGACAAATTAAAATCAGAAAAATCATTCAAAACAAAATCCATATCAACCGAACAAAAACTAAACTTAGAGATTGTAATGATGTTCAAACTATTAATGCTAAAAACATATACAAATTAGTTTAAAGTCTGTCAAAAACAGAAATACCAGTAGTATTTTTGAAATGGGAAAGAGTCTTAAGCAAACGGAGACTAATAAACGAATTTAAAGACTCTATTAAATTTAATTTTGAATATCTTAAAGATAATAAAATAAAAATGTTTAGGTGGAAATTAATGCACTATATTTTGACAAATGAGGTGCTGCTTTTTCAGTGGAAAATTTCACAAAACAATTTGTGTTCATATTGCAATGAAATAGACAATTACAATCATTTTAATCATTACATGTTCATATCATAAAACATTCTGGAAATCAATGAAAGTTTTACTTCAAAAAAGTCTTCATAGGCAAACTTACAATAAGTCTTCATTCATTGGTTATACGATACAAAATTCATGACGATGCATACTATGCGCTAAATCATCTGCTTAGCTTAATGTTCTTTTCAGTCTATAAAACACATTATGTTTCTAATAAAAAATACAAAGCAGTAGACACATTAAGAATTTTTGAATATGAGGTAGAAAATACTGTATAATTATATAGTATGACCAATATAGAGATCAGCAGTTTATTAACAAAGGTATTGAATATTACGAAGAATAATAATGAAGTCATTTTATAGTTAACTTATGCTACATGTATAGTAAAAAAAACCAGATGCTATCTAGATTATGTGCGATTGTATGTGATATTTTTCCTTTATTATAAATGTACTATGCAAGTAATTATCTGTAAGTGCTATGAGTATGTGTGAAAGTTATGGAAAGAAATTTGTTTGTAAAATCTATCATGTGACACTGAACAAGTATGACTGCATGTGCAGAAGTTTGTTTGTACAATAATTATCACTATGAATGTTAATGTGGGTAATTCAGATATATTAGTATATGTAGGTGTGTGTGTATGTGTGTGTGTCTTTGTCAATATATAGGTACTTCGACACTTCTACGCTTCATTTGTGTACATTGTTAAAACCTTGGCAGGTAAAGGTCACGACACGGTACTTATCTGGGTCAAATCAATAACAAATTTAATAAAGATTGAAAAAACATATTTACACTTTAACTTACCTTTTCGCAATATTATTCCAAGCTTTCAAAACCACATCGAAATTATTAATCCAAATTCTCGAAACACTTCAAAAAATATTGTCCAAACACGAGGAACAGAAAAGTCGTGCGAGGTCACTTGACCGCAATTCGTTTCTGATTAGATAATAAAAGAACCCCAAAAGTCATTCCGGATGAAGGATCAATTTCCTTTAAAAAAATTATTGTGTAGATGTTTTGTATGAATATATCTGAAAATACTTTTTGTGAAGTAGCAAAGACTATTTGTAAATAAAGGGAACAGTAGTATACCGCTGTTCAAAACTCATAAATCCATGGACAAAAAACAAAATCGGGATAACAAACTAAAACCGAGGGAACGCATTAAATATAAGAGGAGAACAACGACATAACACTAAAATGTAACACACATAGACAAAATCCCACGAGAATAACAAATATAACATATATATACAACATCAAAACCAAATACATGAATTTGGGATAGACAAGTACCGTGACACGTCTTATCGCAATGTGAATTTACACTCAAAAATAAGAGAAAACAAACGACACAACGTTATAATGTAATACACACAGAAACGAACTATAATATAACAATGACCATATTCCTGACTTGGTACAGGGCATTTTTAAAGGAAAAAATGGTGGGTTGAACCTGGTTTTGTGGCATGCCAAACCTCGCACTTTTATGGCCATGTGAAATATAACATCAAAATGACAACACAGGACTATAATAATAGTTTAATGTGTTAATTAAACCATGTAATTTATTAGTAATTTTTTTTTTTTAATATCCTCATCCTCATATTAACTTTATATAACTCTGATGTTTTTCCATTTTAGTTGATGATCGATGTCGTAGCAAGGCTTTTCTGTATTCGCGACAAATTGGTCGAGAATGAGGAACGTAATGATGAAACCGTTCGGAACCTATGGAGTATGAAAATGTCTTCTGACAAAAATAATTGTAATGCTGCTGAAGAAAAAGGTGCCAGAGTACGATTACTAGCAGAGAAAAAGGAAGAATTTTATCGCTCTGATATATATGAAAATGGACAACCGAATGGAGACATTGATTTTTCAATTCCAATGCGTTCAGGATTGGCAGAGGACATACGGGTTATACGAGAAATCTTAGAGAAATACCAAGATCAGAAGAAAAGAAATGAAATAAGAGAAAAGCACATCCGAGAATGGAAAGTTATCTGCTGTATAACTGATCGGTTGTTTTTCCTTTTATATTTACTCATTAATATTGTAGGTGTTGTAATTATTTTTTTCCTAGAATGAACCCTTGTATACAATCTATGACGAACCATTGTATACAATCTATAATGAACCATTGTATACAATCTATGATGAACCATTGTATACAATCTATGATGAACCATTGTATACAATCTATGATGAACCATTGTATACAATCTATGATGAATCATTGTATACAATCTATGATGAATCATTGTATACAATCTATGATGAACCATTGTATACAATCTATGATGAACCATTGTATACAATCTATGATGAACCATTGTATACAATCTATGATGAACCATTGTATACAATCTATGATGAACCCTTGTATACAATCTATGATGAACCATTGTATACAATCTATGATGAACCATTGTATACAGTCTATGATGAACCATTGTATACAATCTATGATGAATCATTGTATACAATCTATGACGAACCATTGTATACAATCTATGACGAACCATTGTATACAATCTATGATGAACCATTGTATACAGTCTATGATGAACCATTGTATACAATCTATGATGAACCATTGTATACAATCTATGATGAATCATTGTATACAATCTATGATGAACCATTGTATACAATCTATGATGAATCATTGTATACAATCTATGATGAATCATTGTATACAATCTATGATGAACCATTGTATACAATCTATGATGAACCATTGTATACAATCTATGATGAATCATTGTATACAATCTATGATGAACCATTGTATACAATCTATGATGAATCATTGTATACAATCTATGATGAACCATTGTATACAATCTATGATGAATCATTGTATACAGTCTATGATGAATCATTGTATACAATCTATGACGAACCATTGTATACAGTCTATGATGAATCATTGTATACAATCTATGATGAACCATTGTATACAATCTATGATGAACCATTGTATACAATCTATGATGAATCATTGTATACAATCTATGACGACCCATTGTATACAGTCTATGATGAACCATTGTATACAATCTATGATGAATCATTGTATACAATCTATGACGAACCATTGTATACAATCTATGATGAACCATTGTATACAATCTATGATGAACCATTGTATACAATCTATGACGAACCATTGTATACATCTATGACGAACCATTGTATACAATCTATGATGAACCATTGTATACAATCTATGATGAACCATTGTATACAGATCTATGACGAACCATTGTATACAATCTATGATGAACCATTGTATACAATCTATGATGAATCATTGTATACAATCTATGATGAATCATTGTATACAATCTATGATGAACCATTGTATACAATCTATGATGAACCATTGTATACAATCTATGACGAACATTGTATACAATCTATGATGAACCATTGTATACAGTCTATGATGAACCATTGTATACAATCTATGATGAACCATTGTATACAATCTATGATGAATCATTGTATACAATCTATGACGACCCATTGTATACAATCTATGCAGGATGATACAACGATGACCACAACGAGATTACACAGACAATGCCAGTCGATGTTATTAACACTTTTAAGTTCATGTCTATCTTTGATTTAATTTATGTTATCAATTAAAAAACTATTTATATTTCGTAGTTTTAATATAGGACTGAAATCAGATGTTTATGTTTCAAAGCTTTGAAATACGTTATTATTATTAGCCCGAATCTAAGTTATTATTAGACCGAATCTAAGTTATTATTAGACCGAATCTAAGTCTTTGATTAAGAAATAATTCTTTCATGCCATGCTCTATGCTCATTTTAACATGGGTAGGCATTATATTTGTTAATATCTTAATACCGAGCGTTAGCGAGTTATTAAATGTTTACAAATATAATGCCTACCCATGTTAAAATGAGCATAGAGCATGGCATGATAGAATTATTTCGATTCTAATAGGAATATTTTGAACTTTTGTACTTCGAACCGGACCTATAGACAGTATAGTAGACGTTCGAAATGTCGCCATTTGATTTGATGAACAAAAACGTTATAGAAAAATCAACAGTTTATCAATAAAAAAAAGGAACAGAAACATTTAAACTTACGTTTAGAATGTTTTTATTTAATTTCTTAGCGAGCAACACCAACAAAAATGTCCATTTTGATCTCCGACGTTGTTCAAAATTCATCTGACGTTGCAATTTCAATTGTGACGTCAATCACGTGCAGACCATGTTCTATTCGAATTAGAACATGGCTTTGTACCCAAAACTAAAGAAGAACGTCATATAAGAATACACTATTTGAAATAATCAAAAAGGAATGTTTCTTTTTGCTTCATTTTCACTTAAAATATAGGGTGTCAAACACTTGCATTCGTCGATTTTCTGTTTTGATAACCATTTATGGTTTTTATTTTTATCCATGTATCTGTCAATCAATGTAGGTCCGATTGTTTTCTTTATTATTGGTTCTTAAGTCAATTCATTATTTGATGAATTTTTAGTTTTTCATATTTCTGTACATTAGTATTTTATTGTGTGTATGATTATAATGAAGAAAAAAATGATTAATTATACAAAATATGAAAGAATCTAAGACAAAATATCTTAAGTAAGAAAAAGGAATGTATGGTGCCATGTTATACACTTAACACGTTTCATTCCAAAATAAAAAAAAGTGAAGTCTTGAATTATAATTAATTATTCACATATAAATTTATTTGAATTTATCTTTACTGTATTTTTTATTATATGGATTGTAGGATCGTTTTAAACTTTTAAAATAAATATGAAATAACTTTATATACTTTGGTTCAATTACTTTTCATTACATATCAATACAGATGCAATCAAAAACTTATTAAAAGTATTAGTATGGGTGTCATTCGGTTCATTGAGAGAAATTATCGTGAAAGAATACCTAACGGTAGTCAAGTATTGCGATTGGAGGTGAAAGATATGGTACCGGATCGTAAAATAATCAGATATAAATTCTACCAAAAAAATGCTGAATTTTCAAAACGCGGTACAAATTCGAAAAAAAAACCACCCAAATAAGTCTATCAAAATGATTCAACATTCTCAACAAGACTGTGCAATAAGATAAAGAAAATATACAGTACTTTATGAGAAAACACAAATGGCGCAATACATGTCCATGGGATTCATTAAAAACCACGCTTTTTGTACATTTAATGGTCACATTTCAATATATCAAGATATATTTGAAACTTAATCTTTGGTTTTTCCGAAAATGAAAGTGTGCTCTTCCCTTGAAACCATTCATTTGTTTCTGAAACATTGGATTTTGTTGATTTTCACCGAACTTGATCGTGAAAGATCAGGCAACGCACTATTTCGATCGTGAAAGACAATGCGTGACCAGATTTAATAATTAAACAAGAATGTGTTCCCAGTACACGGATGCCCTACTCGCACGTTCACTTTCTATGTTCAATGGATCGTGAAATTGGGATAAAAACTCTAATTTGGCATTAAAATGAGAAAGATGATATCATAGGAAATATGTGTACTAATCTTCAAGTTGATTGAACTTCAACTTCATCAAAAAATACCTTAACCAAAAACTTTAACCAAAAACTGAACGGACGGACGAACATACCAGAAAACATAATGCCCCTCTACTATCGTAGGTTTGGCTTAAAATAATATTTCTATTACCAATTGATATACTTACAACTGATGGAAGCGTGTTTTTTTTTTTTTATATAAGAACGAACATTTAAGCTTTCATCTTTTTTTCTTTTAAATTAAACTCTTCACCTCGAAATAAGAAAAACCCAACTAAAACGTGTCTAGATAAGTGGATTTCGAAAATAGAAAGACCTCCACGAGCGTAAACTTTCAAAAAAGGTTCACGTGTTTTTTTTTAAATGCACCCACCTTGGAAATATATGCATGAGTACGCAATTTGTGTGTGTGGGTTGTTACTTTCTGTCACGTTGAGTGTCGTTCGTGCATACATAGTATGACGCTATTGTTATTTCGTGGCTGCGCCGACACAAACTAAACAGGTCCAAAGATAACGTTATTTTTAACTAATTGTTTGTTAAATGTTTTCACAATAGCTTTAGGTCATTGTACCAAACTTAGTGGGGAAGTTTTCATTCATCGTATACTTCAACTGGGATGCTCAGCTTGAACTGTTATCAAACTAATTCAGCTCTATTCTCAATCGTTACAACTTCTACTGAATCTGCACTGATATGTCTAGCGATATCATGCAGCTCAGTTCATTCAGTTCGCGTGTGAAAATTCAGCTCTGAGAATCGGTGTATGTTAGAGCATCTTCGCTTGCCAAGAGTTACGATCCACCCCCGTTATCTTCACCCTTGGCGGATTGAGATAACATTTCGGAAAAACAAGGTAAGGATTTTTATTGGTTGCAGTAGAAACTCGCTGCATCTAATCAACAAGTGCATATAACATGATCACGTGTAGATGTAGAAATCGTTTGGAAACAATTGCCACGTGTTTATTGTGCAACAAGTCTTTACATTACTAAACATACGACTTTATTTAGTGACAACTTGAATGTTTATAATCAACTAATAGAAGTTCCTGTGTATTTTTCATGCACAATTGCATGAATGTTGACGTATATTTCGTTTCCGGCTTTACCAAGTGTGTAGAATCTAGACGCTACCGTGTTTTTACCTCCAAATTGAAGAGTTCAAGTGCTACCATTGGTCAAGAATAATGTATTCGAAATGGACGTGACTTTAATCTTCCCTCAATGATGGCGCAACATTGATATCACAAATGTTAGCTCAATCTGCCAAGGGTGAAGAGAACGGGAGTGGATCGTAACCCTTGGCTAACGAAGATGAAGTTAGAGTTGTTATAGTAAAATTATGAATTGCCGCCAAAGACAAATATTAATATAACACAACTAAGGTAGACATATCTACTTACCGCCACTATTTAACAATAACAATATTGGTATGCAACGTTTAAATATAATAAGGTTATTGACCATCCATCATATCTAATAGCAAAACAGCATCTTTCGTTACCAATTTGAGCTTGGACTATAACCATGCAATCTTTTGTGGTACAGTACTTCCTTAAGTTCTTTATATACAACGTAACAGATGTTAAAAAAATTATTGCCAATGAGATAACTATATATTACAAACTATAGAATATCAGAGCGCAAATGCTGAAATGTCTCGTCTGCTTTACTTGTGATAGTATATATGTTGAACAACTGTAATAGTAAAGGTTTTACTAGAAGTGTCACATACACTTAAGATTATCATTGAATAATGAAAATAGGTCATGGTCCGATGAACCATACCACACAGACCGGTACAAACATCCCGTACACCAAATATAGTGGTTCTTACGATCGGAACAGCCCAAACAATATATTCATATTTTACCACGGGTGTGTACTCAAAGCGTTTGAAGATCGTCATGTTAGAATTTTCGATAGACGACGTTAACCGAACTTCTTTTCGTAACCAATTCATTGAGTACATATAACAGTTAAACAATGAAAACTGATCAAAGATCGATGAACTATGAAAATGAGGTCAACGTCTGATACGGTGCTTTTTGTCCGCAATTTGCTTTTTGTCCGCTTTTGCTTTTTGTCCGATAATTTTGCTTTTTGTCCGACACTTTTGCTTTTTGTCCGTTGCTTTTTGTCCGTTTCGCTTTTTGTCCGATAATTTCGCTTTTTGTCCGACACTTTTGCTTTTTGTCCGTTGCTTTTTGTCCGTTTTGCTTTTTGTCCGATAATTTTGCTTTTTGTCCGACACTTTTGCTTTTTGTCCGTTTTGCCTTTTTAGCTCACCTGGACCAGAGGGTTAAGTGAGTTTTTTCATCACTTGGCATCCGTCGTCGTCGATAACTTTCAGAAAATCTGAAACTAATGGCAAAATTAAAGCAACTATGGCCACAATCATCCTTATGGTATGTAGTTTCAAAAGGGAATCCGATGACCCCGCCCAAAAATCAAGATGGCCGCCATGTTTAAAAATAGAACATTGTGGTAAAATGTAGATTTCAGCTTATATCTCTGAAACTAAAGCATTTAGTTCTGGGATCAAAATATTCATCAAGTAATAATCTATAGCCCGAGATTTTTCAGTTACATTAGACAACGCGTTTTGGGGTTGCTGCCCCTGATATTTCAATTTTAAGGTAAATTAGCATTTTTTAGTTTTAGTTTGATTGAAATTTTATTTTGAAGTCGTTATAACGAGTAAGCTTATTTGTTATAACGACTTAACTAACAACACAGCTTACTTGTTTTAAGGACTTAACTAACTCGTTTAAACGACTTAACTAAATCGTTTAAACCACTTGACTAACTTGTTTACTTAAAAACTACTTATTGTAAATACACAATTTTTAGGTGATGTTTGATAATAATATAATGATTAAATTTGTTGCTATTAGATAATAAATAAATTATACAAAGAAACTAAAATTAAAAAAGATACTAGACTAACAAAGGCCAGGGGCTCCTGACTTAGAACAGGCGCAAAATTGCAAAGACCCTATAAGTGAATCAATATTAAAGCCAAAATATGCAATCTTTAATGACCTGACAACAGTATCGTAACTATATCCCTTCTTAATAAGTCTGTTTATAGGTTTTGTTAGCTTTTGAGGTGAATACTGACATTTTTGTGCTTTGTAAAGAATATTACCATAAAAGATTGGATGTGAAATACTTGAACGTATAGGATATCTGCATGTTGAGTTATATTTACGAATTATTTCCTTGTACCGATGATAAATTAAGTAAATGTTTTGACTAGTTTGTGATATCGAAAACCCTGGTGTAATAATTTTTCAGTAAAACATAAATTTCTCTCGCTAAAATCTAATACGTTGTTACATACACGAGCGAATCGTACAAGTTGAGATATATAAACACCATAAGATGGTGACAAGGGAACGTCACCATCTAAAAATGGATAATTAACAATAGGAAATGAAAAATCATCTCTTTTATCATAAATGTTTGTATTAAGCTTCCCGTTAATGATATAGATATCAAGATCGAGGAAAGGACAGTGGTCATTGTTACATGTAGTATTAGCTATATTTAAAGTAAGTTCAACAGGATAAATGTCTTTAGTATACATACTGAAGTCGTCATTATTGAGAGCCAATATATCATCAAAAAATTTAAAAGTATTGTTAAATTTTTGTTTCAAATGTTGTTTCGATGGATCTTTGCTGGTTTAAGTCATAGTTTGTAACTCATAACAATACAAAAACTGGTCCGCAATAAGTGGTGCACAGTTAGTCCCCATTGGAATTCCAATAACTTGATGATATACGGAATCTCTAAAGCGAACAAAGTTGTTATCAAGTAAAAATTCAAGCGCAAATATAGTGTTAAAGCATGTCCAATTGACATAGTTCATTTGTTTGTTGCTACTAAAAGAAGACCGAAAAGAGTTTGAACATATGTATTGGCATTCTGACTTTTTAAATGCCCAATTAATTAGAAATGTGATTTTTTTTTCTTAAAAAGAATATGAGGCAAAGTGGTATATAGGGTAGAAAAATCATAACTTTGAACAGATTCAAAATCACCAATATATGCATGCAATTTATCAAGTACTTCCAACGAGTTTTTGACACTCCAAAAGTAATTAATTCCACTATTTTCAAAGGCATTATTTGAACAATTTATTATCAGGTTTTTGATTGTACCAAGTGTACCTGTAAGTAGAATAGACAATTTAGTAATGCAACAATGGCTTGAAGATGAAATAAATATATACTTGTAATGTGTTTTGTGTAGCTTCGGAAGCCAGTACATAGTTGGGACTTTCATTGTGTTTGGTTCTGCTTGTAAAGATGTAGCTAAAAGTTTGTGTTTGTTACAGATGTCGTTTTCTGAAATGAAGTCAGTTGGAATGTTGGTGAATTCGTGATTTCCTTTTGCAAAACCTCAATGTAAAATTTACGTCAAACAATAATGATATTAATAGTAGATATATCAGTCGGGACAAAAACAAATTCCTTGGCTAGTTCATTTAGTTTAAGCGTGGATTTCTGGCGAAAACATTTATAACGGCCGAATTTAAAGTTTTGTCTTGGTTAATAGAAGAAATTTTCATCATAAAATTGAAACGCATGCGGAAAAACGCACAAACGCATCAAGATGTTTATTCAGGACAATAACTTATATCCAAAAATAACAGCAGAAATATATATATAACTACCACCAATGAAGGTTGTAAAATACTATAGGTAATACTTAATGCTTTACGTAATGTGCTGTTTATCTTTTTTTTTGTCGTTAAGACTTAGAATTGCACAAAAATAATGGATTTATACTTTAACGAAAACATCTCTTGAAAAGTTATTCGTTGATGGATAAATGATATTTATTTCTGAAATCTAAATCTTATTTCGCTGTTTTGAGTGTTCAAGATGTTACATGCAGTTAAGAGTGGTGAAACAAATACAAAAAAAAAAACCACTGGTCTGTATAAAAGTAAACGATAAAAGCCGCTGGAATGCACTCCTGGTCTAAGCACATTTAAAAAATGACAGCTAACATGAAATAAGTTCCAATAAAAGAGTGAGTTCAACACTTGCTTTTTCAAAAAGAAAATCTGTATTCAAAATGATAATGTATATAAAAAAAAAAAAAAAAAAAAAAAAATGAATATGAAAGTTTACAATTCAAACAATAGATCGATATCAAACAAAAGTATTTCATTATCATTTTTCGGCTACAATGGGTATATGAAACATCCAATGTCGAATTATCAACATTGATTCTTAACAAAGAATGTTTCTGTTATGTTGTGCAACGAAATCTCTACAGCACATGATGTGTACATGTAGTGACACCACTAGATGTTTAATAGGATCCCGCGAAAAGTCTGACTTTGGTCAACGAAGGTAGCAAATTGTCTGTGTGACCATCGCTGGCGGCTTTTGGTACACATAAGATATTTTATTTTGTTGGTTAACAGATATTTTTTTTAATATGCCGGACAGCCATTACAACATCACCAAGGAAAGGTTGCCATGCTCTTTGTTAATTTCCATGAAACTGATATAGCCCCAAAGGTTTTACATGAACACCAATGGATACTCATGTCAATTTGAAAGCCACGCGGAATCAGTATCTGAGATGTTTAAGACAAATGCATCGATCCTGCTGGGCGTTTGTTCCTTTATATCTCCCTTGAGTGACATGGCCTATCATTAAAAGGTCCCTTTTGAGGACTTGTGGATTATTTGGTATACTGTAGAGGGTAATTATACAGTCTACAAGCAATTGCATCCTTGGGAAAGCCTCCTTAAATTACGTCCCAAATTGTTTGTCATTAGTTGTTAGAAAGACCTGGCATATAGTCTGCTGTTTATTGAAGTGTTTGTTTTTACAATAAGGGCGTGACATTCATGACATAAGCTAAAATTTACATGTCGAAAGTAAAAGCAAGAAAAAAGTCATACTTGAGTTAGAAAACGTTCGAACTCGAATTACGTCCGTTCAAATAACCCTTGTCCTTCACATATGTTCCAAAAATCTATTAAGCGAAAAGTATTCGACATTAGTCTTAACACTCATGTTTAACCAACTATGCATAGTTCTAATAAAAATAAACTAGAAGCTCCAAATAGCCTTTGTGATCACCTGGGTCTATGTGCATATTCAACAAAGGACACTCTCCAACATTATACACAAGAATATAATTCATGACAAAATCTGTTTTGTTGATCTTGTATTGCTGATCATGTGCTGTTTCGATTCCTTCTTTCTTGTTTAGTCTTGCTCAAAACACAAAAGAGGATAAAATAAAATCCTCATTTAAGTGCAATTACTTCTATAAAGATTCACAGTCTACTTAACTTTGTTGACAACATTTGACTTGTTAGTAGATCTTGACTTGCTGATCATTTTTGTGATTTAAAGTGTATCTTAATCTATAATAATTTTCTATAATATATGACAAAACTTAAAAAAAGATAGATGAAAATCTTCTTTAAGGTGGTATGGAATAAAATGGAGAATGGAAATGGGGAATGTGTCAAAGAGACAACAACCCGACCAAATAAAAAACAACAGCAGAGGGTCACCAACAGGTCTTCAATGTAGCGAGAAATTCCCGCACCCGGAGGCGTCCTTCAGCTGGCCCCTAAACAAATATATACTAGTCCAGTGATAATGAACGCCATACTTATTTCCAAATTGTACACAAGAAACTTAAATTAAAATAATACAAGACTAGCAAAGGCCAGAGGCTCCTGACTTGGGACAGGCGCAAAAATGCTGCGGGGTTAAACATGTTTGTGAGATCTCAACCCTCCCCCTATACCTCTAACCAATGTAGAAAAGTAAACGCATAACAATACGCACATTAAAATTCAGTTCAAGAGAAGTCCGAGTCTGATGTCAGAAGATGTAACCAAAGAAAATAAACAAAATGACAATAATACATAAATAACAACAGACTACTAGCAGTTAACTGACATGCCAGCTCCAGACTTCAATTAAACTGACTGAAAGATTATGATTTCATCATATGAACATCAGGCACAATCCTTCCCGTTAGGGGTTTAGTATCATACCATCATAACATATATGAGAAGAACATAACCCGTGTCATGCCAACAACTGTTTTTAGAATAAATGTGTTTAGTTCCGATGCAAATACCTTATCAGTGACTCAATATTAACGCCAAAATGTGCAATCTTTAATGACTTGACAACAGTATCGTAATTATATCACTTCTTAATAAGTCTATTCAAAGGTTTTGTAAGTTTCTGAGGTGAATACTGACACCTTTGTGCTTTATAAAGAATATTTCCATAAAACAATGGATATGAAATACCTGAACGTATTAGAAGTCTGCATGTTGAGCTATATTTACGAATGATGTCTTTATACCGATGATAAAATTTAGTAAATGTTTTGACTAGTTTGTGATATCGAAAACCCTGGTGTAATAATTTTTCAGTAATACATAAATTTCTCTCGTTAAAATCTAAAACATTGTTACATACACGAGCGAATCGTACAAGTTGAGATATATAAACACCGTAAGATGGTGACAAGGGAACGTCACCATCTAAAAACGGATAATTAACGATAGGAAATGAAAAATCATCCCTTTTATCATAAATTTTAGTATTCAGCTTTCCATTAGTGATATAGATATCAAGATCGAGGAAAGGGCAGTGGTCATTGTTAGTATTAGCTTTATTTAAAGTAAGTTCAACAGGATAAATTTCATTAATATACATCCTGAAGTCGTCATTATTGAGAGCCAAAATATCATCCAAATATCTAAAAGTATTATTAAATTTATTTATCAGATGTTGTTTCGATGGGTCTTTGCTTATTTTTTTCATAAATTGTAACTCATAACATTACAAAAAGTTTAGATTAAAAATGCTAGACTGTGCCAAAACGTAGTACAAAAATGTATATATGAACTGTGTAAATAAATGTTCAAAAATTTAATAAATATGATAGGTCACCGAGCATTTTTTTCAAGCTACAGGTTGTGACAAAATGACACAATTTGTATGACAGCGCTGAAGTACGTCCATTATTCATTTTCCATTACTCAAAATTCAATAATAAATAATGAAATATTTTATTTCATTAATCACTATACGTTAAGTGATGAATAATGAATAGTGAATTCGTTTTTGTTTCAGTATTCAAGTTGAAAAGTGAAATTCACGGCGTAGCTGCCGTTAGGCACTTTAGGCACGTGCCTACGTATAATTTTTTCACAAATATTTATTTTTTCTTAAAAAAAATTAATAAACGTAGATGAACTCCAGTGAAGTTGTCACAACTCTAATTATCGAATGTCATGTGTACACTAGTCTCTCGTCCTTAGTGAATGGAATATTGGATAGAATTGAATGGTTTTTTTATGTGTGTACCTTATATAGAAACTATAAACTGGAACTTTGGTTCAGATCATTTCAATTCTATCAACAAAAACTTGAAAGAACCTCAACTTACACTGGATGTTTAAAAATCAATCTATCAACTAGCTTTCAGTAGTTTTGAGTACTCTCAGACAACAATTATTCAAATTCCTAAGCAGGTAGGGATTTTAAAGTAGAGCGGGATATAAAGAAATACGAATTTCTTGAATTTTGTTACGCTAGTATGAACAGAACAGAACTTTTGCATTATGTGTGTATGTGTTTGTGTGGCTAGGGTGAAGGTTTAAGAATCAAAAGATTGATGGTTGATGTCTTTCTAGCTAAAAGGATAGTGTTATTATATAGTAATATCAGTGTTTACGTGCACGTGCCTATTTTTTTTAATGAAGGATCGTCAATATGTACTATCAATTAAGTATATATCGATCATAACGGAATAGTTTTGAAAATACCAAACAGGGTGTACTGCTTAATTAACGGGATACGCGGATCTATGCTGGGCGGTACATATTGTAAATATTTTTTTTTAATATTTGATTTTCCAATTGTACTGCGTTATTTAATTCACCATTCAGATGTTATGGTAAATTATTCATAATTCTTCAAACTTTTCATCATGTATATTATAATTATCATGATTAAATAACCAGAAAATTTAATATTTTTGTGCAAAAAATTTTGCAGCCAAAACGCTGAAATCTGTTTTCCGTCGGGGGGCTTTGTCCCCCTGAACCCCCTATCAGGGCTCTGCCCTGGAGCTGCTGGGGGCCTTATGCGGCCCCCAGACCCCCTGCCGATTTGTGCCTACAGTTGAATGAATACCTAGCTACGCCCCTGGACAGAATAATGAAATGAAATAATATTTTTTGACTGTGACACTATATCCCGTATTACAGAATTCGTAATTTTGATCTTACAAATATTCAAATTAATATCAGACAAAAAAATCCAAACACTCTTTGAAATTTTAAACTTAAATTTTAATGTATGGACGACCTGAATACCATAAATATATAAAAATTCAAATACTTTACGTTGTCTTTTATTATTTTCACTGGACCTTTGCTATTCTTCATCCCTTGATTATAGATATGACATGCTAATTGTACAGACATGACCATTAGAGGGGTTACGGAGAGGACCAAAATGCCAAAATACGCGTGAAAATTAAGAAATAGCCAATTTTGAATAATGAAATGGATAATTTGAATAATAGAATGGCTGCTGCGGCCCTTCAACCCCTATTTACACTTATACCTTATACCTCATTCGAAAGCTTATTAATAGAGGAGCAAAAGGTATATAGTCAGTGTGTTCCACGTCGCCTATTAGAGGAGAAACGAATGACCTAAATATCGAAATACATGTGACTATTAAAAGACATAGCTTATTTTGAATAATGGAATGGACTGCTGCAACCAGTCAGCCTCTAATTCAAGAAACCTTTAAAATACACCATTTGAAACCTTGATAGAGTAACAAAACTGTTTTTAACAACGTGTATTTTGGCACCTCTAATGGTCATTGCGGAACATACTGTTCATAACCATTTTATTCCTCTTTGTATAGCTATACGCTATATACCTCTTGTTTCTCTGTTGGAACGCTTTTGAATAACGTATAAGGTAGCAATACACAGTAAGGAGTTTGGTTTCGTATTTTGGTCCCTGTGGATATGAAAGTTATAGTGCAATAACATTCATTTTTAGACAACTGAGTAAATGTACTAATTTAGCTTTCAAATACGGTTAATAAGACTGAACATAAAGATTGTTTTTTACATGTTGTATAACCTATTTACTGTTTGACTCTCCGTATTTTCATAGCTAGACTGGCCATAGGTTCGGAAATTAATGTAAATAATTGTTTACAAACGCTTTTTTTTTCTACACGAAGTATTTTACGTCCTCCGTAACCCCTGTAATGATCAATATTTATATACCATTTTATTCCTCTTTGTATAGCTATAGGCTATATACCTCTTGTTTCTCTGTTGGTACGCTTTTGAATGACGTATAAGGTAGCAATACGTTAAGCTTTCGAATGAGTCATAAGGTATATCTGTTATTAGGGGCTGAAGGGTCGCAGCAGTCCATTCCATTATTCAAAATATCCATTTCATTATTCACAATTGGCTATTTCTTAATTTCACGCGTATTTTGGCATTTAAATCTCCGTAACCCCTCTAATGGTCATTGCGGCACAGTCGACATGATATATCTATAATCAGAAGAATAAGATTAAGCAAAGATCTTGTGAAAATAAAAAAGACAATGTTTAGTATTTTAATTTTTATATGTACATGTATTTTGGTATTCAGGTCGTCCTTACATAAAACCAAGGAATTTCTGTTAAAAATAGTTAGGAAAACCCACTAGTTTATCCTTCGAAACAAAATAAATAAATTAAAAAGATCCGGCATTATTTCACATAGTGTTTTGATTCATTTCTTACAAAATTGTTTAAATTAGTTAGATCATACGAAAATGACGAATTATGAAATACGGGATATGTAAAGTGTCACAGTCAAAAAATATAATTCTATTTCATTATTCACTTTTCAATTTGAATACTGAAATTTAAACTATTTCATTTTTCATTATTCATCACTTTACGTTGAATAGTGAATAATGAACTATTTCATTATTCATTATTGAATTTTGAATAATGGAAAATGAATAGTGGACGTACTTCAGCGCGGTATTTGTATGGATTATACGGAGAAAAACATCATTATGTGATCAGAAGCTAATCTAAATTATAGAATTGAAAACAAAATGCGAGAAGATAGCTTTAAGAAAATGCTTTGAGAATATCAATAGATACAATAGGGTCACCGTGCGTTTTTTCCTGCTAAAATTTAAGATAGCAAAAGTTCATGTATATTCTTTCAGAAAATGCACTATGTCCCCTAAAAATGCCAATTTAAAAACATTAAAAATCAAACAAATAAAATCTACGTTTGTAAAAATATTAATATTTATCAGTTGAATTTTGTTACAATGATTTAAAATTAGACCTTAAGCTTTCTTGTTATATACAATCCAGGATATAAGGTAAAAAAAGCCCTCCCTCCCCCCCCCCAAAAAAAAAATAGTCAAAAAAATAGGTAAAATCATCATCAATGGACATTATCTGTATTAAGGAGTCGATTAACGATTTCGATCATGTTGTCTCATTTGTAGAACTGACCTTGCTGATCACCATTAAGTTTTTCTGTATCTATTATAATTTTCAAGATAGTAGGCAAAACAATTTGTCATTTTAGGGCAATTAATCCTATATTAAAATGGGAAATGAGTCCATGGGACACAGATAATGCCCCCGCTCGCATATTACTTTAGAAAGGGACATAACTTGATAACGACAAAAGTGACACTACCCACATTTGTTCTTGATCTAACTTCTGTTGTAATAAGTATTGTGTATAAGTTTCATAAAATTTGCTTGAGGCCGTTAGTTTTCTCGTTTGAACTGTTTTACATTGTCATTTCGAGGCCTTTTATAGCTGACTATGCGGTATGGGCTTTGCTCATTGTTGAAGGCCGTACGGTGACCTATTGTTGTTAATTCCTGTGTCATTCAGTCTCATGTGAAGAGTTGTCTCATTGGCAATCATACCATACTTCTTTTTTATATTAAGTTAAGAAACACAAACGATAAAGTCAGTATTTTCCCCATTTATATAGGGCATAAGAGGAAAAGTGAGGTCATCAAAACTCATACTTGACCTGTGTTTTGTGGTATACTCATTGCATATAAGTTCCATGCCATTTTTTAAGGCAAACTGCAGTTAAAGAACGGATATAAAAAGTTCAGCAGTTTTTCCATTTCCAAACTCTAGAGCAGTAACAGTGACGCCATCAAAATTCAAACTTGATCTGGGATGTGTGGTAATAAGCATTGCGTTTAAGTTCCATAACATTGGTTTGGGGCGAACTATAGTTAAAGAATGGAAACCAATTTTGGACGTCATCTGACAGTTTTGACAATTGGTAGAGCTCAACATCCTGCTGTCAGATTTTCTCTCTTTTTAATGGTTTTCAGAATAATAGACAAAACTTTAATTTTACCCCATATGTTCTATTTCAGTCATGTTGGCCATCTTAGTTGGTAGGCGAGGTATAAATCAGGCATATTTCTTTTAAATAAGATACCCTAATGATGATTTTTCGAAGTTCAAAATAAAACCTGCAAAAATTTACACGTTTTTATATCGGACATATAGCAAAATCAGCGGACAAAAAGCAAAACGGACCAAAAGCAACGGACAAAAAGCAAAAGTGTCGGACAAAAAGCAAAATTATCGGACAAAAGGCAAAACGGACAAAAAGCAACGGACAAAAAGCAAAAGTGTCGGACAAAAAGCAAAATTATCGGACAAAAAGCAAAACGGACAAAAAGCAACGGACAAAAAGCAAAAGTGTCGGACAAAAAGCAAAATTATCGGACAAAAAGCAAAACGGACAAAAAGCAACGGACAAAAAGCAAAAGTGTCGGACAAAAAGCAAAATTATCGGACAAAAAGCAAAAGCGGACAAAAATCAAATTGCGGACAAAAAGCATCGTATCAAACGTCATATATGAAACATGCAGACATAAATTTGGACATGTACACCATACACCAAATACAGGGGCCCTATAGCAGACGGTTATATAAGCATATAACCACATAAAATAAACGTTGCTGAGTGATGCATGATAATGAGGCCAAAGTTATTTGACCTGTCTGGTCGAAAATGTACACTTTACTACCATAATTTACATCAAACACAGTTACCCTATAGATTAACAAATCCGGGATACGGACTTGACCACAAAACTAAACATGAATCCATGAAAATAAGGCACCTTAAGTATCTTCACTGTATAAATATAATGGGTTTACAAATGAGTAATGAAAAAAGTAAATAGAAAATAAAACAATATCAAAGGAGTAGGTCCGGTAAGGGCCAATTTTGGCCTCAAATTTCAGGTTTATCTAATGAAAGATTTGGAAACATTTTAAACACTTAAGTGTCCATTTTAGTCGAATCAATTATTATACGTGAAAGATTTTAACTAATTTAGTCACTGAAAACGCTCAAATTAAAGCTTAAATATGATTTTTTTTTTATGGTTAAACATGCCATAACTAAATATGTCACTTTTCAGATGTTTTTTTGTCAACAATGAAAGTGGCCGCATCCGTGTTCATTCTCAACCTTTATATATGTTATGTATTATCATTAAATACAACTTATATTTGAATATTAAGAATGAACACAAATGCGACCACTTCCATTTCAAACGGAAACCGTCTAAGAAATAACCAAAATGCAAACATTTCGATGATTTCAGTAATTTAGCATGACTTAATGATGCTAGAACCCGATTTTTGCGCATTGTATTGTAAAAAACAGCCCATATCTATGAAGCAGAAGTATTCTACTTTCCGATTAATAGCTAAAAGTTTACATTTGAACAATTTTGTAAAACTGCTATATTTTGGGGCCAAAAAGGGGTCTTACTGGACCTACTCCTTTGTATAAGAAACGGACAAATAGACTGATATCACTGTGTATCATCAGTACAGCGAATATAGGTACTAACCAAGCGGGCGTGATCGAATTTGACCTCACACGGTAACGAAAATCTTTGTTTTGTTCACATAATATCAATGTTTACCTCAATCTAAACATAATTGTTGTTTTAAGAAATGATTTGGTCGTAGGTTGATGATTAGAGATGTCTCATTATTTTCCCACAACAACAAAAATTACTACAAACATATCCAAATACTTGTCAAAGAAGTTGTCACTCGTCTCATGCGATATAATTCTATATTCATTGCAACTCGGTGTTTAGCTGGCCACATAAATCTTTCTGTACGGTGCATAGTTCAGTTGCTGTACGCCGTACACAAAAACAAAATTTTCAACTTCATAAATTACCCAAAAACTTTCAAGGAATGAGTATATGATTGGTAACTTTTACTTTTGCCCTGTATTAGCTTTCTTTCAGGTAAAACATGTAAATGTCTCGACAATTGTATTGAAATTGAAAGTTGGTGTTGACATTCACAACTATTTGTGCATTTACAAGTTAATTGTTCTTATTAAAATATAAAATATGTCTTATAAATAGAAAAAAATCGAAGCAAAAATTTTTTTTGAGAAGGAATTTCAGATGTTGAGAAATGTACACTGAATGTTGATAAAAAAAAAAAAAAAAAGAAAATCGTTACCGTGTCAGTTCAAAATCGATCATGTCTGCTTGGTTAGTACCTATATCCACTGTACGATGATACACGGTGGATGTTGCTATAATTCACCTATATAAAAAAGAAGATGTGGTATGATTGCCAATGAGACAACTATCCGCAAAAGACCAAAATGACACAGACATTAAAAACTATAGGTCACCGTACGACCTTCAACAATGAGCAAAGCCCATACCGCATAGTCAGCTATAACAGGCCCCGATAAGACAATGTAAAACAATTCAAACGAGAAAATTAACGGCCTTATTTATGTAAAAAAATGAACGAAAACCAAATATGTAACATATAAACAAACGACAACCACTGAATTACAGGCTCCTGACTTGGGACAGGCACATACATAAATAATGTCTATAGTTGTTAATGTCTGTGTCATTTTGGTCTTTTGTGGATAGTTGTCTCATTGGCAATCATACCGCATCTTTTTTTTTTTTATATTAGTCTTAAATTCCCTTATGATACTAATTGAAATATAAAGTTTATTGTCGACGTCCATTAAAGAAAATTGACAACTGCTGCTATATCTATACCTTCCATTTTGAGTCTGACTCAACTGGAGTCGATTTTTCACTTCGATTATGGAAGATTGTGCACATGCTCATTAACACTGATTTTATAACTCGAGCCAACCCGAGTTGGACGAATCGAAGTTTGTCGTCTGTTCAGCAACACTAGGTCAAAAAAATTTGGGAACTCGAAAAATTACTATAATATTTGGCACAACCGTGGTAAAATCAGTTAATTTTTAATCTCCCATGAGAGAAATTTAGTTGCGATTTTATTTCAAACAAGATACAAGAAATTGCATGTGTTGTCATTGAAAGGGATTGAAAAGTCTCAAAAAACAATGCACGAGGGGAGAAACAAAGTATTATAAATCGGGTCAGCCCCGTTATTCCGATGTCCCATAGTTTAAACATATTTTATTTGCTGAATTAAAGCAAAATGGATTAGACACAAGTAAATCATACTTATGAAGTCTTCTCCATAATACAATATAAAGTTACAATTATTATAATAGTATAATATAATGGACATGCATATAAAACAAACAATTTATGCAATATAATACTAGCTTTGATAGGTGAACAAAGAGGATAGAAAGTAAAAAGAGAAAAAGAAAGTTTGAAAAGTCGTATAGTTCTGTGACGATGACTTGTGAATTGATGACAATGATGACGTTCCGTGTCAATAATAATAACGCTCTATCAAGGTATAAGAAATCTGTTTGACCTTTTTATGAAATTTTGAACATGTTTGAAAATTTGAATATTTTGTTCGTTCGAAAGTTCCAAGTGTCCGCAAATTAATAGTTTTGTATCTAAAACAATGTCCCATTAGTCCGACACCCCATTGTTCCGATAACCCAATAGTCCTACGCCCCATTTATAGTCTGACGCGCTATCAGTCCGACACCCCAATAGTCCGATACCCCAAATATTCCGACATGGAATAATTAAACAACTTTTTAAAATAAATTATTTTGATTTCAAGAGAATAATCCCATCAGTTAAAACTATTCCTTCTGAGAGTCCTCAAAATAATAATACTGGTAACATTTCATAAAGTACTTACAATATTATAATTTTGCGTGATGTCCAGTGGCAAATATTACTGACATGCATGTACAGGCTGAGATCAATCAGTTGACGGTAAATTAAATAGATAGGCCCTGTAATAGTTGCCATCCGGCATGAAAAAAGGTCAATGACACTTGAACTGCCTCTGGACAATGAAAGTATATACTAGTGTTGAATACGGACTGCCGCGAATTTGCCTTGCAGTAGGCTCAGACAATTTATCACGGTTGGTTGGTAGATATCTATTAGTGAAAGTAGTCGGATATATTCACCCCCAAAAATATAGAATGAATGAGGCGTTGTAGCGAACTTTTTGTCAAACTTAATAAGCTTTGTGAAGTTTTATCGAATAACTATCATGATGATACACAGCTATGTATCTCTCCCAAAGCAGAGAAATAAGAAAGTTAAGACTCCAGTTAGGCTTTAACGCTTAGACGATTGTATGTGGGATGCTTGGTTCAGTGTACAGAATTACTTGAAGAAGAACATTAATATTAGTTTAGTTTGTTTATATACAACAATGTTTATACACTACTTAATTGAAGAGTGAATTATTTAACGTTTATACGCTGAACTCTAAAGACAGCGGTAAACCAAATAGAACTTTGTAAAGTTTGCCGCATTGTCTGTGAGGAATCTGTTATAATAAGTTTACAACAGCAAACAAATGCTGGTAAATCGGAATAGTGACAATTGGTACCTTCCTGTGACAGAGTCAATATCAACAGAAGTGATGTTGGTTGCTAGAGTAATTTTCGTGTCGCATGTAAGCTTGTGTTGTTCAAAATACAACCGATCAGTTGTGATTAAAAGATGCAACAAAGAACACAAATAAAAATAACTACAAGTATTATATATATAGACAATAAAATCTGTACACATAGTATTACTTATGTAAACAGTACATGGCTATTTATAATGATTGGAAGTTATTTGTTTGTCTAATATCCAGTGGCAAATATTTCATGCAATATTCAGTTAAAATATTTTATTCATTTCTTATCGAAGTTTCAATCTTAATAAAGTCTTTTTTGTATTGAAAAATTACCACTGATTTTACAATTTTACTATCGATGTTATAAAAGAGGGACGAACAGAGAAATAACAGCTAATTTTGCTTTAAAGTGGAATATAAAGTTTAACTAAAACAAATCCAAGGTTATAATAATAGGTAAGCGTTTAGATAAAGATAAGAAGTGGCAATTAGGTAACCTGCTCCTTTAGGAAGCCAATAAATACAAATATCTCGGTATTTGTTTTACCCGTTCATTAACTTTTGCCTACCATATAAATTGTTACTTAAAAGATAACTTCAAAGCTAGGTCAATTTATGCCCTCTGGAACTCGGTAATGCGGCCATTTATCGCACACGGTTGTGCTGTATGGCTGCCGTCGTCAGTTTCAACAAAACAAATTCTTGAAACTTGACAATATAAATCGGCGAAATTATTTTTAGTACTAATGAATATCCCTAAGTCGGCTCTGTTCGTAGATTTGGGTTGGGAACCAATCAATGATTTCCTAGATAGACAAAGGGTGTCTTATTTTGCTAGAATTTATGACCGAGATAAGAATAGATTATGTCGGATCATATTTGACGAGCTAAAGGTTAACCTGATTATTTCCAAACCGTTTTTTGGAAGGTTTTTTTGTGAAAGAGAATTTAAAGTTATAACAAATAAAAGTAGTATAAATGCGTTTTCTAAATTCAACCTGGCGTCTGGTAGACAGCCTTATTTGTCAAACTTGCAATATTTTAAGTCTACAAGGTTAAAATTGTTAGCACGAACAAATTGTTTACCCTTCATTCAAGTTTTGTAACGAATGAATATGTGCGAGACTACCATTTGTCAAATGTGTTCAGGCAAATCTGAGGAGTCCGTGGAACATTTCGTTCTCTAATGTTCTGAATATTCCCCTAAACGAAATAAGTGTTTTGCCGATATAAATGAGTACATAAGTACTAACTTTCCCGACTTTTGCTTCACAGAGTTACCGTCCTACGAAAAAATAAACATACTGCTAGGTGAACATTTTTATAAGATTTGATCCAAATATTTGTAAACATGTTGACACTTTTAGTAAACATATGTTGAGTGAAATATGTATATTAATATATAATGCTGTTATGTTTTAGATGTATGTTAACTTGTTTTAAAAAATAATTATTTTTTAACTTTGATATTGTCCTATGTGTATTTTATTTAATGAAACATTATTCATTGTATATGCTCTTAGACGCATTTGTGGGTACTTGCATGCAAGTGCCCCCGTTGTAAAGGGGTAGTTTCTTAATAAATATATATACATATACATGTATTCCTTTTCCTCAGAACAATTTCTATTTCTGCATGGTTACTTGTAACTCGGTAATATAGACTACATTGGTTAATTTAAATTTTAACTCACTTTTACAAGATATTTAAGTCATTCTTAAAACACTAATAATGAATTTCAATCATGACAAGCATTCTGAGAGTATAGCATCATGCATGGCAGCACATAGTCCACTACCAGTTCATTCTGAGAGTATAGCATCATGCATGGCAGCACATAGTCCACTACCAGTTCATTCTGAGAGTATAGCATCATGCATTGCAGCACATAGTCCACTACCAGTTCATTCTGAGAGTATAGCATGATGCATGGCAGCACATGGTCCACTGCGATTTCATTCTGAGAGTAAAGCATCATGCATGGCAGCACATAGTCCACTATCATTTCATTCTGAGAGTATAGCATCATGCATGGCAGCACATAGTCCACTACCAGTTCATTCTGAGAGTATAGCATCATGCATGGCAGCACATAGTCCACTATCGGTTCATTCTGAGAGTATAGCATCATGCATGGCAGCACATAGTCCACTACCGGTTCATTCTGAGAGTATAGCATCATGCATGGCAGCACATAGTCCACTACCAGTTCATTCTGAGAATATAGCATCATGCATGGCAGCACATAGTCCACTACCAGTTCATCTGAGAGTATAGCATCATGCATGGCAGCACATAGTCCACTACCATTTCATTCTGAGAGTATAGCATCAAGCATGGCAGCACAAAGTCCACTACCAGTTCATTTCTAGAGTATAGCATCATGCATGGCAGCACATAGTCCACTACCGGTTCATTCTGAGAGTATAGCATCATGCATGGCAGCACATAGTCCACTACCAGTTCATTCTGAGAGTATAGCATCATGCATGGCAGCACATAGTCCACTACCGGTTCATTCTGAGAGTATAGCATCATGCATGGCAGCACATAGTCCACTACCAGTTCATTCTGAGAGTATAGCATCATGCATGGCAGCACATAGTCCACTACCAGTTCATTCTGAGAGTATAGCATCATGCATGGCAGCACATAGTCCACTAACAGTTCATTTTGAAAGTATAGCATCATGCATGGCAGTACATAGCTATAGTCCACTACCAGTTCATTCTGAGAGTCTAGCATCAAGCATGGCAGCACATAGTCCACTACCAGTTAATTCTGAGAGTATAGCATCAAGCATGGCAGTACATAGTCCACTACCAGTTAATTCTGAGAGTATAGCATCATGCATGGCAGCACATAGTCCACTACCAGTTAATTCTGAGAGTATAGCATCATGCATGGCAGCACATAGTCCACTACCAGTTCATTCTGAGAGTATAGCATCATGCATGGCAGCACATAGTCCACTACCAGTTCATTCTGAGAGTATAGCATCATGCATGGCAGCACATAGTCCACTACCAGTTCACTCTGAGAGTATAGCATCATGCATGGCAGCACATAGTCCACTACCGGTTCATTCTGAGAGTATAGCATCATGCATGGCAGCACATAGTCCACTACCAGTTCATTCTGAGAGTATAGCATCATGCATGGCAGCACATAATCCACTACCGTTTATTCTGAGAGTATAGCATCATGCATGGCAGCACATAGTCCACTAACAGTTCTTTCTGAGAGTATAGCATCATGCATGGCAGCACATAGTCCACTACCAATTCATTCTGAAAGTATAACATCATGCATGGCAGTACATAGCTATAGTCCACTACCAGTTCATTCTGAGAGTATAGCATCATTAATGGCAGCACATAGTCCACTACTAGTTCATTCTGAGAGTATAGCATCATGCATGGCAGCACATAGTCCACTACCAGTTCATTCTGAGAGTCTAGCATGAAGCATGGCAGCACATAGTCCACTACCAGTTAATTCTGAGAGTATAGCATCAAGCATGGCAGTACATAGTCCACTACCAGTTCATTCTGAGAGTATAGCATCATGCATGGCAGCACATAGTCCACTACCAGTTAATTCTGAGAGTATAGCATCATGCATGGCAGCACATAGTCCACTACCAGTTCATTCTGAGAGTATAGCATCATGCATGGCAGCACATAGTCCACTACCAGTTCATTCTGAGAGTATAGCATCATGCATGGCAGCACATAGTCCACTACCAGTTCACTCTGAGAGTATAGCATCATGCATGGCAGCACATAGTCCACTACCGGTTCATTCTGAGAGTATAGCATCATGCATGGCAGCACATAGTCCACTACCAGTTCATTCTGAGAGTATAGCATCATGCATGGCAGCACATAGTCCACTACCGGTTTATTCTGAGAGTATAGCATCATGCATGGCAGCACATAGTCCACTAACAGTTCTTTCTGAGAGTATAGCATCATGCATGGCAGCACATAGTCCACTACCAGTTCATTCTGAAAGTATAACATCATGCATGGCAGTACATAGCTATAGTCCACTACCAGTTCATTCTGAGAGTATAGCATCATTCATGGCAGCACATAGTCCACTACTAGTTCATTCTGAGAGTATAGCATCATGCATGGCAGCACATAGTCCACTACCAGTTCATTCTGAGAGTCTAGCATCAAGCATGGCAGCACATAGTCCACTACCAGTTAATTCTGAGAGTATAGCATCAAGCATGGCAGCACATAGTCCACTACCAGTTCATTCTGAGAGTATAGCATCATGCATGGCAGCACATAGTCCACTACCAGTTCATTCTGAGAGTATAGCATCATGCATGGCAGCACATTCAGTGGCGTAGCTAAGCCATTTCTACGTGTACGCCCGAAACTCTACAGGGGTCTGAGGGCCTCTTGGTAGTGGGTTTGATTGGGTAAAGCCCTGAGGAATTTAACAAGTTATTGAGAATGATATATTATTTCTGTCATTAAGAACTCAATAGTAACATATATATACTTAACAGTCTAATTCATGAAGAGTTCCGTGGGATCCTAAGTTTCGCCAGCAATTGCTGCTTTCAGTGTAAAAGTGTAATCGTTGACAGCATAAAGTGAATCCCATTTATCAATCAAATACAGGATAAAAAAAATCAAACGTTTTCTTTAGATCTTTTTTCTTGATCTTGAATATCAGCGCTACTGCCAAAATTTCATGACAATCTGTGAACGTTTATAAATTTATATAATCCCAGACCGTCTGTTAATTGTAATTGAAAATAAAGACAAATCTGTCTGTCAGTATGATACTAAAAAATGAAGAAATAAAATTATGTACTTTTAAAATTTGGCTTCATAAATAATTCGTGAAAAAAGCTTTTGCAAAAGTTCCATTAAATTGGTTGAGGGTTTGAAAAAGTAATTGATGTGAAACAAACTTTAACCCAAGACTGCATCTACTTATATTGCTTTAAAAACTTTCATCAGTAAAATAAAAAAAAAATTTCATCATAAAGCTCTGCTACTCTTTTGATCATAAAAAGCTTTGTCCAACTTCTGTTTTCATGAAGGTTTGACAAAGTTATTGGTGTTTAAATTGTTTTTAATACCGAGTCTAAGTATTGAAGCCGCCGACGACGAAATTTAGGATCGCTTTGTCTTGCTTTCGCGACATAAATGTTACAGGTTAAGTTAAGATATCCAATCGTAGTACTAATTTATCGTAGGACATGTAGACAAGTCCGTCCGTTCGGAACAAACCTTAATTTAAGTAGCTTTATGTATACGGGCCCAGGACTATGACCGAAAATGAACACATATACCATATGATACCATTTGATTAAAAAGTAAATTTCGTCACTTTTATCTTCAATTACAAGCCATCGAAGAATTAATTACAAGGATCGTGTGCTTCCAACCAGTTCTATTTAATTTGTGTATATCAAAATAATTTTTGTGCGGCAAAATTCAAGTGTACGCCCGGGCATTTTGACGTAAACGTAGCTACGCGCCTGACATTGTCTACTGCCAGTTCATTCTGAGAGTATAGCATCATGCATGGCAGCACATAGTCCACTACCAGTTCATTCTGAGAGTATAGCATCATGCATGGCAGCACATAATCAACTGCCAGTTCATTCTGGGAGTATAGCATCATGCATGGCAGCACATAGTCCACTACCAGTTCATTCTGAGAGTATAGCGTCATGCATGGCAGCACATAGTCCATTACCAATTCATTCTGAGAGTATAGCATCATGCATGGCAGTACATAGCTATAGTCCACTACCAGTTCATTCTGAGAGTATAGCATCATGCATGGCAGCACATAGTCCACTACCAGTTCATTCTGAGAGTATAGCATCATGCATGGCAGCACATAGTCCACTACCAGTTCAATCTGAGAGTATAGCATCATGCATGGCAGCACATAGTCCACTACCAGTTCATTCTGAGAGTATAGCATCAAGCATGGCAGCACAAAGTCCACTACCAGTTCATTCTGAGAGTATAGCATCATGCATGGCAGCACATAGTCCACTACCGGTTCATTCTGAGAGTATAGCATCATGCATGGCAGCACATAGTCCACTACCAGTTCATTCTGAGAGTATAGCGTCATGCATGACAGTACATAGTCCACTACCAATTCATTCTGAGAGTATAGCATCATGCATGGCAGCACATAGTCCACTACCAGTTTATTCTGAGAGTATAGCATCATGCATGGCAGCACATAGTCCACTACCGGTTTATTCTGAGAGTATAGCATCATGCATGGCAGCACATAGTCCACTACCAGTTCATTCTGAGAGTATAGCATCATGCATGGCAGCACATAGTCCACTACCAGTTCATTTTGAAAGTATAGCATCATGCATGGCAGTACATAGCTATAGTCCACTACCAGTTCATTCTGAGAGTATAGCATCATGCATGGCAGCACATAGTCCACTACCAGTTCATTCTGAGAGTATAGCATCATGCATGGCAGCACATAGTCCACTATCAGTTCATTCTGAGAGTCTAGCATCACGCATGGCAGCACATAGTCCACTACCAGTTAATTCTGAGAGTATAGCATCATGCATGGCAGCACATAGTCCACTACCGGTTTATTCTGAGAGTATAGCATCATGCATGGCAGCACATAGTCCACTACCAGTTCATTCTGAGAGTATAGCATCATGCATGGCAGCACATAGTCCACTACCGGTTCATTCTGAGAGTATAGCATCATGCATGGCAGCACATAGTCCACTACCAGTTCATTCTGAGAGTATAGCATCATGCATGGCAGCACATAGTCCACTACCGGTTTATTCTGAGAGTATAGCATCATGCATGGCAGCACATAGTCCACTACCGGTTTATTCTGAGAGTATAGCATCATGCATGGCAGCACATAGTCCACTAACAGTTCTTTCTGAGAGTATAGCATCATGCATGGCAGCACATTGTCCACTACCAATTCATTCTGAAAGTATAACATCATGCATGGCAGTACATAGCTATAGTCCACTACCAGTTCAATCTGAGAGTATAGCATCTTTCATGGCAGCACATAGTCCACTACTAGTTCATTCTGAGAGTATAGCATCATGCATGGCAGCACATAGTCCACTACCAGTTCATTCTGAGAGTCTAGCATCAAGCATGGCAGCACATAGTCCACTACCAGTTCATTCTGAGAGTATAGCATCATGCATGGCAGCACATTCAGTGGCGTAGCTAAGCCATTTCTACGTGTACGCCCGAAACTCTACAGGGGTCTGAGGGCCTCTTGGTAGTGGGTTTGATTGGGTAAAGCCCTGAGGAATTTAACAAGTTATTGAGAATGATATATTATTTCTGTCATTAAGAACTCAATAGTAACATATATATACTTAACAGTCTAATTCATGAAGAGTTCCGTGGGATCCTAAGTTTCGCCAGCAATTGCTGCTTTCAGTGTAAAAGTGTAATCGTTGACAGCATAAAGTGAATCCCATTTATCAATCAAATACAGGATAAAAAAAATCAAACGTTTTCTTTAGATCTTTTTTCTTGATCTTGAATATCAGCGCTACTGCCAAAATTTCATGACAATCTGTGAACGTTTATAAATTTATATAATCCCAGACCGTCTGTTAATTGTAATTGAAAATAAAGACAAATCTGTCTGTCAGTATGATACTAAAAAATGAAGAAATAAAATTATGTACTTTTAAAATTTGGCTTCATAAATAATTCGTGAAAAAAGCTTTTGCAAAAGTTCCATTAAATTGGTTGAGGGTTTGAAAAAGTAATTGATGTGAAACAAACTTTAACCCAAGACTGCATCTACTTATATTGCTTTAAAAACTTTCATCAGTAAAATAAAAAAAAAATTTCATCATAAAGCTCTGCGTACTCTTTTGATCATAAAAAGCTTTGTCCAACTTCTGTTTTCATGAAGGTTTGACAAAGTTATTGGTGTTTAAATTGTTTTTAATACCGAGTCTAAGTATTGAAGCCGCCGACGACGAAATTTGGGATCGCTTTGTCTTGCTTTCGCGACATAAATGTTACAGGTTAAGTTAAGATATCCAATCGTAGTACTAATTTATCGTAGGACATGTAGACAAGTCCGTCCGTTCGGAACAAACCTTAATTTAAGTAGCTTTATGTATACGGGCCCAGGACTATGACCGAAAAATGAACACATATACCATATGATACCATTTGATTAAAAAGTAAATTTCGTCACTTTTATCTTCAATTACAAGCCATCGAAGAATTAATTACAAGGATCGTGTGCTTCCAACCAGTTCTATTTAATTTGTGTATATCAAAATAATTTTTGTGCGGCAAAATTCAAGTGTACGCCCGGGCATTTTGACGTAAACGTAGCTACGCGCCTGACATTGTCTACTGCCAGTTCATTCTGAGAGTATAGCATCATGCATGGCAGCACATAGTCCACTACCAGTTCATTCTGAGAGTATAGCATCATGCATGGCAGCACATAATCAACTGCCAGTTCATTCTGGGAGTATAGCATCATCCATGGCAGCACATAGTCCACTACCAGTTCATTCTGAGAGTATAGCGTCATGCATGGCAGCACATAGTCCATTACCAATTCATTCTGAGAGTATAGCATCATGCATGGCAGTACATAGCTATAGTCCACTACCAGTTCATTCTGAGAGTATAGCATCATGCATGGCAGCACATAGTCCACTACCAGTTCATTCTGAGAGTATAGCATCATGCATGGCAGCACATAGTCCACTACCAGTTCAATCTGAGAGTATAGCATCATGCATGGCAGCACATAGTCCACTACCAGTTCATTCTGAGAGTATAGCATCAAGCATGGCAGCACAAAGTCCACTACCAGTTCATTCTGAGAGTATAGCATCATGCATGGCAGCACATAGTCCACTACCGGTTCATTCTGAGAGTATAGCATCATGCATGGCAGCACATAGTCCACTACCAGTTCATTCTGAGAGTATAGCGTCATGCATGACAGTACATAGTCCACTACCAATTCATTCTGAGAGTATAGCATCATGCATGGCAGCACATAGTCCACTACCAGTTTATTCTGAGAGTATAGCATCATGCATGGCAGCACATAGTCCACTACCGGTTTATTCTGAGAGTATAGCATCATGCATGGCAGCACATAGTCCACTACCAGTTCATTCTGAGAGTATAGCATCATGCATGGCAGCACATAGTCCACTACCAGTTCATTTTGAAAGTATAGCATCATGCATGGCAGTACATAGCTATAGTCCACTACCAGTTTATTCTGAGAGTATAGCATCATGCATGGCAGCACATAGTCCACTACCAGTTCATTGTGAGAGTATAGCATCATGTATGGCAGCACATAGTCCACTATCAGTTCATTCTGAGAGTCTAGCATCACGCATGGCAGCACATAGTCCACTACCAGTTCATTCTGAGAGTATAGCATCATGCATGGCAGCACATAGTCCACTACCGGTTTATTCTGAGAGTATAGCATCATGCATGGCAGCACATAGTCCACTACCAGTTCATTCTGAGAGTATAGCATCATGCATGGCAGCACATAGTCCACTACCGGTTCATTCTGAGAGTATAGCATCATGCATGGCAGCACATAGTCCACTACCAGTTCATTCTGAGAGTATAGCATCATGCATGGCAGCACATAGTCCACTACCGGTTTATTCTGAGAGTATAGCATCATGCATGGCAGCACATAGTCCACTACCGGTTTATTCTGAGAGTATAGCATCATGCATGGCAGCACATAGTCCACTAACAGTTCTTTCTGAGAGTATAGCATCATGCATGGCAGCAGATTGTCCACTACCAATTCATTCTGAAAGTATAACATCATGCATGGCAGTACATAGCTATAGTCCACTACCAGTTCAATCTGAGAGTATAGCATCATTCATGGCAGCACATAGTCCACTACTAGTTCATTCTGAGAGTATAGCATCATGCATGGCAGCACATAGTCCACTACCAGTTCATTCTGAGAGTCTAGCATCAAGCATGGCAGCACATAGTCCACTACCAGTTCATTCTGAGAGTATAGCATCATGCATGGCAGCACATTCAGTGGCGTAGCTAAGCCATTTCTACGTGTACGCCCGAAACTCTACAGGGGTCTGAGGTCCTCTTGGTAGTGGGTTTGATTGGGTAAAGCCCTGAGGAATTTAACAAGTTATTGAGAATGATATATTATTTCTGTCATTAAGAACTCAATAGTAACATATATATACTTAACAGTCTAATTCATGAAGAGTTCCGTGGGATCCTAAGTTTCGCCAGCAATTGCTGCTTTCAGTGTAAAAGTGTAATCGTTGACAGCATAAAGTGAATCCCATTTATCAATCAAATACAGGATAAAAAAAATCAAACGTTTTCTTTAGATCTTTTTTCTTGATCTTGAATATCAGCGCTACTGCCAAAATTTCATGACAATCTGTGAACGTTTATAAATTTATATAATCCCAGACCGTCTGTTAATTGTAATTGAAAATAAAGACAAATCTGTCTGTCAGTATGATACTAAAAAATGAAGAAATAAAATTATGTACTTTTAAAATTTGGCTTCATAAATAATTCGTGAAAAAAGCTTTTGCAAAAGTTCCATTAAATTGGTTGAGGGTTTGAAAAAGTAATTGATGTGAAACAAACTTTAACCCAAGACTGCATCTACTTATATTGCTTTAAAAACTTTTATCAGTTATATATAAATATACTAAATAAATAAATGATTTGGAAAATACATTGAAGGTATAAAAAGTCATGAGAATTCCGAATGCAATTAGGTTATATCCGGGCACTCTGGTTCTAAACCTTGGTTCCGTCTGGGTTTTTTGGTTCTGAACCTTGGTTCTTTGGTTCAAAACCATGGTAACTGGTTCAACATCCGGGTTGTTTGGTTAAGGCAACCCAACTTCTTGGTTCCATCTGGGTTCTATTCTAGATCATTCTAATGTTCCCGTTGAACATAACAGAAGAAAACCGCAAGTCTCCGAATAAAAAGGTAAAGTAGGTCAAAGACGCTAAAATTATTTTATAACATTAAACATTTTAGCATCGACGGTAAAGGAAGCTATAAGGTATTTATCTTCTCATTTTAATTATTTTGATAAGGAAACTAGATAAAAATAAAGCATCGTATAGATTTTTAAAACAAACCGAAGTATACAGTACATCGAACATCCTTTTATTTAATTCAGTCGTTTTTTTTTTTTTTTTTTTTCCTTTACTCATCCCTTACTTACGTAAATATGTCTAGACAGTGGCGGATCCAGAACTTTTCTTAAGGGAGGCTAGACAGTGGCGGATCCAGAACTTTTCTTAAGGGAGGCCCGCTCCAGTCATGCTTCAATGATTCCCTATATAATCAAACAAAATTTTCCCACGAAAGGGACAAGGCAGCCCCCCCCCCCCCCCCCCCCCCCCTGGATCCGTCTTTGCTAGAAGTTTTAAAACCACCCAATTAGGACATGTTGTTTATATGGCTAACGATATATGCATCTAGCCACTTGACCAGTTGACGACTTGCATATATATTTGACTGCACATTTATTATCAAGTTCGACTGAATTTTATTTAATGGCTTTTTAATAATGTCAGATTAGACAGAAATACATGTGAAGTATATGTAACAAATCTTTTTGTTCAAAATAGAATGTTAAAAGACATATAAAGGAAAGTGATGATTAATAAGTTGGTAAGCTAAATAATTAGTTGGAAAAAAAGTTATAAAATATAAAAAAATGTATAATTATGTACAATAAATTTGTCAAATTTGATACTCATTCAGTCATTGTGAAGGGCATGCATATAATCATTCGGCCAAAAAGAAAGAAATCAAAATTAAGATTAATTATTTTTATAATAAAACTATGTGTACATGTGTTAATGACAGTGTTAGTGAGATGTGTATCACCAGCAGAATAGTCAGAACTTCTGTGTTGGCGCCATGATTTAGGGGCATAAAGAGTTACACTAGTCCGTCTGTCCCGAACGTCCCATAAAAACGGGTTCCGCTCTCCTAACTTTAGTTTGCCTCAACCAAATACTACAAAACTTATACACACTATATAAAAGAAGCTGGTGCATGAGTGCCAATTAGAACTCTCTACAAGAGACTAAATGACACAGAAATTAACAATTATACAATGTAGCCTAGGTCTTCAACAATGAGCAAGGTTCATACCGCAAAGTCAGCTATTAAAGGCCCCGACATGACAATGTAAAACAATTCAAACGAGAAAACAAACGGTCTAATTTGTGTACAAAAAATAAACGAAAAACAAAATAGGCACGTGCATATAAAATAAGGCGGGGTTAAACATGTTAGCGGGATCCCAACCCTCCCCTTATGTGGCATGAGTGCCAATGAGAACTCTCCAAAAAAGACCAGATGACACAAACACTAACAACTATAGGTCATATACAGTTTTCAACAATGAGCAAAGTCAATACCGCATATAGTCAGCAATAAAAGGCACTGAAATGACATTGTAAAACAATATTCAAACGAGAAAATAAACGAACAAATTTATGTACAAAAAATGAACGAAAAAAAGTATGTAACAAATAAAAAACGACATTCATTGAATTACAGGCTCCTGACTTACCAGGCACATACATACCGAATAAGGCGGGGTTGAACATGTAAGCGGTATCCCAACCTCAACACAAAATCAAAATTTTTAAATGTCACTTTTACGGTTTAAGAGTTATCATGTCTCTTTAAAAACATAAGAAGTGCTGACTCTTTCGTTTCCTTTCTCTTAAATAAGTCTGACTCAATCAAATGTTAGGAACCTTATACGCGATTCACATTACCCCATAAAACAGATCTATTAAGTTCGATATTGGGTCCCGATGGCGTCACTGTTCATGAGTTTTTAGATGTAAAAAGTTGTGGTACGAGTACCAATGATACAAATGTCAACCCGGAGCCTTGAGTTAGGAAAACTGCTAAATCTATTGTTTCCGTTTTTGAACTTTAATTTGTCTCAACCAAATGTTTTGAAACTTATTCACAATGCTTATGGTCACGAAACGGTCAAAATTACGCGAATCTATATGTGAAAGTTTACAAATTTTTTTTCACAAGCAGGTCATTTTTTTTCAGGATCTCGGTGCAGTTTGGTAACAGACAGTGAGATTTCAAGTTAAATGTGACCAACTTAACAAAGTGTTTCACTAGATTGAGCTCTCTGTCTAAGTGTACTTTATATGTTCTCAGCATTGAGTTCAGTTTATTGATATGCGTATACCTTCTGTGTGAATTTTTATGATGTAAAAGCAGACTATCCATACCTACATGTCCATGAAATGAAATCTAAGGTAAAATGATTGAAACATTTTGCATTATCTATCACAACTTGCAGCACACGATGCTACTGAATCAGTAAATTTTCTTACTTGATATTCACGGAAATTAAAGGATTTAGTTTCATCCGAACCAAACATTCTTAAAAATTGAGAATGGAAATGTGGAATGTGTAAAAGAGACAGTAACCATGTCAAAAGAGCAGAAAGCAGTAAAAAGCCACTAATGGGTCCTCATAACTGACTATGCGGTATGGGCTTTGCTCATGTTTGAAGGCCGTACGGTGACCTATAATTGTCAATGTCTGTGTCATTTTGGTCTTTTGTGGATAGTTGTCTCATTGGCAATCATACCACATCATCTTTTTATATCTTCAACAAAGCGAGAAAATCCCTCGCCCAGAGGCGGGCTTCAGATGTCCCTTAACAAAATGTGTACCAGTTCAAACTCCAAATCATAAAATAAACTTACAATTAAAAACATACAAGACTAACAAAAACCAGAGACTCCTGACTTGACGTCAATGTAATCATACCAAGAGACACATCCAATATGCAAAGGTCAAGAGTCAAAAAGTCATAGTCTGGTAAAAAAACCACACAAAGCGGATTTTGAGAAAAGGGTCATCGTGGTACACAAAACTAACAATATATCTATATATCTAATATATCTAAGAAGATGTGGTACGAGTGCCAATCATACAGTTAATTCTCCATTTAATTCAAACAAAATATACAAGTTTTACCTTAAGGGCAAAGGTCAAGCTCACATGAAGTTTCTCGTGCCAATAGACTCATCATCTTATGACAATATATCTACATGCCACATATTCAGAAGCAAGGTCAATTGAAAATTATATTTTGAGGTGAAGGAAATATACCGAGGAACACACTGCAACATGATGACACACCCAACGTGCATACATGTAGGTCAGGAGTCAAAAGTCAAAGTCTGATCAAATGTTCCATGTAAAAAAATACTCACAGCAGTCTTGCACGAAAGCTCATCATGGTACACGTAACAATGTCTTATGTCATGATGCACTACACATGCAAAATATAGAAAACCTAGGGCTGAGACAGAAACACAAGACATATAACTAAACTCAATTGAATAGTACTTGTATTGCAGGTCACTACAATTGCCTTCAACAAAGAATATATACTCTCGCAACAATGCAAAGTTAAACCCGTCTTTCGCTAAAGTTTGAGCAGGATTCTTTGCAACGATTATCTTACCACATATAATTGAGAATCGAGTCGTGCAGTTATGTCAATAAATTAAAACGGTAAGATTAGACATTAAAACAGTAAAAACTAGGGTTTACCATTAATTTTTAACCCAACCATATGATAGTACTATGGTAAACTTATGGAAACACATGATACAGTCATGAAATTGAATATTTGAAATAGTACGACCAGAAAAATACAAGACAGAGTTGTAAACAAAAGAAAGTAATGATACATATCGAATTTTTAATCCCAATGCACAAATTAGGAACCGTAGTTTTCATTCAATTTATTTATTTAAAATGTACGCTTGGGTTAAACAATGGAAATTAACACTGTATATTTATATAAACGATCAATCTTGTAAAATAAAAAAAAAATTCATCATAAAGCTCTGCATACTCTTTTGATCATAAAAAGCTTTGTCCAACTTCTGTTTTCATCAAGGTTTGACAAAGTTATTGGTGTTTAAATTGTTTTTAATACCGAGTCTAAGTATTGAAGCCGCCGACGACGAAATTTAGGATCGCTTTGTCTTGCTTTCGCGACATAAATGTTACAGGTTAAGTTAAGATATCCAATCGTAGTACTAATTTATCGTAGGACATGTAGACAAGTCCGTCCGTTCGGAACAAACCTTAATTTAAGTAGCTTCATGCATACGGGCCCAGGACTATGACCGAAAATGAACACATATACCATATGATACCATTTGATTAAAAAGTAATTTCGTCACTTTTATCTTCAATTACAAGCCATCGAAGAATTAATTACAAGGATCGTGTGCTTCCAACCAGTTCTATTTAATTTGTGTACATCAAAATAATTTTTGTGCGGCAAAATTCAAGTGTACGCCCGGGCATTTTGACGTAAACGTAGCTACGCGCCTGACATTGTCTACTGCCAGTTCATTCTGAGAGTATAGCATCATGCATGGCAGCACATAGTCCACTACCAGTTCATTCTGAGAGTATAGCATCATGCATGGCAGCACATAGTCCACTGCCAGTTCATTCTGAGAGTATAGCATCATGCATGGCAGCACATAGTCCACTACCAGTTCATTCTGAGAGTATAGCGTCATGCATGACAGCACATAGTCCACTACCAATTCATTCTGAGAGTATAGCATCATGCATGGCAGTACATAGCTATAGTCCACTTCCAGTTCATTCTGAGAGTATAGCATCATGCATGGCAGCACATAGTCCACTACCAGTTCATTCTGAGAGTATAGCATCATGCATGGCAGCACATAGTCCACTACCAGTTCATTCTGAGAGTATAGCATCAAGCATGGCAGCACAAAGTCCACTACCAGTTCATTCTGAGAGTATAGCATCATGCATGGCAGCACATAGTCCACTACCGGTTCATTCTGAGAGTATAGCATCATGCATGGCAGCACATAGTCCACTACCAGTTCATTCTGAGAGTATAGCGTCATGCATGACAGCACATAGTCCACTACCAATTCATTCTGAGAGTATAGCATCATGCATGGCAGCACATAGTCCACTACCGGTTCATTGCGAGAGTATAGCATCATGCATGGCAGCACATAGTCCACTACAGTTCATTCTGAAAGTCTAGCATCATGCATGGCAGTACATAGCTATAGTCCACTACCAGTTCATTCTGAGAGTATAGCATCATGCATGGCAGCACATAGTCCACTACCAGTTCATTCTGAAAGTATAGCATCATGCATGGCAGTACATAGCTATAGTCCACTACCAGTTCATTCTGAGAGTATAGCATCATGCATGGCAGCACATAGTCAACTACCAGTTCATTCTGAGAGTATAGCATCATGCATGGCAGCACATAGTGCACTACCAGTTCATTCTGAGAGTCTAGCATCATGCATGGCAGCACATAGTCCACTACCAGTTAATTCTGAGAGTAAAGCATCATGCATGGCAGCACATAGTCCACTACCGGTTCATTCGGAGAGTATAGCATCATGCATGGCAGCACATTGTCCACTGCCAGTTCATTCTGAGAGTATAGCATCATGCATGGCAGCACATAGTCCACTACCAGTTCATTCTGAGAGTATACCATCATGCATGACAGCACATAGTCCACTACCAGTTCATTCTGAGAGTATAGCATCATGCATGGCAGCACATAGTCCACTACCGGTTTATTCTGAGAGTATAGCATCATGCATGGCAGCACATAGTCCACTAACAGTTCATTCTGAGAGTATAGCATCATGCATGGCAGCACATAGTCCACTACCAGTTCATTCTGAGAGTATAGCATCATGCATGGCAGCACATAATCCACTACCGGTTTATTCTGAGAGTATAGCATCATGCATGGCAGCACATAGTCCACTACCGGTTTATTCTGAGAGTATAGCATCATGCATGGCAGCACATAGTCCACTAACAGTTCTTTCTGAGAGTCTAGCATCAAGCATGGCAGCACATAGTCCACTACCAGTTCATTCTGAGAGTATAGCATCATGCATGGCAGCACATTCAGTGGCGTAGCTAAGCCATTTCTACGTGTACGCCCGAAACTTTACAGGGGTCTGAGGGCCTCTTGGTAGTGGGTTTGATTGGGTAAAGCCCTGAGGAATTTAACAAGTTATTGAGAATGATATATTATTTCTGTCATTAAGAACTCAATAGTAACATATATATACTTAACAGTCTAATTCATGAAGAGTTCCGTGGGATCCTAAGTTTCGCCAGCAATTGCTGCTTTCAGTGTAAAAGTGTAATCGTTGACAGCATAAAGTGAATCCCATTTATCAATCAAATACAGGATAAAAAAAATCAAACGTTTTCTTTAGATCTTTTTTCTTGATCTTGAATATCAGCGCTACTGCCAAAATTTCATGACAATCTGTGAACGTTTATAAATTTATATAATCCCAGACCGTCTGTTAATTGTAATTGAAAATAAAGACAAATCTGTATGTCAGTATGATACTAAAAAATGAAGAAATAAAATTATGTACTTTTAAAATTTGGCTTCATAAATAATTCGTGAAAAAAGCTTTTGCAAAAGTTCCATTAAATTGGTTGAGGGTTTGAAAAAGTAATTGATGTGAAACAAACTTTAACCCAAGACTGCATCTACTTATATTGCTTTAAAAACTTTTATCAGTAAAATAAAAAAAAATTCCATCATAAAGCTCTGCATACTCTTTTGATCATAAAAAGCTTTGTCCAACTTCTGTTTTCATCAAGGTTTGACAAAGTTATTGGTGTTTAAATTGTTTTTAATACCGAGTCTAAGTATTGAAGCCGCCGACGACGAAATTTAGGATCGCTTTGTCTTGCTTTCGCGACATAAATGTTACAGGTTAAGTTAAGATATCCAATCGTAGTACTAATTTATCGTAGGACATGTAGACAAGTCCGTCCGTTCGGAACAAACCTTAATTTAAGTAGCATCATGCATACGGGCCAGGACTATGACCGAAAATGAACACATATACCATATGATACCATTTGATTAAAAAGTAATTTCGTCACTTTTATCTTCAATTACAAGCCATCGAAAAATTAATTACAAGGATCGTGTGCTTCCAACCAGTTCTATTTAATTTGTGTATATCAAAATAATTTTTGTGCGGCAAAATTCAAGTGTACGCCCGGGCATTTTGACGTAAACGTAGCTACGCGCCTGACATTGTCTACTGCCAGTTCATTCTGAGAGTATAGCATCATGCATGGCAGCACATAGTCCACTACAAGTTCATTCTGAGAGTATAGCATCATGCATGGCAGCACATAGTCCACTGCCAGTTCATTCTGAGAGTATAGCATCATGCATGGCAGCACATAGTCCACTACCAGTTCATTCTGAGAGTATAGCGTCATGCATGACAGCACATAGTCCACTACCAATTCATTCTGAGAGTATAGCATCATGCATGGCAGTACATAGCTATAGTCCACTTCCAGTTCATTCTGAGAGTATAGCATCATGCATGGCAACACATAGTCCACTACCATTTCAATCTGAGAGTATAGCATCATGCATGGCAGCACATAGTCCACTACCAGTTCATTCGGAGAGTATAGCATCAAGCATGGCAGCACAAAGTCCACTACCAGTTCATTCTGAGAGTATAGCATCATGCATGGCAGAACATAGTCCACTACCGGTTCATTCTGAGAGTATAGCATCATGCATGGCAGCACATAGTCCACTACCAGTTCATTCTGAGAGTATAGCGTCATGCATGACAGCACATAGTCCACTACCAATTCATTCTGAGAGTTATAGCATCATGCATGGCAGCACATAGTCCACTACCGGTTCATTGCGAGAGTATAGCATCATGCATGGCAGCACATAGTCCACTAACAGTTCATTCTGAGAGTATAGCATCATGCATGGCAGCACATAGTCCACTACCAGTTCATTCTGAAAGTATAGCATCATGCATCGGCAATACATAGCTATAGTCCACTACCAGTTCATTCTGAGAGTATAGCATCAGCATGGCAGCACATAGTCAACTACCAGTTCATTCTGAGAGTATAGCATCATGCATGGCAGCACATAGTCCACTACCAGTTCATTCTGAGAGTCTAGCATCAAGCATGGCAGCACATAGTCCACTACCAGTTAATTCTGAGAGTAATAGCATCATGCATGGCAGCACATAGTCCACTACCGGTTCATTCGGAGAGTATAGCATCATGCATGGCAGCACATTGTCCACTGCCAGTTCATTCTGAGAGTATAGCATCATGCATGGCAGCACATAGTCCACTACCAGTTCATTCTGAGAGTATACCATCATGCATGACAGCACATAGTCCACTACCAGTTTATTCTGAGAGTATAGCATCATGCATGGCAGCACATAGTCCACTACCGGTTCATTCTGAGAGTATAGCATCATGCATGGCAGCACATAGTCCACTACCGGTTTATTTTGAAGTATAGCATCATGCATGGCAGCACATAGTCCACTGCCAGTTCATTCTGAGAGTATAGCATCATGCATGGCAGCACATAGTCCACTACCAGTTCATTCTGAGAGTATAGCGTCATGCATGACAGCACATAGTCCACTACCAATTCATTCTGAGAGTATAGCATCATGCATGGCAGTACATAGCTATAGTCCACTTCCTGTTCATTCTGAGAGTATAGCATCATGCATGGCAGCACATAGTCCACTACCAGTTCATTCTGAGAGTATAGCATCATGCATGGCAGCACATAGTCCACTACCAGTTCAATCTGAGAGTATAGCATCATGCATGGCAGCACATAGTCCACTACCAGTTCATTCTGAGAGTATAGCATCAAGCATGGCAGCACAAAGTCCACTACCAGTTCATTCTGAGAGTATAGCATCATGCATGGCAGCACATAGTCCACTACGGTTCATTCTGAGAGTATAGCATCATGCATGGCAGCACATAGTCCACTACCAGTTCATTCTGAGAGTATAGCGTCATGCATGACAGCACATAGTCCACTACCAATTCATTCTGAGAGTATAGCATCATGCATGGCAGCACATAGTCCACTACCGGTTCATTCTGCGAGAGTATAGCATCATGCATGGCAGCACATAGTCCACTAACAGTTCATTCATGCATGAGTATTCAGCATCATGCATGGGCAGCACATAGTCCACTACAGTTCATTCTGAAAGTATAGCATTATGCATGGCAGTACATAGCTATAGTCCACTACAGTTCATTCTGAGAGTATAGCATCATGCATGGCAGCACATAGTCAACTACCAGTTCATTCTGAGAGTATAGCATCATGCATGGCAGCACATAGTCCACTACCAGTTCATTCTGAGAGTCTAGCATCAAGCATGGCAGCACATAGTCCACTACCAGTTAATTCTGAGAGTAAAGCATCATGCATGGCAGCACATAGTCCACTACCGGTTCATTCGGAGAGTATAGCATCATGCATGAGCAATGTCCACTGCCAGTTCTTCTGAGAGATACTCTGCATGCGCACATCACCAGTTCATTCTGAGAGTATACATCATGCATGACAGCACATAGTCCACTACCAGTTTATTCTGAGAGTATAGCATCATGCATGGCAGCACATAGTCCACTACCGGTTCATTCTGAGAGTATAGCATCATGCATGGCAGCACATAGTCCACTACCGGTTTATTTTGAAGTATAGCATCATGCATGGCAGCACATTGTCCACTAACAGTTCATTCTGAGAGTAAAGCATCATGCATGGCAGCACATAGTCCACTACCAGTTCATTCTGAAGTATAGCATCATGCATGGCAGCACATAGTCCACTACCAGTTCATTCTGAAAATATAGCATCATGCATGGCAGCACATAGCTTTAGTGCACTACCAGTTCATTCTGAGAGTATAGCATCATGCATGGCAGCACATAGTCCACTACCAGTTATTCTGAGAGTCTAGCATCAAGCATGGCAGCACATAGTCCACTACCAGTTCATTCTGAAAGAATAGCATCATGCATTGCAGCACATAGTCCACTACCAGTTCATTCTGAGAGTATAGCATCATGCATGGCAGCAATATAGTCAACTGCCAGTTCATTCTGAGAGTATAGCATCATGCATGGCAGCACATAGTCCACTACCAGTTCATTCTGAGAGTATAGCGTCATGCAAGACAGCACATAGTCCACTACCAGTTTATTCTGAGAGTATATCATCATGCATGGCAGCACATAGTCCACTAACAATTCATTCTGAGAGTATAGCATCATGCAAGGCAGCACATAGTCCACTACCAGTCTGAAAGTATAGCATCATGCATGGCAGCACATAGTCCACTACCAGTTCATTCTGAGAGTATACCATCATGCATGACAGCACATAGTCCACTACCAGTTTATTCTGAGAGTATAGCATCATGCATGGCAGCACATAGTCCACTACCGGTTCATTCTGAGAGTATAGCATCATGCATGGCAGCACATAGTCCACTACCGGTTTATTTTGAAGTATAGCATCATGCATGGCAGCACATAGTCCACTGCCAGTTCATTCTGAGAGTATAGCATCATGCATGGCAGCACATAGTCCACTACCAGTTCATTCTGAGAGTATAGCGTCATGCATGACAGCACATAGTCCACTACCAATTCATTCTGAGAGTATAGCATCATGCATGGCAGTACATAGCTATAGTCCACTTCCAGTTCATTCTGAGAGTATAGCATCATGCATGGCAGCACATAGTCCACTACCAGTTCATTCTGAGAGTATAGCATCATGCATGGCAGCACATAGTCCACTACCAGTTCAATCTGAGAGTATAGCATCATGCATGGCAGCACATAGTCCACTACCAGTTCATTCTGAGAGTATAGCATCAAGCATGGCAGCACAAAGTCCACTACCAGTTCATTCTGAGAGTATAGCATCATGCATGGCAGCACATAGTCCACTACCGAAAACATTTACAATGAATAGGGCATTTATCTCATGAAATCAATCTATCACTAATGTTATAGACTATTAAAACATTTACAATGAATAGGGCATTTATCTCATGAAATCAATCTATCACTAATGTTATAGACTATTAAAACATTTACAATGAATAGGGCATTTATCTCATGAAATCAATCTATCACTAATGTTATAGACTATTAAAACATTTACAATGAATAGGGCATTTATCTCTGAAATCAATCTATCACTAATGTTATAGACTATTAAAACATTTACAATGAATAGGGCATTTATCTCATGAAATCAATCTATCACTAATGTTATAGACTATTAAAACATTTACAATGAATAGGGCATTTATCTCATGAAATCAATCTATCACTAATGTTATAGACTATTAAAACATTTACAATGAATAGGGCATTTATCTCATGAAATCAATCTATCACTAATGTTATAGACTATTAAACATTTACAATGAATAGGGCATTTATCTCATGAAATCAATCTATCACTAATGTTATAGACTATTAAAACATTTACAATGAATAGGGCATTTATCTCATGAAATCAATCTATCACTAATGTTATAGACTATTAAAACATTTACAATGAATAGGGCATTTATCTCATGAAATCAATCTATCACTAATGTTATAGACTATTAAAACATTTACAATGAATAGGGCATTTATCTCATGAAATCAATCTATCACTAATGTTATAGACTATTAAAACATTTACAATGAATAGGGCATTTATCTCATGAAATCAATCTATCACTAATGTTATAGACTATTAAAACATTTACAATGAATAGGGCATTTATCTCATGAAATCAATCTATCACTAATGTTATAGACTATTAAAACATTTACAATGAATAGGGCATTTATCTCATGAAATCAATCTATCACTAATGTTATAGACTATTAAAACATTTACAATGAATAGGGCATTTATCTCATGAAATCAATCTATCACTAATGTTATAGACTATTAAAACATTTACAATGAATAGGGCATTTATCTCATGAAATCAATCTATCACTAATGTTATAGACTATTAAAACATTTACAATGAATAGGGCATTTATCTCATGAAATCAATCTATCACTAATGTTATAGACTATTAAAACATTTACAATGAATAGGGCATTTATCTCATGAAATCAATCTATCACTAATGTTATAGACTATTAAAACATTTACAATGAATAGGGCATTTATCTCATGAAATCAATCTATCACTAATGTTATAGACTATTAAAACATTTACAATGAATAGGGCATTTATCTCATGAAATCAATCTATCACTAATGTTATAGACTATTAAAACATTTACAATGAATAGGGCATTTATCTCATGAAATCAATCTATCACTAATGTTATAGACTATTAAAACATTTACAATGAATAGGGCATTTATCTCATGAAATCAATCTATCACTAATGTTATAGACTATTAAAACATTTACAATGAATAGGGCATTTATCTCATGAAATCAATCTATCACTAATGTTATAGACTATTAAAACATTTACAATGAATAGGGCATTTATCTCATGAAATCAATCTATCACTAATGTTATAGACTATTAAAACATTTACAATGAATAGGGCATTTATCTCATGAAATCAATCTATCACTAATGTTATAGACTATTAAAACATTTACAATGAATAGGGCATTTATCTCATGAAATCAATCTATCACTAATGTTATAGACTATTAAAACATTTACAATGAATAGGGCATTTATCTCATGAAATCAATCTATCACTAATGTTATAGACTATTAAAACATTTACAATGAATAGGGCATTTATCTCATGAAATCAATCTATCACTAATGTTATAGACTATTAAAACATTTACAATGAATAGGGCATTTATCTCTTGAAATCAATCTATCACTAATGTTATAGACTATTAAAACATTTACAATGAATAGGGCATTTTATCTCATGAAATCAATCTATCAAAGACTTGTATAGTAATAGATCCAATGTGTGAGACATATATTTCACAGTTTAATTTACTTTACACTGGTTTGAATACTCTAATACTACATACCAAGTTCTTACTAGGAACAATTTGCTTATTTCTAAAAAGTGATACAAGTGAGAGGTTTAGCTATATATAAATTCAGATTTTATCCAGCATTTTCTACACAAGGAAATACATGCAGTACCAAGTTAACAACACGTCAGTTATTTTGTTTTATATTTGATGTGTTTGAGCTTTTGATTTAAAGTGCATACTCTACAATCTACATTTAAAGGATCGGGATCAAACAAATTGTCAAAAAATGAATCAGTAACAACAGTTGACAAGAAGGAAACAAATTGAACTCTGAGCGCTTGAATCTAAAGTGCCAGAATACTAACCTGAAGGGGAAATACTGTGCTTTGAGTCGGTATACATAAAAGGTAAAATAAAACAATACCGAAGTCTCAGTATACATATCACTGGTGTTGTATTTTCTTGTGATCAAAGTGAGCAATAAGCTGTATCAAGTAAGGAACTATCTGATTCAATGATGCTACGTGTGAAAAGTAACATGTCTATGGTAATTTTTCAAATTCTCATACCCATTAGTGTGGTCTATAGTAACAGTTCAATGTAACTAACATTGTACAATCTCTACTACTGTAAACCGGGAAACTTTCGTGCAGTCTTTATTTCGCGTTTTATGAACTCAATCTAAATGCGCGCCGTTTTGAATTCGCTATTTCCCTGTGGCCTATATAAATATTTTCATAAGTGATACAGAAAGTAAACAACTTTACATGTACTGTAAATGTAGTAAGTCAAGTGATACAATCAATCAGAAATCGTTTCTTTCGTTTAATTAATATTTAAAGAGATTAAAGTTGTGCCTTGTTTGCTTTTAAAAACGCATACACAATTACAAAAAAGAACTTTTATCAAGAGTGAATTAAATTATGTCACGATTAATGCTAATTAATATATTTTTTTAATCAGATGCAACGGTACTGATTAATAGATTTAATACTTTTATAACTGATTATAATAAACATATTTGTAACGAGTGTTGTTTACATAACAATAACTGTAATATAAAAAAGAACAATGAGCAAAGCCCATACCGCATATAGTCAGCTATAAAAGGCCCCGATAAGACAATGTAAAACAATTCAAGCGAGAAAACTAACGGCCTTATTTATGTAAAAAATTTCCGTTTGCTTTAGATGTCTTCAATAATAATGGGATTAACTTGAGTGAAAGTCATGATATCAGAAACACAGTTATGATTTGAGGTACCGATATGTCGGTAAATCCGTGTTATATAGGGGTCCTCTACATATCCTATTCATATACGTATACATGTTTGATCTTCCTTGAAGTTATCGCTGTCGTTTTATTTTCGCGTTTCAAGACCACGAAAATAGCGAAAATTAAACTGACGCGACAATATTCCTGTTAACAGCTAATAGTACCGACTTATTCATGATATGGTTTGTACCACTTTTGAATTTTAACTGTCTTGTCGTGTGAAGATTTATAATAAATCAAGAGTTTAGGGATAAGTTGTAAAATAAAAACGATTTTTTATACAACTTAAAACATTGTCATTTGTTTGTTTCAGTACCATCATCATCTATAATGGTACGGAAAAGGTCTGAGATGATGATAATCGTGGTATTAGTTATCATATGTACAAGCTGTGTTAAAAATTCCTTAGCCAGTCATAACCCATATACACCAATTGAATACCAGAAAAAGATTGCTCAAGGATTTTCCACAAATTATTTCAAAACCCTTAATTTTAATAAGTACAACAAGAAAAACTTAGCTGATGTTTATGAACGAGGTTTCAGAAATTTACGATTACGATGTAGAGCAGATCTTGACAATTTTAAACAATTTAGAGGCTGTCGTGGACGATTGTCTTGCTACGAACATTGCTCCAATAATTTCTTGGATCCATCACGAGGCCGAAGCTTTCGCTACTGAATCACATCGAACCAAATATTTGGAGTGGTGGACTAGTGTTGCTGAAAGGTTGAAAGATAAGGACTACAGACTTTCATTCAACCTATTTACAGAACTAGGAGTCGACTCATGTGGAAACGCATGCGCAGAAAGTCTCAGAGAAAACACAGTAAAATACAACGACTGGACATCTGCTGTCGTAAAAAAGATAAGAGAATCCGGCGGAAAAAATGATAAACGGATCGTGATTCTAGGTTCTCCAAAGAAAACTGCAAAGGGGTTAAAAGAAATCGACCAAAACATTTATAGAAACGATCATTATATGATGGCAGAGTGGCATATATATGCATCCGGACCAAATAAAAAACAAAGAAACAACGGAAAACCAGGTCAAAAATACTGGTCTGGGACTGGCGACCATGTCGGAAAAAGTAATGTCATGATAGCCATCGGATATGCCAACTATTTTACATCATTTTACAATTTGACCACTTATCTTGGTGCTTGGATGCCACAAGCTAATGAATTCGGGGACTTGAACCAATCGGAAATCATTAATTTTGGAAAATATTTTGTCCAAGTAATCAAACCGATCCCTTGGTCCATGAATGTTCTTGATACCTACTACGACACAAGGAACAGCGATTGGAAATTAGATGACCAGGTTATCAAAGGTCAGACATTGAATATGTCACGAGTTCTGGATGAAATTATATCGGTTATGTAATGTATTCAGAAAAAAACATTCCCTTTTACATGGTACTTACGTTACGTGCTCATAAATAAAAAAGGAAATTTGAGATATTGAATATAATTGAATCGTTAATACAACATTCAAAATTTCCCGATAAAATTTAAAATACTGATAAGAAAAGAAGTTCCTGTTTACATACCCTAATGGTGGAAAAACAGGAATATTTGTGAAGTGCAGAAATTGTTAAAACGAAAATGGTCTATCGATCTAGTAAGGTACTTCATACGTTTTACAATGGTCATAACCAACCAAAAACTTTTTAATACATCCAGTTAAAAAAATGGTAAAAGTCACCTTAAATGAAAAAAAATCCAACAGTAAAATGTCTTGATGATATAGAGATGACTAGTATATGATATGTCATGCTTTAGTTTGAGACCTTGATTTGTTTTATTTATATCAGTTTATGACTATTGAACCGCTGTATACTACTATTGCCTTAATCTGTGCTGTTTGATTTTAATTCTCCAAGGGTATGATCTCATTAATAGCTTACCTTAGCTGTATTTGGCAAATCTTTTGTGTCCTGAATGCTCTTCAACTTCGTATTTTAGTTGGCCTTTATAACTTTTTGGAATTCGAGCGTTAGTGATGAGTCTTTTGTAGACGAGACGCGCGTATGTGCGTGAGTACAAAATTATATCCTGGTATCTGTGATAGGTTTAACTATTAAACACCGTTTTTTATATGATTATTATTTTGCTGTTAAAATATAATCTAGGTTAGTTTAACTTGCCGTTTTATGATAAAATAACCATCTCCAGGACAGCAAACCAAACAACGGTTTGTCTGATGTGTCTGAAACATTTAGGGCAGATAGATCTTGACCAGATAAACATTTTATATCTATATAATATGTTAAAATAGGGGTACAGCAGTCAACATTGTGTTATAATCTTTATAACTAACAAGCAGATGTCAACAAAGAAACACAAAAAGGCATATAGACAGAGCACATTATTAAAAATAAAAGACAATTATACAAAAGTAGACTAAACAGTAAAAGTAGTATTCGCATAGGCAAATAAAAGAACATTTTAACACGTAATTAAGATTAACAACGTAGTTAATACGGTTATCAACAAGGTCTTGTAAGCTTCCAATGAACTTTTTGTGGAAAGGGACGAGACGTTCTTTGACCTAGCCCTGATTTATCAACTTTCTGATCAGACACTGGTGACGTTTTACAAAGTCTGTGTGGCGGATGCAAGCTCTTGAATACCACACAAACTTGGAAATATATATCCGATATGGATATTTATTAGATTTGGGAAATTTATAATTTCGAAATTAAAAACTGCTCGTCTGTCATATATTCTGAGATGACTGCTTAATAATAATTCGGGAAATAGTTTCAAAATAAGATAGTGAAAACCGTGTCTGTTGTTTCTTTAATTTCTTTAATTTGAAATACACTTGCCAAATATTCAACATCAAGAATGAGAGGCGAAAGATACCAGATGAACAGTCAAACTCATAGATCGGAAATAAACTGACAGCACCATGGTTAAAAAAAAAAAGACAAAGAGACATATAGTAGTACACATGACGCAACATAGAAAACAAAATAATTTAAAACAACACCAACAGCACAACAAACTGGGGGTGATCTCAGGTGCTCCGGAAAGGTTACCAGAACCTGCTCTACATGTGGCACCCGTCTTGTTGCTCGTGTTATTACAAACCCGGTAAATTGTTTAATGCGGTAGGTCACATTCGTGGTTAAAAGGGAAGTAGATTGTTGTTACGTCATGAGGAACATTTCCGATATCATCTGTGAAACGGTTATTTCATACCGGTCAACCAACTCGTGATGGCGTCCGTTAAATTTACGAAGGGATGATCGCAACCCTCTTTCAAAGAAATCATGATAGGAAATACAAGCCAGTGGATATCGTACCAATTTGGAGATATATTCTTTGTAAAGAAGTTAACGAAGTCCAGAATCCCAAAGGATGTAAAATGTTAAATTCCCGACAGTTCTTGTTTACGGACGCCATCACGAGTTGGTTCATCGTTATGGAATATCTGTTATATAGATGATATCGGATACGTTCCTTATGTCACAACTATAATACCGTTCCCTTTTCACGAATGTGACCTACCGAATTAGACTTTTTACCTTTATTTGTGACATTTTTACCTTTTGTGTCTGTTTGTTTTGGTCACGCATCATTATCAATAATATTACATTTCATGCGATTGTCGTGCAAGTGAGAGGTTTAACGCTATAAATCCAGGTCCAATCTACCATTTTCTACATTTGAACTGCCTATACCAAGTCAGGAATATAACAGTTATTGTACGTTCGTTTTTTATATGTTTTGTCATTTGATTTTGCCATGATAAGGGACTTTCCGATTTGATTTTCCTCTGAGTTCAGTATTTTTATAATTCCACTTTTTATCATCGCAATACAACCAAGTCCTACTGGTCAGGTAGCATGGTTAATATCCGGTGATCTCTATATCGTAAACAACGGACAGATTAGAAAGTATCGAATTCATCAGCCCATCAACTCGACAAAACACTTAGGAAAGCCTCAGATGTAGATCAGGATTATGTCAGTAAAAAGATTGAGCGTATCTCTCATTAACAGGAATTTGTGCCCTCCTTACTCGACTATGGGTGTTCTGTCATGCATTCAGAAGATAAAACTACTACATAACACGAGAACCCTTACTCGACTATGGGTGTTATGTCATGCATTCGGAAGATAAAACTACTACATAACACGAGAACACGACTTACTTACCATTTTAGAAATATCGAGTTGGCGGATATTTTATACTTCCTTTTATAAAAAATGTGCTGTTGTTCAAGCAATTTGTATGAATACTACAGAAGCAATCAATCAAACACGTATACATACACGAACACGTGGAGAATATAGAAAATTCATTAAAAAAAAAACCCAAATATTTGCTTTTCTTGTTTTTAACTTTTCAGATATTCAGTATCTTCTACTTTAACCAATATAGTGCCATTAACTAAAAACTAGGCTCACTAGCATCTCCGTTTCTTTGAATAGAATTATTATAACATATAGTTTATAAGATATTTTTAAAATCATTATAAAATCCTTGCTATTTAGGTTTCGAAAGATCAAAAGTTCCAATGTGAAAATCAAATAAAAGCTATAGAAATGATATTTCCAGACAAATTTTTAGTTGCTTCTAAATTCCGTTATTTATATTCTTTCAATTTATTACCCGTCTTTCAAAAAACATGTTATTTTGAAACAGAGTAGCAAACATTTTTAATATTAACAGGGACGTTGAAAAACTCCCGACTTTTATATACAGAAGTGCAAAACTCCACCCAAATTTCTTATAAAGAACGATGTTACCCGAATCGTCAAGATTTTCGCCAAAAAATGTTTGTAAAGTTCTTGCTTAAAGTCAACATATAACTACAAAGAACACTTCAGATTTATCCAGAATCATTACAATATCTGCCTAATGTAGCAGGTGGAGCAGGATCTGCCTACCTTTCCAGAGCACCTGAGATCACCCCTAGTTTTTGGTGGGGTTCGTGATGTTTATTCTTTAGCTTTCTATGTTGTGTCATGAGTACTATTGTTTTTCTGTTTGTCTTTTTCATTTTTAGCCATGACGTTGTCAGTTTGTTTTAGATTTATGAGTTTGACTGTCCCTTTGGTATCTTTCGTCCCTCTTTTAGAACAATGTTTTTTAGTTCAATCTAAAAAAATCAAAGTGAAGAAACTTTTGCATTCTAAAAGATATATTTTGAAATCATATTACTGACAAATCCTTCCTTATATATAATTATCTTTCTATCTTATTTTATTGACTCATATGAATCATGTTCACAACCTACATGTCTATGAATTATTAATACTGGGTAAATGATATCCCTTCTATTGAAAATCAATATAAGTAATATTTCAAAATGTTCATTTCAATAATATGAAACAAAACGGTAACCAGATACAAATTATATAAAAAAGAAACAAATGATTGATATCTAAATCCAACAAAAAGGGGTATATGTTTAGAGTATGGATTCAGTATAACTATAGGAAAAACAGGTTTCACGCTCAGAAAGGATAACATAATGAAAAAGAAGATATTGTTAAAGACATATTTTAGATTTCCTTGTTTTAATATTTAAAAAAACAAATAGAACAAAAATTAATAGTTGTCATGTATATGCGTACACAAGATTAAATGATCACAAAATGACATTAGCACACCTATGTTTAAGATTTAAAGATAGGGTTAGGGTAAGGGTTAAGGTTAGGTTTACAGATATTGAATTCATCGACGAAGACATGACATATCCACTGGTTGTATGAATAGTAACACTTTATGTATAGAAAAAAAAGAACACCAACTGGCTAATAACTAACATCAGTCGCTTGGTTTTACAGTGTTGTTTTAATTACCATCAGTCGCTTGGTTTCACAGTGTTGTTTTAATTACCATCAGTCGCTTGTCTGGTTTTACAGTGTTGTTCATAATTACCATCGGTCGTTTGGTTTCACAGTGTTGTTAATAATTACCATCAGTCGCTTGCCTGGTTTTACAGTGTTGTTAATAATAACCATCAGTCGCTTTGTTTTACAGTGTTGTCAATAATTACCATCAGTCGCTTGGTTTCACAGCGTTGTTAATAATTACCATCAGTCGCTTGGTTTCACAGTGTTGTTAATAATTACCATCAGTCGCTTGGTTTCCCAGCGTTGTTAATTAGTACCATCAGTCGCTTGGTTTCACAGTGTTGTTTATAATTACCATCAGTCGCTTGGTTTCACAGTGTTGTTGATAAGTACCATCAGTCGCTTGCCTAGGTTTCACAGCATTGTAAATAATTACCATCATTCGCTTGTCTGGTTTAACAGTGTTGTTTATAATAACCATCAGTCGCTTGTCTGGTTTAACAGTGTTGTTTATAGTTACCATCAGTCGCTTGGTTTCACAGTGTTGTTGATAAGTACTATCAGTCGCTTGCCTGGTTTCACAGTGTTGTTTATAATAACCATCAGTTGCTTGTCTGGTTTAACAGTGTTGTTAATAATTACCATCAGTCGCTTGGTTTCACAGTGTTGTTAATAATTACCATCAGTCGCTTGGTATCACAGTGTTGTTGATAAGTACCATCAGTCGCTTGCCTAGGTTTCACAGGATTGTTAATAATAACCACCAGTCACTTGTCTGGTTTCACAGTGTTGTTTACAAATTACCATCAGTCATTTACCTGGTTTCACAGTGTTGTTAATAATTACTATCAGTCGCTTGCCTGGTTTCACAGTGTTGTTAACAATCACCATCAGTCGCTTGCCTGGTTTCACAGTGTTGTTAACAATCACCATCAGTCATTTGCCTGGTTTCACAGTGTTGTTAATAATTACTATCAGTCGCTTGCCTGGTTTCACAGTGTTGTTAACAATCACCATCAGTCGCTTGCCTGGTTTCACAGTGTTGTTAACAATCACCGTCAGTCGCTTGCCTGGTTTCACAGTGTTGTTAACAATCACCATCAGTCGCTAGCCTGGTTTCGCAGTGTTGTTAATAATTAAAACAATATTTGTCTTATCTTTAAATACATTTTTTACTATTTTATGTTTGTGTATGTAAATCTTTTCATTTTTTATTTTTTGGTATAAGACAACAACCATATTATACATTTAATTATTGGTTTGTAACGAGAAGTAATATCTGGTGTATTTCTTCTTGAGGCATAGTATTTAATTATTGGTTTGTAACGAGAAGTAATATCTGGTGTATTTCTTCTTGAGGCATAGTATTTAATTATTGGTTTGTAACGAGAAGTAATATCTGGTGTATTTCTTCTTGAGGCATAGTATTTAATTATTGGTTTGTAACGAGAAGTAATATCTGGTGTATTTCTTCTTGAGGCATAGTGTTTAATTATTGGTTTGTAACGAGAAGTAATATCTGGTGTATTTCTTCTTGAGGCATAAAGTATTGATGCTGCAGGCTGTTAGTTCAGGGAATTTATTCCAAACTTTTATAGTTTGGAAAACGAATGAATTTGGCAATTAACTTTTTTGCATCGAATTTGTCTGTATAGTTGTTTGTGATAAGACCTGGCATTGTGGTCATAAATCTTTCGAATCTTTCAGACCCGGAAATCAACCAATCAAAATACACGATTTGTTGTTTCGAGTACAATTTTACTTCGAATACCGGTGTTTGTTTTTTTTCAGATTAGGGTTAGGTTACCATACTGTATAGCAATTTTGTTGTTGGTGATTATCTGCAACGTGTTTTATCTGCTTTAAATGTTTCCTTCTTGCGATGATGACCAGTGAAAAATGCGTATTCAAATAATGTGATGTGGAATGATTGATAATGAGTCAACTACCAAATTTAAAATGAAGCGAATATAATAATTTTTTTGCAAGCGGTTTAAGTTTTTCTCATCGTAGAAGGATTGTAGAAGGACGTTTTCCTTCTACAATGAAGAAACGAAATCGTAATCGTCTATAAAATTTCCGTACATGAAAAATTTGAATCAATTCAACTAACCAATTTGTAACAATGCAGTTTAGGAATAACGAAAACCACCGATCTACCAGCTACCATCTCCTACCAGAGACATTAAAAATGTGACAAGGTAAGTTTTACGCTGTGTTGAAGACCTATTGGTGGCCTTCGGTTGTTTTCTGATATATGAATATGTTTTTGGCAATCTGACACTTTTATTAATGGTCAATTGAATTTTAATGTGCGTATTGTTATGCGTTTACTTTTTCTACATTGGCTAGAGGTATAGGGGGAGGGTTGATATCTCACAAACATGTTTAACCCCGCCGCATTTTTGCGCCTGTCCAAAGTCAGGAGCCTCTGGCCTTTGTTAGTCTTGTATTATTTTAATTTCGGGTTCTTGTGTACAATTTGGATATTAGTATGGCGTTCATTATCACTAAACTAATATATATTTGTTTAGGGGCCAGTTGAAGGACACCTCCGGGTGCGGGAATTTCTCGCTACATTGAAGACCTGTTGGTGACCTTCTGCTGTTGTTTTTTTCTTTAGTCGGGTTGTTGTCTCTTTGACACACTCCCCATTTCCATTCTCAATTTTAATTATAATATTACTCAGTCACAATATATTTGTACAGGACTCGTATTTCAGCCAAAAGATCTCCTAGGTAACTTCGGAGGGTATAATTATAGTCTTATGTTAGTATTTCACGGGAATGTATCAAAAGCACATGACTGTTTATCTAAATCTTCGAACGGACCAAATTGATAGTTTAATAAAAGAAGACTTGCAGCCGTTTGAAGCTATTTTAACGCCTGACTTGACCTTTACTCATTCGAAGATTATAGTTGGATATATAAAGAGAGATAACTCTGTTACTTTATTTTTAACATAAATTGAACTGCTGGCATTTGAACAGAGAATTGCACTTTCTGCTGTTAACAATATACCTCACTAGTCCAGTATACCAGTGAACAGAGAATACTAATATTTTAATAATCAATTTCTGAACGAATTTAATATTAATAATAATAATAATAATAATAATAGCTTTATTTAAAGAGAGTAACTTATTTGGATTAAATCAATTTTCAATAAGGCTCTCTATATATACATACAATGTTAACAATATGAATACAACATAATTAATCTACTATTACACACATGTAAAGAATAGACGTATAGAAAGTAATATAACAACAACAACAACAACAACAACAACAACAACACCTATGGTATACATTGTGGCTTAACTTAAAATTTAACACTTTTCAAAATAAAATGACTTGTAAGAGTTTTTAAATGCAGATATACTTTTTAATTTTTTAATTTCACTAGACAATGATTTCCACACTTTTGGACCACTAAAAGAAAAACTTGATTTGTATAATTCTGTATTTGATTTAGGGACAATAAAATTATCCGATGATGAAAGTCAAGTATTGTACGATTGTTTACTTCTTGTAGGCACAATAAGATTTGATAAATATAACATATAATAAAGCATGTAATCGTTTTATTTTGTTTTCCATCATACCAGTTTACACTTATGCGAATTTCAAAAATACATTTGCTTGAAAATAATTCAATATCATACATTTTTGTTCAGCAAATATAATTGATGTAATTACATTTTGTCGGGTCACTATTTTGGTTTTCATAATTTCATGTGCATTTTTCAGTGGCTTATTATCGTTTGGTTGATTGATGAACGTCTTTAAGTAAGCTATCGACTTTGATGATACAATTACAAAGCTATTTTCTGTGTGAATATATAATATATGATTTTTTTTCAAATAAGAAATAAGTTTTTCGAATTGAAGGTCATTACCTCCAGATTGATTTAATGATACTTATGTTTGATCGGATCATAAATTATTCATAGACTGTAAATAACAGGTGGGATCATTTAGTTGATTTGATATTGTGATCACAGGTTTATTTAATTCCCCCAATTTGCGTTTTACCTTCAAAGGAAAGTTTAATTTATTATAATTTTATTTTGATTTCATACATCACTATCATATGATTTATTAAGTGCAAAGTAAGTATTTTATGGCTACTAGTAATTGGTAACGAACTTTATTAGAAGTAAAAAAAAAATATCAGTTATTTCAAATCTGAAGGTAATAGTTCTCAAAGGTACCAGGATTATAGTTTAGTAATTATAAGTAAAAGTAAAATTTTCAATACATGATTTTAACGACAAAAATTATATATTTAATATAAAATCAGAAAGATTTTTTTCCTTCTGTATCATAATTAATAGTAGGCGAAAAAACACCCTGTCAAAATACTGCAATTGTGGTACCCTCTCATAATAGGTAAACATACTTTATAGCTTGTTGTTCGGTGTGAGCCCAGGCTCCAAGTTTGAAGGCCGTACTTTAACCTATAATGGTTTACTATGGAGAGTTGTCTCATTGGCACTCACACCACATCTTCCTATATCTATTGTTAGTGACATTTCACTAAAAAAGACATATTACACAGAATTTAATATGTTCAGATTTATAAAGTAAAAAAACATGTCAGACATTTATTTTAAGTATTATGAATATGATAATAGTGTTAACATTAATATCAATAATGTGGTAATTTTTATAAATTTCCTGTTTACAAAACTTCAAATTTTTCGAAAAACTAAAGATTTTTTTTAGCCGTATTTGGCACAACTTTTTGGAATTTTGGATCCTCAATGCTCTTCAACTTTGTACTTGTTTGGTTTTATAAATATTTTGATTTGAGCGTCACCTATGAGTCTTATGTAGACGAAACGCGCGTCTGGCGTACTAATTTATAATCCTGGTATCTTTGATAACTATTACAACAATGAAGCTAATGATACATAGATTATGCAAATCAAAATTACTATACCTTTAAGATAATACGGCATGAACGAATCCTTCAATCAACGGATTATACGAAGTGTTCATAAAAAATGTCTTAACATTTTCATTTATACCTTTTTACGCCGGTAAGTTTCAAATATTGATTAATAAACATTTCATCTAAAATATATAAAAAAAACTGTTTTCTTTGAACATAACAAATGTATTCATTATTCTGACAGTATATTAAACTGATTATAATACAAGTATACTAAAAAAGAAACTCTAAAGCATGTTTCTATATATGCTATTAAAGGTAACAGGATTATGATATTCGTTTTATTTGAAATAGACAATGTTTAAAATGTTGTAACGCTTAATATATTTTCTTGTCGCTAAACTAATTAAATATTTTTTCTTGTTACTAAATGAAGGAGGCTCATCATAGATACCAGGATGGAAATTTTGTATTTGCATCAGACATGCGTTTCGTCTACAAAAGACTTATCGGTGACGATAGCATAAAAAAAGTCCAAATAAATGCCAAATAAAGTACGAGGAATATATGTTCACTAAGGACCAAATGTTTTGCCAAATACAGCTAAGTTAATCTATTCCAAAGGAAGCGTGCGGCTTAGTATATAAAAAAATCAAAGCTCTGTTAACTGTTAATCAACGACAATTAAAGTGAAGACAGAAGTGCTGACTACTGGTCTGATGAAACCTTCGGGCAATGAAAACCCCACCAACAGTGTCATCGACCCAGTGGTTGTAAATAAATTCATCAAAGATACCGGGATTGATATTTTGTATTTGTGCCAGACTCAGTTTCCGTCTTAAGTTTTTGGCGCTTAAGAGTCGTTTGTTGAAGCTTATTGTCGCCTTATTGTCGTTTATTGAATGACAAACCGTGATATAACAAAACATAGGTAGCATCTACACATCATTCATTCACTCCCTCGATAAATAACGAAAATAAGTGAGCGTTTACACATCAGCCATTCAATATCTCGTTATATAACGAAAACAAGTGAGCGTATACACATCATCCATTCACTATCTCGTGATATAACGAAAACTAGGTAGCGTCTACACATCATCCATTCACTATCTCGTGATATGCCAAATTAAGGTAGCGTCTATCACATTTTTCATACACTATGTCGTGATATAACGAAAGAGAGGTAGCGTCTACACATCATCCATTCACTATCTCGTGATATGCCAAATTAAGGTAGCGTCTACACATTTTTCATACACTATGTCGTGATATAACGAAAGAGAGGTAGCGTCTACACATCATCCATTCACTATCTCGTAATATGACAAAATTTAGGTAGCGTCTACACATTTTTCATACACTATGTCGTGATATAACGAAAGAGAGGTAGCGTCTACACATCATTTATTCATTATCTCGAGATATAACAAAAGTTAGGTAGCGCTTACGCATTATTCATTCACTATCTGACGTTAGATTATTGAACGAATGAAAACCGGTCTAATTGCAAAGACCAGCAGAAGTATAAAAATACACAATATGAGGGGGTTGGGGTTGGGGTGTGGGGGGGGGGGGGTCGGGAGATGAGGGCAGGACATTTTTTGGGACGTCGGGATCGGGTATTTTTAATCATGCGACTTCGGTATCTTTGTTTTTTTTTTTAAATTCGGGACCTCGGGATTTTGGGATCAGGACCCCAACCCCCTCCCCGACGCAATATAGATAAATAAATATCTATTACAATTTAAGTTCGATTATTATAAACTCATATTCCTTCAGCATGCAATGAAAAAAAACCCAGTTATGGTGAAGATACTTGTTTTGCATGCTAAGTATTAACAAATTATAATTGTTTCACACCTATGTTTGATATGATTATAGCTCTTCGTCCTTTATATAAGCTTTGGATTTCAAATATTTTGGTCACGAGCATCACTGAAGAGACATGTTTGGTCGAAATGCGCATCTGGTGTAACAAAATTGGTACCGTTGATTTTATTTGAAGCAATATAAGTTATGTCTATATCTGTATTCATTTCGTAAGATTGAACCTGTGTTTGAATGGTCCCCTACTAAAACATTTCGAGAATAAACCAATTTTATTTTAATAAATTTTCTAAATTTATATACTTAGTTCAAGAGGGGAAAATTAATTTCTTTAGTATAAATATTCTGCATAGTGCTGACTGTCAAAATCATAAAAATTAGCATCGAATCAAACTCATGGAGAAGACTGAAATATAACGGTTTGAATTTACATTGAACCGCGAATCAAAACTTGTGAAGAGAATATTGAATCAAAACTCATTGCGAAGACAGATAATGATGGTTTGATTAATAGCGAATCGCGTACCAAAAACAACGAAAAGACAACAAACATGAGGACCACTAGTTAAAAGCTGCAATGAAAATATTTTTTCGCTAAATACAATAATTTTACTTTGTATCATTACTTATGGAGAAGATTGACATCTAACGATTTGATGCAATTTTTACGTCGTATCAACGGTTTGAATAACAGTTAATGGTAATAATCAGAATACTTTGCAGGCATGTCTTTGTAATACGTTCTTTTTGTTTTTTCCAATATGTGGTTGGTTATGAATAATGAACTTTAGTTTGATTCCACCAATGATGTATATGGCTGTCTTAGTAATATATTCGTGTCTATAGTTACATCTTTACATGTATGTTTTTTGTCACTTTTGTATCTTTTTGCTAATCAAAAGTATATGATCAATGAATCATTTTCACATTTTACTTTACTGGACTCGAGGTCTCTTTTGTTTTTGTCTAATGAGAAATTATTTTCTTCAAGGTGCCGTTCGTATTAATTTTTGTTTAGCTTGCTTTTTTTTAAATTTCTGTCACATCATTGTTTTCTTAACGGTCAAGTATTGGCAACAAAACCTCGATCAGATGCCTGGCTGCAAGAGAGTTAACGTCATGTTGAGGGTGTCAATTTTATTTATTGACGCAAAAGCCAGAACAATAAATCACATAATATATGCCCTTACTGTATGTTGCAAACATACATCATTATAATCTGAAATTAGATTTGTCTGCACGAATGTATTTTTTTTTTTTTACATTTGCTTATAAACAACTTAATCACACTGTAACCAAATACACTTTTTCAGAAAGTAATATGTAACCAAACACACTTTTTAAGTAAGTAATCATATTAAGGAAAATTACATTATTGTGGAGCAACTTTTATTCGTGGGTATCAATTTTCCTGGTTACGGCAAAAAAAGTTACCTGTTCATTGGTTTCTTAATTTTCGAAAAGAACCATTATAAAGTGACTAATTTCAACTACGAATATTCGTGATGTTATCATATCTTGTTTTATAATGAAGTGTGGGACATTGTAAGATCAGGTGTTAAAAAGAATAAGAAGTAAAATCACAAAAATACTGAAAATCCGAGGAAAATTTCACTCACTTGTTCTTCTTTCATTTCTAACAGCTTTTGCAAATAAGCAGATTTATCTATGTTTACAAAATAAGGGCAAATGATACCAGAGGGACATTTAAACTCATAGATTGAAAATGAACTAACAACTACACGCACTGCGTTATATTATACGAAAATATGTATTAATTCACATAATGGAATTATAGTGGATATATGACACAAGTTAAAAATATGTCTACATAAGATAGATACTGTATCAGCAAACGCTAAGTATAACTCATCTAAATCATATGATAAATCAGCAAAGAAGAAAAAAGAAAAATAACATAGAATCATCTAACAAAAACCTTATAATATATCAAATACAATATAATAAAGAGACATTTTTCATGTGTACAATTTCTAAATTTATGACGTCACTGGTACCTTTAAACTTTATTTTTAGAGAATGTAACAAACGTTTTTGGTATCTCACTAGATCGATAGAGGGTTTTCTTTGTAAATTGGTTTGAATGTATTTCAAATTTCCTCGATATTTTTATGGAATATCGAATAAACGATCTCACTTTATTGAATATCTTAATATTAGTATTTATAAATTAAAAAAAAAAAAACCATGGAAAGAATGTTTTTTCTGAATTCATTACATAACCGATATAATTTCATCCAGAACTCGTGACATATTCAATGTCTGACCTTTGATAACCTGGTCATTTAAAATCCAATCGCTGTTCCTTGTGTCGTAGTAGGTATCAAGAACATTCATGGACCAAGGGATCGGTTTGATTACTTGGACAAAATATTTTCCAAAATTAATGATTTCCGATTGGCTCAAGTCCCCGAATTCATTAGCTTGTGGCATCCAAGCACCAAGATAAGTGGTCAAATTGTAAAATGATGTAAAATAGTTTGCATATCCGATGGCAGTCATGACATTACTTTTTCCGAAATCGTCGCCAGTCCCAGACCAATATTTTTGACCTGGATTTCCGTCGTTTGTTAGTTTTTTATTTGGTCCAGATGCATAGATATGCCACTCTGCCATCATATAAGGATCGTTTTTATAAATATTTTGGTCGATTTCTTCTAATCCTTTAGCAGTTTTCTTTGGAGAACCTAGAATCAGCATCCGTTTATCATTCTTTCCGCCGGATTTTCTTATCCTTTTTACGACAGCAGATGTCCAGTCGTTGTATTTTGCTGTGTTTTCTCTGAGACTTTGTGCGCACTCATTTTCACATGTGTCGACTCCTAGTTCTGTAAATAGGTTGAATGAAAGTCTGTAGTCCTTATCTTTCAGCTTTTCAGCAACTCGTCTCCACCACTTCAAATAATTGGTTCGATGTAATTCAGTGGCGAAAGCTTCGGCCTCGTGATGGATCCAAGAAATTATTGGAGCAATGTTCGTAGCAAGACAATCGTTCACGACAGTCTCTAAATTATCCAAAAAGACAGCCATGTTCAAATTGTCAAGATCTGCTCTACATCTTAATCGTACATTTCTAAAACCTCGTTCATAAATATCAGCTAAGTTTTTCTTGTTGTATTTCTTGAAATTGAGGGTTTTAAAATAATTCGTGGAAAATCCTTGAGCTATTTTTTTCTGGTATTTAGTTGGTGTATATGGATTATGTCTGGCTAAAGAATCTTTCAAACAGAATGCACATATGATAACTAATACCAAAATTGTCATCATTTTAGGATGTATCTGGAACATAATAACGGATTCTTTTGGTGCTGAAAAACAAACAAACGCATAAGTATTTGAGCTTTTGACATTTTATGACTTTTGATAAGGATTTTATCTAGAAATTGACAAAAGGGTCGGTTGAAATCAAAACTTTACGACAAAAAAGTTAATTTCAGCTTCCGAATTCTGACCTTTTCCAAAGTTCCAAATGGTGAAGTTGAAATTATCACTTCGTAAATCTTGCAGACGCCATCACGAGTGGGTTGACCGTTATGGATTATCCGTTTCACATGTGATATTGGATATATTTCTTATGTCCTAACTACAAAAAAGTTAAATGACAAAATACTGAACTCCGAGGAAAATTCAATTAGAAAGTCCGTAAACACATGGCTAAATCGCGTTCGCATTTCACGAATATGACTTACTGAATTAAGAGTATGAATCGGCTTTGTAATAGAATAAGCAATACACGACGGATTTCACATGTGATATCATCCCATGTTTTTGTTGGGGTTCGTATTATTGGTTGAAGCATTTTAACCTTTTGTGTCTGTTTAGTTTGTTCGCACATCATTGTCAATATTATGGAATTTGATGCAACTGTCATCCAAGTGAGAGGTTTAGCTAGCTATACAACCGAGTTCAATCCACCATTTTCTAAATCAGAAAATGCATGTACCAAGTCAGGAATATCAGAGATGTTATCCATTCGTTTGATGTGTTTGAACTTTTGATTTTGGCTTTTTTGTCTTGAATTTTCCTTTGTGTTTCGATTTAGGAGTTTTGTGATTTTAATTTTTTCTTGTCATTTTGAATGTTTCAATATTCATAAAAGTAAACCTTGTAAAATATATAAAATAAAACATTTACCTCTTGTTCACAATATGAACTTGCTTCCCGCTTGCTTCGAATAAAGACCCACTGTCGACGTTGTTCACCACTGGAATGACAAGGGCGCTGCAGAACTCAGGACTTTATAAATATGTTCAACTTATAAAAGAACACGTCACAAAAGTCTCTTACATAAAGAGAAACTGTTTTGTGTTTAAATGCATCAAGCAAGAAAAAATTAAATTGTAATTTAAAAGGTTTCAGTTTCAGATGAGAAACCACTAATTGGCAATTAAAATATTGGGAATGAAATAAAAAATAGTTAAATCTGTATGTGTCAAGCCAAACAAAAATGTCTGAGAAAGTCATTTAGAATTTAATCAATGCGATGAAAAAAGAAAATATATAGATATCCTTTGATATCGGTTGAAATCACTTGAATAAAACAGTATGTTCTCAAGGTTAACAAATGACTTCATAAAATGGGATAAATGTTTACCTATATCATATTTACTAAATCTTTTTTTATTTTATTTCTAAACACTTTTTATATTTTATTTACCAAATATGCTTGTTACATTTTTTACTTCATGAACCAAGCTTTTCTTGATGTATAGTTTTACTTCATGAACCAAGCTTTTTTATGTATCCTTTCAATATTCCACTGATTAGTAGTCAGCTGCTGATATTAATTTATAAACAAAATGTATGTTAACATTTTTTGAAATACAATTATACAAAAGTTTTATGCCTTATGATGTTATCAATGGAGTATACTACTTTTTAGTGACTTGAGGATTTATCTGAATTATTCTGTTTTATGTGTTCTTGAACAAGAATTAAATAAAATTTTTCATTTGTCGACTTTTTTTTTTAAACTGAGAGGAAGTAAAAAGTTCTTAAAGGTACCAGGATTATAATTTAATACGCCAGACGCGCGTAAGTAATTAGGAAAAAAATCATTTCCCCCAAAATTATTATATTTAAAAACTCATTGCCTTAACTTTATAATTTGAATTCTGTATCAAGACTCTTCTAGAAATATTTTAAAACTTTAATCTTCAAGTTTCATTTTAATTATTAATTCGTGTCAAAAATTTATCTATGGTTTTTATTTTATTTTGATTATATGTATATTGATTTATGAGCTCTAGTAGAAGATCTAGCTGTTTAAATAAATGTTTACTTCGCACGAAAACTCTCAGAGAACATTGAAATCTACGTTTACTTGGTATAAAACTCACGGAGAAGATTCAAATTTAAGTTTAATTGTAATATATGAATGAAACTCATCAGAAGGTCTTTCCCACATCAATATTAACAAAATAAAAATAATAAAAAAAATATAACTTTTTTTTGGTGCATTAGAAAGTAGTGTTTTTGGTGACAATTCCTTCAAGAAATGTGGAAGTGTCTTAAGAAAACTGATACTGCCTCTACCTTTGACTGATTAATTTGATTGTTTGAAAATAATAAATAACCGATAAAAACATAAATTTATTTATCATAACATTTCAGTTTGACGAATATTATTAGATTTTTCTGTTTGGCCTTGCAAGTTTTGCCCCTCTAGTACATATTTTTAGGTAACATTTAGAAAGTTTAGTGTTGAAAAGTAAGGATAGAAGACGCGGATCCAGCCATTTTTCAAATGCGGTTCCACCTATATGTCCCCATTCAAATGCATGATTGATCGTGAAAAATTGCGGGCTTTAACTGTCAGAACCCCAATCCCCCTTCGGTGGATAGCTTGAATAGGTATTTAATTCTGATTCTGGCATTCCAATATAAGGCCGATTTTTTTTAATTTGAAACACTGACTCACGAATTGGGTTAATGTACCTGGCGAGGTGCCCTATTGGCTAGGGGATTGGGCCGCTTAAGCCACACCATCCACCACCTCGAAGCCCTGGGATAAAATGGTGCAAACCTGAATGCTGGCATCTCCTGGCACTAAATTTGAAAGCTGGAAAATATTATTTCTTTAAATAAAATTCTAATTTATGCACAAAAAAAAAAAATCCAAGAAAAGTAGAAAATAATATATATATGTAGGACTCAAATCTATGGCGGGTTCCAAATCTATGGCAGATTCCTAATCTATGGTAAATGTGAAGTTACAAACGCCAAACAACTCAAATCTATATGGTAGATTTTTGTTTTCCCCAAATCTATGGCAGATTTTTGAATTGCGTCACAACTGAATTACGCCATATTACATCATCCCATAGATTTGAACACCATTCCAGATATAAGCTTTCCCTCGACAAAAATTTGCGGATAGTCCCAAAAAAGATGTGACCTATTTCTAGTATCCGGAAGGAGGACGAAATGTACTGTACCGGCCAAAGCCCTCGATGAACAACGACACCGCTTTTTTATCGATTTTTATTTTAGAGAAAGGAGTTATAGAAAACATTTTACTATCTACGGCTCGCAAAGTTTATAAAGTGAAAGATAAAAAACCGGATATCAATTTGATTTGAATCGTCATTAAATAAAAAAAGATGCATTAACGAAGAAATAAATATTACTTAAAAATTGAAACTGTTCATTTTTATTTATCATTTTTGTTATATAAAAAAAGTTTGTTAAGGGACTTGCTAGACTAGTTGGTTTAATTAATGGATTAAACAGGTACCATGCAAAGATTAGAAAATGTTTATTTTTTACGGGGCACATCATTTCAATCTTGAAGTCTTTATTAAGGTATATGAATTCATCATTTACGTTTTATTTTTACCATCACGATTTGGTTGACCATTATGGAATGTTTATTTCACAAAAGTTTATAGACAACTCTCCATTCAAGTCAAAATTTATAAAAGTAAACCATTACAGGTCAAGGTACGGCCTTCAACACGGAGCCTTGGCTCACAATAAACATCAAGATATAAAGGGCCCCAAAAATAACTAGTGTAAAACCATTCAAACGGGAAAACTAACGGTCTAATCTATATAAGAACGAGAAACGAGAAGTCCACTTGTTTAAGACAAATCATTGGTCGTATAGGTACTGCATTATTTTCCATTTGCACAACATTTGCAATCGATTTGGAAACCGTGAACATAAATCCGTAATAGATTAGGAAATTACAAAACTTGCTTATGTTAGGATTGAAAAATAGATTTGGGATGGCATGACGTCACATTTGCCATAGATTATGAATCTGTCATAGATTTGGAACCCACCATAGATTTGAGTCCTACATATATATGAGCTAAATGAAGAAAACAGCATTCTTAGATATGGAACTGGAAATATTGATATCAATAACTGCTTTTATTTCTAAACAATTCGATCATGATTGCGATGATATGAATGTCTCTTGATTTGGTACAAGCATTTCCTCATGTAGAAAACGATAAATTAAACCTGGTTGTAAAGCTAGCTAAGTCTCTCACTTGTATGAGTCACACAGAATTCCATTACATTATCAACATTTTTTTTTATGCAAACAGACATGATAGGTCAAAATATATAAAGACGTAGGGCCAATTTTTCCAGATTTTTCAAAAAGTGCTGACAGAATACAATTAACTAAGAAATAAAACAGCTTTTTAGATCGATATCTCGATACCATAGTTAATTTAACCTTAAAAAGGTTCAAAGTTCAATTAGCCGAAATTATGGTGTTTATAGTTGGTGAAAAACAGGAAATCCCCAACAGAAGGACATTTCAAGTTACGGGTTTTTGTGACTGTTGTAATGTATACTACCTTTTCCCTAAAAAGGAAATTGGTTTAGTGTGTCCTTAATTCATAAACAAACAACTTTTTAATGAAAAAGTGTAATATCGCTAAATTGTATCAATATTGCTCCTTAATAAGAAAATCATGGTCACGCATCGCCGTGGCTCCATCAGTAGAGCATAGAACTACAAACGAAAGATTGTTTTGAAGATATTATTCCCGCTTAGACATGTTTCTTTTTTTGTTAGTTAAATCTTAATGTTTCTATCATATTTTTTCGGATTTTTTCTTCTTTTTTTTTAACATGGTATTATATGTAGCAAATGCAGGCAACAGCAATATTGTCGCCAATTCAGTACCTGTGTAAATACTAGTACTGTATTTTTTTACCACCGTCTATGCCCTGGTCCTAAGTCATCAGAAAATAAAACAAAACCACACATCGTGATTGTAGGTAAAACATCAAGAAGCTGTTGTAGCTAGATCACAACGAAGGGCTGATGTGTTAAAATGCCAGAAAAGCTCATTTAGCATGTGTTAGTATCACAAGGTGTTCTATGACCAACTGATGTAAGATGTTGTCCGGTTAAATATAGACAATCTTAACTTATAGACGATAAAACCTTAAAGACAAGGACAAATACAGATATACAAATATTCAGAATGAGAATAACAGCATACCATTTGAATTTGTTCGATATTATTTGACTTCTTAACAAATTACGTGGTATGGTACTTTATGCGCATAATGGGTGTTAACAGTTTAACAAAACCAATATAAACAAATCAATATTCTTTGCCTTGATATTTGTAGGAATACCTGTTTTAGGTGATGTGACGTATTTTCGTGTACTATATTAAGCATCTATCGGGCTATTTAAAACATATTTAACCTATTTTATCTAATGAAAATAATTTAGGGGAAATAGCTTTTGCTCTTTGGTGTTCACTGTATCACAGTTAACATTAACTGTAAATTCTTAATCACTACAAAACAAAACAAAACTATTTTAACCGAGAAACACAAAATGGCATATAAACGCTTAAAAGATAGTGAGTACAAAATGAAAATAACCTTATGCACGATCTGTTCGTATCCTGTTTTCACAGAATCTGAGATACTTCAATACCAATCGTTTAATTAACTCAAATACTTAACTACAATATTTACACAAATAACTTTGTATCAAAAAGTAGTCTGAAAACTATAATCTAAATCCTTAATCCTTTAATGACACCTGTGCGAAGGACTGCGGCCATTCCCGAGGGAAATAACAGTTTAAGAACAACCGTGTGGTTTCTAAAAATCGCAAAACACTTCGTTTCCGAACAACTGAAGTCACTAGACTATAACAAGCCACCTGTTGGAGGGACTGTGACCATTCTCAAGGGAAATAACAGTTTCGGAAAAAACTAACCCGGTAGCTGCATGCAATAATCGTTTAGACTTTAAACCGTTTGCTGAAAACCTCAAGCTTTCAACTCAAAATAGGTTTACAAACGTCTAAATCTAATTTCTAAATGCGCTGGTAAATGATTTCCGATGCTTAACAATCAGCAGTTTAACTACAAAAGGGCGAACTTGCAAATGAGTCGACTGGCTAATAAAGCCCTTGCACGGTCGACAAAGCCCACAATAAATCGGTGTCTATATAACAACTCGTCTAAACATCAACCCAACAATGTAAGACCTGTAAATTTGCTTTCGCAGATGTTTTGTTTTTCCCTCGACGGGATTCGAACCCATGCTACTGCGATATCGTGACACAAAATCGCCTGCACTGTAGCCATCCCGCTAGACCACCTTGGCTTCATAAAAATTAAGCTTTCGCTGGCCATGTGTTACCTTTCCACGTCAGTTTTAATCTAGCGGCGTACTACAGTACATGATATTTAAGGCATGGAGACGTTATTAGTACCAGTCATACTCAATTAAATGCCCAGCGAAATACGCAAAAACTTAACACGTGAGCACGGTTCAACAGATTGGTATCTTGGTGATCTTAGGAGATCTATTTTTAAGGAACTTGCAATTTTAGAGTCTGGTAGAAGTACAAAAACATTTGAAAGTTATAGTACTACAGCTATACAAACACAAAATCTCGAGAAAACTGGCGAAAAACTAATTCACCACCAAAATCTATCAAATTAGCTGCGCATGCTGCAAGAAACCCCACTTTTTGTCAGAATGTTCGAAATATACAAACCAGAATGACCGCATGAAAATGGTTAAAGATGATAGATTGTGCTTTAATTGTTTACAGTGATCGCTACTTGAGAAATCGCTCAAAATACAGGAAAGGCGCTTAAATTGGAAATACCCCGTATTTATCTCCAAGGAGAGGATGATATTTCGAACTCAAACCTACATATATTTACTGATGCAAGTCCTAAAGCATACGGAGCATGCGCATATATTGCGACAGAAAGACAAAGTTCGCTTGTTATGGCAAAAAGCAGAGTTGCTCCTTTAAAACAGATAACAATACCAAGCTAGAGTTAATGGGAGCAGTAATTGGCGCAAGGTTATTGGATTATATAGGAAAAAATATACGCATTTTTATAGACCGACAGTCAAATTGTTTTGCAGTGGATGAACAAAACAAAACCGCTTAACGTCTTCACAAGAAACAGAGTACAAGAGATCAAGAAACTTACAGAGAAATACCAATGGAAATATTGCCAAACGAACTCAAATCCAGCTGACATTTTATCGCGTGGAGTTGACTTTGCCGACAGCGACCTCTGGTTTAAAGGACCAACGTGGATTAACGAAGAAAACTTGTGGCCTAAGTGGAATGGCAATGAAACGATAATTCTTACAAATGTAGAAGACACAGAAAATACTCAAACTACCGAGGATAACACAGAGAGGAATTCTGTTAACATTGGCCATATTTCTGGAATAGCAGACATTTCAAGGTTAGACACTTACAATAAGTTGCTACATGTAACTGCCTACGTCATCAGATTTATTGAAAATTGTAGAACAAGACAAAGAACCACTATTCAATTGACCGTGAATGAAATAGACAGATTAGCATTAATGTGGATAAAAGATATTCAACAAAACAGATACCTAGATATTTACGACGATTTAGAAAGAACTAAAAAGTCAAAACAGTCTCTGTTCAAACAACTTAAATTATATTTGGACGATGACAAATTAGTTCGTTGTGCAGGAAGAATACACAATGCACCGATTAGCGATATGGCGAAATATCCGATACTTTTACCAGCACATGACAAATTCACAAATTTGATAATACAAGATGCACATAAGCGAAGCTTACATTCAGGAGTTAACGGCACAGTTACATTATTGAGACAATCTTACTGGATACCGCAAATTCATCAAAACGTAAAAACTATTTTGCGTAAATGTGTCACATGTAAAAAGTTACAGGACAACATTATCATACCCCAGAAGCACCACCTTTACCAAAAGACAGACTGCGTGAAGCGCCTCCCTTCGGTATGAACTTCCACTCTGTCAATTACAGTGAAGGGAGGCGCTTATGATAAACATATTTATGTTTTTAATTAATTTTATTTAGTATTACGAAGGGGAAATTTCAAAGAAACTTGAGAAATATTTCAAGATGTATAAGAGGCAAACGATTATCCGAGTACTCGGCCTACCAATTGTGTACCCGAGTACTCAAGAACTCCTTGCTATCCGTAGAAAAAAGAGTAAATCCCGGATACTAACTAGAACTGAGGGAATCGTATTTAATGTTAGAGAACAACGACATAACATAAACACAACATTAAAATGTAACACGCACAGAAACAAACTAAGCATAAGACACCATTTGGGATAGAAAAGTACCGTGACACGTCTTATAGCAATGCGAATTCACACTCATACATAAGTGGAGACAAACGACACAATAGAAACACATCAACGAAAACGAAAAAAAATGCCGTCATAGTACTAGATACCAAACCTTCACAAAACTCTATATAAAGAATGATACATAACTGTTTATCGAAATGTTCGACTAAACATCTTTCTAAAAGAGGGACGAAAGATACAAGAGGTACAGTCTAACTCGTAAATCAAAATAAACTTACAATGCTATGCCTTAACGTCGTACTCTATTTGGCCTTTAAATCACTCTTTTGATTCGAACGTCACTGATGAGTCTTTTTAGACAAAACGCGCGTCTGGCGAAAATATAAATTTTTAATCCAGGAATCTCTGATGAGTTTATTTGTTGAGTTTGGAGTATGTGTATTTCAGCAGACGGTCGGTATTCAAACGGGTACTACTTGTGTACCCATTTTTGCCGATTTGTTTTTGAACTCGGTATGTAATCTATGAGTTTAATTTGTAACAGGAGCAGGTTCCAGCACAAGGTGGGGTTCGGTTGGGATTAGTCCTGAACCGTGTAATGAAGAAACCGACCTGGTTTTTATATCTTAGATGCTTGTATAGGCAGTAAACTTCAATTATAACAAAGTACAAAATGGAATCAGCATATATGCAATATCAATCACGTCATACTTAAATTTTTAAGACTATAAATGAATACAATTACCTCGGGTAAAATACCTGACACCTTTACCCTGTTGTAATAGAAAATTATAGTAAAAGTTTTGTATGAAGCAGAATTCATTCAGAACCTTCAAAAGACAAACGGAAAGGCATCTCGCGAAATTCTTTAATTTTATTATCCGATATCACTGAATACCCCATATTTCAGCCCATTCTTACATCTCGTATATCCCAGTGAACTTGAAATCAATAATACTGAATATACTTTAAGGCCTGCCTCATACCTTGATCTTTCTTTTTCTCAATATTGACACAGTTGGATTTTCTTTTCCCAGCCATAGATTACATAAGCCGTATTTGGCACAACTTTTTGGATTTCTGGATCCTCAATGCTCTTCAACTTTGTACTCGTTTGGCTTTATAAATATTTTGATATGAGCGTCACTGGTTAGTCTTATTTAGACTTGCGTACTAAATTATAATCCTGGTACCTTTGATAACTATTTACACCACTGGGTCGATGCCACTGCTGGTGGACGTTTCGTCCCCGAGAATATCACCAGCCCAGTAGTCAACACTTCGGTGTTGACATGAATATCAATTATGTGGTTATTTTAATAAATTTCTTGTTATAAAACTTTTAATTTTTCGAAAAACTAAGGATTTTCTTATCCCAGGCATAGATTACCTTAGCCGAATTTGGCACAACTTTTTGGAATTTTGCGATGGATATTTTATATTAATGATAGTTTCTATGGATGGAAGTCTTAGAAAAGAAAACTACTTGAGGCTTCTCAAATTGCTGTTAAATTTAAAGGCCTATAATTCAAGTTCATATAATATGAGAGAGAGCCTGTTAAAACCTGGGTTGATATCTTTAGCTACTCATTGTAGCACTCTCATATTATGATAGTCTGTTAAAACTTGAGATATTACAATTAATAGCTGAAGATATCATCCTAGATTTTATCAGACTGTTTTCATGATGCCTTAAATTTCAACCTTTTCCCTCTCCTTCTAAAACATGTGTTTAGTAAATACACGCATACATAGATACCAGGATTAAATTTTGAATTAACGCCAGACGCGTCTACAAAAGACCAAAATTCCTAAAAGTTTTTGCAATATACCCTTTAGAATATCGAACTCATGTTTAATGTACTGCTGTAAGTTATCGAACTTGGCTTGATCTCCTTACTAATCTACTGTTAATCAACAGGTATAGTTGTTTCATTGTTGGAGATTTGTAGTCAAGACTTCTTTCTTTTCTATGTTATTTATGAAATCGCGAACAAGTATATACTGTGTAAGAATATATTGATAACAATAATATTATTTATCAACATATTATTGCATATTATTAGTTACATAGTGTGTTAGTTGGCACTAGATGTAACTATAAAACCTGGATCAGATGCAACTATAAAACCTGGATCAGATGCAACTATAAAACCTTGATCAATCCACCATTTTCTACATTTAAAAATGCCTCTACCACGTCAGGAATATGACAGTTGTTGTCCATTCGTTTGATGTGTTTTATCATTTGATTAGGGACTTTCCGTTTAGAATTAGCCTCGGTGTCAGTATTTTCGTGAATTGTCTCTTCTTATTGAAGTACATATAAAAGTGCGCAGGTGCTCAACTGTAAGAGCCTACTTTTATATACTTTTTTTTGTTTTTGGGATGTACAAGTACCCTGCCACGTCCACTTATATATTTTTATCTATTTAACGAGTTAAGCCTATTTCAACTGATATTTATGGTTTGTTCTTATATTGTACTGTTATACCACTGTCTCGGGTTGGGGAGGGTTCGAGTCCTGCCACATTGTGTAGAGCCTGTTATTAAGTGGTTCTCGTATGTGTAAGTGTTTCATCTTTTTTTATAAATAAACAAGGCCGTTATTTTTCTCATTGGAATTGTTTTACATTGTCATTGCGGGGCCTTTTATAGCTGACTATGCGGTTTGCTGAATGTTGAAGGTCGTACGGTGACTTAAAGTTAATTTCTGTGTCATTTTTGTCTCGTATGGATAGTTGTCTCATTCGCAATCATACCACATCTTTTTTTTTAATATATCAACAATAAAAAATTAATATCAACAACTGTTGATATAACAATACATTTAAAGTCGTCGCACCTCCACTTTTATTTGTATTGAAATATTAAAGCCCCGCCTCCTTACTAACATAATTTGGAATATATAGGGTGTCCACGAGGACGCTTTTAAACAATCATATTCCTAGAAATATATAGGAACTAAGATAATAAGTAAAACATGCAGTAATTGAAGGAACTTCAAAAACATTGTTGAATGTAATAAATAAAATGTTGACATGTATATATATCTGGATTCTTACATAGTTTTGATCGTATAGTTAAATTAAAAAGGGAATATTCTAATATGACATCCTCATGACACTTTGTAAACAAAGCCATGTTCTTATAAGCACAACACTTAGTGCTTACATTCTCGTTATTTTCATTTTTATCCCTATGAAGTAAATCTGTTATTAGATTTTTAAAATATGAAAATCCAACTTACATACTCCGCGGGAGGAAACGTGAATAGCCGAACCTTTCTAAGGTTTTTTCGTACGCTTTGGCCTATACAAATACTGTGTTTGTTCTATTGGAATCGAAATAAATCCTTCATGCCATGCTCCATGCTCATTTTAACATGGGTGGGCATTATGTTTGACACCTCGTTAAGGCACAGTGTAAAATATCGACAAGTATAATGCCTATTCATGTTAAAATGAGCACAGAGCATGACATGAATGAATTATTTCTTAATTCAAACATGTAAACTATTGTGTATTAATTTCATTACATTTGGTTGAAGCAAACTGAAGTTAAACGAAAAACCAAAATCAAAATTTCTTAAAAGTGCCATAACTGTAAATAGAAAAGAGACACAACTTAAATTTTAACTTTATCGTGTTTTGTGGTTATAAACATTCCGTACAAAATTCAGCATTTTTTCCGTTGATAAAGGGGCGTATCTGGAGAACGGTTAGGGTGACAACACCAAAAGTCATTAGAGATAAAGGATACAACAGATACAGTTAAGTCGGCCTCATATCTTGACTTCCATCTAGAAATTGACAAGGATGGTCGGTTGAAAACAAATCTTTACAAGAAATGATTACAGCGTTCCAATTGTGAACTTTCCATTTCTAAGTAGCAACATTCCAGCAGCACCTGCATACAGGGGTATATATCTCCCAATTGATACGATATTCCCGTGCATGCATTTCCTATCAGGATTTTTTTGACAGAGGGTTGCTGCTCACACGGAAGCTATTAAACCAAGAGTTCCAAATGGTGAAGTTGAAATCATTCCTTTCTTTCACGGACGCCATCACAAGTTGGTTAACCGATATTGAATAACTGTTTCACAAATGATATCGAATATGTTTCTTACGTCGCAAACTACAATCCCCTTCCCTTTCATGAATGCGACCTACCGAATTAGACTATTTACCGGATAATTTATTTTTGTAATCACATAATAAAAACGACGAGTGCCGGATCTGCTTTCCCTTCCGGAGCACCCAACATCCCTCCTGGTTTTTGGTGGGGATCTTATTCTTTAGTTTTCTATTTGTGTCATGTGTTATATTGTTTGTCTGTTTCAATTTTAGCCAGGCGTTGTCAGTTCATATTCGATTTATGATTGCGACTGTGTCTCTGGTATCTTTCGTTCCTCTTTTATGGTAATCAGCATTGTGTTTACAAGCAAGTGTGACACTCAGGAATTTGGCCACCTGCATAGAGAATTTAGAATGGATAGAGTGAGACTCCTGGTCCAAGGATACAGTTATCGTCCTTTGGTTTTCGTTGTCTTACGAATATAGTCCCTAGTGTAAACAGTGTATAACTTGCATGTTTTATTTAATACACTTTCCCAATTTATTTTTTGATATTAAATGCATGAAATATTAAGTAGGGGATGTAATTACATGTTAAAAAAATTTGGGTGCTGAATCTTTATGTTAAGTTGTGATTTGGTCCAGTTCAAAAAGGTCAAATTTTATCACGTCTGAAGCTGTCAAACTGAATTTTACACCCCCTTAACACAGAATTGTCAATACTTTGAGTTAGAGCTGGTAGAAGTTTCTATAGTTTTATATTCTGCGTACTGATGTTGTTTATCATCTTAACAACATGTTTTACTGTTCTTTCATTTGTCTTTGTTCTATTATTAATATTACTTTTACTGTTGAATGGTTTTATGTGATATCCGTTTGACGTGGCTCGGTACTTATACATCTCGTCAATGTGTGTGTATTGGCTTTCATTTTTTGGTGGTTTGTTTTGTATATGCGACTCTTTGTATTTCTTTTGTTCTTATTACGTGACTCTGTACTTTAAAAGATTCCGTCAGTATTATTTTTGTCTATTATATGTCATGATATATTTCTATTAGGAATTACTATATACGTTGAACCACAAACGTCAAAATCATTTAATCGCGTAGTGGAATTAACTATTTTTGGATTCTCATAAATTCTACCTATAACTTTTGGAGTAGTTAAAATCTCGGTCTATTTCTGTAATTTGTTCTTACATACTTTTGATTTTTTAACTGTATGCTTACATTGCCTATGTAAATTTTAAAACTGTTTGTATGCACATTGAACGACAAATTTATGTGACGTATACAAATTTTATGACGTCAGACACTCAAATCAATCCATGTGTTCGTAGATAGATGTTTTTGTGTTCTGTTAAATTGTCCCTTTTAAAATTGTTATGCGATGATGACTGATGTACCCATATTTTGACTATTTTATTAATTGTGACTGTTTATTTAACGCATCATGTAAATATAACGGAATTTGATGAGACTTTTTATTAAAGAGAGAGGGTTAGAGCTATAGAATCAGGTTTAATCCACCATTTTCTACATTTGAAAATGCCTGTACCAAGTCAGGAATATGACAGTTTTTGATGCGTTTTGTTATTTGATTTTGCCATGTGATTATGGACTTTCCGTATTGATTTTCCTCTGAGTTCAGTATTTTTGTGATTTTACTTTTTTGATATTATTTGTCTCACTGGTGGTACACTACACTGTAAAAATCTTGTTGAAAAAGAGCAGGTGCGATTTTTTAAATTTGTATTTATGGTCTAAAAGAAATGCACTACGAAATAACTGTGTTCTCGGGCCTAAGAGATGGATTCCTGAAATCTAGATTCTGTACTTTGGCAACTTTCCTGAATGATTTGCTGGTTTCAATTTGTCAAACTCATTCAAAGTACAGGATTTACATCTTTGGTTTACAGAAATTCTGTTAAAATGTGCCATTTTGGAATTCTACGGCTATAATAAGCATTTTAAAGCAGTTTATATTATATGCCTAAGAGGCATGCTGACTTTCTAACTGAGAGCTTTTTTGTTCCTGATATTTGTGTTTCTATGCTTAAATCAAATTTAAATAACCATTTGTGAACTCTGAATATAGAGAAAAGTAGATTATCACAGAAAAAAGTGCAGCATATTTTGTATCCATGGCCCTGGTTAAATTGATGTATGTAAAATATGAAGAGCTTTGTACATCAAATCTGTAGTCCATCACAAATATTTCACTAAATCTGTAAAAAAAGCACTTTACTATATTCAGTACACCTACTCCTTTCAAATGCTACCATATTATTTTCCGTATGATAGTAAGTGGTCCAAATTTATGCCTATTGAGACTAAAATTAAATGCAAGTTTTCCATTGAAAAGTGAAAAAAAACTGGCAATCAGACCATATTGTCTTTCAACAAATGCAAATGCAAGAGTCCTCATAACACCTCAGCATAGAAATGAGCAAAACGTAACACATTTTCATTTCTGATAGCTTCTGTGTGCATTTTTATGTGTCAATATGGGCTATCGCCTTAATCGACTCTAAATAATTCTCAGTACTACATGGCCCAAGACCTTTTTATACTCATGTGGTATGCTTTTTGTAACTTTTTTTATACATTTAAAGTACATTTAATATATATGAAAGAATAATTTAGGCTTAAAAAACTTCAAATTGGCTGAGAAAAATGCATATTTATATAAGGCTTCCCTGAATTGGAAAATCTCTATTTTCAGGCATAGGCTCATATAAATTTGACTTTTGAATAATTATAATACATCTGATGAATAAAATGAGTGTGCAGATGCTTTTAAGACTTAAAATATAATATTCAAGAGCATTTAAAAAGCAATTTTTTGCAAAATTCAAATTTTAAGGCTAAAATATTGACAGTTGAAGATATTTAATTTATATGTCAAAAATAAACATCCAAATGTCAATACTAAAATGACCCTAGTTTCTTAAGCATATGCCATATGACCATGAAACTTGGCAAACTATTTCATAATTTCCTAAGTCTAGGTTATGCAAAGTTTTATAAAGATTGGTCAAGTCTTCCTGTCCTATTAGGTCCAAGGACACAGTTATCGTCCTTTGGTTTTCGTTGTCTACGAATATAGTCCCTAGTGTAAACAGTGTATAACTTGCATGTTTTATTTAACACACTTTCCCAATTTATTTCTTGATATTAAATGCATGAAATATGAAGAAGGGGGAAGTAATTACATTTTTTAAAAAATTTGTGTGCTGAATCTTTATGTTAAGTAGTGATTTGGTCCAGTTCAAAAAGGTCAAATTTTATCACGTCTGAAGCTGTCAAACTGAATTTTACACCCCCTTAACACATAATTGTCAATATTTTGAGTTAGAGCTGGTAGAAGTTTCTATAATTTTGATATATTTTGTCTCACTGGTAGTACACTACACTACTGTAAAAATCTTTTTGAGAAAGAGCAGGTGCGATTTTTTAAATTTATATTTATAGTCTAAAAGAAATGCACTACGAAATGACTGTGTTCTCGGGCCACCTATATTCAAAATTGATCCGTGTTTGAGTGATAAACATTTTGTATTAGTCTCATGGCATTTTGCTGAGGCAAACACTAGTTAGAGAACAGAAAGCAAGTTTGGGACAGGCGGACAAGGGTAAAACTTAATTGCTGATAGCATAACTGTGTGGCAAATATCATTGATTCATCACTACTGGCTCCGCTTCATTTTATCACAGACTTGTATAAAAAGAAGTGGTATATTCGTTTGATATTGATTTTGCTGTTTTTGTGGTGTCCGTTTGACGTGGCTCTGTACTTATGTATCCCGCCGTTGTGCTTATTTTTTCAACCAATCCTCGTCATTTTCTTGATGCAAGTCAAGATGATATATAGTGGAGTGACAAAGTCGATGAATTTTCAACTTTAATGGACCACCCTACCTGCAGGCTAAATTATACATTTTTGGATAGAGAAATGATTAAAGTTTAATGTTTGCCTGGTCGTAGAATCGAAATATGGTGCATTTTTTTTTAATTTGGGGTTAAAGTGCAGTGGTCGTTTTTTTCACCGAAGTACATCTATTTCACACGGGGTTATGAACAATCAAAAAAATAATATCACATTTGCTTTAATAAACAAAATTTAATTCTTAAATGAAGCAATAAACTGTAACAATTCACTATCCCAAAATAAATAAATAAAAAAAATAAAAAAATGGCGATTTTAAAGAAAATTCAGATCAGCAACAATATTTACACACAAGATAAACATGTTTATGACCTTTAATTGGTATTGTTTTTCTTCACATATACATTTTACGATGTTTTCTGATTTATACAGTTTTTTTCAAATTAAAAGAGAGTAAATTATGCTTCGGGTATGGTATATGCCATTTGTCAGTGGCAAATATTTCACCGAAGGTATGTGAATGAGATCGAAACAATTAATTCCAATGCGTCATTGTTATGTGTACTCCAATACAAATACATATTGTACGGATAGAAAAACAAACTTTCCCTTACTGCAGGACAGCTATGCATACATGAAACCCATAAAACAAATAAAGAAGTGATAAAGGGCAGTTGCAAATGCAAAACAAAACATACACAAAAACAAAGAACCAAACAAAATACACAAGTTCAAATAATCGCATAGTCGAAGTGATATTAACCACAAAGAAACCAACTGTAATCATTTTGTTAAAACTATTGTCATGAATATATACAGCTTTACATGATTCACTCAGACGCCATTTTCATCGTCATCTTCTTCACTAATTTGAATGTGAGTAAGATAGTTTCTACAACTCTCAGAACCTTCATACGAACAATAGTTGTACAACCTAGATGTTGCTGGTTGCAGACACAATTTTTATCGTAAGCCTTTTTACCCTTGCACGTGCAAATAAGGTCTTGAAAGAAATCTGCTGACATAGGTCCTTCAAACAAAATCGGAAGTAAACCATTTTTACCCTCTTGCCAACCAGAGTTTTTGGGCTGTCTGGTTGCTGGTTTTGCAATGTGTGAATGCATCCAAACTTGTGTCTGTAACATTGCATGGAGGATGTGTTGTTAAAAGGACTTCTCACATGGGGGTAATCTAACAAGATTCATATCTTTTATTGTGGCAAATTTCACCCTTAACTTGTTCAGGTCTTCATGTAAATCCCTGAATTTCCTCTTCGGATCGTACAACAAAGCAACAAATTTGCGTCCATCATGAATGGCGGATTCCTGATCTCCCGTTGAAAAACCTATCTAAAGGGATTGGAAATTGTCTGCACTTTTCTGCAGCAGTTTATACATAGACTTCTTTCCGAGACCAAAAAAAGAAGAGGTCGTATTGCATCCTGTGAGGGCATGTGTGGCTGGCAGTAAATTACAGATTGAGGGTTCAAGTGAGCGACATATATCGTGAAGAGGTAGAAAACGCCTTCCATCTTTCAAATTTGATACTGACCCAGTTTGGAACCACATCTCCTCTGTATGTTCAAGTTTAAGGAAAATAGTGGACACAGAGCACTAACACATCAGTGTCAGATGACTTTATAATAATATGACCTTTTCTATCATTCGAAAACATATTGGCATCTACATACACCGAATGAAGAATCATTCGTGTATCTGCTTCTTCTTGTGTGCTGTATAAGTCAGTACAATTTGACAGGCCATCACAAGAAAATCTCTTGACAACTTCTGGGTTTTCAAAAACACCCGCGAGAAACAATTCGGTACCAGACTGTCCAAAATACCGTTCGCAATACTCAGCAAGTAATCTGATAAGTGACTGTTTATTTTCTGGATTGCAAAGGAACTTTTTCCAGTCCGGAATTGCTCTTCCTACAATAACCTGATAAACCTTTTGAGCTCCAAATTACAAGGTTCGACACAATCTTTCCGCTGCTTTGATTGAATGTTTTACATCGTCGCGATCAAAAACATCGACCACTGTTCCAGCATTTAAAAAACAACGTCAGAAGCATTTTTACATAAAATCGTAGCAGATCACCAAATGTGTTGCATTTCTTGACATCCATACATTGAATAATTTCCATACCATCACGTATCAAAACTCTATTTGCTGTGTCATAACTTGGAAGGTTGAAGGAAGAGCAGATTTCCTCTTCAAGTATGTGAATATCTGATTTGCAACACTTACGCATGGTACCATCACCGTGGAAAAGTGCTGAAGGTATTGAACCAATAGGATATGCCAAGATCTTCTCTACTGTAACATCTACTCGAACATTAGCCAGGGCTAAAGCGCGACGAAATATCATCTCTGGGTTTATATGGGCTTTCACAAAGTCACCTGTTTTTTGTTTGAGTTTTGAAGTCTTAGTCATATCCTCAAATGTCTTTATTGGAGACCTCGAAATAAGACTGTAGAAAACACGGTTTTCACCTTCATTAAAGTAACCTTCGACAAAAGACTTGACGATTTGGTTGCCACCTTCAAGAGATTTCAAAGAGAATCTTGAACGGCTTTTGATGCTTGCATCCCTGTAGAAATATTGATCAAGTATTTTGGATGATCGGTGATGTTAAATGGATCAGTCATGTTTGAATGCACATAACTAACAAATCAGACACATTTCGTTCGTCGCGATTCATTGCTGTAAGTTTGTTTTCTTCGTGCTCACTTTCTGTGTCGGTCAATAATCCAGATCTTGCATATCGTGGGGGAAATAACGTTCTTTTGGCTTGTCGTAAGGTAAGCATGCCATAAGTTTGGTATAAGAATTATCCAACGTCAGAGATCTTTCTGGTCCACGTTTAACCTTAATGGAACTAATACTTGCGTTGATGTGTCATTTTGATACTGAAAGACAGCTCTTGCCATTGAGTGAAAGGTATTCTTACCATCTATAGTTTCAGCATTACTATCAATATTATCAGCCCCCTCCTAAATAATATGGCCACCTTCTTCAAAAGCAATCCCATTAGGTAAATATGATGTGTCTTGGATTCTGCCAATTTCAAAATTTGCTAGACTAGTCAGATATCTTCGTACTTTTGAGTATGATGAACAAATTAAAAGCCATGTGAATTTAGATTTTCAATGAGTTTTTGGAACCAAAATCATGGTGGAGTTGTAATGCCAAACCAAGATGAAATGGGGTAAAAATGCCTTTATTCAATGAAACAATACATTCGGCTATTGCAAGGACTTTACGCATCACATCGACAGGAAGGTCAGAAACATTACCCTCTCCATTGTATGACTTATCATCAATACTCAATAATCCATAAAAAAAACCCTGTGTTAATAAGCAAGGAGTGTGCTGTGTAGAATAAGACAACGATATTTCAGATTGTTTTGGGTAAGTCTCTTTGATATATCTAAGGACTGCAATTGTCTACGGATTATTGAAGCCGATGCATGTAAAGTCTGGTCTTCTTTTAGAGGTCCTATTTGAACTTCAGCTTCAATTTCCGAAAGTTTTAACGCACATTTTAAATGGCTAGCTACTTGAATGCTTCGGCAATTGATATAGAACTGCTGAATGCTATATTGGATCTTCCCTACCCTTTCTGTATCTGAATGACGATAGAATTTCCAAAATGCTTTTCTAGCCTTCGTTGAAGTTTGGCTGTAGTATATCTCGTTTTTAATTCGAAAGGTAAGAAGAAACAGTATTTTTCTAAAAGATACGACATTAAGTATGCCTTTTTGTGAATGAGCAAGTCTTCATAGGTGTGACCAACGAAGGATTGAAAAGCCTTGTCATTTACAGAAATGTCCACCTCATCATTAAATTCTTCTTTCGTTGGAATGCAAAGTAAATAATTAGCAATGCAAGCTCTGTGATAAAGAGCTTTAGATTTAAATTCTTCCGAGAAAAGAAAAGTGACTTCAACTCTAAATCACGTTTATGGTCTGCTAATTCACTTTTTTTTTTAGTCTTTCATCACTTTCTAAGTGACGTAGGTTTTTGTCGCACTTATACGACTTGTGCTCACAGAAAATGCAAATAGTCCAATCAAACGGCGTGAAAATTGATCTGGTCTGAACAGGATGGGAACAACATGCGTATCGGTAAGGAATTAAAAATCCGGAAATTCAATGAATTTCATAGCAATGTTTATAAATTGCTAAAAATATAGATATACTCATCCGAATGAGATGAAGTTGGTCTCATAAGTTTAGAAAATGAAGTTTTATTACTTTTCACATAAAAAACTTTGTAATATATCGATAAATTGTGAATTACAAGTTTTGTAACCTCTCCGTTCAAATAAAAAAAGAGTATGCATTTTTCAAAGTGGATAAAAAAGTCGAAAATAAGGTTCAATAGAACTAATTTTCATTTTATAATATACATGTGTAGTTACTCTCTTGATAAAATCCAAAATTAAGAGTTTGTGGATTATAAAAATGAAATCATGTTAAAAAATGTTTTTGGAATGCATTTCAAGTTCAAATCGAAAATTCATTTTCTTTTCACTCTCAATAAAAAATGCCCGTACGAAATGTCTACGACTGGGCAAAAAAGTTAGATTAATGTATTGGCTTTGAAGAAATATAATTTTCAGCCTGCAGGTATGCCGGTCCATTAAACTCTTAAAATAAGCACCTTTTTCGTGATATGTCACTCCACTAATAGTCATTTTCTTGATGTTAGTCAAGACGATATGAGGCAGACTAAACTAGAGGAAAACAATTGTAAGGGGAAAACCAAGGTTTTAAACTATATATACAATAAGAAAAACTTAAATAAATCAACAAACCTTCAACGAGAAATACTGAACATTAGATTCCTGAATAAGGACATGTGTATTTTTTTAAATCAGCATTTGTTTTATGATCACCTCTTCATAGCGTCTAGATAAATCGGTTTCCGTCTGACCTTTGCGGTCTCACTAATTTGTGGAATAGTTTATTCACATAGGAAGTTGCTCTCAATCATCCCTTCGCAAATTTAACAGACGACACCACGAGTTTGTTTACCGTTATAGAATAGTTATCAAAAGTACAAAGACTCATCAGTGACGCTCATATCAAAATAGTTATAAAGCCAAATAAGTACAAAGTTGAAGAGCATTGAGGGTCAAAAATTCCAAAAAGTTGTGCCAAATACGGCTAAGGTAATCCATTACTGGGACAAGAAAATCTTGTTTGTCTGCTTCAATTTTAGCCATGCCGTTGTCAGTTTCTTTTCTTTTCTCTTTAACTCACTTAAGGTGAAAGTGATAACACTGATATATGTAACAAAATCAAAGACAGCATAAGAATTAAAAACAGGGAAAATCTTGAGTTCCTGATCTCACAATTAACAAGTTTTTAAAGGTATGGTCAAACACTCTATTATACCTCTGACATTAATTTCTAGTAAGATACTAAATTCAGAAAAAATTCTGGAATATTTCTCCATTTACATCAATTTATAAATCTTGTGACCATCTGATTGTGTGAACTACAGTGTTATAAGCATAACAAGCTCTCTTTGAAAGCTGGATACCTCAACACCACAAAAAAAAAACTTGGTGATTTTCTTGAAACAAATGATTTCTTATGTTCAAATCAAGGTGGTTCTGGAATAAAAAATACAGAACTGTAGATAAATACGGAGCATATCATACAAAATTGATTTAATAAAGAAAATTCGTCAGATCTCTATGGCACACACGTAAACAGATTAACACAGTTAATAACAGGACAGACCAGATGTCTTGGGACAGGTACAATGATACATTAATCCGGATCTTAACTACCCCAATAACCAAACATACCACCCACTTTGACACTATTTTACTGGCGTGGTATTGATATTTCAAATGAATGCAAAGGATTTATCACACTTGAATTATTTTCTTTGCTTTGAATTGCAAAGCAAGTCTCAAATTCACAAAGTCTCAAATTCACAAATTTAAGACCCTAAAGAGTGTGTGGGAATTCGGAATTTGGTCACAAATGGTTTACCTCCGAACGGCAGAAATCTTCAAAGGGGTTTTCCGTTATGTCGTGCGTCAGGGACAAATACGAAGCCACCTCTGTTTAAATAGAAACTCAGAAATGAATGGACCTTTATTATTAATGTGACCTACCGAATTACTATTCACCGGATTTGTAATCACATAAGCAACATGACGGGTGCCACATGTGGAGCAGGATCTGCTTACCCTTCCGGAGCACCTGAGATCACCCATAGTTTTTGGTGGGGTTCGTGTTGTTTATTCTTTTAGTTTTCTATTGTTCATTGTACTATGTTTTTTGTTGTCTTTTTCATTTTTAGCCATGGCGTTGTCAGTTTGTTTTAGATTTATTAGTTTGACTATTCCTTTGGTATCTTTCGTCCCTCTTTTATTGGACCCTTGCAATAACTGTAGGTGGCTTGCAGCAATGATAAGTTTCTTTCTCAATTCAACACTCTCATTTCCCCGTGCAAGTCGATATTTCCAGGATCGTTAAACGGGATGGCCTTCATTACTTGATCAACATGTACCTTTTAGTTTAATCCATCATTATCTACTTTTGAAAATGCCTGTGCCTAGTCAGGAAAGTGACAGCTTTTTCCATTCGTTTGATGAGTATTGATATTTGATTTTACCATTGATTATTAAGGACTTTCCGATTTGAATTTTCCTCCGAGTAATTTTGTGATTTTACTTTTCAACTTTTAATATTTCCCGTCTTGAATTTTCATAAAATACAGAATAAGAATAAGAATATTATTTCCAATTTAAGGGCCCTTTAAAGAGCTTTTATGAAATTACATTACATACAAGAAAGTAAGATTAGACATAAATTAGAGACATATAATGTACTGAAGAAAACAACATTGTTTAATTCTATAACACTTGCCTATTAAACACAAATGTCAAAAATGCAAAAGTTTGATGAACTAACTTTACAAAATTGTATGGATTTCAAGATTAATGCAAAATAAAGGCTCTAGTTTGATTGGTAGGAAAAATGCAGGTAAAAGTATAAACTACAACACGTAGCATGGATCACTTACCATAAGACCAAAGTTTAAAAAAAGTTAAAAGCTGCCGCGATGAATACTATTGCATAGCAAGAACTTGTAACTTGGAAACTTTAATATTCCTTAGTTATATGGAGGCTGTCTGTTGTATTGTGTTTGTATTAACTTCATGCAGACATTTACAAGAATACAGGCAATGCCCGACCCTGATGAAATTGTCGCTTAATTATTTGTCAATACTACTTAATACTGGGTACTGGCTATGTTCAGTGTAACGGTTAATACATCCAACCGTTAATCTAAGATATGTGCCTCTAAGGCAATAGAAGTATGACTAGTTGTCTTCTCATCAGAAGTAAATAGTTATCAAAGGTACCAGGATTATAATTTAGTACGCCAGACGCGCGTTTCGTCTACACAAGACTCATCAGTGACGCTCATATCAAAATATTCATAAAGCCAAACAAGTAAAAAGTTGAAGACCATTGAAGAACCAAAATTCCAAAAAAAATTGTGCCAAATACGGCTAAGGTAAAACGTTGACAAAATGAGGACGTTAAATCCGATGCCTCGTGTTTAAATCAATTTAAAGAATACTTTCAACAACTCTTTGATGAGTCCGTAGCTAGCCAGTTGCAAAATAGTAAAATCTTTTTTTTCTGTGGCAGTCTGAATTTCCCCGATCGTCATCCCAGATTGGTCTCTTTGACTAGACCGTTAAAATGCATGCTCTCGTCCGGAAAATGCATGACATATTTGCCACTGGATATTATCACACCAACAGTCTTATCAATCTATTAGGATATATGATCTTAAAACAACAGAACGACGTCAGAGTTGCAACTTAACTTTCTCAATAAATCATCTATTTATAAGTGAACATCTTGTGAAATGTTTGGTTCAAAGCATGCCTTCCGACATGTAAATGATAGCACTAAATGTTCTAGTATATTATAGTGATATTCGATACTTTTTTCAATTTTAGGTAAGTTTATGTATTGAAAATGTTTACTTCTTGATGGGTAATAAGTCCTGCTTATTGAATACATTCGTTATTATACTCATAACCAGTCACGAATATTCCCTCGCACGGTAAATTCAATATTATGATTACATTGCAATAACTAATAAACTCATCATAGATACCAGGACTAAATTTAGTATATACGCCAGACGCGCGTTTCGTCTACAAAAGACTCATCAGTAACGCTCGAATCCTAAAAAGTTGAAAAGGCTAAATAAAGTACGAAGAGCATTGAGGACCAAAATTCTTAAAAAGTTTTGCCAAATACAGCTAAGGAAATCAATGCCTGAGGTAGAAAAGCCTCTTGAATATTTCTATTTCTTGAATAGTATTTCAAAAAAACTGAAAAAAATTTGTAACAAAGTAGCATAAAAAAGTATACTGAACGCCGAGGAAAATTTAAAACAGAAAATCCAAAATCAAATGGCAAAATTAAAAGCTCATGAACTCATCAAACGAATGGATAACAACTTGCATATTCCTGACTTGGTACAGGCATAATGCCATGATCATTTAAAAACCAAACAAAGACATTTGTGATTTTCTTGAATGCACGTGGCGGTCCTTATAGATCTAGTTATTGTGCTATTGTAAAACTTGTTTGTTTCTGGTCTTTCACTTTTCATCTTTTGCCGTGTGCTTTGTCTAAATGACGTGTTTCTGTACTTATACATCCCGTATTTGGTTCTGTACTCTTACATCCCGTCGTTATGTTGTACTTTTGCAAATTTATGGCATTTTGAGTATGTAATGACAGGGGACCGAACAGGGACTACAATCACAACATTTACAATTATACTTTTTTACAAAGAACCATTACAATTGCAAACAGTATTTATTAATGAAAAATTACAAGCGAAAATTTTACAATGTTACTTAAAGTTTAAATATCGGAGTCGGAAACAAGTTTGGGAAAACTTTTATAAATTTATCTCCTTAAAAGAATGACATCTATTGAACAAACAATATTACGTGCCATCTGTTTTTTTTTCAGATGAAGGTAGCATATATTAAATTGAATAGATATATAAAAAGTACACAACATAGTCACTGGAACCAACACACATGTCCGATTATAGTCAATTACGCCTACCAATCCACCAGATTTTACATCGTAATTATGTATATATCAAAATCAATTTTCAAAACATTTTGTTTTATTTATGTATTCTGAAACTTTATGAAATATTTGCATAGTGACCCGTCAGCCCTTAATCTGTCCCTTATAAGATAATCTTCAGATGAGAACAAGAAACCGTCCCGATAGTATCCCTTCGAATTTCATTATATTTTTTAAGTTTCTACTTGACCACAGGAACACAATGCGTTTTCGATAAGATAATTTTTAAATCTTACAGATCTGTTCTCTTCTTCAGCCTAACTGAAAATTCAAAGGTATTTTATTAATATTTTGAAAAAGATATGTCTTAAAACATGGTTTTGATTGATTTAAACGAAGGTCGTGTGGTAATAAAAATGACTTTTGATAAAAGTTTGTTCTGCATACCAGTTTGTTAACTTTAAGACCCCATAGTCCTGTAGTCGTGTAGATCTAGTCTCAGACTTGGAACTAACACAAAAAGATAATGAGGACAATCTCAGATATTTCGAAGCCCCAATTCCCAACGTCTTGTACCTTGAGCTGTGGGAATCGTTTGCCTTCATTGTTGATAAAAGTTCGACGATCAGATTGACCATTCAAAGTAGATACTCTTAACTTGCATACCGTCTGTTCAGACGACCCCTCACTCTGACACCCGGTCCCGTGGCTTCCCAATTTTACATAGGTGGCTAACCGTCCTTACCCGGGCATGCGGCAATACCCTTGGAGCAGTCCTTTCGGTCTCTTGATCGGCCGTATGCGTTGGTCAGACTTTTTTGCGAAAGTTTGAACTAAGGTTGTCAGCATACTATTTCAGCCATAAAAAAATCCTACGACGACACCATGACACCTACCCAGATTTTACTCGGGGCATATTAGCCGTTTTAAAAAGTGTTTCCGTGGTGGGAATCCAAAAGAAGTATGGTATGTAAATATAACAAACATGAACCAATGGAAACTAAAAAAACATTGTCACTAAATGAATACAAACATCTCCAGAAAGGAGTGTTGCCATATGAGACACGTCGTATCTTTGATTTACATATTGTTGCGTATAAATATTTGTTTTTGTTTTGTCCAACTACATATCATTGTAATTTACACTTTTTTACAGACAAAAAAGAAATTAATCCAAACTCAGCTGAAGTTTCCCACAGGCAGTGATGTGCCTGTGGATGAGGATGTGGTTGAAGTGGTGGACGAGCCACTGAGACCGGCGACCCCACAGGGCCCCTCAAAAGAGCTGTTCACATCAAGCAGAGGACAGGAGACACAGTAAGTTATACTATCCATATATTGTTGCATGGAAATCCTCATTTTAAAACATACATGCATGACTGCTATTTACTGGTATCATTAACATATTAATCATCACCGTTATCGTTTGAACCCTACAGAATACCATCACTATTGAACCCTAAAATAGACATGCATAACTCTTAATTACTGGTATGATTAACATACATGTATTAATCATGGTCTACATCGTTTTAATCTACCGAATAACATCACTATTAAGCACTAAAATAGACATGCATGACTCCTATATAGTGGTATCATTAACACAATATTCCTAACCTATATCATACCGACACCATCACTAGTGAACCCTTAAATATACATGCCTGCATGACGCCTATTTACCGGTATCATTAACACATTAATCATATCCTATATCGTTTCAACCTATACAACTCCATCACTATTGAACACTGGTTTTTATACTGTTTGCTTTATAAATATGACAATGACGATGCGCGAAAGCTGTGTTGTTCCAATTCAGTTACACAGACAGATTGTTCATGGTGTTCCCTTAGCGTATAAAGAATCTTTACGTAATAGCCGAAAATTATGGGTATTTGTGTTATATATTTTTATAATATATATATATATTGTATGTTCAAAGTGTGAACATTACAATAGTTCATATGAATGCCTAAACTGACGGTAATGTGTTAAAAAAAGCGCGAATGAATAGGTTCTAAAATAACTATTATAGTGTCATAACATTAACTAATTTCATTCCTTCGTCGTGAATCCACGGTTTTGTTTGCAATGTTTTCATCACGTCGTTGATTTTCAGAAACGGCAGAGACTGGAATGTCCAGTGCCAGGGTGTGGTACCAGCGCCGTAAATGTCACTCGACATTTGGCCGTTAAGACACCTGCCCACCTGGCGGTTTTATATCCCTGTACGTGAACCAGCCAAGCGTCAATAAGGGGGCAGACTGGTGTGCTCCATTTGCGGCGTTGACAACATCCGCCTGGACCTGCATCTTGTGCGTTCTCACAAAATGAAATGCCAAGATGTAGACTACCAGAAGGTTCTACAAGACTCCAAAGCCTTCGTATTTGTTAGTGAAGACACGACTCACCTCCAGCATGCCATAGTAGATTATGGGTATGTATTATTTAAATAACCTGTACCTATGCACAAATTCCTATAACATGCTTCTCAATGCTCTTTCTCTTCGTAATGTACTTGTGTTTTTTTTGTTTTACATTTTATGGAATTTAACCGTCCGAGATTAATCTTTGCTAGAAAACACGCCCGTCTGGCGTACAAAATTTTAATTCTGGTACATTTGAGAACTATGTAAATACAAAATTTAAAAGCCCCGCTTATCTATGATGAGTTAATTATATGCATTAACTAAAATACTATTACACAGTATTTTTATCTGTATTGTGTGCATTAGTGTTCAAATGACCCAACATCGGGTTCTTTCACACCTGTACCTGGTAAACCTTATAGCACTGAAAATTATATAATTCCTCTGAAATAGTATTGCGACAGATGACCATAATATCTGATGATATTTTTCTTTTATTCAGAAAATCTCTCTGTGATAGAGCGACGGGCTCAAAGAAGTCGTTGGGGTCCACCCAATCCCACCCCTGTGCAATCAACTTCTTTCTGGACACCTTGTCCAAAGAATCAGTTGATGGCTTGGAGAGGATTGGGGTAGCCAATAGCCTGATTGACATGCAGCTGCAGGCTTAAAAGTAATTATCCTTATATAAGCAATTTTAACAGTTAATGTATAAATCATATTACACTTAATTAACATTTTAATTCGAGGAATAGATAATCGTACCCGTATTCGCCACCACTGTCTGTTATTTTGAAGTCCTGACTGATCTTCAACTTTGAACATGTTTTCGCTTGATAACTAGTTTGATCTCACCGTCACTGACGACTCTTATGTAGCTATAGACGAAACACGCGTTTGGCGTATTGAATTATAAATCAGGTAGCTCGGATAACTATTGATTGCAGTGTATAGGGTTATTACAAACAATAACAACATAACAAACATACAGTACAATTGATCTAGCTATTGTACAAATCCCTTGTAATAGGGATAGTGCTGTTATTTGTTGTACGCATTAAAGATATATTCATTATATGTTGGTTTTGTTTTCAATTAATTCATAAAAATGTTTCATATTTTTCAGAATCCAACCAGAGAGTGTGAAGGCCTACCTGCACAGCCTGGCTCACTTCCTAACATTTATTTTAGGCTCCGGCAAGTGTCTGAGATATGTCAACTATTCGCCTATACAGATGCTGACAGTGGTCAACAAATTAAAAAACATGGCAAAGTCCCTAAAAGAGGAGATTAACAAAAGGCTAGTGGAAAGGTACAATTCTACAATCTATATCTTAAGAGTGTTAAGAGAATTACTTAATCACCCATTTTTACCTGACCCTTCACCATTATAACTGGTAGGAAAACGATAGAAATAACATTAAAAATGTATAGAAAGTCACTTGCTAGAACATGTTTCCACACCACATGTCTTTTATCTATTATTATTTACAATCACTGGGTTATTACATTGTTGCTAGATGTTTCGTTGATTTCTTATACAAATTATAATACCTTTAGATTGCCGGAAGTAATAACACCAATCACACGTCACTCATAGAAACACACGTCTTGTGTATAAAAACATCTGTTTGGTCATTTGGATTAGAAATCGCGTCATCTTCAAATGTTATATTACTCACAAATAACGGCATAAAAATAAGCTTAAGACGTTTTTTTTCTTTCTTTCAGACGGGCAGCCGGAGAACTCGATTTGACGATAGAGGCATGGATGGTGGGCTCCGTCTTGAGCAAAGACCGCCATCTATTCCTCCACAACATGTTGGAGGAGGCAGGGAGTCGGCCACTGAACACCGCCAAACAGCTAGAGGTGCGTAATTGTCTAATGACCCTGCTCATCTTGACCAACACGAAGCGAGCAGGGGACATTACGCACCTCACCAAAGACCAGGTGGTGGAGGCGAAATCTGTCAAGGGCGAGTACGTGGAATTATTGGTAAGTAAATATAGATTATCATAATAAATTAACCAGTCTCAAGTCATATTGAAAGTAATATTACATGCGTACATTTTTTAGATTCTTTTGGTAATGAAGACAATAGCCATCAATTTTGTGGCAATTATTAGTAAACAATTGATAATCTGTTCAAGTGTCATTTAAAGAAATTGATACGAAACAGTAATCGCCACTAGGAGAATAACACTTAATCTGTTTATGTTTGGCGTCTGTCCCAAGTCAAGAGCGTCTGGCGTTTGTTACTCTTGTATGAATTCAGCAGTAACTGGAATAATCATTTCAATTTAATTTCCTGGCTGCACAAGGTGCGTACAACTGTACACGTCCCAAAAAAATAAAAAAAATACAAGTAGCCGATCACATGATCACTACTACCCCACTTGTTTATGTTTATCGAATGTTGTTGTACAGAGATTAGTATAAGTAGATATGTTTTTTTAATATACAAGTTTAACTGTAATTTTCAGGTGTATGAACACAAGGAGGCCAAATCGGGCAAGAAGTGTCCGATCCGTGTCACCGGCGAGGTCTTGGCCTTCTTGAAGAACACCGAACACCACCAAGTACATATTTGTCACCAAGAGTGGGTCACATATATCATTCTCCATAAGTAAATAATATTCAGTTTCAAACTAAAGATTTTTTTATCATCTTTGTTCTACCATTTAATTAGTGAAAATTTGTAAGCGATAAAAATCGCAATGTCACAATAGCCACTTTGGCAATATAAGGGTACCAATTAAGTGCAAGCAATATCAATAAATGTATATTGGATGCAGAAAATGCAATCCTTCTTGGTTGTATGCTACTTATATCGTTACGTAAATACAGGTTGCACTTACTTTGTTAAAATAATTATTACATATGTTCTCTTTTGTAGTCTATGTCCAAGATGGTCAATGCGGAGTGACAGAAGTTTGACAAGTCCATTGACAAGGACTTGCCGATGTTAGTTAACATCCAGTTTGAACCGCAAGCTGGCTGTGACTACCATTTAAGAAGCTGGAGCCGACCGCCAGACCCAGACTGCCCTGGCCAAGCACATGGCTCACAAGCCTGAGACGGCGGACCAATTCTACGACAAGAGTCGTAGAACCAACGAAAAGTAGGTTAGCACCATAAATCAAGGTGCTAACACTTCTGGATACGGTGCTTCCAGAAATGGCTACTTTTTAGCGTTGATTTGGATACATTTTTACGGTAATTTGACAACCGTTGCCAAATTACCGCTAAATCACGGCATCAATTTTTAACGTTGATTTGGCTACAGGGCTACATCTTGGCTACACCGGGCTACATCTTCAACGGTATTTGGCTACATCTTGGCTACTTGTGGCCAAAATTAACTCCTCCAGTGTCAAAATAATTACCGCTTGGAACTCACTCTTCGGGTTCATGTTGCACGTTTCTAACGAAAAGAAACCGTTTTAGACCCACTTTAAAAAAACAGAAAAAATGACGACGACCATGTCCATAGACGTATTTTTTTTATGCCTTTAGATTTGTGTATGGTTTTCACCTATTTTTTAGTTTGGTGTGAGTTCTTTCAAATTCATATTCAGCTGGGTCTGTATGTTTCTCCTGGTTAGTTGATATTGCGTTGAAAAATGGCCATAAACCTATCAGGTAGTCATTTTATTATCAATTTAACTCTTCAAATAAGAAACAATTTAACGTTTTCCGAAAACAGGAAACATCGTAATTCTATTATGACGTCATTTGACACCTGTCAATCATCTTTATGCCCTGGCTAAAGTTAGAGAAATCCTGATTCTGCTTCGACGTCAATTGACATCGTAGACACCTGTCAATCATCATTGTGTTCAGCGTCATTTTCCTACAGACGCTGGTTGTAAATTTACACTGAATTTATATTCTGAAGAGGCAACATGTCTGCTGAAGTTTTTGTTTTGAAGGTTCAACTATTGAGTGATTTAGATGCTGTACTTGGGTCTATACAACACATCCAAATACCTAACAGAGATGCGATGATTTTGATTATTACTTTTCACTTGGCTTTACGCGAGGCCATACAATTTGCAGAGATAACCCACATTAAGATGGATGTTTCCATAAAATAAAAACATAAAAGTGTTGAGTATATATGTTAGTAGAGTTTGTTTTGAAAGTTCTGGAGTTACCAAACAGTCTACTGAAATGAAGTTTCGTCAAATGACAGTTTTTAATGCAGTATTTGATAAACAATGTAAGGTGTCGATGTAAATGTAGTTAGATTTAGTTCTGGAGTATAGTATAGTATAGTGAAGTATAGTTTGGTAAAGTATAGTATAGTATAGTATGGTACATAGTATAGTATAGTATAGTATAGTGAAGTATAGTATGGTAAAGTATAGTATAGTATAGTATGGTACAGTATAGTATAGTATAGTATAGTGAAGTATAGTATGGTAAAGTATAGTATAGTATAGTATGGTACAGTATAGTATAGTATAGTATAGTGAAGTATAGTATGGTAAAGTATAGTATAGTATAGTAACAACTTGGTCTTTTCTTTGAGCCTCATCAATATCCTCTTCACTGGACAAAATTACTACTACATGATTACTCTCAAGTTTTACACATTCCTCTTTTACTGTACCTTGACCCATATCCTCGTCACTTGACGAAATCACCACTGGTGTGTTTCTCACGTCATCGACTTTGCTTGCTGAACTCTCATCTTCAGTGCTAAACGAAATCTCTTCCCTCATTATTACGGGCTCCGCCTTAGCCATCAAATTGGTATATCTAGTAGATCCCCTTGGTATTTGATGGTATCTGACCAAGTGGTCTCCCAGTCTTTTCTTAACTTTCCCGCATTTCATTCTCCCGTTTTTTTTCTAGCGGGACAAATGAGGGTAATGTATCCCTTTCCAGTCACCACTACATTGTCCTTTTTTCGCTATGAAATGTTTTCTAGTGCTGATCTTTCATGTGTCTCCAAATATATCTCTGATTCACCCCACATTCAGAACATTGAACTCTTTTCCTTATTCTGCGACGTCTTGTTGTTTGTCCGATTTTGTTGGCTATCTGTGTTGTGTTTTTTTTGTCTCTTCTTCTTTTTCTCCATCATTGGACCGTTTGTTTTTTTCTCTTGTTTTGTTGGCTACCTTAACCCTTACCCTAGTTTTACGTCTCTTCTTGGCTGGGTCTGAGTCTGTATCCCAATCACCACGCAGAATCCTCTTTCCAAACAAAGCAACCTTCAATGTTCTCTTTTGGGGTGACGGGCCAATGACACCTTCGTCCTCGACATCTGTAAGACAACAAAGTGTAAAATTATTATGTTGCCATTTACCGCTGTAAAGTAGTCAATCACCGCTGGAAAGTAGCCAATAACCGCTTTAATGTATCCAAATACCTCGGCGGTATATGGCTACAAGATAGCGGTATTTGGTCACATTTCAGCGGTGATTGGTAACTAGTGACCGCCCACCGTGTCGGTATATGGCTTCAAAAAACATGTTGTATATTGATTCTTTTCTTACACGTTTTGATAGATGACAAATTTGCTAATATTTTTAACTTGTAAGCTCAAAATTATATTGGAAAATTTTCTGTACCAAGTAAGATGTACTAGTTGATTGATTGATTGTCGCTTAACGTCCATTTCGTGCTTAATCTACTTACAGTGTCGTCTGTATCTTTCAAGTTATCTTCTTCTTTGTCTGTCCCGGTATCATTGTCTGTAAACTCACTACTGCCCATCTCGTATATCTGTAACGTTTAAGAAGTTAATCAATATTGTATGTTTCCTTTGTATTTGTCTATTTAACATGCACAGTCTCTGATGCATGATTTTTTACTATTAATTGGTTTTGGCTTTTAACTAGCTGTCAGTAACTGCGAGTACTCTCAAATCGTATTTTCTTTTTAATTCGACCTGTTGATACTGTTTATAATGCTTTTTTGTCATTTTTTATTTATATGGATCTTGTCTGTATACCAGCTTTGATTATTTGTAATATCTTCAATTTTTCACTTAATATTCTTACAACATTTGTATAAACTTCAAGATTATAAAAAAACGGTTTTTTTCTAAAGTGAACATTGATTGGTTAAATATTTCTCAGTGTGTTTGAATTTGTTTGTTAGCCTGTTGGTCATGAATGTTTGTCTCTAATATTTAATTAACTGTGCATTTGTATTCAGATATCGCAGATCAAATTTATTCGTTCATTGTGTAATCATACGTTTTTTGATTGAGTTAAGTCTGCCAATTGATATTTTATCGTATGTTTTTCTATGTTGTGATGTTATGCTATTGTTTCAGAAAAAGGGAGAAGGTTTGGGCCCATTAAAACGTTTAATCCCGCTGCAAATGTTTGCACCTGTCCTAAGTCAGGAATCTGATGTACAGTAGTTGTCGCTTGTTTATGTAATATATACGTGTTTCTCGTTTCTCGTTTTGTTTATATAGATTAGACCGTTGGTTTTCCCGTTTGAATGGTTTTACACTAGTAATTTTGGGGCCCTTTATAGCTTGTTGTTCGGTGTGAGCCAAGGCTCCGTGTTGAAGGCCGTACATTAACCTATAATGGTTTAATTTTTAAATTGTTATTTGGATGGAGAGTTGTCTCATTGGCACTCACACCACATCTTCCTATATCTACAAACTACAATTCATGAAACATCAAATGCAACTGGAGGTCTCGGTAAAATGATAACTTATTAAGAAACATATCAAGCATTTCGGTACATTGAGAATCAACATGTTGAAATCTTAACCACATTCAAATTCTGGACTCAACATAACAAACATGATTAAAGGGAACATGCATGGCAAAGATACTTATTATATAATTACCGTCCAAAAAAAAGTTCGAAATCTCTATGAACGAAATAAAATGTAACTAAAATAAAAAAATGTAAGCAACAAAAGATGTGTAAAAATTTTGAAGAATGAAAAAATCATGAGCGTTAAAAACTGCTATGTAGTCCGATCCGTGTAGCGCAAAGTCTGTACAATCCAAATTGTTTTGCTGGCAATATTCTAATGCTTCAGTGAATTCAAAGTGTGAACAAAAACTGAAGAAACCATATTGATGAGACATACTGAAATAAATGGAAAATCATCAAACTTATTGAAATCAAACTAAAACAAAATATCAAATAAGGGAAAAAGTTATCGAACTTAGCTTGCATGTTTTTTTTCCAAAAAAATATTATATTTTAACATTAGAAAACGATGATACAGATTTAATGTACTCATATGTGTATATGATTTGCATACGACCCTTGGGGTTCGTGTTGTTTATTCTTTAGATTTCTATGTTGTGTGATGTGTACTATTGTTTTTCTGTTTGTCTTTTACATTTTTAGCCATGGCGTTGTCAGTTTGTTTTAGATTTACGAGTTTGACTGTCCCTTATCTTTCGTCCCTCTTTTAGTAAAAATGTGTAACGTCATAATTGTTGAACTCCAAGGACAAACATAAATTTTTCTAAAAAACACATTTTATACCCCAAAAATATACTATTTTCAACATTGTTTTATCTATCAAAAATAGAAGTCAATAAACGCGATTTGTTTGCCGTATTAGTTATTAAAATCGATTCAGAAATAAAAAAGTTATGAACAAAAGTAATGACAACCCTTTTGATGTTGACTCTTTGGCGTTCAGGAAGCAAATGGCTAATCTGTTGAAACCTTTTAAGTTAAATACCCCAACTCAACAACATTTTACCGTTACCGTACTCAACTATACAATAAAATAAAACACACATACAGAGTTATTTATTCAAGCATGTACCTTTGATACTTTTCTAGTCCTTTTATTTTGAACAATAAAATATGAATCCAAAGGTCTGCTTTTCAAAATTCGTAAGTATATGAAAATTGTAAAGAGGTTTCATTTAAACCCTAAAAAGGGTCAACATTGGGTTGTGCGGTGATTGGCTACAATAAGTGAAATAGTATGGTAGGTTTAGGTTTGCACTCGGTATTTCACTATATCTTGCGTTTGTTTCGATCCGAAACCCCTTTTGAAATTCTAGAGAGCAGATCTTATCCATGTTTTGATTGATCTTAAACATATTTGGATGCCCACAGCATTGGACTTTCTGAAAAGGTAAAGTACAACTAAACCCTAGAATGAGAAATTTACATAAGATCAAATAGATCACTTGATTAAATTGATTGATAGAAAATATTAAAAAAAACCATAAAAACTTAAGTTTTTGCTAATGGTATGGTCAGTGTTACACTCGGCATTTCACTATATATTGCGTTATTTTTAATCCAAAACCCGTTTTGAAATTTTAAAAAGCAGATTATCGATCCATATATAGTGGCAGGCGTTGATTGAAAAATTGTAAGACTTCTTTATGTTTGAAGTTACACCTAGATTAGCTTAAATTTGAGTTTAAACATTGAACTAGTGGTAAAAAAATGCCACTAGATTGAACCCTGTCACAGAAAATCCTAGTTTCCCAATCCGTTTTCAAAACATCAGACCTTGGTAGTGAACAGTACACTTGTTAGCAAATTGAACGTAAAGCCTAACTTTTTAGTTCAATTGCTTAACTTTGAATCGGTAAAAATAATAAAAAAAATAATGAGAGATCGGATTGGTACAAAACTTATTATGATGCTTTATAATGTTATTCCCGACCTGCCTGCCAAATATATAGTAATCTAAATTAACAAAATATCTAGCCCCAATATAGAATATATCATAGTTTAGGATCGTCAGAAAAAGTGACTCTGTATACCGGGTAGACCCCAATAGTGGAGAAGTCGCATTTTGAACATGTATGCCTCAATTTTTGGGGGCAAGTAAGGGGGGGGGGGGGTTTGGTACCCTTAAATTGATAATTTTGATAACCACATAAACATACATTTTTCAATTCCTATCGTTAATTATCCGTTCCCTTGTCACCATCTTACGGTGTTTATATATCTCAACTTGTACGATTCACTCGTGTATGTAACAATGTTTTAGATTTTAACGAGAGAAATTTATGTATTACTGAAAAATTATTACACCAGGGTTTTTGATATCACAAACTAGTCAAAACATTTACTAAATTTTATCATCGGTATAAAGACATCATTCGTAAATATAGCTTAACATGCAGACTTCTTATACGTTCAGGTATTTCACATCCAATTTTTTATGGAAACATTCTTTATAAAGCACAAAGGTGTCAGTACTCACCTCAGAAACTTACAAAACCTTTGAATAGACTTATTAAGAAGGGATATAATTACGATACTGTTGTCAAGTCATTAAAGATTGCATATTTTGGCGTTAATATTGAGTCACTGATAATGTCTTTGCGTCGGAACTAAACACATTTATTCTAAAAACAGTGGTTGGCATGACACGGGTTATGTTCTTCTCATATATGTTAGGATGGCATGATACTAAACCCCTAACGGGAAGGATTGTGCCTGATGTTCATATGATGAAAGCATAATCTTTCTGTCAGTTTAATTGAAGTCTGGAGCTGGCATGTCAGTTAACTACTAGTAGTCTGTTGTTATTTATGTATTATTGTCATTTTGTTCATTTTCTTTGGTTACATCTTCTCACATCAGACTCGGACTTCTCTTGAACTGAATTTTAATGTGCGTATTGTTATGCGTTTACTTTTCTACATTGGTTAGAGGTTTAGGGAAGGGATGAGATCTCACAAACATGTTTAACCCCGCCGCATTTTTGCGCCTGTCCCAAGTCAGGAGCCTCTGGCCTTTGTTAGTCTTGTATTATTTTAATTTTAGTTTCTTGTGTACAATTTGGAAATTAGTATGGCGTTCATTATCACTGAACTAGTATATATTTGTTTAGGGGCCAGCTGAAGGACGCCTCCGGGTGCGGGAATTTCTCGCTACATTGAAGACCTGTTGGTGACCTTCTGCTGTTGTTTTTTTATTTGGTCGGGTTGTTTTCTCTTTGACACACTCCCATTTCCATTCTCAATTTTATTATTTATATGCCCCACACACACTCACTTACACATATACATGTATATGCACACAAATATACTCGCACACAAACATAATAACACAATCATCAGCTCAAATAAAATACATGATTAGGACATATTCAAGTGCTTAAAGAAGTCACTTTATATCGGTTCTCTCTGTTCTTTCTGTTGTCTTCTGAGCTCACAACGTACGCGATCTACAATCTTCTTCCGATAGGTTTTTCCCAGTTTCTTTTTGAGCTCATCCAACAACTGGCCTCCTCGATCGTCCTCTTTCATTGATGGTAGAATGCTGACCAAATTGACGGTCCCTTTTTGATTTTGTCATTACAAATTTCCAGCAGTATTTTGGCCTCCTCCGGCTCAAACTCCTACGCTTGTGGTCTCCTTTTGTGAATCTATGATGTCATTGTTTACTCATCATCCTTCTGTGAATCTTCTTCACCATCAAACGTAATAGCTTCTAAATCAATCTCTTTACCTTTTTCGTCTATCTCGAAGTCTTCCTCATTTATCTTATCCATTGGTGTTTCTTTCTTTTCAATCTCTGTAACGACGGGCCAATGTATGCTGTAGCTAATGTCTTTGGGTGGAGCTGTATTGGGCTATTTGAAATTCACAAGTACTGTTAGTGGCAGTGTCGTCCGGAAGTTCGGCAATGTAAGCAATTTTCATCGGCACCATAACCTTAGCTATTAAATTGGTCACCATCATTGCGTTGTTCCTCTGGTTAATTATGTTGTAATGGCGATCAGCCGTCTCAGGACTGTGGGTCATGTGTGCGGCCAACGATTCCCTGCTGGTAGAGTCAGCCAATCTTACGTGTGTGGCCGTGCTATTTCTAATTCTTGTGGCCGTGATGCATTTCTGGTTTAGGCCTAAATTAAAATATTGTTTGTTTGCCCTTTTCCGACCATAGTTTTTAGGACAGGGTAAGTAGGTAGGTAAATTATTTTATTTTATTTTGCCAAAAAATAATTTGGCATGGTACAATTTTTTTCATGGGTAGGTAGGTAGGTAAATTATTTTATTTTAATTTTCTGATACAAAACCTGCAAGATATCATTTATGTTTGTACTGCATTTTTTCTGTGTGCTATGTTTTGTATCTTCAATAATATATCTTTAGATCATCTGCATTTATAAAATTCTAAGTATGCACATCTTTAATACACACTGTAGTATTTGCACCCTATGTTCCTCTACCAACCACTGTAGAATGCTAGTTAGTTTTAAACATATCTGCATGTTGGGTGTCTGACTAAGTGCATAATGGCACATGGATCAATAACCAGTCCCTCTGAGCACACAGAAACTGGGGGTTCTGTGATATAGATACAATAGATAAGCGTTGATTCCTGAAAAAGAATCAACGCTTATCTATTGTATCTATAACTTAAACTATTGTGATAATGTCTTTTCAACACTAAAGCGTATTCTCAATTAGAAGGTATTGCAAGTGAGTTTAAATAACCATGTTATCGTTACAAACGATGCATTACAATAAATTATATATAACAATTCAATGGTTAAAACAATACAAATACATGTTTTACACAACACGTCTGCCCTTAAAGATTTTCATTTATCACGCATCTGAACATTATATGTTTTGACAAAAAGCGAAATTATTGATCTTATTTCTAATAAAATTGAGAATGAAATTGGGGAATGTGTCAAAGCCGGGGACAACAACTTGACAAACAGTATATATATAGCATATATATAAAGCATGTGTCTGTAATTTTTAACAAGAAGTCTTATTATAGGCATATCAAGATTTTCTAGCATAAGAATTTGCGAATAAACAGATAAATCATACCATATTGATTTATAAAACAAAAATGGACATCTATAATGTGAATATTTTCGTTTCTAAAAGAGGGACGAAAGATACCAAAGGGACAGTCAAACTCATAAATCTAAAACAAACTGACAACGCCATGGCTAAAAATGAAAAAGACAAACAGAAAAACAATAGTACACACGACACAACATAGAAAACTAAAGAATAAACAACACGAACCCCACCAAAAACTAGGGGTGATCTCAGGTGCTCCGGAAGGGTAAGCAGATCCTGCTCCACATGCGGCACCCGTCGTGTTGCTTATGTGATTACAAATCCGGTAAATAGTCTAATTCGGTAGGTCAAATTCATGAAAGGGAAGGGGATTGTAGTTACGACGTAAGGAACATATCCGATATGTGGAATAGCTAACAATGATCCGATAATAAACGACCAAACTCGCTTTTATTAAACAAAATATCCACAATAACTTCAAAAACAAGAAACAAAAGAGGAAAACTTAGAGAAGAGGGACAACAACAAAAAAGTACCAGGACTCGAACCTAAGCCGACAAGTTCTAATTCATTGAGTATAACCATGAAACCGCGCGGCTACCAACTCATACTATACGATTGCCTATTATTGTATATATAAAGGTACAATGTCTGTGTGTCCGTTGTACCGATGTTTATCAAATATTCATTTTTATATATAAATTAGACAATTAAATCGTAACCAATTGGTAGCCGAGAGGTTTCGTCGATATGTTGATGTTAGTGACACTTGGGAGAATTCATGGACGGGTTCGACTCCCAGTGGAGGCATATAGAAATTACAAAAATTAAAGGTAAGTTTTTAAAATAATTCCATTACTGAACAGAAATCAGTAAATTGGCCAATTTAACCTTAATGTAATTAGGCACAAAAACCAGGATTATAACTTTGTACGCCAGACGCGCGTTTCGTCTACATAAGACTCATCAGTGACGCTCAGATCAAAATAGTTAAAAAGCAGAATAAATACAAAGTTGAAGAGCATCTAAATTATTCTTGGTAGACTGAAATTATATACAGAATGATTTTTCAAGTCCTGTGGAAAATGAAACCAAAAATAAGATAAAATTAAAGTATGTTTTATTCACATACATGTACAAATAATTTTTAAATAACATAAAACTGAACTTAACTATCAAACTGAGACATATAGATCAGTGAAAGCAAGATAATTTCAATATTTGATTAGAATATAATGTAGCAATGCCTTGCAACAAATTCTGACAACCGAAGGAACACTTTGTAAATCAAAAGATTCATGTTACTAATTCAAAAGTAATTTATATGAACTAACTAACAATAAAAACCTTGTCTATTTAATATTTCAAAAGTTGATATTAATCCTTTATAATGCAATCAGCATTTTTTATTCAAAACTAATATAGTAAAGTATTAAATCCAATGTCAGAAAAAGCCAAATACTTTGACAATAATACTAAACATATTGTTGACATCATTTTATAGGGTTTCTTTTCAAAACATCCTTCCCACTTGTTTTACAAGGCATACAGATAGGAAGTACAACCTTGTACTTCTTCAACAGTTCTTTGTCTTTCTGGACTTGAGGAGCTGTACAGTAACAACAAATAATCTTGTCTACAGACACAGTGAAGTTTTGTGCATAGTATGCCAATTCAACTAGAGAGTTGCATCCATCTGCATTCTTACACAAACTTGGATGCTGTTAAAACCTGTATAAAACAGAATATTGATATATAAGCATTTACTTTTTTATTTATTTGATATTTGCACAACATACTGAAACAAACTACTTCCTGGCACTTATTGGCAAATAGAAAGTACATGATCAACAGATCTGAAAAGTACATTAAACACGATGTATGGACTGACATTTTTAGTTACAGACATTTTTATTTCTTATTTAAAAGTGTATGAATGTATGTTCCCTGTATGTGTGTATTTGTATTCAAATCATGTACAACTGAATCTTATCTGACAAGCAAGATATTAAAGTAACATTTAATATATTTTTATTTCATTTTTTTTGGCATTTAATACCGTAATGAAAATGAGAACTTTTTCATAACAAATTCCTTTCTAAAATGCTACATTAATCTCCAAGAGGGTTTCAAACTTTATATAGTTAAATTAAATCATAAAATCATTATATACCATCTGGAAAGATTTCAGAGCCACAGCTATAGTCAAACTTTTCCAATTATCTATTCAATACTCGAAGATCCCTCATTGTAAGCTTTTGCTTGGAGTATATACATCGGTGCTTCTGGCATTCAAAACATGCTTTTGTCAACCGCACATTCTGGCCAACAAGTCCAGCATTCCTGAGACCCTACAGTTTAAAAAAATAAAATATTGAGAATTGAAACATTTAAAAATGGATTCCTTGATTTTCTGTATAAATGATTGTCTCTTTGATATTTCATTCAATTTGAAAAGCAATTGATAGTGGAGGTTGTGGGAGAAGTACAATAAGGTTTTTGAACCAATGCTCAATGTCTCATATGCATTGATTCCCATTTACCAATTGCTACATACAATACTATTATTTATATAATGCACAATATTTATCAGCAGATGTATAAGAATCTTAATATAGTTCATATGACAGAAGGACTATGATATAGATTTGAAAATGTATTAAAGATTTTTTCCACTACTAAGGCAATATCCTTTAGCAAGTCTGAACAAAAATTTTATAAAACATGTTTCAGGAATTACCTGTATTTGTTCAGCTACAGCTGTGACTGGTGTTTGTAACTGAAGGTTTGTCCTTCTCTGTGGTGTCTGTTCCTACTACCTCATCAAAGTCCTTATAATGATTTTTATCATGTTCCTTAAATATTTGGTCGGGAACCCATGGATAATCATAAACAGCCCGTCTTGGCAAACAACATAGAACATCCTTACATTACCTTATCTGGAAAATGTATGATCTTTGTCTACAGTGGTCTTTTAGAAACTTTTCGTAACCTGTAAAAAACAATTTACAAATCATAAGCAAGTTCAACTAGTTTTTTTCTGCATTTTCATGAATATATTTTTACACAATTCTACACTCCAAAAGCACTGCAAATACATGTACAAGGGGGAATCTACGTCATCACGCAGGGTGTCGGCGATTGAAATTGGACCACCATCTTGTCGCTTCAAGGTAAGAATTTTACTTATTATGCCAGTTATATGAGGGTTATGATAAAACAAAAAAGACCACCAAAGACTATATAAAGTAGGAAAATAAATGAGCCATCGCTCAATATTATTGGTTATCTCAATTTTGCAAACACTTCGATACCAGTTTTAAGAATAAGGTCAAACATCAGAATATCGGCATAAATTTTTATAACAACAACTTGATTATCAAGAACCGCCTACTTTATCAACAAATGAACATGTCCAAATTCTTTATTGTACTCAGGAAAATACTTGTTACTCGGTGGGCATGTGTTACCTTTCCACGTCAGTTATATATATATGACATTTCATCTGGTCCTACATCTACCGGGTGTTTAATAAAGGCAACAGTAGTATACCGCTGTTCGAAATTCATAAAACGAGAAATAAAAACAAATCTGGGTTACAAACTAAAACTGAGGGAAACGCATCAAATATAAGAGAAATACTACAACACAACAGAAATACAACAATAAAATATAACAAACACAGAAACGAACTATTATGTATCAATGGCAATGACTTGGTACAGGACATTTTAAGAAAAAAAATGGTTGATTGAACAATCGTATGCATGTTGGTCCTTTATCGTGATCTTTGCTTAAGTCTACTTGCGGTTTTGTTGAAATTTCTTAAGTAATTGACAATGGGTGAAACTTCATATTTTTGGCAGGCCTTTTTATTTTGATTACAAATGAGAATTTGCATGGTTTTGATTTTTTTTACGGATGGCGGTTTAGTGGGCGATCTGGTCGGCTGGTCAACATCAGGTAGTTTTCGCGATCGTTTCCGCCTGCACAAGTTTAAGTTTGATTTGCGTCTTGTCATGACCATTAGTTTTATCTGAAAAAAAATACGAAATTAGATCTAGTCACATGTTGAATAAAATATTTGTTAAAAATAGTATATGATGTGTCCCCGACATCCTTTGATATTCGATGTGTTGCCGACATCCTTTTTCCATTTTTTAAAAATAAGACGTTTTTCGGCCATGGTGACGGATATTTCTGAGTAACAAGTATTTTCCTGAGTACAATAAAGAATTTGGACATGTTCATTTGTTGATAAAGTAGGCGGTTCTTGATAATCAAGATGTTGTTATAAAAATTTATGCCGATATTCTGCATGTTTAACCTAATTCTTAAAACTGGTATCGAAGTGTTTGCAAAATTGAGATAACCAATAATATTGAGCGATGGCTCATTTATTTTCCTACTTTATATAGTCTTTGGTGGACTATTTTGTATTAATCATAACCCTCATATAACTGGCATAATAAGTAAATTTTTACCTTGAAGCGACAAGATGGTGGTCCAATTTCAATCATCGACACCCTGCGCGATGACGTAGATTCCCCCCTTGATGTATGAAGTACATTTCTAGTAAAAATCAAATATTTCAAATCTAAAACAAGTATTTCGGGAAATATGCTTTGATGAATTCAACTGACGAGAAAACAAGTGATTAAACGTGTGTATCAAACTTTTGAAGATTTCTAAAAAAAACCAAAAACATGGCACTGATGAAATTTGGATGATCCAAGGTGCTCAGGAAGAGTTATTAGAGTTGCTTATAATTGCTTACATCAACGTCATTTGAATTTTTTGTGGATAGTTGTCTCATTGGCACTCATACCACATCTCCTTATTTTTATATTGTCAAAAAATTAAAGCCTTAAATATTTTACCTGCTTTAGAACCAAGGAATTTTTCCTGATACTTCCCAATTTCAACCTCTGGAATCATATTGAGTACAGCATTTTCTGTGATATCACCATCTGGGAAAGCATTGTGTACTTGAAAAGGTTGTCCTTTTAGAATAGGCCTTCCTGTTCTTTCCTCAAGAATCTCTTGCATAGGTTTGACTGATTCCATCTAGGCATTTTTAACTTCAACATTATGCTGTGCTTTTTTTCTAATATCAGACATTGGATTGGCTCTTTTGGGTACTTGCTCAATTTGACTTTGACATTCTTCTCTGCTAAAGGCAGCATTTTGGACTGAAATGTTGAGGACCGACATGATACGTTCTGCTGGGTTTAACCAACTATGTCCGGGGGCTGTCCTAGCAGCAACAAGCATGTCTAAATTGAGCTTCTTAAATAGTACAATGAGACTTAATTTTACAGAACCGTAAGTGATACGATGGTCAGGACCACCATCAGAATACAAAATAATTATAAGACACTCTGGAACTTCAGCTTTATCTCAAAGCATCTTTGCTATCTCAGTGGCATGTCACCATGGAGAACTTGCCTGGAAAATGGAGTCCTTATAAGTTACATGCACAGAGCCTCTGTAAAAGGATTCATCAGTTTTGTTAGGACCATTGACTTCTAAGCACACACTAGGTGTAAATGACCCTTTGCTTTGCATATCATGATCCAATGCTGATAATGTTGACTGAACTGGATTTATAGACTTTTTGCCGCGTACACCTGTTGCTACTTTAAGCCCTGGTTCACCAAAATCAACTTTGGATTTGTCATCAACACATAAAAATGACAAATGTTCTCTGTATTTGACAGCATTCTGCCTGAGGCATTTGAAAACAGCAGCACAGTAGTTGTCATCCTGATGGTTTGATCGTAACTTGCGTGTCTGGACTTTGAACTGTAACGGTATCTTAGATTTATATAATTTTGACACATTCTTGTGACTGTCTTTTGGGACAAATGCAAGTAACACAGTACTTTCACTTGGTATTTTGGTACCATTTGGTACTTTATCTGTTACTTGTTTCATTAAGTCCCTTACTGATACGAAGTGTGACATATGTTCCACGTTTTGACGACGATCGTCAGCGGCTGTTATTTCCTCAACAACTTCAGAGAGTTAATAAAAAAAAGGTGTCAAAGGTATCATTTGGGCGGCCAGTATTAATATGTCTCAAATCAGTTACAAGATCTGCATCTTCTGCTAGTATTGCTTCTTTAATACGGTTTTCTACCTGTTTGTTTTGTTTCATATATGCATCTAACGTTAACTCAGAATAGATTGTCCTAAGTAAAGCAGGAGGAATTTTTACAGCATGCAAGTTGCAGAACTCTGGCCCAAAATGTTTTCTCATTTGCCTTGTATGAAATTCTGGAAGTAGGGAAAGTACTCTTTCATACACTTCAATTGACAATCTCATTACTTCATCATGGCCTCTATCAATACTTGTCCTCCAAATGATAAAGGTTGATCTAACAGACCCACCTGGATTGTAGCTCAGAACATCAATTAAAAACTGAAAGATTTAGTTTTTTAAGAAAATTAAACCTCTTTTGGGCGTCCATGGACACTAATGAGGAAGTGTGCTTTTCTTCATCAAAAAGTAAAAAGGAGTAGCAATCTCGATTTGTAAGCATATCATCAAGAACTGCATACTGTGGTTGTACCAAGTCTACTGCCGGTCTGTGCTCTTAGTACGCATGTTCTCCTATCATTCGAACAGGATGTTCTAACCGTTGACGTTTTTGCTGTATCTCATTTGAAGATTGAAGGAATGAAGCATAGGAGCTTAAAGACATGGCAAGTTTCTCCAAGTCATCTTTCAGGTCACTCCATGGGGCAGTGAACGAGCAAGAAATTATATTAAATAGTGATGAACTGTGCCTTTCCAACTCTGAAACTCTCCAACTCTGAAACTCCCAAAGACGGAGACGTGTGTTTCTTTTTCCTCCAGTCATTGAAACCATCAAAGGAAGGATGCAGAAACCTGAAAATATTCATTTCATTTTAAGGTTTATATATTTCAACATAAAGTTTAGACATCAAACTGAACATTATTACTCAGTGCACAGCTCACATTATAACCAGTGGCGGGTCATGGATTTTCAAAAAGGGGTTGCCCGGTCACTAACTGAAAAAGCAGAAACTGCTTTGATGATTTCCTTTAATAGCAATCAACAAAGGGAGTGGGCCCCTCAATCCAACTTTGGAAACCACCACCTGGCATATAGATGTCAAGGCCCGGTTGTTCAAAAGTGTCGTTAAGCTAACGACTAGTTAAGCCTAACAACTCGTTAAATTTTAACATTGTTGTTAGTTAATTTCTGTGTTAAATTATTTTGTTCAAAAATATTTAACGACTGCGTTAACTAACAACTTGTTAAAAATTTAACAACTGATTAATTTAACATTTTCCCATAATTCCCCAAAATTCCTCCACTTCCTGTTTAACAATGGCTGAAGAACAAACCCCAACAAGAAACTACCAAGAATAAGAGGAACTAACTTCAATTTTGAAGTTAATTTGATCAGCAGAAGAGTGGCGGAGGAGCTAGGCTTATTGAGGGGAAAGTTTGGCACTGACATAACTGCAGATGCACAGAACAAGATGTGGGCCAAGATTTCAGACGAGGTGAATGCTCTGGGGTGAGTTACAGGAAACTTTCAACTGTTAAAACCAAATTTAGGAATCTAACCAGAGATGCCAAGGAAAAGTTTACATATGAGAGAAAGGAGAGAAATAAAATAGGGGAGGACCAGCACCCAAACCAATTAGTATGGCAGAAGAAAACATTATCAATGCCATGAAGGATACATCCTCATTCAAGGGAATAGACGGTGGCATTGAGACCTCTGTAGGTTGGTATTTGAGAAATAATAATATTACGTAATTTTCATTCCTTAGTTTTGCCTAAATTTGTCCGTTTTCATTGTTTTCTTTATTAAAGTTACAAAGTAAACCCCAAAACCAAAGCAGTCGTCTGCTATGACAGAAGGATATCCCTTTTAAAGAAATTCCCTGCAGACGTCGCCAATGTTCTAAAAATAGACTCCTGTGTTTTGCGATTACTTAGTGTGACATTCATGTTACCTGTTATTTATATAATTCCTTAATGTGATATTGTTGAAAGAACCACCATCTACAAATCAAATTGTGGTTAAAAATGGATAGGATGGTATTTCAATGTTTAAGTTTGCTATCCATTGCTTTATTATGGCGGTCAAATTTGCAATGCCCCTTATGTCAACATTTGCCACATTGAAAAAAAGAAGTGTGGTAAAATTTCATACAAAATTAATTTACTTCCAGGTATAATAATTATAGAATTAATAACAATTTGTTAATATTATCTTCAAGGCACTTGCAATGATTAATTTTCCACGCATATTGAGTTATCTTTCTTTGTGCCTTATATTCTAAAAAGTTATGATTTTCTTTCAGTGATTTCTCAACAAGACACCTGTTACAGCAGACACTCACTAGGTGTGTATATGTTAGCGGCAATAAGTAAAATAAGGCATTAAGCTTAAATCCTAGGCAATAAGCTAACGCCTAGGCATTAAGTTATTGCCTGTAATTTTCAGGCATTAAGCTTATTGCTTGAAATCTGATGATGATTATTCATCATATTGCCGAACATAATTTAGGCAAAAGTAAACTCTGGAATTCATGCATATTGGGTGATTTATTCTTGATAAAGAGTAGTTTTGTAATTGTAATTCTACATTTATAAATATACATTCATTTGACAGGTCTTCAAATTAAGTAAGTTTAATTAGTAAGTTTAGCAGTTGAAAAACAGAATTAACTCATACTTTTTTTTATGTTTGTGTGGTATTGCTAAGTACCAAAAAGACTTAAAAAAAGTAAGTGTATCCAATTGGAAAGGGGAGATTCTATAGAATAAATATAATTATACTTATTTGAAAATTTGTACACTTCATTAATCGAGCTAGTTTGAACTGGTGAAAAGTAGACCAAATTAAGATATGATTTTTTTTATCACACTATTTTCCATTTTTTTTTATTCCATAAGTAAATCGTCTGTATTAACAGTTCCACAATTTATGATAACAAAATGATTTTTTAACACAAATTTCTATCAAGTTTTTAAATTTCTTAATTACTATTGATGCATTTTAATATAAATAACATATTTTATAAGTGAATTTATTTCTGGTCTCTTGTGGAGATTTGTCATATTGGCAATCATGCCACATCTTCTTTTTTTATATTTAGGATGACACGGAGCCCTGTACTTTTGAATCGTTAAAATCGGTGAAATTCGATTTTTTTCTTCTGCTCATTTTCAAACGTATGTTATTTGCAGTAATAAAATAAAATAGTTGAAATATTCAGTATTTATATCATGTTGATGAAAGATGCACAAGATTTTCCTATGAACTTTTAAGTATGAAACCGTGACAGTTTGAATTCAGGTCCCTCAAAGCATAAAATTATTTAACCGATTATATATTTAATTATAATTATTTACAGTTATTTTGTTCAATTCTAATATAAAACGTAGTTATATTTTTTTACTTATATTTTGTTTCAAAGAGTTTAGATCTACAATTATAATATAAAAATGATTTATAATCTTTCATTTAAAACTAATAATTATTTTCTAATAATTAACCAGTTTATGTATTAAAGTTTTTGGTTGAATTTGATACAATATTTCATTTTTTTCATTTGTTATTTTCTTTTACGCCAATACATGTACTTAGGACATCCCAGCTAATAATTATATAATCCTCAGATAGCGTCGATGAGCAGCATGCTGAGAAATATCGTAAGTCGATCCTAACTATATCATATTTTCTGTCCTAAGAATATCTTATAGGACTAATCTTCGAACAGTGTCGATAGACAGGCCACAGTTATCTAAATGTTATTATGTAACAAAAGTATTTTAATTTAATGAATAAATGTCTTTTATTTACTCGCATTTACATTTTAGGCATTAAGCTTAATGCCTGCATACAATTTTCAGAATTTAAGGTTAAATCCTAGGATTTAAGACTAATGCCTCACACCATTTAGGCATTAGACTTACTGCCTAGGCGTTAGCTTATTGCCTAGGATATAAGCTGATTGCATAATGTCACTTATTGCCGCTAACATATATATAAATTAAATAATTTATACATATGACTATGAATTACTTCAGACCTTATTATTATGCATGAAATTTCAAGTTTCTTCAAATTTAAGAAGTGCAATCAATTTGTCAACTGAACTGATTTAATATATGAAGCCTTGAAATAGTAACTTATAAACAGATCCATATGCAGGGTTTTCATGATTGTACAGCAAACATGCCAAATTATGTCTGATCAGTTCATAATGAAGGTTTAGAAAATTTCAGTCACTATGTTATTTTACAAGTATTCCAGATCTGTAAACTGTACTGTCAAATAAATGTTTTATGTGTTGATATGAAAATTTGGTAAGAAAGAAACAATTGTAATAATTGTATAATTTGTTCTATTATGAAGAGTATACAGTATCGGTTAGGGTTAGGGTTAGGGTTAGCGCTAGTGGTAGTGGAAAATGCAAAATCGGTCGCCATTTTTTCTCCTTATCGGAAATATTTTCCGAAACGAACTTTTGCTAGGAGAAAGTGCGGTAAATTGGCTACAATTGGCTACATTTGGCTACTTTTTTGTCACCGCTGTTGACCTTTTAAATGCACAAAACATTATCGCATCTCTAGCGTGAGAAATGTATAATAAGTAAAAAAAAAGTATTGCTGCTAATCATTATATCACATACTCGTGACTTTGAAGTGGTTTGTTTCGTCTGCTAATTTATTATCATTTAGGTGTTTGCTGGTTTAATGTTCTTAGGCGTTTAATTTTGATTGCTCCTTTGATATTGTTCAATTCATTTTGAGCCAATCAAATATTTTCTATTATTTTTTAATTTTTCAATGCTTACATCAACATGTTCTTTCGCTTTTCTAATTTTCTATATATGAATCTGTGATGTATGACGATGAAATTTAATATTTTGAAATATGACTAACGCAATTTAAATATGTCTTGTCTATATTGTATCTAGATTAATCAATTTTCCTACTAAATCATACATGCTCTTATGTTTGTTTGAATAACAAAATATTCTACTCACGGACTTCTTCTGTCTCAATAACGGTTCTTCTAATTCTAATCATCTTCTTGAGTGACATTCTTATCATTCCAACGTGTTCTTGTAATCTACCTTCCATTCTTTGCTCTTCTACTGTAATCCTATCGGTGTATTTTTAGAAAGTCGTCAGCCTAACCAAGGATACCAAATAGGAGTTTATACTAGATTCCTCTAAATTGTCCCGTGCTATGTTAATCCATGCAGATATACTTTGAAGATTAAGCAGCTTATGAATGTTTCTGCTTGGTGTGATGTATGACCATATTTTGAATGCTTGGTACATATGTTGTTGGGCTGCAGCAAGTGTTGATACATAGGGAACCCCTTGCAACCAAACAATGAACTCTTGTTCTATGGTTAGGGTATGTAAATTTTCATCATCTGAATTATCATTTGAACTGATGTTAGACTCATTATTTGTCTCTTGCATACTTGTATCATCTGTTTCTTGCATTCTCGTATCATCTGTTTCTTGCATTCTCGTATCATCTGTTTCTTGCATTCTCGTATCATCTGTTTTATGTCCAGCATTAAGCATTTTATTTGTCCAATTAATTTCTTGTAGCACTATCTCCGCGTTAGAAACTTCTGTTTTGCTGATAAATTTCTTCTCTATAAAAAACAAAAGAAGTTTTGACACTGACTGTAGAAATTTGGAGGTCATGGTTGGTGATTTCTGAATATCTATTGCTTTGTCAGTCCATTTAGTTAGATTTTCTTTATTCATGATGGAACTTAAATTCCTCGTTCGATCTATAGACTTCCAAACATTGAAGGCCTTTGCCCCCATCTGCATTGCGTTTCTTCTCTCTATACCCTCTTTTTGCAGATGGGCTACAAAGTCCTTTTCTTTTGTCCTGGTAAAAAACTATTACTTCTGATGGTTCGTCTTCTTTCATTTCTGATTGTGCTTCTTCTTTCACTTCTACTTTTTGAGTTGGCGCAAACATAATATCATCACTTCCTTCAATTTCTGTTGCTGTATATACAACATGCGATTCAGAATCAGATTCAGAAACGCAAATACAACTCTCTGTTTTCACCTTTTTCTCTTCTCGTTCTTGTTTAATTTTCACATCATCGTCATCGTCATCAGAGTTAAGGATAATAACGGTTTCCACTTCCTTTCTGACTGTATCATACGTTTTTTCTTTTCTTAATGGTTCAGCTCTATTCATCAGTTTTAACAGTTGTTTTGATCTATTATGAATTTTATGTGTCCTTACCAAATGATCCCTTAATCTTTCTACTTGTTTTCTACATTTTACTGGCGGACATCCTTTTATAATTCTGAGTGCTGGGCATACATATGTTATATAGCCTTTACTGGAAACCACTTTATCGTCTCCTTTTTTCCCTTTTTTCTCTATTTCTGTACAATGTGATCTTTTCATGTGTCTCCAAACCTTTTGTTGCAGAACCTTGCAAATTTGACAACGCACTGCCTTTCTAGTTCTCTTTTTATCTGTGTGAATGGTGTTGTCTGCTTTGTTTCTTCTGCTTTGTGACATTGTTTTGGGTTTGTCCACTTCATGTAGAACAGTTTTGGAAATTTCCTTTGGAACATTACCGTCTTCAGAGTCACTTTCTTTAGAGATTTCTATTTGTCTTTTTCTTTGTGCCTTCATTTTGGGGCTTTTGTCATGATTCTGTACTGTTTGAGATATTTTCTCATCATCGAAGTCGTCAGTGTGACTTTCTGTTTGTGTCTTTCTCTGTGACCTGGTTTTAGGGATTGTAGCTAATTTAACTTTTTTCACAGGAACACCAAGGCTGTCAGCCACACTATTAGTTTTTGTACTTCCTTGTGATCTAGTGTGCGTTTTCTTAACTTGATTATCTTTGTGAATAGTGTTGTCTGTTTTTTTTCTTCTCCTTTGTGACATTGTTTTGGGTGTGTCAACTTCATTTACAACAGTTTTGGATCTTTTTGTAGGAACACAAGAGTCTTCAGAGTCACTCTCTATACATATTTCTGTTACAACCTTCCTCTTTCTGAATAGACATACATTCAGTAGTTTGTTGTTTGAAGGCCCCGGAGTAGGGGGAATGTCCTCATCTGAATACATGTCGTCTGACATCTGAAGGAGAAAAAAACATTATCAATACAATTTGTCATCTTTTTATAGTTTTAAAGTATCTAAATGTCACTTAATTGTTGCCAATAACTGTAATAGGTACCCAAAATACCGCTACAAAGTAGCCAATTAACGCTTAATGTGGTCATATTTTATAAATTTCCTGTTAACAAAAGTTTTAATTTTTCGAAAAACTAAGGATTTTCTTATTCCAGGCATAGATTTCCTTAGCCGTATTTGGCACAACTTTTTGGAATTTTGGATCCTCAATGCTCTTCAACTTTGTAAGTGTTTGGCTTTATAAATATTTTGATATGAGCGTCACTGATGAGTCTTATGTAGACGAAACGCGCGTCTGGCGTACTAAATTATAATCCTTGTACCTTTGATAACTATTTACACCACTGGGTCGATGCCACTGCTGGTGGACGTTTCGTCCCCGAGGGTATCACCAGCCCAGTAGTCAACACTTCGGTGTTGACATGAATATCAATAAAATGTGGTCATATTTTATAAATTTCCTGTTAACAAAAGTTTAAATTTTTCGAAAAACTAAGGATTTTCTTATTCCAGGCATAGATTTCCTTAGCCGTATTTGGCACAACTTTTTGGAATTTTGGATCCTCAATGCTCTTCAACTTTAGTTTGGCTTTATAAATATTTTGATATGAGCGTCACTGATGAGTCTTATGTAGACGAAACGCGCGTCTGGCGTACTAAATTATAATCCTTGTACCTTTGATAACTAATTAATGTAACAAATTACCAATGGTGATTGGCTACTAGCGGTGATTGGCTACTTTACAGCGGTATTTTGAAACATTTTAACGGTAATATACTACATTATTGTGGTAAACGGCTACATACCGACATTAACGCTCAGATGTAGTCATAAACCGCTCAAACGTAGCCAATTACCGTTAAAAAGTTGCAATTTACCGCTGTAAAGTATTCAATTACCGTTGAAAAGTTGCAACTTACCGTTGTAGAGTAACCAATTACCGTTACAAAAGTTGCAATTTACCGCTGTAAAGTATCCAATTACCGTTGAAAAGTTGCAACTTACCGCTGTAAAGTATCCAATTTCCGTTGAAAAGTTGTCAATTAACGCTAAATTTAACAAATTACCGTTGGTGATTGGCTACTTTTTAGCAAATTATTGATAACTATTCAACGGTAATTGGCTACTTTTCAGCGGTATTTTGTAACATTTTAACGGTAATATACTACATAATTGTGGTATCTGTGTCTGATGGTGGTGAAAAATGTCTATATCTGAAAGGGATAATGTCTCTCTGATGTGGTTAAATATAAAAAGATGTGGTATGATTGCCAATGAGACAACTATCTACAATGGATCAAAGTGACACAGACATTAACAACTATAGGTCACCGTACGGCTTTCAACAATGAACAAAGCCCATACCGCATAGTCAGCTATACAATGTCTATTTCTCAGACTGGAAAGTTGACGATGACGCAGTCGTCATCAAATTATACGGCCTATGGCCAGTTGAGCTTAAACAGTTTGCTTCTGTAATTTAGAAAAAAAACCGCTTACGAAACAGTAAAGTGTGCAAATGAAATGCACCGTTTGCCTTCATTGCCTATTAAAACAATAAGTTTACTGTTTCTCATTCGTAGAATGAAAGTCAAGTTAGTATTAATGTGTTTTTAGTGTGTACTGTTGTCACGTGTACATTTCCTCAACCCCCCTATAGATTTCTAGATTTATACTCACATTAACCGTTTCAAAAAATTCACCACCCCACCAAATGATAGGTAAAATGTTTGTTATTTGATACTAGAAAATTTTTTAAAGAAAAAAAGGTTTCAATAGAATAAAGTAAGAGATGATTTTTACCAGAAACAGAACTTAATTTATAATTTTTGACAGTACAAAAATCAAAGGCCGAAATGTAGTCTTCAGAATTTACAAAACTAAAAAAAACAGAGACACTTAAAAACAAAAGAAAAACACACTAGAAAGAAACAAAATTGGTGGGGTGATTCTTTCTCTGAAAAAGAAAAAAAATATTAAATATGTTTGGTTTGTTGTTAATCAAATTACTAAGTGGTTACATTTTTATTGGCTTATTAACAGCGGTGTATTGCTACTTTTCAACGGTGATTTACTACAAAATGGCGAAAAACGGCTACACACCGACTATACCGCAAAAATGTAGTCATGTTCCGCAAACATGTAGTCATTGGCTACATACAATAATCACCGCGCAAATGTAATCATTTACCGCAATTATGTAGTAATTTGCCGCAATTTCTTTAAAGCGGTATAAGGCAACATTTTTGCGGTGAATTATTACATGTTTGCGGCAATTGGCTACATATTTCGTTACCGCAGGAATGTAGTAACTTACTGCAAAAATGTAGTAAATTACCGTTTGATACCGCAAAATTGTTACCAGCGGTAACTGGCAACATATTGGCGGTAAATTACTACATATTGGCGGTTAAAGGCTACAATGTGAAAGTTCCGGATTCAAAGACTTTCAATTTGGAGATTAGATATAAACTGATGTATTTGTGTGACAGGAAAGACAGACCAAACACTAAGGTACTTAAATACAGACGAACGGACGTCCAGTAGCAAACAAAAACAAAGGATGATGTATTTGTGTGACAGACAAACAGACAGACTGAACACTAAGATACTCAAATACAGACGAACGGACGTCCAGTAGCGAACACACACAACGGATGATGTATGTGTGTGACAGACAGACTAAACATTCAGGTACTCAAATACAGACGAACGGACGTCCAGTAGCGGACAAACACAGCGGATGATTTATCTGTGAGACAGACTGACAGACCAAACACTGAGGTACTTAAATGCAGACGAAAGGACGTTCAGTAGCGAAAAAACACAACGAATGATGTATGTGTATGACAGACAGACAGATCAAACACTTAAGTACTTAAATGCAGACGAACGGACGTTGAGTAGCGAAAAAAACACTACGGATGATGTATGTGTGTGACAGACAGACAGACCAAACACTAAAGTACTTAAATACAGACGAACGGACGTCCAGTAGCGAACAAACACAATGGATTTGTATGTTAAATATACATACCTTTAGCTTGTCTTTACGTATTCTTATTTCTGCCAATTTGAATTATATAAAATGAGAAAAAAAAAATTTAACCAAAAAAAAAGTTAAACAACTATTATTAACAATTTACAGATAAACAAACTTTACAAAATCATGGGCTTCGTTTTCACAAAATTGAACCAGAGCAAAAAATTCATGGACAGAAAAAACAGCAATATATTCACACCCATGGGCAGTCAATATTATTCTCTGTACAAAACTCAATAGCATCTCTAAAATCAAAATTATAAAAAAGCAAAGAAATCCATAAGGATGTTGAACACTGTCCATTGTTCATATAAAAAATCACTAAAAAAGTGAGAGAAAAATCAATGAAGGCAATTGCATCAAATTGGCAGAAGTTTTCTGAAAACAAAAGAAAACAGTTGTTGCATTTACTGCAAAAAAGGAGTCATTAACCGCAAAAAGTACTAAACTACCGTTAAGAATTCACTTCCCACATAGTTATTTGGTTACTTTATTGCTATAAATGACTACTTCAGTGCGGTAAATGGCTATGTTATTGCGGTAATTGATTACTTTTTGGCGCTAGCTGGCTACATTTTTGTGGTAAATGGCTACATGTTTGCGGTATCTTCTAACTTGGTCGTCAAATACCGCAATCAAGTATCCATATCCCGCAACTTTTTGACGGTGAACGCCTACATTTTTGCAGTACTTTATTACAACTACTGTGCGGTAAACTGCTACATTTGTGCGGTACTTGACAACTTCCGTGCGGTAAAACGCTACATGTTTGCGGTATACAGTTACACGTTTGCGGTAAAGTATTACTTTTTTGGCGCTAAATGGCTACAATGTTGCAGTAACACATTACTTTTTGCAGTATTATGATAACTTGGTGGGTTAAATTTATTACTTTTTTGGTGGTAAATGGCTACATCCTTGCGGTGTATGGCTACATCAATGCGGTGTACGGCTACATCCTTGCGGTAAACGACTACATTCTTGCGGTAAACAACTACATTCTTGCGGTAAACGACTACATTCTTGCGGTGTATGGCTACTGTTTCGCGGTAAATGACTACATTTTAGCGGTAATTGGATACATTTTTCATACTTAATATCACTTTATGGCTACACGAGATATACTCTATTGTCATTTACTGTTCCAAAGTGAAAAATCACGAAACCGTTAATAGCCTTATGGTTACAACAATTTTACATACGTTTTCTTTTTGTCTCTATCTTCGCTTCACCTTTTTTTTGCTCATGAACTCAAGAAAATAAACTAAATAAAACTACAGATATTTAACTAAACAAAATGAAAACTCAAAAATGAAAATAGTCAAAGTGGAAAATTTTGAGAAACTGAGTATGTTCTGCCTCAATATCGTGATGTAAACAAAAACCGTAGCTTGTAAAAAATTCTTGTTCAGATTCGAAAGAAAAAACGGCAAAAGGAAAAACAAAGGCTGCGGCTGCCATAACATCAAAAAGGTACGAATCTGATAAAATTTTGTAAGCTACAAAACAAAACTGCTGTTCTTGACAAAATATAAGTAAATTAAAGTAATCGTCTACGTCAAAAATAGCTATGTAGTTACATCCATGGGCCAAAAAATCCTCGAAATCTAAATCCTCGTCTTGACAAAAAGTCGAAGCTGAGATAAAATGTAGTTGAGATTGAAAACAAAATAATCCAAATGGAAGATCCATGAATGAAACATAAATAGATAAACTGATATAAAGGTAAAAATTAAATAAACCAATGAGCAGTATCAGTCTCTGAAAAAAATGAAAAAAAAATCAAACAGGTGCAAATTTTGCATACAAAAAAGGAAATAAAAAGAAATATTGTTAAAAATGTAGTCATGTTCCGCAAACATGTAGTCATTGGCTACATACAATAATCACCGCGCAAATGTAATCATTTACCGCAATTATGTAGTAATTTGCCGCAATTTCTTTAAAGCGGTATAAGGCAACATTTTTGCGGTGAATTATTACATGTTTGCGGCAATTGGCTACATATTTCGTTACCGCAGGAATGTAGTAACTTACTGCAAAAATGTAGTAAATTACCGTTTGATACCGCAAAATTGTTACCAGCGGTAACTGGCAACATATTGGCGGTAAATTACTACATATTGGCGGTTAAAGGCTACAATGTGAAAGTTCCGGATTCAAAGACTTTCAATTTGGAGATTAGATATAAACTGATGTATTTGTGTGACAGGAAAGACAGACCAAACACTAAGGTACTTAAATACAGACGAACGGACGTCCAGTAGCAAACAAAAACAACGGATGATGTATTTGTGTGACAGACAAACAGACAGACTGAACACTAAGATACTCAAATACAGACGAACGGACGTCCAGTAGCGAACAAACACAACGGATGATGTATGTGTGTGACAGACAGACTAAACATTCAGGTACTCAAATACAGACGAACGGACGTCCAGTAGCGGACAAACACAGCGGATGATTTATCTGTGAGACAGACTGACAGACCAAACACTGAGGTACTTAAATGCAGACGAAAGGACGTTCAGTAGCGAAAAAACACAACGAATGATGTATGTGTATGACAGACAGACAGATCAAACACTTAAGTACTTAAATGCAGACGAACGGACGTTGAGTAGCGAAAAAAACACTACGGATGATGTATGTGTGTGACAGACAGACAGACCAAACACTAAAGTACTTAAATACAGACGAACGGACGTCCAGTAGCGAACAAACACAATGGATTTGTATGTTAAATATACATACCTTTAGCTTGTCTTTACGTATTCTTATTTCTGCCAATTTGAATTATATAAAATGAGAAAAAAAAAATTTAACCAAAAAAAAGTTAAACAACTATTATTAACAATTTACAGATAAACAAACTTTACAAAATCATGGGCTTCGTTTTCACAAAATTGAACCAGAGCAAAAAATTCATGGACAGAAAAAAACAGCAATATATTCACACCCATGGGCAGTCAATATTATTCTCTGTACAAAACTCAATAGCATCTCTAAAATCAAAATTATAAAAAAGCAAAGAAATCCATAAGGATGTTGAACACTGTCCATTGTTCATATAAAAAATCACTAAAAAAGTGAGAGAAAAATCAATGAAGGCAATTGCATCAAATTGGCAGAAGTTTTCTGAAAACAAAAGAAAACAGTTGTTGCATTTACTGCAAAAAAGGAGTCATTAACCGCAAAAAGTACTAAACTACCGTTAAGAATTCACTTCCCACATAGTTATTTGGTTACTTTATTGCTATAAATGACTACTTCAGTGCGGTAAATGGCTATGTTATTGCGGTAATTGATTACTTTTTGGCGCTAGCTGGCTACATTTTTGTGGTAAATGGCTACATGTTTGCGGTATCTTCTAACTTGGTCGTCAAATACCGCAATCAAGTATCCATATCCCGCAACTTTTTGACGGTGAACGCCTACATTTTTGCAGTACTTTATTACAACTACTGTGCGGTAAACTGCTACATTTGTGCGGTACTTGACAACTTCCGTGCGGTAAAACGCTACATGTTTGCGGTATACAGTTACACGTTTGCGGTAAAGTATTACTTTTTTGGCGCTAAATGGCTACAATGTTGCAGTAACACATTACTTTTTGCAGTATTATGATAACTTGGTGGGTTAAATTTATTACTTTTTTGGTGGTAAATGGCTACATCCTTGCGGTGTATGGCTACATCCTTGCGGTGTACGGCTACATCCTTGCGGTAAACGACTACATTCTTGCGGTAAACAACTACATTCTTGCGGTAAACGACTACATTCTTGCGGTGTATGGCTACTGTTTCGCGGTAAATGACTACATTTTAGCGGTAATTGGATACATTTTTCATACTTAATATCACTTTATGGCTACACGAGATATACTCTATTGTCATTTACTGTTCCAAAGTGAAAAATCACGAAACCGTTAATAGCCTAATGGTTACAACAATTTTACATACGTTTTCATTTTGTCTCTATCTTCGCTTCACCTTTTTTTTGCTCATGAACTCAAGAAAATAAACTAAATAAAACTACAGATATTTAACTAAACAAAATGAAAACTCAAAAATGAAAATAGTCAAAGTGGAAAATTTTGAGAAACTGAGTATGTTCTGCCTCAATATCGTGATGTAAACAAAAACCGTAGCTTGTAAAAAATTCTTGTTCAGATTCGAAAGAAAAAACGGCAAAAGGAAAAACAAAGGCTGCGGCTGCCATAACATCAAAAAGGTACGAATCTGATAAAATTTTGTAAGCTACAAAACAAAACTGCTGTTCTTGACAAAATATAAGTAAATTAAAGTAATCGTCTACGTCAAAAATAGCTATGTAGTTACATCCATGGGCCAAAAAATCCTCGAAATCTAAATCCTCGTCTTGACAAAAAGTCGAAGCTGAGATAAAATGTAGTTGAGATTGAAAACAAAATAATCCAAATGGAAGATCCATGAATGAAACATAAATAGATAAACTGATATAAAGGTAAAAATTAAATAAACCAATGAGCAGTATCAGTCTCTGAAAAAAATGAAAAAAAAATCAAACAGGTGCAAATTTTGCATACAAAAAAGGAAATAAAAAGAAATATTGTTAAAAATGTAGTCATGTTCCGCAAACATGTAGTCATTGGCTACATACAATAATCACCGCGCAAATGTAATCATTTACCGCAATTATGTAGTAATTTGCCGCAATTTCTTTAAAGCGGTATAAGGCAACATTTTTGCGGTGAATTATTACATGTTTGCGGCAATTGGCTACATATTTCGTTACCGCAGGAATGTAGTAACTTACTGCAAAAATGTAGTAAATTACCGTTTGATACCGCAAAATTGTTACCAGCGGTAACTGGCAACATATTGGCGGTAAATTACTACATATTGGCGGTTAAAGGCTACAATGTGAAAGTTCCGGATTCAAAGACTTTCAATTTGGAGATTAGATATAAACTGATGTATTTGTGTGACAGGAAAGACAGACCAAACACTAAGGTACTTAAATACAGACGAACGGACGTCCAGTAGCAAACAAAAACAACGGATGATGTATTTGTGTGACAGACAAACAGACAGACTGAACACTAAGATACTCAAATACAGACGAACGGACGTCCAGTAGCGAACAAACACAACGGATGATGTATGTGTGTGACAGACAGACTAAACATTCAGGTACTCAAATACAGACGAACGGACGTCCAGTAGCGGACAAACACAGCGGATGATTTATCTGTGAGACAGACTGACAGACCAAACACTGAGGTACTTAAATGCAGACGAAAGGACGTTCAGTAGCGAAAAAACACAACGAATGATGTATGTGTATGACAGACAGACAGATCAAACACTTAAGTACTTAAATGCAGACGAACGGACGTTGAGTAGCGAAAAAAACACTACGGATGATGTATGTGTGTGACAGACAGACAGACCAAACACTAAAGTACTTAAATACAGACGAACGGACGTCCAGTAGCGAACAAACACAATGGATTTGTATGTTAAACATACATACCTTTAGCTTGTCTTTACGTATTCTTATTTCTGCCAATTTGAATTATATAAAATGAGAAAAAAAAAATTTAACCAAAAAAAAAGTTAAACAACTATTATTAACAATTTACAGATAAACAAACTTTACAAAATCATGGGCTTCGTTTTCACAAAATTGAACCAGAGCAAAAAATTCATGGACAGAAAAAACAGCAATATATTCACACCCATGGGCAGTCAATATTATTCTCTGTACAAAACTCAATAGCATCTCTAAAATCAAAATTATAAAAAAGCAAAGAAATCCATAAGGATGTTGAACACTGTCCATTGTTCATATAAAAAATCACTAAAAAATGTGAGAGAGAAAATCAATGAAGGCAATTGCATCAAATTGGCAGAAGTTTTCTGAAAACAAAAGAAAACAGTTGTTGCATTTACTGCAAAAAAGGAGTCATTAACCGCAAAAAGTACTAAACTACCGTTAAGAATTCACTTCCCACATAGTTATTTGGCTACTTTATTGCTATAAATGACTACTTCAGTGCGGTAAATGGCTATGTTATTGCGGTAATTGATTACTTTTTGGCGCTAGCTGGCTACATTTTTGTGGTAAATGGCTACATGTTTGCGGTATCTTCTAACTTGGTCGTCAAATACCGCAATCAAGTATCCATATCCCGCAACTTTTTGACGGTGAACGCCTACATTTTTGCAGTACTTTATTACAACTACTGTGCGGTAAACTGCTACATTTGTGCGGTACTTGACAACTTCCGTGCGGTAAAACGCTACATGTTTGCGGTATACAGTTACACGTTTGCGGTAAAGTATTACTTTTTTGGCGCTAAATGGCTACAATGTTGCAGTAACACATTACTTTTTGCAGTATTATGATAACTTGGTGGGTTAAATTTATTACTTTTTTGGTGGTAAATGGCTACATCCTTGCGGTGTATGGCTACATCCTTGCGGTGTACGGCTACATCCTTGCGGTAAACGACTACATTCTTGCGGTAAACAACTACATTCTTGCGGTAAACGACTACATTCTTGAGGTGTATGGCTACTGTTTCGCGGTAAATGACTACATTTTAGCGGTAATTGGATACATTTTTATACTTAATATCACTTTATGGCTACACGAGATATACTCTATTGTCATTTACTGTTCCAAAGTGAAAAATCACGAAACCGTTAATAGCCTAATGGTTACAACAATTTTACATACGTTTTCTTTTTGTCTCTATCTTCGCTTCACCTTTTTTTTGCTCATGAACTCAAGAAAATAAACTAAATAAAACTACAGATATTTAACTAAACAAAATGATAACTCAAAAATGAAAATAGTCAAAGTGGAAAATTTTGAGAAACTGAGTATGTTCTGCCTCAATATCGTGATGTAAACAAAAACCGTAGCTTGTAAAAAATTCTTGTTCAGATTCGAAAGAAAAAACGGCAAAAGGAAAAACAAAGGCTGCGGCTGCCATAACATCAAAAAGGTACAATCTGATAAAATTTTGTAAGCTACAAAACAAAACTGCTGTTCTTGACAAAATATAAGTAAATTAAAGTAATCGTCTACGTCAAAAATAGCTATGTAGTTACATCCATGGGCCAAAAAATCCTCGAAATCTAAATCCTCGTCTTGACAAAAAGTCGAAGCTGAGATAAAATGTAGTTGAGATTGAAAACAAAATAATCCAAATGGAAGATCCATGAATGAAACATAAATAGATAAACTGATATAAAGGTAAAAATTAAATAAACCAATGAGCAGTATCAGTCTCTGAAAAAAATGAAAAAAAAATCAAACAGGTGCAAATTTTGCATACAAAAAAGGAAATAAAAAGAAATATTGTTATCAAGTAGATTTGGGTTAAAACTCAGAAAGCTAACAACAGAATGCAAACGCCAAATATTTACGAATTAAACCCATATTTAATTCCCTAACCCATATTCCCTTACCTTTCTTTTAAAAATTGTTTTAGAAAACTTACCACTGTCTTCTTCTTTCTGTCTCTTCTTGCCTATTTATCTAAAATAGTCACATTAAAGATTATCAAAACTGACAAACTATCTTTGAGACGTTCCCCACAATTTATCAGTTATCGACCTACCTTGCAATGGACAGTGTTATCCAATAAAAGCCGTGGATTCATAAGCGTCATTTCACATATTTTTGAAATCTAAAAATTTAATTTTTGATAAAAATTGAGTTTTTAGAAAAAATTTTGTCCCTCAATTTCAGTTACTAGAAAATAAGATTGATAATTTCTGCACATTTTCCACCTACAATTTTTAAAATCGACCAAAAAATAAAGAAATTCTGATTAAAATAGAGGCCATACCTTTACACATCTACTCTCTTCTAATATCAGCGTTAAAGTAATGAATTTTGGTAGTATAAAGGTATAGAATGCTATTTGTACAAGTCAGCGATAATTGGTGATCAGAGTATGCTCTCATGCTATCATATTTCTGTTACTCGTTATTTGACTAAAATTACAGTTATTTTTAATCCAAAAACTGTTTTGGATTCCTATCTGCCAAATATTTAAGCTCAAATATATCTACAAGCGCTATGCAAAAGGACGAAGAAGAAAAATAGACCCCTAATGAACCCCTAACTTGTATTTAATTGTAGGTTTTTGCCCCCTAGGGTCGGTCTATAAAATCCAACTTTATAACAATATGCAAGAGGTTATAAATGATCTGAAGCCTGTTTTGGATAGCCAAAATATAGCTCTTTCTCGGACTATAAAACATTTTGGACCAAATACTGACATATAAGCACAAAAGTAAATCGATCACTTTGATCAGTTGATTAGTTAAATTTGGAGAAAAACTGAAGGTCACAAAAATGGTAGTCACCTTCAATCGCTCGTTATTTCACTATATGTCATGCTTTTTGAGAATCCAAGACCTGTTTTGGAATTCTTAGATGTTGATCTTTAACTCCATATATAGGTGCAGGAGTTAATTAAAAAAATATAGGAGTACACACAACCCCTTATAAGCCCAAAACTTGCATTTTATCGCTTTTTAAGGCATTTTAGACCTAGAAAATGACCCCAGTACTCAAAAATGCAACTTGATTGGTCAATGAAACAGTAACAGTTCGCTAGAGTACGTTAATGGGCACAACTTATACAAAAAATGCAAAGGATAGGACAAATACAAAAAAAATCTCAGTCAATAGGGTTTCAACTCGTTTTTGAGAAAATGTAGGTTAAGCTTAACTTTTTAACACAGAAAAAATTCAAGAAAAAAAATTGGTACATAGGAGTCGAACCAAATTTTGCATGATGCTGTGTTGGGTCCCTGCCCAACTTCCTGCCAAATTTTACAGGTATATTATAACATATGAAGATTCTAGCTCTATATCTGTATTTAACACGATATAAAGATCTTGAGAATATTGTCCTGGGTATACCAGGTAGACCCCAATATGTGGAAAGTCGTGTTTTGAACTTAGAGCCCCCATTTTTTTTAGGTGCATGGGACGGGTAATTTAGCTAACCCCTATCGACCGTAAATTTTTTTCCTAACCCTCTTTAGGAAAGGCAAAGGGTTAGTCCCTTAAAAACACGACATACGAAAGAAATGAAGTTCATGGGGGTATCTAGGCCCCCAGGGCCCCTGTCTGTACCCACCAAAACGCAATCGATCCTTTTCCCGCAAACCTTAACCCCGGGCCATGTCACTTTATCACCGCTGAGGGTTTGAAAAAAAAATGGCTACATGCTTTCTCAGGGTTAGGGTTAGGGTTAGGGTTATAACATATTACGAGTTCATTTCGTGGTTCATCTCGTCAACGTCACTTTTTCGTCACGTGGTGTTTAGTAGGTGTGGCCACGTGATGATCATGTGAGGATAAGGTTTAATTTTTATTCTTTATTATGGAATTGCAGGGTCTTTTGTTTTTGAGAGACTTCGGTTGAAAGATAATCAGTGTAGATATCAGGTATTTATTTTGATTTTTAAAATGTAAATAATGAAAAAAAAAATGTAAGCTGTTAAAGACATGAGATGAGAATAACGAATTATCAAATAAAAAAACAACAACATTACTTTATAACTTCAATAATTTGTAGCCTTGTCAGTGTGATTTTAATTAGGTATTTCTCTATAGCTAGAAGTGAACAAGAATGCAACACACCCATGACGAAACTAAAAGTAAAGTTACCATAGCGAAGCAACCCACAGAAAACTAAAGACTGAGCAAATTTTGTGATCCTGCATAACTACATTCAGTTTAAAAATAAAATGGTTGATTCCAATCAATATTGTTTGTATCCCGCAAAAGCTGACAAACAAGTAGTGTTTCCGAGGATACCTTTAAGAATGAATACAGTAAGATCCAACTTGGAGATAGGATCAGGTTTTATTCCGTCTACAACACAATTAATTTATATCATAGATACCTTATTCATATTTTGAGATAAAAAAAAGTATTGTTTTTGCAATTTACATAGTCGCATGTTCATACGCTCGGATATCCTTATTGTGAAGAATTAAAAATAGTTAAAAAGGGAAGTTATCCGGAAATGTAAACGACGAGGATAAGGTAAAGTTTGGTTTAGTCTGTTAATAATGATATGTTCAAGGGTATCCTTTAGGGTAAGATGTGGTCAGGGATAAGTGTAAGTTGACATGTGTGTTATGTTTCAGGGTCAGAAATGAATTGAACTGTTAAGGCTAAATATTAAGTTAAGTCTATGGGAATGGTCAGGAATATTTAAATGCAGTGTTATATGGGTTAGGGTTAGGGTTAGGATTAGGGTAAGGGTTCGGATTATAGCATATTTACGAGATCCTTTCGTGGTTTATCTCGTCAACGTCACTTTTTGGTCACGTAGTGTTAGCTAGGTGTGGCCAAGTTATGATCATGCGAGGATAAGGTTTAATTACAATTCTTCATTATGATATCGCAGGTCTTTTGTTATAGACTTCGGTTCAAAGACAATCAGTGTATATATACATTAGGTATGCATTTTATTTTAATTGTTTAAATATAAAAGGCACATATTTTTAAAGCTGTGAAAAAATAAGATAAGACTAAGGAATTGTCATATAAAAAAACAACATTATTTTAGGGTATTAACTACATACTCGTGGCAAATATAAACAACGCAAACATAATCTTAGTTTGCCGACAGCCCGTCATGCTCGATGGACGCCAGATTGTATTAAAAATATTTACAAATATTATTGTCATCATATTATTACAATTACAATGCATATTCAAACATCATACAATTCAAATGTACGTATTATCCAAATACACCAAAACCAAACTGCCAACTAAATGCACCCCTTCATAGACGGTCAGGGCCGGCCAGGAACAACTAGAGATAAAACGATATAATCGACCAAAATTCTCTAGAAACCTGTGTCAGTGGATGCCAAGTGCTCAATCCCGTTTCCAGGGCCAGGTGCTCTGACCTACACCTTAAACATGTGTGTACTGGCAAATTAAATGCAGTAAAAATATCAACATATATACATGTACATCAAAAGTTAAAGTTGAGTGTTCACTCGTTGCACGACAGCTAGAAAGTGACCCTATGCTTTACTACCAGAAAGTATACCCATTGGTCACTAAGTGTGACCCTATTATATATTCATACGACCCGTACCCGTCAATACAATATTTTCCGCTATACTAAACGAAACGCGGGAAAACACAATTATTTTATGCTTTATAACCTCAATAATTTGTAGCCTTGTCAGTGTGTGTATAATGAGATATTTTTCTAGAGATTACACAACTATGGCAAAAATAAAAGTGAAGTTACCATAGCGAAGCAACCCACAGAAAAATGAAGACTGAGCAAATTATGTGATCCTGCATAACTACATTCAGTTGTTTAAAACAATGTTGATTCCAATCAATATTGTTTGTATCTCACAAAAAGCTGGCAAACAAGTAGTATTCCCGAGGGTACCTCCAAGAATGAATTTTGTAAGATACAACATGGAGTTAGAATCAATTTTCTTATCCGTCTACAACACAATTAATCTATATCATAGATACCTTATTAATATTTTGATATAAAACAGTATTGTTTTTGCAATTTTCATACGCATTTTATACGCTCGGATATCCTTATTGTGCAGAATTAAAAATAGTTAAATAGGGAAGTTATCCGGAATGTTAACGACGAGGATAAGGTGAAGTTTTTGTTTAGTCTGTTAATAATGATATGTTCAAGGGGTATCCCTTAGGGTAAGATTTGGTCAGGGATAAGTGTAAATTGACATGTGTGTTATGCTTCAGGGTCAGACATGAATTGAACTGTTAAGGCTAAGTATTAAGTTTAGTCTATGGGAATGGTTAGGATTATTTATCAGCACTGTTATATGGTGAAGTTGGTAGTAAGTTTCCAACTTGAGTTTTGTGTTGCTGATAAGTGACCAGATAAGTAAAACATTTTTGGTACTGTTGATTTTAAATCGAAATATGTCTCTCTATTTACAGGAGTTGCGATGGAAGCACATGCTTGTAAATCAGGATCTTTAATTTCATGCGTCAGGGAAAATACTCAAAATTTTATATCAGATTTTGAAGTCCATAATCATAGTCCTGAGGAATATTTAACAAGACAATCAAGTGTAAGGATTCGAGATGCCACAATCGGAACCTTAGCTCAAAATTTATGGCTTGATTTTATATTCGGCATTGATGGAATAGTGGGAACTTTTAATAATATTTTTAAGCATTCTCACGCTTTTTTTCATATATAACTCTACTGCAGAGAAAACAAGCAAGTCTCATAGATATGTTTCATATAAGACCCTGACTGATGGTTCGTTTCGGGGAATATTTCAAACATGATTTTTAATAACCTTTATTTTGAATATTTTAGATAAAAGGCAAGATATAACAGAGAAAGAAGAAAAGGGTAGTAAGTTAATTAGAAAAAATATAATCAGATAGGGATAAAGACATTCCAATAAGCAACCGCTTTACTTTGGCGATATCTGTGCTTTGTTGAAAGATTGCTGACTTGTAACACAATTCTACTTGATAGGTCCTGTATGATTTTTTAAATTTTTTTTCAGATACTGATATTGCTCATTGGTTTATTTTTTTCTTCAGTTATATCAGTTTCTCTATTTATGTTTTATTTATGGATTTAAATCTTCCGTTTGGATTATTTTGTTTTCAATCTCAACAACATTTTGATTCAGCTTTAAGTTTTTGTCAGGACGAGAATTTCGATTTTGATGATTTTTTGGCCCATGGCTGTAACTACATTGCTATTTTTTCTGTAGAAGATTATCATAATTTGTTAATATTTTGTCAAGAAGAACATTTTCATTTCGTATCATACAAAATTTAATTCAATTGGTACCTTTTTAATATTTTTTTTTCTGTTTGAAATGGCAGAATTTGTTTTTCCTTTTGCTATTTTTTCTTTTGATACTGAGGAAGCTTTTTAACTAGTTACGGCTTTTGTTTACACCATAATTTTGAAGCAAATCATACTCAGTTTCTAGCTTTAAGATATTTATTTGTGTTTTCTGTTGAAGGTTTTTTTTAGTTTGAATGCATATTTAGTTGACAAAAATCTTCCATTTACTCTTTTTTCTCTTCCAAATTTTCCACTTTAATTTTCTGATCTTCAATTTGAGTTTCCGATTTTGTTGCATTTTGAATATTTAGTCTATCTTTAGTTTATCTTTAGTTTATTTTATTTTGAGTTCATGAGCAAAAAAAGACAAACAGGTGAAGGAAAGACAAAGACAATAAGAAAACGTATGTAAAAATGCTGTAATCATTAAGCTACTTACGGTTTCGTGATTTTGTTTTAACTTTAGAACGGTAAAGGCCGATAATGTATGCCTCATGTAGCCATAAAGCGATGTTAAGTATAAACATGTAGCCAATTACCCTGAAATGAAGTCATTTAACGCTAAAAAAAGTAGCCATATACCGCCATCATGTAGTAATTTAACGCCAACAAGTAGCAGTATACCACCAGAATGTAACCATTTACCGCAAAAAAGTTTGGGTTTAGATTGCAGTGTAGAAACGATATATACGCAATAAAATCAAAATAAAAAATCGTCTGAAGATAAAGGTGAGGTTAATGAGACGTATAACGGTATGGATAAGGATAAAGTTAAGTACAAGGTAACGTCTACGGATAAGGTTAAGCATAATTTACGTCAGATGACAAGGATAAGTATAAATTTAGTTCTGAAGATAAAGAGAGGTGTAAAGAGTGAGTGTTGATAAACTTAAAATTATAATATAGTAGCGGAGAAGTCTTTAGATAAATATATGTCATTGTATAAGATTTAGATAATATTTCAGAAAAACGAATTATCGATACACAAAGAAGTCATGTAAAAAAAGATGCTTTCTCATTACAATTCATATCATTTTTCTCTGTTTAGCATTTTATTTCTGTATTGTGTAAACATTTAGAAAAAAGAGTGGGTATAGATTGCAGTGTAGAAACGATATCTACGCAATAAAATCCAATACAAAAATCGTCTGAAGATAAAGGTGAGGTTAATGAGACGTATAACGATATGGATCAGTACAAGGTAACGTCTAAGGATAAGGTGGATCATCATTTGGCCACACCTACAAAACACCACGTGACGAGATGAACTACGAAATGAGCGAGGTTTAACTACAATTCTTAATTATGGTATTGATGGTCTTTTGTTACAGACTACGATTGAAAGACAATCACTGTTAATATAAGGTATGCATTTGGTTTAATTTAAAAATGTAAATAATAGAAATGATATTTAACCTCCAAACAAAAATGAGATAAGACTAACGAATTGTTATATAAAAAAACACATTATTTTAGATTATTATATGTTTTATTACCTCAAGAATTAGCCTTGTCAGTGTGTGTTTAATGATGTATGTTTCTAGAGGTGAAAAAGAATGCGACACACCAATGGCAAAAATAAAAGTGAATTACCACAGCGAAGCAACCCACAGAAAACTGAAGATTGAGGAAATTATGTGGTCCTGCATAACTACATTCAGTTGTTTAAAAAATTGTTGATTCCAATCAATATTGTTTGTATCCCACAAAAACTGACAAACAAGTAGTATTCCCAAGGTTACTTCCAAGAATGAATACAGTTATTTCCAACTTGGAGATAGGATCAGCTTTCTTATCCGTCTACAACACAATTAATTTATATCATGGATACTTTATTCATACTTTGATATAAAAAAGTATTTTTTGGCAATTTACATATTCACATTTTTATACGCTCGCATATCCTTATTGTGAAGAATTAAAAATAGTTAAAAAGGAAAGTTATCCAGAAATGTTAACGACGAGGATAAGGTGAAGTTTTTGTTTAGTCTGTTAATATTGATAAATTCAAGGGTATCCCTTAGAGTAGGATTTGGTCAGGGATAAGTGTAAATTGACATGTGTGTTATGTTTCAGGGTAAGAAATGAATTGAACTGTTAAGGCTAAGTATTAATTTTAGTCTATGTGAATGGCTAGGATAATTTATGAGCAGTGTTATATGGTAAAGTTGGTGATTAGTTTTCAACTTGAGTTTTATGTTGATGATAAATGACCGGAAAAGTAAAACCTTTTGTGTACTGTTGATTTTAAATCTAAATATGTCTCCCTATTTATAGGAGTGGCGATGGCGGCATATGCTTGTGAATCAGGATCTTTAATTTCATGCGGCAGGGAAAATACTCAAAATTTTATATCAGATTTTGAAGTCCATAATCATTGTCCTGAGGAATTTCTAAGAAGACAATCAAGTGTAAGGATTCGAGATGCCAAAATCGGAACCTTAGCTCAAAATTTATGACTAGATTTTATATTCGACATTGATGGAATAGTGGGAACTTTTAATAATTTTTCCAGCATTCTCACGCCTTTTTCATATATAACTCTGCTGCAGGAGAAAACAGGCAAGTCTCATAGATGTGTTTCAAATCTTAAGGAAACACGTTTGTCTGCATCACTATAATTCAGTGGGACAGCAGTACTTAAGATGGTTCAAAAGTATGAAAATTTGCGATGGAGATGAATTTGATTTTCACTTTGTGTTATTGCCAAAAGCGGGGAAAATCAAATTTCAAAAGTACAGTGAAAAGGATTTGAATGAAGTCCAATGGTCATATTATGATATATTTAGAAAACAACTTTCGTGCGTCATCAAGCGCCTTGATGGAGAAAACATTTCACGAAATACTTTTAAAAAGAACCTCATTTCAGATATTCGAAAACTTTATGTCTTACCTGATGACAGACAATTTATTTTGCAAATAATGGATTTAGCCTTGTCTCAAATTGAAGAAGTGAGCAATTTTGAACCTGTTCTGATTGCCTTCAAATTCGCCGCCAGAGATCGTTGCGATCGCATAGACTTCAAAATGTGTTTGAAGCTGCAAGAGTTACTGTTCATGTTGCGCTTACTATTTCATCTCCAATATTAAACCAAAGTTTATTTTGGTCACGATTTGGTATTCAGGACTTGGTTGGAGAACGAGGTAATATTGTTTCCGCACTCTCGATTTCGTCCTGTGCAAACTTTCAAAGTAACTTAGATGGAAGAGGTATGGATATAACAGCTGATCTTAGGAAAATACTTCTTTTTCCTAATTCATTAACATTCATACAATTTTATGCAGACACTCCGCATTTGCATTCGAAATATCTTCACCCTGTTTTTGGAGCAATTGTATCCTGTGGAATGCTTCATGAAAAGGTACAAGTTGCCTTAGAAAACCATGCACGGGAATATATAACACTCACCTCTGAAAACGTTATGAAATTGAACCGAGTGAATGCGCGATTAGAAGTTGTTTGTGAGAACATATTGAATACTAATTGTCTCTAAGCTGAAGACTATATTTGCTTAGATATGGTTAAAGAAATTATTGAAAAATATCCTTTGCTTGTTCCTTTTACCGAGAACTTTATACCAACATACAGATTCATTGAAGCACTTCTCTCAATTCCGCAGCACATTTCAACTACTCTTAACGATTTGTTTAATGATTACAACCGTAAAGGTGGTTTTCTGAATGTGTGGAAAGCATATCAGTATGAAACAGCGAATGAATTTTTCTGGAGAGGAAGACCGAAAGCCTTTAATGACAACATGTTTGCCATAAATCTAGGTCCTGGAGGATCAAAACCTTCCCGTGCAGCAACTTGGGAAAAAGGATTCCTTGCACTAGAAGATAGCACGACTTGTGCAATGAATGAAAGATCACTCCCACCGCTGTACTTCTGGAATCTATCTGCAACAGACAAAGACAGAATTCGACGTATCTCAAACTTTTCTGATATATATACTGCCTCTCATAACGTTATCGGTAGCAGAGCAATACTTATTCTTATACAAGATATTCTATACGATCCAAAAAAAGTAGCAAAATGTAACAAATCATTGTTATCAGACTTAAAGATGAGAGACTTACCTGATTGGGGAAAATTTACAGGTTCTATAACTTTAGACACTTTATGTGATCGAATTGGGAATAAAAAGTTTTACAGGTCACCGTATGTGTTTGGTCGTGTTTTGGAGCTTTTAGAACAATGGAATATCGATATAAAGGAGGTGCTAAAAGCGGGACTTACTCATCAGAAGCTTATTTTTTTCCCCGACCTGCGTACGTATGATTCCAATAGAAATCCTAGCATCAATTGGAGTGGACTAGGAGTTCTACGACTTAGCTCTGGAGGTGTAAATTCAGAAAACCTAGAAAATAGGGCAAAAACACTGTCAATGGAAACAATCATATACTTAGATGAAAATATGATAGTGTACAAATCAAAATTCGAAGCACTTATGACAAATCATAACAATGACTTTTTGTTTCCATGGATGTGCATCATCTTGGAAAGGCTTCCAGACGATATTCTTCATTCCGATAGTCTTATTCACCTGTTGCCGTACTTAACATGCTTAGGTCTTATGCAAAATAATTGGTTTGTTCATTTTAGAAATATTGAATTACTGCATAAAAAACTAGTGGCTGAAATTCCGCATTTCATTCAGCTTCTTCAAAGCTGTGAGATTTTGTCTTTTTTCTCACTGCCAAAGTTGCGACATTTGCTGCTGAAACGCTTACATGAATCTATACCAATTCATATACATGAATCGGAAATTACCTATGATTTTGAAATCCAGCCACTGGAGATATTTTCTGAGCAAGAAGTTATCCAAACTATCGAAAACACTGATGTAGACAGTGTTTCTGATATTGCTGTAGACGACAACGTCACGAAAATGCTTAGGATACATTTGCCAGCAGGAAATAAAGCCAGATGGACCTCAACGGAAATGGAAGTTATGGACAATGTGCTAACCTTGAACTGTCAAAATACAAAGTAAGCATATACAGAATACCTCAGACATTGCAAAAAAGTTGAAATACCCGACCGTTCTTATGCCTCATTTAAGATAAAATATTTCAGAATTAAAGCTATACAGAAATATTCATAGTATTTTTTTATTTGGCTTGCCACATATGCAGAATTGGTATACCTTGGCAATGTTCTAGTAAAGATATTGCATTAGCCAAGGACATCTACCACTTTGACTATAGATCAAACCTAACACTCACCCTAACTTACCCCAACTTTTTGTATGACAAAATGATGGGGTTAAGATGTGCGTTTACAAACAATATGTTCGGAATAAATTCTTATTAGAAGGTATAATGAGAATAGGGTGAGGTTAATGATGAGGATTAGGCTGAGTTTAAGGTAAAATAAGGTTCAGTTTAAGTTTAAGGGTAATAATAAGGATACGATTTAGATTAAGGTTAAGTATAAAGATATAGCTAATGATAAGGATAAGGTTAACTATAAAGTTAAGGGCATTGAAAGAGATAATGATTTGTGTTTACGGGTACTATTAAGGATAGTGATAGGTATATGGTTGGATATAATTTTATGTTTGAGGATAAGTTACCTAGATGAGTGCTGAGTGGGTCACGTGGAATAATGCAGTAGAGAATACGTCTATAGATCAGTGAAAGTCATGGAATGATTCAAATAATTCCATCCGGCAAACTCAAAGAAAAGACGGACCCATCTACTGTTTTGGGTCAGATCTTGATTTGTATTTGCAAAAAATTTGCATGTCCCAAAATTTGGTTCTACTTCTTTCCTTTTTACTTGTGAGCAAGGTTTTTTTTTGTACTTCAGAAAAGGAATTGATGATTGGGATAAGATTTGAGTTGGGATCCGATATGTAAGAAATAAAATCCATTTTACAATCCTGATCAGATTATGGTTGATGATAAGATTAAAACACTTTTAAGGTTATCTTAGCCCTTCGGACTCATGGAATTCAAGGGTTAGTGTTGTTTTTCGATACATGGAACTTTGCATTTCACAAGGTCATGTTTTTCTCTGACAGTTTATGACGTCTTTACACTAAATCCATTGGATGTTGGATGTGTACGGATTGATAGTTTAGTCTTAGATGCATGATGTTTTTTATTAGTTGTTAGTGGCTTTGTCAGATAACTGCGAGTACTCTCATATCTGTTCCTAGTTTCTTTTTGTTGTCAGGATGTACAAGTACCCGGCCACGTCCACTTGTATTTTTGTCCATCTGATGAGTTTAGCCTTTTTCAACTGATTTTTATAGTTCGTTCTTATGTTGTACTGTTATACCACTGTCCCAGGTTAGGGGAGGGTTGGGATCCCGCTACCATGCTTAACCCGCCACATTATTTATGTATGTGCCTGTCCCAAGTCAGGAGCCTGTAATTCAATGGTTGTCGTTTGTTTATGTGTTACATATTTGTTTTTCTTTCACTTTTTTATATAAATAAGGCCATTAGTTTTCTCGTTTGAATTGTTTTACATTGTCATATCGGGGCCTATTATAGCTGACTATGCGGTATGAGCTTTGCTAAATGTTGAAGGCCGTACGGTGACCTATAGTTGTTAATGTCTGTGTCATTTTAGTCTCTTGTGGACAGTTGTCTCATTGGCAATCATACCACATTTTCTCTTTTATATTCATGTTTTAAAGGATAATATAAGGTTCAGTATAAGGTTATGTCTAAGACACATTCACACACATACAATACGATGAACATACACATGAACACTTTTATCAACACACAAACACACACACACACACATTATGAAAGGCCATTGAATTTTGAATAAGTTACTGCAGTGTAAAACGCATGGGAAAAAATATAATGCCACATGTGGATTTACATTAACTTTGATAATTTTGTGATAATTTTTAGGATGATTGCAAACAATTTTCAGTAAAACAGGATTAAAGCTGAAACAATTAGCTTTAAATTGGTGTCTAGATGATGAAAATCCGTTGAGAATTGAGTAAGATACAACTATCTAAAATGAATGGGCTAAAACAATTAAATGCCATTTTTCTAGCCTTTAACATAAAACATCGTTCCCCTCCACATTTCGCCCTTTTCATGCTGAGACTTTGAAGGGTATAGATGTGCAAAGGTAGTCCCTTAATTTTGTAGTAACTTTTTTATTCCTTGATAGATCTTTGTGAGTTTTTTTTAAAATGTGTAGAAAATTATTGGACTAATTTTTCAGCTAATGAATTTCTATATGAATTTTTGTTTTCGTTATATAAAATTGAAATTGTCATTTTAATTATCCTTTTAAAAGTGTATGTGGTGACGTCACAATAGAGTTTCCAACATAAGGGGAATCTTAGGGTTAATTACATAAGGTTTTGTTGACAGGTGGTCTTTTACGATTCCAAACGCCAAACGATGCATATATATGTTTAACAAGTATGATTCTATGTAAGAGTTTAGGATATCAATATTTAGACTTTCCGTCCGTAAGTCGGTCCGTCTGTCCGTCCGTTTGTAAAACAGATATAATGTTATCTAAAACCTACAAAGAAAAATCAGGAAAAGGGCTTTGGACGCATGAAATTTTTTTAAACGTGTTGTTTTCATTTTTCAAAAGATAATAAGGTTCATAATAAGGTTATATCTAAAAGACAACTTACAATACATATCATTTTTTTCTGGTTAGCAATGTATTTCTCTATTGTGTAAACGACAAGAAAAATGATTGGGTTTAAGTTCGAAAAAAAATCCAACATAAAAGTAGTCTGAGGATACGGATTAGGTTAATTATAAAATAAAGGTAATGAATAAGGATAAGGTTAGGTAAAAGGTTACGTTTTAGATTAAAGATAAGGTTAAGTGTAATGATAAGGATAAGGTTAAGTATAAGATAAGGGTTAGGGTAAAGTATAAAATTTCGTCTGAGAATAAGGTTAAGGATAAAATTATATTTGAGGATAAAGATAGGATTAAGTATTGAGTGTTAATAAACTTAAGATTAGAATATAGTGGCTAGCGAATAAGTCTAGAGATGATAAGTCATTTGTATAAGGTTGAGATAGTAGTTCAGGAACACAAAAAGAAGAGTATGATCACTATACAGTTTTGGTTAAGATTTTGTATTCCATTTATAAAACCTTAGCATTATTTCTAAATAAGGTGATGTAAAATACGATGCTTTCTACTTCAATAAGTATCATTTTTTTCTGGTTAGCAATGCATTTCTGTATTGTGTGAACATTAAGAAAACTGATTGTGATTAGATTGCAGTGTAGAAACGTCATGTACGACATATAATCTAAAATACAAATCGTCTGAGGATAATGATAAGTATAAGAGTAAGGATAAGGATAAGGTAAAGTACAAGGTTACGTTTAAGAATTAAGATAAGATTACGTCTAAGGTAAAGGGTAATGATAAGGATAAGGTTAAGTATGCTATTACGTCTGAGGGTAATGTTAAGTTTAAAATTACTTTTGAGGATAAAGAAAAGATTAAGCAGTGAGTATTGATAAACTTAAGATTATAATATAGTAGCGAATAATTCCAAAGTTGAATATAAGTCATTGTATGAGGTTGACATAGTATTTCAGACAAACGGATCAGGATCACAGAAAGAAATGTATGATCACTCCACAGTTTTGGATAATGTCTTGTATTCCATTTACAAAACCATTACAATTGCTAAATAAAAGTCATATGAAATTAGATGCTTTCTACTTGTATTACATATTCATTTATCATGGAAGCAATGCATTTCTGTATTGTGTAAACTATGAGAAAAATTCTTGGGTTTAGATTTCAGTGTAGAAACGAAATATAATCCAAAACAAAAAGTCGTCTGAGGATTCGAATTTGGTAAATAATGAGAAAAAGGATAATGATGACGATAAGGTTAAGTACAAGCTAACGTCTAAGGTTGAATGTGGTGTTGACTATTACCCTCACCCTAACCCTAACCTAAGGTGAACTTTTACGATTACATACGCCAAACAATAATTAACAGGTTTGATTCTATGTAAGAATGAAAAAAATGCCCGCTATTTATATATTTAAATTGCCAAATCAATAGCAGTATCCTTATGACTTCATTGAAAAGAGTATATAACACTAGATTTATTATAAAACTGCAAGTTGGAGATGTAATCATGTACAAAACAAAATCCAATATTAAAGTCATCTGATGATAATGCTACGGTTAATGATAAGTTAACGGGTGAATATAAGGATAAGGTTAAGTATAGGTTACGTCTTACGATGATGATAAGGTTAATGATAAGGTTTAGGGTAATTGTAAGGATAAGGTTAGGTATAAGATTGCATCTGAGGATTAGGTTTATAATAAAATATTTGTTTAGGGTAAAGATAGTATTAAGCAGTGAGTGTTCATTATTTTATGATTATAATAAAGTAGCTAAGTATATATATGACTAGTCATTGTATAGGGTTCAGATAGTAGTTAAGACAAACTGGTCAGGAATACACAAAAAAGAGTATACTCACTATAGAGTTTTGGGAAAAAAGTTTTATTCCTTTTACAAATCCTTTGCATTATTGATAAATAATGTCATGTAAAATAATAAGCGTTCTTGTCGCATTTTATTTAGCTTTTTTCTGGCTAGCAATGCATTTCTGTATTGTGTAAACGTTAAGAAAAAAGGATTTGGTTGAGATTGCAGTGTAGAAACGATATGAACAGAAAAATATCCAGTTTAAAATCGTTTGAAGAAAAAGATAAAGATAAAGATAACGGTAAGGATAAGGTTAAGGTTAAGTACAATGTAACGTCTAAAGATAAAGACAAGTTTAAGTAGAAGGAACATGATGATGATAAGGATAAGGTTAATTTTAATTCCCGTTTGAGGACAAGGATAAGTGTAACATTAGCTAGCGAAGATAAAGAGAGGTATAAGATATAAAAACAGAAAAATACTGAACTTCGAGGAAAGTTCAAAACGGAAAGTCCCTGATCAAATGGCAAAATTAAAATCACAAACAAATGAATGGACAACAACTGTTATATTCCTTACTTGGTACAGGCATTTTCTTATGTAGAACACGGTATTAACAACGATGCGTGAATAAAACAAATATGCATAAAGGTAAAATTCTCAAAATAGGAGTACAGCAGTCAACATCGTATATAGTGATTGTTGATAAACTTAGGATGATTAGGATAAGGTTAAGTACAAGATTAAGAGTAATGATTAGGATAAGGTTAAGTATAAGATTAAGAGTAATGATTAGGATAAGGTTAAGTATGAGATAACGTCTGAAGATAAGGATAAGTATAAAATTAGATGTTTTGAAGATATAGAGAGATGTAAAGAGTGAGTGTTGATAAACTTAGGATTATAATATAGTAGCGGATAAGTCTATGACAAAAATGATTAGGTTGAGATGAGAGTGTAGAAACGATATGTACGAAGTAAAATCCAATAATACAGTCGTCTGATGATAAGGTTTTAGTTAATGATAAGTTTAATGGGAAGGATAAGGTTAAGTACAAGGTAACGTCTTAGGATTAAATAACGTATAAGGTTAAGGGTAATGATAAGGATAAGGTTAAGTATAACTTACGTCTTAGGACAAGAATAAGTTTAAAATTAGTTTTGAAGATAAAGAGAAGCGTAAAGACTGAGTTTTGGTAAACTTAGGATTATAATACAATAGCGGATTAGTCTATAGATAAATGTAAGTCATTGTTTAAGGTGAAGATAGTATTTCAGACAAACGAATCATGAATACTCAAAGACGTCATGTAAAACAAGATGCTTTTTAATAGCAATTCATATAATTTTTTTCTTGTTACCAATTTATTTCTGTATTGTGTCAATAGTTAACAAAGCTACCAGGCTTATAATTTAATACGCCAGACGCGCATTTCGTCTACATAAGACTTATAAGTGACGCTCAGATCAAAATAGCTATAAAACCTAGCAAGTACAAAGTTAAGAGCATTGAGAATCCAAAATTAAAAAGAGGAGGACCAAATACGGATAAGGTCATGTATGCCTCGGATAAGAAAATACTTAGTATTTCGAAAATTCATACTTTTGTAAACAACAAATTTATAAGAATGACCAATTAATTGCTATTAATTTCAACACCGAAGTGGTGACTACTAAACGTTTAAAAAAATGGATGTTTAGATAAACTCATCATAGATACCAGGATAAGATTGAAGTGTAGAAACAATATGTACGAAGAAAAATCAAATAATAAAGTGGTCTGATGATAATGTTAAGGTTAATGATAAGTTTAACGACAGGGATCATGTTCAGTACAAGATAATGTGTAAGGATAAGGTTAAGTATAAGGTTGAGGGTAATGATAAGGATAAGGTTAGGTATAAGGTTAAGGGTAATGATAAGGATTAGGTTAAGTATAAGGTTGAGGGTAATGATAAGGATAAGGTTAAGTATAAGGTTGAGGGTAATGATAAGGATAAGATTAGGTATAAGATTAAGGGTAATGATAAGGATAAGGTTAATTATAAGATTAAGGGTAATGATAAGGATAAGGTTAGGTATAAGGTTAAAGGTTATTGATAAGGATAAGGTTAAGTATAAGGTTGAGGGTAATGATAAGGATAAGGTTAGGTATAAGGTTGAGGGTTATGATAAGGATAAGGTTAAGTATTAGGTCTGATGATAATGTTAAGGTTAATGATAAGTTTACTGACAGGGATCATGTTCAGTACAAGATAATGTGTAAGGATAAGGTTAAGTATAAGGTTGAGGGTAATGATAAGGATAAGGTTAGGTATAAGGTTAAGGGTAATGATAAGGATAAGGTTAAGTATAAGGTTGAGGGTAATGATAAGGATAAGGTTAAGTATAAGGTTGAGGGTAATGATAAGGATAAGATTAGGTATAAGATTAAGGGTAATGATAAGGATAAGGTTAATTATAAGATTAAGGGTAATGATAAGGATAAGGTTAGGTATAAGGTTAAAGGTTATTGATAAGGATAAGGTTAAGTATAAGGTTGAGGGTAATGATAAGGATAAGGTTAGGTATAAGGTTGAGGGTAATGATAAGGATAAGGTTAAGTATAAGGTTGAGGGTAATGATAAGGATAAGATTAGGTATAAGATTAAGGGTAATGATAAGGATAAGGTTAATTATAAGATTAAGGGTAATGATAAGGATAAGGTTAGGTATAAGGTTGAGGGTTATGATAAGGATAAGGTTAAGTATTAGGTCTGATGATAATGTTAAGGTTAATGATAAGTTTAACGACAGGGATCATGTTCAGTACAAGATAATGTGTAAGGATAAGGTTAAGTATAAGGTTGAGGGTAATGATAAGGATAAGGTTAGGTATAAGGTTAAGGGTAATGATAAGGATAAGGTTAAGTATAAGGTTGAGGGTAATGATAAGGATAAGGTTAAGTATAAGGTTGAGGGTAATGATAAGGATAAGATTAGGTATAAGATTAAGGGTAATGATAAGGATACGGTTAATTATAAGATTAAGGGTAATGATAAGGATAAGGTTAGGTATAAGGTTAAAGGTTATTGATAAGGATAAGGTTAAGTATAAGGTTGAGGGTAATGATAAGGATAAGGTTAGGTATAAGGTTGAGGGTTATGATAAGGATAAGGTTAAGTATTAGGTTGAGGATAATGATAAGGATAAGATTAGGTATAAGGTTAAGGGTAATGATAATGATAAGGTTAAGTATAATGTTGCGTCTGAGGATAAGGGTAAGTATAAAACTAGTTTTGAAGATAAAGAGAGGTGTGAAAAGTGAGTGGTTATAAACTTAAGATAATATATATTAATATAGTAGCAGATAAGTCAATAGATTAGTATAAGTCATTGTATGAGGTTAAGATAGTATTTCAGACAAACAAATCATAAATACACAAGGACGAGTATGATAACTCTTTAATATTCCATTTACAATTCCTTTGCATTATCTTAAAAAATAGTCGTGTTAAATAAGATGCTTTCTACTTGCAAAAACATATTCATTTTGTTGGGAAGCAATGCATATCTGTATTGTGTGTTGTGCCGGCCAGAAATTGGTTCCTTATTATGTCCTTTTTATGATCCATAAATAAGTTAAAATGGTCTCAAATGTTATATTGTTATTATTTATTGTTGCTAAGATATTTCGTTATTCACACCCCTGTTAAAGCCCATCTGGTTCCATTGTAAGTATCCGTTTGTTTACATCTGGTGTTAAAAGTACATTTCTGGAATGTCACCGGAAATTGATTGTTTACATGTCGTTTATGCATGTTGAAGGGACTCCAAAATTAGTAATTTACGCTTGTTATGCAATAATTATGACTTGATGTTGTAGAAATCATAGAATTGTGTACGTCTATATTGTTTAATTACTTATTCATGTGAATATTTACTCTCATATTGTAGTTTTTAGTCTACTTTCACTTTTAACTTGCAGCTCAGAATGTCCATTTTTGTCGGGACACGAACCACTTCCATTGGGAATTTCACTTACTTTATATTATGTCACGACTTTTATCCTGAATTACTAACTTTGTAATACATTTATTTATCCATCTAGTTAGGTGTGAATCCTTTGTGAAGTCTGAATTATTTGTAATATTGTGCATAAGTGCCCGGAGGATACATAGAACCACCATCTTTGCGCAAATGAGCACGTTTGCCCGGAGATCGTAAACCGAATTATTTGATTGGTTAATATTATTCTATATATAAAGCGACGTCAGCGTACTCGTGACGTCATTCTTCTCAGTTCACTTTCTTGAGACACGTTCATTTTTAGTCGCATAAAGTTTAACTTTTAAAGTATTTCTTATAATGTCGCAGCAGAATATTTCTTCAGATGTAGCGATGGTACGTTTGCGTAATAGTTTAATATAATTATGCCTTTTTAGGTATCTTTATTTGAGTGTTTCTATTAAAAGAAACCATTCTTTTACTTTGTTGGCACCGGGAGTCAAACTGTAAATTGCACCGGGTGCATTAGTATTTATTTAATAGTTCCGTTTATTGGTCCGTTAGAGAAAAGTTATGAATATAAATTACATTTTATATTTAGATGATTTTACCAATCAACTGATTCGTTTACTGCATTTAAACCGTTTATAGCGGTACTCAAATTTAGCGGTGCTTCCAAGTTTGGATTTGGCGCACCACATCTATTTTCGGTGTATCTGCACCGTATACGGCAAAAATTATATACATTGCTAAGGCAATGCACCTGGATAAGAGATGACCCTTTATTACTAAATTGTAAACCTTGGTGCAACAGCACCTCGTTTTTATACTGTCACTTGAACCTCGGGTGCACAGGAACTTTGGGTGTAACTGAACCCTGGTGCAACCGCACCTCATTTATATACCTTAATTAATTGAACTTTGGTGCAACCGCACCTCATTTATAGACTGTAACCTAAACCTTAGGTGCAATTGAACCTCAGGTGTTTATGCACCTCAACGGAAATATAGCAAGTTAACTATGAGATTGATAAATCTCATACCTTTTTAAGTTTTATGTATCCTCTTGGGACTTCTTCTGTTTATATAATGTCATACTACTTTATAGTATAAATATTTACTATTGTTAACCTGCATAAATTCATGTTGTGCCTTACTACCAGAATAAACAGGGTGTGAACTTTTATTAGTTTTATGTCTCTGTAAAGCCTTAACAGTTAGAGTTATAAAAACAGATCGAACCCCTTTTAGAAGTATATATTAAATATATATACACCTTGATATGTCGTCGTCCTATGAGTGGTCAATGCGCTGACTGGAGATACACGCCTGTGGTGGCGATGCAACATATTTGGCATCCTCGGTGGGATTTATAACTAACTGAGTTATCTCCCCTTTAATGTATTTAAATTTTTAACCCACTGTTTTGATTGTGGTGATTAAATTTTTACCAACTGGTTACTGTTGAAATTGATAGATTTTTGTGAATAATATTTACAATGGATGATTCAGAAATTATTTTTAATAACAGAATCTCAGACTCTTTGATTGAATTTGATCAAGATATGAGCTGTCCATCTAATTTAATGGACATGCATGTTGTTGATGAAGTTACTTGCACTCCTTCTGCAAGTGCTTCTACACCAAACTATAGTAATGTAGAGAGACTAATGCAAAACAAATTTGATGACTTTCTTCATCAAATAGACCAAATGTTTAAGAATACCAAAGAAGAAATGCAGCATATGACCAACAAGGCCATGGATAAAGTTGACCGAGACATTGCAGCTTTACGTGCTCAGGTCACCCCGCCTCATGTTCAAAGTTTGGGGTCAGGTGATCAAACTCATGTGAACAGGTATTCGTCGGTTGATTTTGACCAACGAATAACTGATTGCAATGGCAGTACATTTAACCCACACATGCAAGGTGAAGGTACATCTCAATATTTAGAGCAGGCAACTAGCTCTAACAATATGTTTTCCACCCAAAATGTTTTATTTAACAATAATAACAATGACAATATTGCAACTGCTAACAGATGGTCTGGTCCATCCACACTGGCTCCTGGCAGATCTAGTTTGGTAGCTGGTAGGTCAAATTCAGGTGTACGAACTCCACATCAGAAACAAACATCCAATTCAAATATTAATGGTTCCATTAAAATGAAACCTCAATATTATGATGGTACCGAAGATCTGGACGATTATCTGTCTCAATTTGAGATATTAGCAGAGTTGAACGCATGGAATTATGTCACTAAATCTCTGTATTTAGCTGGTAGCCTCAAAGGTGATGCTAGAACCTTGTTGTCTGAACTTTCCCCAATGGAAAGGAAAGATTATCAAAGCTTGGTTCAGATCCTCAATTTAAGGTTTGGATCAATGAACCGAGCAGAGATTTTCAAAGCCAATTTACAGACACGTGTCAAACGTAAGGAAGAGTCTATATCTGAACTGGCACAATCCATTAAGAAGCTCACTCGTCAAGCGTATCCAAATGCGCCACCAGCGCTAATCTTTACTTTGGCAAGGGATCACTTTATAGATGCTTTGCCTGAGTCAGATATGAGGCTAAGAATAAGAGAGGCTCAGAGCAAGGACATTGCGGAAGCTGAAATTTTGGCACTACAGCTTGAGGCCTATAGGGTTGCTGATAAACAGAAGACCAATCGGTATCGTGGTCACCCAATAAATGCAGTAGCTACAAATGAGTCAGCTTGTCTTGATGATCCTGAGTCCTTTACAAAGACTTTCATGGATGGTTTCCGCCAGGAAATGAAGTCTTTGACTAACGACATCAAACAAGTTGTCAAATCAGCTCAGAGTTCTCAACCTGGAAAAACAAATGACAATTATAGCAATAATAAACAATGGTCAAATAATTACCAAAATAAGGGTACTTATCAGAACAGGAATAATAACAATGGCTCTGGAAATAATAATAGGAACAATAGTTATAATGGTCAAAATAATAACAATAGCAGGAACCAAAATGGTCGCAATGACCAAAATGGCAATACCGCTCATAATTATGGGCAGGGATACTCGGGAAACCGGGACTTGTCGAACACGGGGGCCGGTGTGAGACAAATGAGTCAGGGCCCAGGATAGTTGCACTTAATGTGTCTAAGTTCGGAGATGAGGGTTTATTTGTTTCAACAAAAATACAGGACTTTCCTGTAAATATGTTGGTTGACACCGGTGCAAGTGTCACTGTAATTAATAGAAAGATTTTTGAGAAGCTCCCCCTCTCATCTCAGAACTTGGTTACTCCAGTTACTTTAAATTTAGTTACTGCTACTGGAGAAACTTCCGCATTTATTGGAAAATTTAATGTGGAAATAAAAATTGGTAGCCATATCATAAATCATGAAGTTTTGATTGCTGATATACATAATGATGGAATTTTAGGGGTAGATTTTCTTACCCCTAATAACTGTGATGTTTTGTTAAGCAAAAGTTGTTTGTCTATAAATGGTGACAAGATCCCATGTTACCATTTTAATAAAAATATGCAACCTACTATATGTAGAATTGCTATAGCTCAGGACGTTATTGTACCTCCTGAAGCTGAAATTATTGTCCCTGGAAAGATAGTGGATTCGGTTGTGAATATTGAAACTGGCATGGTTAGTGCAGTTTCAAAATTTGTTAAAAAGACAGGTCTCTTAATGGCTCATGGCTTGGTTAAACCTGAAAATGGAGTTATTCCCCTTAGACTTATGAACTTAACAAATAAAATTTGTAAAGTCAAGAAAAATACCATAACGGCTATAATGGAGAATGTTGAAAATAAGGAAATACAAATTCCTGAACAAGATATAGATCCTGTATTTTTAAACAACATTAATACTTCAGATGAGTTACCGGCTCATCTAGTTGAGTTATATGAAAACAGCTCAAAGAATTTAAATGAGGAAGAAAAATGTCAATTTATGGCACTCCTCATCAAATATCAGGATGCTTTTTCGAAAGATCCTAAAGATATTGGTACAACCAATTTGGTTGAGCATACTATTGATACAGGGGATGCAAGGCCTATTCGTATACCCCCTCGCCGCCTCCCATTCTCCAAACTTAAAATGGCAGAGGAAGAAATTTTGGAAATGGCAAAACGAGATATCATAGAACCTGGTTATGGGCCTTGGAGTTTTCCGGTGGTACTAATTACCCAGCCTAAGCTTCGATTCACGATAGACTATAGAGGCCTTAATTTTCTGACTTACAAGGATTCCTACCCCCTACCCCGTATAGATGATACCTTGGACGCATTGTCCGGGGCGAGTTTGTTTTCGGTGCTCGATTTGAGGAGTGGTTATTGGAATGTAAATATAGCAGAAAAAGATAGACCTAAAACTGCCTTTTCCATACCAGGTAGTGGGTTGTGGCAATTCAAAAAAATGAGTTTTGGGCTATGTAATGCCCCAGCCACTTTTGTTCGCCTAATGGAGAGAGTTCTCCGGGGCTTGTCCTGGAAAATCTGTCTTGTTTATTTGGATGACATCATTGTCTTTTCCAAGTCCTTTGATGAACACCTAGAAAATTTAGGCAAGGTTATTAATTGCCTCAAAGAAGCAGATTTGAAGATCAACCCTCAAAAATGTAATTTGTTTAAAGACCAAGTGAAGTTTCTTGGACATGTGGTTAGTTCCGATGGGGTAGCCACTGATCCAGCTAAATTAGATTCTGTTACTAATTGGCCAACCCCCAAAAATGTTAAACAAGTGAGAAGTTTTCTCGGCTTGTGCTCCTATTACAGGAGATTTGTTAAGAATTTTGCTGACATTGCAAAACCCTTGCATAGCTTAACAGAGGCAGGCAGAAAGTTCGAGTGGATTAAGCCATGCCAAGAGTCCTTTGACACTCTGAAACAAGCCCTAACAAGTACTCCGATTTTGGGGTATCCTACATCCGATGACCTGTTTATTTTAGACACTGATGCCAGCAATGATGGAATGGGGTTCAGTTTTATCCCAAGTCCAAAATGGGGTTGAGAGAGTTATTTGCTACTATAGCAAAGCTTTTTCCAAACAAGAACGCAGATATTGTGTAACACGTAGGGAGTTATTGGCTGTTGTAGCCTCGATTAAAAATTTTCATCATTACTTATATGGTCGATATTTTTTAGTCAGAAGTGATCATGGCTCCCTACGCTGGTTATTCAACTTTAAAAACCCTGAAGGTCAATTAGCTCGTTGGCTAGAGACCCTAGCTACTTACGATTTTAAAATCGAGCATAGAGCCGGCAGAATCCATTCAAATGCCGATGCATTGTCTCGTCGCCCATGTTGCGAAACTGGCTGTAACTACTGTCTGCGTGCTGAAAGTAAATATGAATATACATGTAAATTTTCACTAGATACAGTTGACATCAGCAAACAGATAGAGTCCCCTGGGAACTTGTCGGAAATCCCTGTTGTGGATGAAAGCAAAAGTAAAAACAACCTGAGTGTCTGTGCAGTAACGAGGTCCCAAACTAAGAAGGGTGATAATTCAGAAATACCTGGTAGTTCTGGAAGTTCAACGAAGTTAACGGGAGAAACAAACTTTGAGAAAGATATATCTCTGTCTGACGAACAAAGACAGGACCCTATTATTGGTCAATTGTTCAAATGGAAGCTTGATGGTCATAGACCGGAATGGCAGGACGTTTCTGCTGGCACGGTGGAGTTAAAACACTATTGGTCCAAATGGGACTCTATAGTAATGAAAAATAATATATTATACCAGAAATGGGAAAATGATACTGGAAGTAGGATAGTGTGGCAAGTTTTACTTCCAGCTATCTTACGAAAAACCGCCCTTGAATATTTACATAATGCCCCTTCAAGTGGTCATCTCGGTATCAAAAAGACCTTGGCCAAACTAAGAGATAGATATTTTTGGTATGGCCTACGTAGAGATGTGGAATATTGGATCAAAAATTGTGATGCATGTTCCTGTCGTAAAAGGCCCATAAAGAAACCCAAAGCCCCTCTGAAATTGTATTCAGTAGGGGTGCCCATGGAACGTCTAGCAATAGATGTTACTGGTCCATTTCCTCGATCCCATCATGGAAATAGATATATCGTTGTTATAGCGGATTATTTTACTAAATGGACCCAGGCTTTTGCCATTAAAGACCAAGAGGCTCCCACTGTAGCCCAAGCGCTAGTTGAAGGTGTTGTAGCTCTCTTTGGTGTTCCCCGTAGTCTACATAGTGATAAAGGTTCAAATTTTGAATCAACTGTATTCCTGGAAATGTGTGAAATTTTGGGTATTGATAAAACCCGTACTACCACCAGACGACCTCAATCTGATGGTATGGTAGAAAAATCCATGAATACTATTAAAGAAATGCTCTCTAGTTATGTTGATGAGCGACAAAAGAATTGGGATCAATTTTTATCTGTCTTAATGATGGCATACCGTTCATCAGTGCACCAATCCACTGGTGTCAGCCCTTGTTATATGATGCTTGGTCGGGAAATTACCCTTCCAGTAGATTTAGTTCTTGGAGTCCCTGAAGAAGAAATAAAGATTTATAGTTCCAATTATGCCTATGAACTGGCCGAATGTATACAATTTATACATGAATTTGCTCGAAAAAGATTAAAAATATCTGGTCAAACTATGAAAAAATATTATGACCACAAGATTTATCATAAATTATATGATGTAGGTTCATGTGTGTGGTTGCATAACCCAAAACCAAAGCGAGGTTTAAGCAGAAAATTACAAAATGACTGGTGTGGTCCTTTTGTTATTACACATAAACTAAATGATGTTATTTACCGGGTTCAAGAAACACCAAGATCTAAACCAAAAGTGGTTCACCATGATAAATTAAAGATGTACACTGGCAGCAAGGCCCCAACATGGTTTTAAATAAATGCTTAAAGAATAAAACTAAAGTAGAAATACAATATTTCTTTTAAATGAAAGAAATAATGATTGTGGAAACCTCTAATGTAGAGAATGCTCTCTTAGACGATACAATCATATTTGTTCTGGCATATGATTTTTTTATGTTCCATGTATGATGCATTGTTGCACAACATTAAACTTTGGCAACTATCAACTTTGTTATATTAACTTTGGTTTTAACATAATTTTGAATGTAGATCATTCAACATACGAGTTCTATAAACATAGAAACCTATAATTAGTAATTGCTTGTTAGAGTTGACAACAATTTAAGTTTAAAGAAGCATCCACTGTAGAGAATGTGCTCGTGGAATGCATAAACTTAAAAACTAATTATTGTTCTACATGTTTATGTATGTTATTTATAGAAACCATCAGTAATATTAACGTCGTAATATTCATGTTTTTTTTCCATTCTTTTGACAGGTAACCAAATGGGCATGCTCCCTATGTCAGCATGAAGACAAGGACCTATTTGTGGCTGTCAGGAAGACTGTGGTACGTCGACATTTAATCGAACAGCACTCTGGCGTGAGTCACAGGTGTGACTCGTGTTTCAAGTTTTTGGGAAGGGCAGACCAGAAACATGGCACCTGTGATGCCAGGACTCAGACCACAACCTTGGTGGTTAGGCAGTCTGGCCTCACAGGAGAGGAAGCCAAGAAGGTTTTAATTGATTTTCGCCAAACCGTTGATGATAAAATTTTGGCCAGGCTTTTACCCAGGAGAACAGTCGTTCCTGGCCAAAAGGGAAAGAAGAGGCCTAGTAGCGAGCCAGGCTTGAGCAAGACTAAGAAGTGGCAAGGGCAAGTCATCGCCACCACTTCACCGTTGGCTAGGGTTGCACCACCTAACCCACCCAGTTATGTTACCTCAAGAACACTGGGTGGGAAGCACATCTCAGTCACCCAGGCAAGTTCCAGACCACGCCCTACTCCCTGTAGGGTGACAGCCACTGTTGTTAGGGAGCCCTCACCCACACCAATAGAGGCAGAGGAGCCAGCCAACAGTGTCTCTGGGGACACCGTCCTTAACCCATCCTTAGCATCTGATGTTGAGGATGGAGAGGTCGTAGACCAAGTCAGTATTGGAGTTGGTCCCCAAGAGACACTGGAGGTCCCCAGTATTCCTCTGCCTTCCATTAGGGTTGAGGAACCAACACCTCAGTCACCAGCTGTCACCCCCAGGCCCACACAGGATAGGGCAGAGGCTGCTCCAGCCATTGAGCCTGCCCGCCGTGTGGTCTGGGATCATCTAGCAAGCCAGAGGGTTACTGATGTCAAGCTGGCTGCGTGGAGTGACGTGCAATCTGGTAGGGTGGTGTTAGATATTGGTGGTACAAGGTTTGTGACCAGTAAAGCCACCCTAAAGATGGAACCAAGCTCTCTGCTGGCAGAGATGGTTCAAGAAGGTTCAACCATGAGGCCGTTTAGGAAGGACGAGCATGGGAGCCCCATGTACTTTTTGGACCGGGACCCAGCTCACTTCCGACACATCCTAAACTATTTGAGGTTGGGAAGCCAGTGGTCCTCTCAGTCTCTGCCCCGTGTGGTCAGATATCTCTATGACCTGAGGGCAGAGACGGACCACTTCCAACTTCAAGGCCTGCATGACCACATAAATAGGAGGATCACAACTCTGATAGAGTCAGAATACGATGTCAATTTGTAAATACTAAACTTGTGGTACAACAGAGTACCTTACAAACGATCAACTTGTGATCGTACTTAAACCTGGACTATATAGCTAAGAAGACCCCGGAAGAAGAGGAAAGAAGACCGGGAGCAAGTGAATTTGTTGGACTATAATGACTTGTGTTTTCATTTATTCATGTGTAAAATTTAACTTTAAGTAGAAAAATAATATGTATAAATTAATATATTGTTATGTTTTTATAGGGGAATAGTAGATACTTTATGATAAATACCAGTGTGTATTTTATCACAGGTAAATAATTCTTACAGAATTTTCAAATTAAATTGCAAATCTTTTGACAAGAATAATATAAATATAAATACCTTTCTTTAAATTTAGTAGTAGTTACATGTAGTTGATTTGAAGTACCAGTAATTTTGATGATGCCTTCTGCATAAATTAATTGTCTGAAAAAGTAAACAAAGTTATATTATTAAATGGTAATGTTGTTAATAGAGTAAAATGGTATATTTTTTCAATTTTTTATTGTATATAGTGGTCAGAGGACCATTAATAATGTATATTTTTCATGTATAATTTACTACGCAGTCCTGTGGCATATTTGGCCCTCTACTGTAAATCCTGAAGTTATAGGTTAGGAAGTTAAAAGTTAGGTAATTTAATGGTACTGGTATGTATATATTGTAAATAATAATTATTGCGCATGAGTATGTGTGATAGTGGTGGACTATGTGTGTGCGACTGAACATACAGCATGAACAGTTACATTTTTATTTTTGTGTATTAGTGACTACCTTTCTCAGGTTTTCAAGTTTGAGAAAACATTATAGATGGCTATAGGCAAATGTATATATGTATAAATAGAATTTAATATATTCTACTTGTTAGTCATAACAAGTACAGAGATCTGATAATTTGTGATTGTAGATATTCTTTAACTTATTGTATGGTTGAAAAATAATGTACATATTTTTAACTTAGTAGTAAGCGCTTAGGCTTTATATAGATGTTAATATATTTTTATCTTACCTTACCATCCAATTGGAGACCAATCCATACTAAGGAGGGGGCAGTGTTGTGCCGGCCAGAAATTGGTTCCTTATTATGTCCTTTTTATGATCCATAAATAAGTTAAAATGGTCTCAAATGTTATATTGTTATTATTTATTGTTGCTAAGATATTTCGTTATTCACACCCCTGTTAAAGCCCATCTGGTTCCATTGTAAGTATCCGTTTGTTTACATCTGGTGTTAAAAGTACATTTCTGGAATGTCACCGGAAATTGATTGTTTACATGTCGTTTATGCATGTTGAAGGGACTCCAAAATTAGTAATTTACGCTTGTTATGCAATAATTATGACTTGATGTTGTAGAAATCATAGAATTGTGTACGTCTATATTGTTTAATTACTTATTCATGTGAATATTTACTCTCATATTGTAGTTTTTAGTCTACTTTCACTTTTAACTTGCAGCTCAGAATGTCCATTTTTGTCGGGACACGAACCACTTCCATTGGGAATTTCACTTACTTTATATTATGTCACGACTTTTATCCTGAATTACTAACTTTGTAATACATTTATTTATCCATCTAGTTAGGTGTGAATCCTTTGTGAAGTCTGAATTATTTGTAATATTGTGCATAAGTGCCCGGAGGATACATAGAACCACCATCTTTGCGCAAATGAGCACGTTTGCCCGGAGATCGTAAACCGAATTATTTGATTGGTTAATATTATTCTATATATAAAGCGACGTCAGCGTACTCGTGACGTCATTCTTCTCAGTTCACTTTCTTGAGACACGTTCATTTTTAGTCGCATAAAGTTTAACTTTTAAAGTATTTCTTATAATGTCGCAGCAGAATATTTCTTCAGATGTAGCGATGGTACGTTTGCGTAATAGTTTAATATAATTATGCCTTTTTAGGTATCTTTATTTGAGTGTTTCTATTAAAAGAAACCATTCTTTTACTTTGTTGGCACCGGGAGTCAAACTGTAAATTGCACCGGGTGCATTAGTATTTATTTAATAGTTCCGTTTATTGGTCCGTTAGAGAAAAGTTATGAATATAAATTACATTTTATATTTAGATGATTTTACCAATCAACTGATTCGTTTACTGCATTTAAACCGTTTATAGCGGTACTCAAATTTAGCGGTGCTTCCAAGTTTGGATTTGGCGCACCACATCTATTTTCGGTGTATCTGCACCGTATACGGCAAAAATTATATACATTGCTAAGGCAATGCACCTGGATAAGAGATGACCCTTTATTACTAAATTGTAAACCTTGGTGCAACAGCACCTCGTTTTTATACTGTCACTTGAACCTCGGGTGCACAGGAACTTTGGGTGTAACTGAACCCTGGTGCAACCGCACCTCATTTATATACCTTAATTAATTGAACTTTGGTGCAACCGCACCTCATTTATAGACTGTAACCTAAACCTTAGGTGCAATTGAACCTCAGGTGTTTATGCACCTCAACGGAAATATAGCAAGTTAACTATGAGATTGATAAATCTCATACCTTTTTAAGTTTTATGTATCCTCTTGGGACTTCTTCTGTTTATATAATGTCATACTACTTTATAGTATAAATATTTACTATTGTTAACCTGCATAAATTCATGTTGTGCCTTACTACCAGAATAAACAGGGTGTGAACTTTTATTAGTTTTATGTCTCTGTAAAGCCTTAACAGTTAGAGTTATAACAACAGATCGAACCCCTTTTAGAAGTATATATTAAATATATATACACCTTGATATGTCGTCGTCCTATGAGTGGTCAATGCGCTGACTGGAGATACACGCCTGTGGTGGCGACGCAACATGTGTAACGAGGACAAAAATGATTGGGTTTAGACTGCTATGTAGAAACGATATGTACGAAGATAAATACAATAATACAGTCGTCTGGTGATCAGACTGAGGTTAATGATAAGTTTAACGGTAAAGTTTAGGTGAAGTACAAGGTAACGTCTAAGGATAAGGTTACGTATAAGGCTAAGGGTAATGATCAGGATAAGTTTAAGTATAAGATTAAGGGTGATGATAAGGATAAGGTTAAGTATAAGGTTGAGGGTAATGATAAGGTTAAGTATAAGGTTGAGGGTAATGATAAGGATAAGATTAGGTATAAGATTAAGGGTAATGATAAGGATAAGGTTAAGTGTAAGATTAAGGGTAATGATAAGGATAAGGTTAGGTATAAGGTTAAGGGTAATGATAATGATAAGGATAAGGTTAGGTATAAGGTTGAGGGTAATGATAATGATAAGGTTAAGTATAAGGTTGCGTCTGAGGATAAGGGTAAGTATAAAACTAGTTTTGAAGATAAAGAGAGGTGTGAAAAGTGAGTGTTGATAAACTTAAGATAATATATATTAATATAGTAGCGGATAAGTCTATAGATAAGTATAAGGTTAAGATAGTCTTTCAGACAAACAAATCATAAATATACAAGGACTAGTATGATAACTCTTTAATATTTCATTTACAATTCCTTTGCATTATCTTAAAATATAGTCGTGTAAAATAAGATGCTTTCTACTTGCAAAAACATATTCATTTTGTTGGGAAGCAATGCATATCTGTATTGTGTAACGAGGACAAAAATGATTGGGTTTAGACTACTATGTAGAATCGATATGTACGAAGATAAATACAACTAGATTTGCGATTGCAAGCAATAGCGGATGGCACCCTTCCCCTATTGCCAGGTGAGCGGCAGCCATTTTGAAAATTCCAGAATCAAAGAGCACATCAAAAGATGTCTATAAACGTTCTTGTAAAGTTTCATCAATTTTGGAGCATTTTGAAATTTTTGAAACTTTTGCTATTTCCATGGTAACAGGTACCATTTCCAAAATTCAAAAGACAGGTGCCACTTTGGGACATGCCATGTTACATATCCATCAAGTTGTAGAAGGTTTGATCTAATATTTTTGCAGGAAATACAGTTTCAATGTGTTTTCCCATAGGGCCAATGTTAAACTTTCGCCCTGTTTCCATGACAATGGCGGCCATTTTGGAATTTCCTTATATTGTCACAACATCTAGGCATACTAAGGAACATTACCATAAAGTTTCTTCCAGCTAGGTCTTATAACGAAAGATTTAGAATTTGCATTTTTTTTCACATTTTATCAGTTTCCATGGTAACGGCAGCCATCTTGATGATGCCATACCCTGATTGCACAATTTCATGTAGTGGTCTACATTATGGTATAGTTCCATCAATATTGGTCAAGCCAAATCTGAGAAATAGCATGGACAAAAAAGTGTGGAAGAATAAATATAATAAGAAAAAAAGAAACGAACAATAACAATATGTCACCCCAACTCCGTTGAGGGTGCCATAACAACTCCGTTGAGGGTGCCATAATAATACAGTCGTCTGGTGATCAGACTGAGGTTAATGATAAGTTTAACGGTAAAGTTTAGGTTAAGTACAAGGTAACGTCTAAGGATAAGGTTACGTATAAGGCTAAGGGTAATGATAAGGATAAGTTTAAGTATAAGATTAAGGGTTATGATAAAGATAAGGTTAAGTATAAGGTTGAGGGTAATGATAAGGTTAAGTATAAGGTTGAGGGTAATGATAAGGATAAGTTTAAGTATAAGGTTGAGGGTAATGATCAGGATAAGATTAGGTATAAGATTAAGGGTAATGATAAGGATAAGGTTAAGTATAAGATTAAGGGTAATGATAAGGATAAGGTTAGGTATAAGGTTGAGGGTAACGATAATGATAAGGATAAGGGTAGGTATAAGTTTGAGGGTAATGATAATGATAAGGTTAAGTATAAGGTTGCGTCTGAGGATAAGGGTAAGTATAAAACTAGTTTTGAAGATAAAGAGAGGTGTGAAAAGTGAGTGTTGATAAACTTAAGATAATATATATTAATATAGTAGCGGATAAGTCTATAGATTAGTATAAGTCATTGTATAAGGTTAAGATAGTCTTTCAGACAAACAAATCATAAATACACAAGGACTAGTATGATAACTCTTTAATATTCCATTTACAATTCCTTTGCATTATCTTAAAATATAGTCGTGTAAAATAAGATGCTTTCTACTTGCAAAAACATATTCATTTTGTTGGGAAGCAATGCATATCTGTATTGTGTAACGAGGACAAAAATGATTGGGTTTAGACTGCTATGTAGAAACGATATGTACGAAGATAAATACAATAATACAGTCGTCTGGTGATCAGACTGAGGTTAATGATAAGTTTAACGGTAAAGTTTAGGTTAAGTACAAGGTAACGTCTAAGGATAAGGTTACGTATAAGGCTAAGGGTAATGATAAGGATAAGTTTAAGTATAAGATTAAGGGTGATGATAAGGATAAGGTTAAGTATAAGGTTGAGGGTAATGATAAGGATAAGGTTAAGCTATAAGGTTGAGGGTAATGATAAGGATAAGGTTAAGTATAAGGTTGAGGGTAATGATAAGGATAAGATTAGGTATACGATTAAGGGTAATGATATAGATAAGGTTAAGTATAAGATTAAGGGTAATGATAAGGATAAGGTTAGGTATAAGGTTAAGAGTAATGATAATGATAAGGATAAGGTTAGGTATAAGTTTAGGGTAATGATAATGATAAGGTTAGTATAAGTTAAGAGTAATGATAATGATAAGGATAAGGTTAGGTATAAGGTTTAGGGTAATGATAATGATAAGGTTAAGTATAAGGTTGCGTCTGAGGATAAGGGTAAGTATAAAACTAGTTTTGAAGATAAAGGGAGGTGAGAAAAGTGAGTGTTGATAAACTTAAGATAATATATATTAATATAGTAGCGGATAAGTCTATAGATTAGTATAAGTCATTGTATGAGGTTAAGATAGTCTTTCAGACAAACAAATCATAAATACACAAGGACTAGTATGATAACTCTTTAATATTCCATTTACAATTCCTTTGGCATTATCTTAAAATATAGTCGTGTAAAATAAGATGCTTTCTACTTGCAAAAACATATTCATTTTGTTGGGAAGCAATGCATATCTGTATTGTGTAACGAGGACAAAAATAATTGGGTTTAGACTACTATGTAGAAACGATATGTACGAAGATAAATACAATAATACAGTTGTCTGATGATCAGACTGAGGTTAATGATAAGTTTAACGGTAAAGCTTAGGTTAAGTACAAGGTAACGTCTAAGGATAAGGTTACGTATAAGGCTAAGGGTAATGATAAAGGATAAGTTTAAGTATAAGATTAAGGTGATGATAAGGATAAGGTTAAGTATAAGGTTGAGGGTAATGATAAGGATAAGGTTAAGTATAAGGTTGAGGGTAATGATAAGGATAAGGTTAAGTATAAGGTTGAGGGTTAATGATAAGGATAAGGTTAAGTATAAGGCTAAGGGTAATGATAAGGATAAGGTTAAGTATAAGGTTAAGGGTAATGATAAGGATAAGAAAGGTTAAGTATAAGGTTAAGGGTAATGATAATGGATAAGGTTAAGTATAAGGTTGCGTCTGAGGATAAGGGTAAGTATAAAACTAGTTTTGAAGATAAAGAGAGGTGTAAAAAGTGAGTGTTGATAAACTTAAGATCATATATATTAATATAGTAGCGGATAAGTCTATAGATTAGTATAAGTCATTGTATGAGGTTAAGATAGTATTCAGTCAAAAAATCATAAATACACAAGGACTAGTATGATAACTCTTTAATATTCCATTTACAATTCCTTTGCATATCTTAAAATATAGTCGTGTAAAATAAGATGCTTTCTACTTGCAAAAACATATTCATTTTGTTGGGAAGCAATGCATATCTGTATTGTGTAACGAGGACAAAAATATTGGGTTTAGACTACTATGTAGAAACGATATGTACGAAGATAAATACAATAATACAGTCGTCTGATGATCAGACTGTGGTTAATGATAAGTTTAACGGTAAAGTTAGGTTAAGTACAAGGTAACGTCTAAGGATAAGGTTACGTATAAAGCTAAGGTAATGATAAGGATAAGTTAAAGTATAAGTTAAGGTGATGATAAGGATAAGGTTAAGTATAAGGTTGAGGGTAATGATAAGGATAAGGTTAGGTATAAAGGTTTAGGGTAATGATAATGATAAGGTTAAGTTAAGGTTGGTTGAGGATAAGGGTAAGGTTAAGTATAAGTTACGTTGAGAAACGGTAAGTATAAATTAGTTTGAAGAAAGAGAGGTGTAAAAAGTGAGTGTTGATAAACTTAAGATTATATAATTAATAGTAGTATAATTGTAGATTAGTTTTAAGTCATTGTATGAGGTTAAGATAGTATTTCAGACAAACAAATCATAAATACACAAGGACGAGTATGATAACTCTTTAATATTCCATTTACAATATCATTTTCACATCTTAAAATATAATCAGTGTAGAAATAAGATCTTTCTACTTGTCAAAAAACATATTCATTTTGTTGGGAAGCAATGCATATCTGTATTATGTAACGAGGACAAAAATGATTAGGTTTAGACTACTATGAAAAAACGATATGTACGAAGATAAATACAATAATATAGTCGTCTGATGGATAAGGTAGGTTAATGATAAGTTTAACGGTAAAGATTAGGTTAAGTACAAGGTAACGTCTAAGGATAAGGTTACGTATAAAGCTAAGGTAATGATAAGGATAAGTTTAAGTATAAGATTAAGGGTATTGATAAGGATAAGGTTAAGTATAAGGTTGAGGGTAATGATAAGGATAAGGTTAGGTACAAGTTTAAGGGTAATGATAAGGATAAGTTTAAGTATAAGGTTGAGGGTAATGATAACGATAAGTTTAAGTATAAGGTTAAGGGTAATGATAAGGATGAGGTTAGGTATAAGGTTGAGGTTTGAATGCATAAACAAATCAATAGCAGTATTCTTATGAGTTTAGTGAAAAGAGAATAGAACACCAGATTTATTATAAATCTGGAAGTTGGACATGTAATCATGTACATAACAAAATCCAATATTAAAGTAGTCTGATGATAGGATAAGGATAAGGATAAGGTTACGTCTAAGGATGAAGATGAAGTTAAGGGTAATGAGATGGTTAAGGTTAAGTACCCGATTACGTCTGAGGACAAGGGTAAGGATAAGATTACGTCTAAGGACAAAGATTATGATAAATATAAGGTTAAGGTTAATTATTGATAATTATAACATTTCGTCTGACGATAAGGTGAAGTATAACATTACTTTTGAGGATAAAGAAAAGATTAAGCAGTGAGTGTTGATAAATTTAAGATTATAATATAGTAGCGAATAAGTCCAAAGTTGAATATATGTCATTGTATACGGTTAAAATAGTATTTCAGACAAATGGATCAGGATCACAGAAAGAAATGTATGATCACTCCACATTTTTGGATAATATCTTGTATTTCATTTACAAAAACTTTGCCTTATTTTTAAATAAAAGTCATATAAAATTAGATGCTTTCTTCTTGTAATACATATTCATTTATCATGGAAGCAATGCATTTCTGTATTGTGTAAACGTTTGAGTTGGTTAAGATTGCAGTGTAGAAACGATATGTACGAAATAAAATCCAATATTATAAGTCACATAAGGATAAGGATAAGTTTAATAATTAGTTCAAGGATAAGGTTAAGTTCAATGTAAGGTCTAAAAGGAGAAGATAAGGAAAGATATAAGGTTAAGGGTAATGATAGGTATAATGTTAAGTATAAGATTATGTCTGAGGGTAAGTTTAAGCATAAAAAAAAACCTGAGAATAAAGATATGATTGAGGAATGATTGTTGATAAACGTAAGATAATAATATAGTATCGTATAGGTCCAAAGGGTTAGGGTTAGGTCTATAGACAAAATAGGGGTGTAGACTTAGACAGAAGGGTAAATTATGGTTGTGATATGGCTGACGTAGGAATATTTGAGGGTAAGGGTTAGGGTAAGGGTAAGGGTTAGACAGAACTTCTTTTTTTTCCACAAAATGTATAATTGATCAGGTGGAAATGATGGAGCTCTGAATTATGGAATATTTGAACTATCCTTATGCATTCGTTGGATTCGAATCTCATCGAATTTACACAAGCTATCATTTTTTGTCAAAATGAAAACCTTGATGTCCTGGACTTTATGTTAAACGGAGTAGAATACATAGCTATTTTTTGTGAGGTCGGCTTTGATGATTTAATAGTTTACTGCCAATTGCACAGTCTTGATTTTGTTTGTTTTGTTTTTGACGACGACAATTAAGTAGAAATATTCTTCACATACAATTTGAATGGACTAAGAACAAGGTAAATATGTATATCTTCTGGTGTTAAGATAAGAGACAGCAAGGAAGACGTAAGCGGCCTCAAGCTTATCCAAGGAGAATTTTGAGCTCTTACCAAATCTTCGAAATAATCGTAAATACAAGACTTCAAACGACTGTTTTTCGATAGAACAAACCTATGATAGTGTAGTGACGTGTATATACTGTTTAATTAGTTAAATTGAACTTGTAATTCATACAAAAATACGTTGAAAAAAAACACTCAGTAAATTCAATATGGCTACTGCAGGTAAACCACAAAATGACAGTGATGTCAGCCATAACACTAATTCATCCAAAGCTTACAATGATGCAGTTAAACTAGGTCTTATACCTAAAGACTATCTGAATGGTGAACCTCATGTCAATATTCACGAAACTCTTAGCTCTGTAAAACCTGTATTTATTCTGGAAACTGACCTCTTTGGTGAGGTGAAACCCAGCCCAGATCAATTCCTTACACACCTCGAACTCTACAACTCCATTGACTCATGTATACCAAAGAGCCATCTGAAAGGCCTACAACGAGTAAGAGGTATGTGGCGCATCTACCCAGATTCTGAGAATGACAGAGAAACTCTCATTACCAAAAAGATAACTGTACGTAACAAGCTAATTAACGTGTATAGTACAAACCCTAAATCAAATGAATACTCATCACTCTTGTACCTACGGGTCAGAGTCAAAGACGTTCCGTGTTCTGCAGACGATGGTCAAATTTTGAGGGCCATTGAAAATGAAGGCAAATGTACCGTTCACAAATTAAACAGAGAACGACTCCGAGTAGATGGGTTGCTGACAGAATGCCAAACGGGTGACCGCATTATTTTTTGCGACCCTTTAGAAAAACCCCTACCAAGATTTATCAGAATAGGAAAGTATAGAGCTACGGTCTTCCACAAAGATCAAATGCCATCAACAAATGAAAACTTAGTATGTAATAAATGTTTTCAAAATGGTCACAGATTTCGAGACTGTCAAAATGACTGGGTCTGTAAACAATGCAAACTTCCAGGGCATAAGCAGGCCGACTGTCCAAGTTTTGAAGCTCAAAACAAGGAGAGTAACAGCATGCCTCACGAAAATGAGTCAAAAAGCAGCAGCTCTTCTCAAAGTGACACTGACAGCAACGAATCTAACACTGAGTCAATTGATGATACACCAGAAGAAAACATGCATGTAGCAGCTTCAAAATCAGCAACAAAAGTCAATCCGAAAAAGTTATCAAATGTACTCGGAAAGGCCTCGAAGAAAATCACCAAAGAGACATTTTCTTTCGAAAATAAAACCAATGATATTTTGGAGGAAGTGGAAAACCCCAAAAAGAAAAAAAAGAAAACAACAAAACAAAGGAAAAAATCAGGAGACGCTACAGCAAAAAAATCAAATATTCAGACAACAATGTTTCAATTTGGCGCGGGAACACCAGACTCTCGCAGTGAAAAGCGTCCAGCAACAACACCGACTGATGAAGTCCATGAACGATCCGTCCCTATTCAAAAACCAAAAGGGCATTAACTCATTTGAAGACGATATAATTCAGGTCAATGTATTATGATTAAAGAACAAATTGTATTTTTAATTCCCCCCTTTTTTTTGTGTGGCCAACACCCAAATATTTCTTTGTAAATAATCATGTGTGTATGTAAATTTATCTATGTTATTTTTGTCTCTTTTGTTGTTTTTACCTATATTATAAAAAATGAAAAAAAAACCGGATATGGTATAATAGTAGATTATACATATTCCCATGAAAGAGTAATACAAAAATATATGTATACATGTAATTTATTTTTGATATTGAACATGTTGAAAAGCACTCATCTTTTAAAAATTCACAATCTATTTAACGGCAAACAAATTTCTATATATCTATCAACTAAATGTCATAATAAAAGCTGGATCACAACTATCAAATGTTTTGTAAACGTTATCCGCAAAAAAAACATTATGCATAAAAAGAGTTATGATACATGTACATGTACATCAGCAGTTCCTCATGCTAAGACACTCAGATTAGATCAGGAAAATTCTAGAATCACATTTTCACACAGACATAATCCAAATATTATCACAAATCCAATACTTTTATGCTTGTTAAATCCATCAAATGTACATTATACACTGCACAAAAATTTAATTTTCTTGTACACTTCCTTCTCAATATTCATAGGATATTCAATATCAAAATAAAATTGTTGATCAAAGAGAACAGGAAAATCCAGTCATCATGGTTCAGTTGTCATATTATTATGCTTCTACTTTATATCCAAAATCACAGTCTTCATAACGCTGTGAGAAAAATACTCCTATTTGTGTATCATGAAAATCCAAAAAGTAAATTTGCGCAAAATACAAAATCGCTCCTACATGTTCTATGCAACAGACACATCAACCTGAAAAAGAAAATAAATGTAATAATGATTTATTTTTTATTTTTCTTAAACAAACATGTGAACAAGTATATGATTATCACACACAACATAAAATTCATCATGATGATTAATGTTGGGTTTAAACACATGATACTACGTAATTTAGAAATAAACTGTTATCTATATTATTTATATGTGTATAATTTATATGTGTATAATTTATATGTGTATGTAAACAATTTCAGTGTGTATATTAACAATATGATATCAACTTATTTACTTTTTAAGCTCAACCTTCTGTCTCTATTGTATAATTCTGAAGTTACGTGCATGACGTGTAATATAAAAATAAATAATCTCCATAATGAGTGAAAAACTAAAAAAAAAAAAAAAAAAAAGATAAGAGACAGAAACACATATGTCCTAAACAAACTGACAAAACCATGGCAAAACCGAAGATTAACAGTAAATCATAAAAGGCTAAATATAAAGAATTTAAAACTAAATAATTTCAAGTCAACCAGGATGCCATTTGTTTGCAATTGATAACAATTTTCAAGAAGCACAAATTTTCTTAAGCATACGTAGAGAAGTACGTTACGATGAAGGTAAGGAATATGATACGATATGAACAAAATGAAATTGTTACCACGAGTTTATCTGAGGACAAGGATTAGAGTAATGATATAAATAAGGTCAAGTTTAGGGTAAAGGAACAAGGATAAATTGAAAGAAAAAATAAGTTAATTAAAAACCACTTTTAATAGAAAAATTGCGTGTAGATCAGGACAACGTAAACAATAAGATTGTGGATAAGGATAAGAAATGTTAAAAACGGTAATGATTATTAATGATGTCAGCTTTAACCTATACTGAAAAGCAGTTATGACTGCCAATTTACCTGCCGGTTTTCTAGTTTTACTATTTAATTCTCATTATTATCAAGTTCAAACGTTTTGCATAACATTCGGGTATCATTTTGAATACACATACTTTAACGATATTCATATTCTACTTTTTTATTCGTATCCGCAACTTCATGCTTCTTATACATTTTGTATTCAAAATTTTCTTCTGTTTTTTTCGTAAGAATTGTGCTTACATTACAGTTAGGTCTAAAACGGTAAGTCGATTTTATATCATTAATATTCTCCAGTTAAGTCAATTTATAAAATATGACCATAGAATCTTTTAGTTTTCCATTGTTAGTTTTTCGGAGTATCGATATGTAGTAACTAACTAAATGTTAATAAATGCCTAAATATCTATATTATCAGAATCAACTATTAGTCAATACAAAACACTAGGTTAAGGATATTTACTTATGTACTGAGCATAGTTCAGACCTTTTCTAGATTAGATATAGAAATGTGCCTATCATTTGTTTTTAGAGAATACATTTTTCTCAATAGTTGAAACGGTCAAAGTAATCGAAGTAGAGTTAAGTTGACTGAAAATTGCGTAAAGAGCAATGCTTAACCCGGGATATTATTATGCACCAGACAAAACACTAGGTTAAGGGTATCGTTTGTAGATTTTGCGTTTTACTGTTTTGAAACGAGCGTCACTGATGAGCCTCAAGTAAACGAGACAAGCTTCTTTTTGTAAAAATGTAAAAATGATCTCCTTTATTAATATAATTATTGTGAGGACATTGAGCTTACTGTCAATCCTGAAATTAGGAATAGAGCTTGGGGCAAATAAAAAATTGGAAAATATTGGCTTGTAAATCTCATTAGTCGAAAATGAACTGATTAATATCATAGAATAGCAAAATGAAGAACGACCGAAAAATAAATAACAGCCTACATAGAAAACTGAGATTGAACAACACAAACTTCATTGTTAAAGATGAGTCATCGCAATGTTACAGGAAGGAGTGATAGAATGATTGGGGATACGTTGTACTGCAAGATGTGATCCAGGATAAATTTAAGAATGAAGACAGAGTTTAAGGATAAGTGTTAGTTTAAAATGACGAATTAGACCCTTAAGTTAGGGTTTAAAACAGCGGTAACTTGCTGGCTAAAAGCAATGTAAATTGAAAGTGTGAGTTTTCAAAACAAGAGTTATCACAAGGCAAACCAACGTTTTTCTTATTTTTTCAGATTGAGTCATGGCAAACCCAACTGAAACACCATCAACAGAAAACTACAAAAGTTCTGATGATGAATCAGAAAGTGGTAAGCTATCGAAGTTTTAATGTCAAAACATATCAATGAGACATGAGATACATTTATTGCCTTTTTAAGTATATTGAACAGAAAGTTGAATCTTCGCTTTTACCTCAACCCTAAACCTGAAGTGTTTGAGTTTCAATAGTCTTGTGAAAAATAATTGCATTCATAATATCGAATACCTCCTCCTCCTTTCCTTTAATACGACTAAAACGAATCCTAAGTTCTCATAAAAGAGAAGCAAAAGATAACAAAGGGACATTCAAACTCATAAGTCGAAAATAAACTGACAACGCCATGGCTAAAAGAGAAAGACAAGCAAAAAATAGTTCACCAAACACAACATAAAGATTGAGGAACACTAACCCCATCAAAAATGCGGGTGATGTTATGTCGCTATTTCATTTTGTTCTAAAAAAAAAGGCACATATCGGGTGATTCACTACAGTTGAATTATTATTGATTCAATTCTAACATCTATAGGCCTCCAACAATTCCTCTTTTGAGGTTTAGGTGGATCATTGACGATCACAAAACAGATTGGGCTTAGACTGGCGTTTAGTAACGACATGTACGAAATAGAATTTGATATTAAAGTAGTTCGAGGATAAGGATATGGTTAATGAATAGTATAAGTTGTTGTCTATGGATAGAGATTAGGTTAAGTTTAAGGTTAAGGAAAACAATAAGGATAAGTTTTACATTACGGGTTAGTTTAAAGATATATCAAAGGATATAAGGTTAATTTTTAGGGTAAGGGTAATGATGGGGATTTTGTTTGGTTGAAGGTTATATCTAAGTTTAAGGAGAATGATAGGGATAAGGTTGAATACAATGGTATAGTGCTAATAAGGTAAAGCTGTAAAATGCGAAATAAAATCTAATTATAAAGTCTGAGGATGAGGGTGAGGTAAATTATAAGGGTTAGAGCTAGGGTTATGTTTGTGAAGATTTGAATAAGATTAGATCTAACCCTAACCCTAACCCATAAGGATAAGGTTGAACATAAGTTCATGTCTAAGGATACGATAAGATTTCATTTTAGTTGAAGGTTAAGAGAACGTTACGTTTGAGGATAAGGAGAAGATAAAGAGACAAGTGGTAATAAGGACAGGGGCTAAAATGCAGATAAGAATAAGTTTAGAGATGAGATTAAGTGATGGTATCAGGGTTAGGCTAATAATTCAAGTAAACGCATCCGGCAAACGCAAATGATCACTCTATGGTTTTGGATAAGATCGTGTTTTCTATTTACGAAGTAATTGTATGATTGCAAAGTTATTAATCACCCATTACGAACAGATAGTCGATGCTAAAAAAAACCCAAGGCAAAACATAAAAAACACCCTTGTCAGCTGATAGTTCATATTGATCCGTCACCTCTTTCTCTTTTTTTAGAATGTATATCACTTTCAAACTTAGAACTAATAGTTCAACAGGAAAGTTCGACAAATTCAAAGAAGAAATTCTCAAAGAAAACAGAAGCGCCCTTTCACGGCTGATAAACGACAATGAAAAATTAAGAACGGAAGTGGTGAACTTGAATAACAAAAACAAAGAGTTGGAAAAAAATCAACTAGAATTAAAAAGTGAGATTAACACAATAAAGACAGAAATAGAGAAGAAGGACATGGAGGTTGATGAAAAACCAAAAATGAATCTCAGAATCAGAATGAAATAGCCTTGTTAGGTGTTACCATCGCAACATACAACATTGAACTGACAAAAATAAAGAATGACATTGACATGTATAACAAAACTAATGACCAAGCTTTGGAAAATATTAGAACAGATCTAACCATGTTGAAATCTTCTCAAAAAGATGAGATTGAGAGCTGTCTAAACAATGCAACATTGAGCATACAGACTAATTCAAATGTAACTGACAGAGACAACTTTAGCACTACAATCTTTGAAGTGTTTCCTGGGTTGAAGAGAGACCTTTCGGCGGAAAATATCCCAGTCACGGAATACATTGCAATAAACTAGACACTACATACCAGTACACCAAAGGAATACATTGCTGAAACTAGTAGTGAAATTTCCTGTGACAATTCAGAAGAAACAGAAGTATGTTTCGCTATTCAACCAATCGCTCACGTTTCACCAAGCGATGATATTCCAAGTTGTTCTGGAGTGAAAAGGAAAGGGAAGACAGTGAAGAAAAAAGATTTGAAATGGAAACCGTATGCTAAGGGAAACCAATTCATTCAGGATATGTGTAAAAAGTTAGATTACAAAGAGCCAAATCACGTTAAAGGGAAATATTCGCAGAAGGATAATTCACAAATATTGGGAAGAAGGAACGGACAAAATGGAAAACCATGTGTACAATAGGGTGGACACTGTGTGTAATAAGCAAGGAGGGTAACATTAAATCTTCCGATTGTATATTGTTAAGGTTTTCTACTTTTTGAATATTATACTATTTTCTGTACTTCAAATCTGTAGTACTGGAAAATTAACTTTTAATATCTAGTACTATTTCTTCACTTTAAACATATTGTAAGTTTAGGGTACCTGTATTTTACAGTACTTGATTTGAATTAAAAGTTTTGGTAAGAAATAATACCAACAAATTCCATGTTTGAAATTCATAATTTTAAGAAATTTGAAATAGACAAACTTTCAGAATGCAGAAAATGTGACGGTTGTTAACCAAAAACATGTTAGAATTAAAATTTCTAGTAAAAAAATCAAGTAGTCTGTAAAATACAGGTACCTTAATATTGCATGATTTGAAAGTAACAATAGCACTAAATATTAAAAAGTAATTCCAGTTCTACATATTTTTATATACTGTTGTTGAACTGCTGTCTTGTTAAAAAATATTAAATCGACGTGGGTAAAAATACGAGCAAGACAACAGTTGTCCGTGAAACAGTTTTGAATGTTAGATAGTTTGAAATAAAACTAAGGATAAGATTAGGGTTAAGCAGCGATTATTGTTAAACTTAAGTGTAAGAATACAGTAGTCTTTAGATAAGTATTTCTGATTGTATAATGGGCGATGAAAAATCTTTTAAGCTATAGGATCCGATAAGAAAAGGAGAAGGTCACTTTTCAGTTTTGGATACGATCTTTTAATAAATTTCTAAACAATACACCTTTAATTGAATGTTAACCACGATACCTTTTAGTTGCAAAAAGTAAATGGAGAGTCCCTAATCGAATGGCAGAATCAAATGCACAAACACATCAAATGAATGGATAACAACTCTCATATTCCTGACTTGGTACAGGCAGTTTCTTATGTAAAGGTTATCAAAGGTAACTTGGTTTTATAGCTACCTAAACCACTCACTTTTATATCAACTTGTGTTGGACGTAAAGATTACACACGTATTTTGACGATGAAAAACTAGCGTGTTTAAATTGGCGGTAACAAATGATTTGTTTGAAATAACATTCAAAATTAAAGTGATATGAGGATAACGTTATGGATTAGACAAAGTTTTAGTATAAGTTTATGTCTAAGGATTAGCTTAAGTTTAGGTTGATGTTAATGTTAAGGTTGATGATAGAGATAATGTAAAAATACATTACGAATTGATAGTGAATGTGCTTCCGATTATTGTTGCTGAAAACTTTGTCAATACGACAACCAAATGTTGGGTTGTTTTGTTTTCGTGTGCATTTTGCAGATGCAAGACACATTTGTAATAAATACATTTGATTTAATTTTGCTATAGTGTGTTGGGGATTGATCTTTGAATGCTTTTTACATAATCATTGTCGTAAGATAAGATGATGTACGACCTTTATGTATGTTTTCATCTGGTCAATACTGTATATATATAGTTTAATGTTTGGAAAAGAATATATCCATACTGTGTGTTTGACAAGAATTAAGGTATGAAAAAAATACTCAGCTTCAATAGTTCGGTCAAGACAAGCATAAGTATAAATAAAGTAGTATTTTAAAAGTGAGGTTAACAATAGATCTTATAGTGCAGATTATGTATTATCGTTGAGGATAAGTAACGTTTGTAATATAATTAAAAAGAAAAAAACTCAGTTCTGAGTTTCTCTTCTGATAAGTTTATGTCCTAACATATCCTTATAAGAAGAGAAAATCAGATCTGAGTCTGTTTTTTTTTTTCTTATATTACAAACTTGTGGTTAGAATTAGTATTCATCTAAGAATTTTTAGAAAACGCATGCACATTTTTTGATGTTATTAAAATTTAGTGTGTAATGAATTGATATTTGTATGTATGAAATACAGTTTATTTTTTTAAACCAATACTGTCGTACTGGAACATACGATTTTTGATCATTTTATTTTGATATTGAATGTTTATCATTTTATTTGCTGTTTGCTTACAGATAAGTATTTCTGATTGTATAATGGGCGATGAAAATGTTTTAGGCTATAGGATCAGATAAGCAAAAAGAGGAGGTCACTTTCAATTTGGATGAGATCTTGTTTTTAATTTCCAAACAAGACACCTTTAATTGTTTGTTAAAAGAAATTCATGTCAACCACGATTGGTAAACTTAAGTGTAAGAATACAGTAGTCTTTAGATAAGTATTTCTGATTGTATAATGGGCGATGAAAAATCTTTTAAGCTATAGGATCCGATAAGAAAAGGAGAAGGTCACTTTTCAGTTTTGGATACGATCTTTTAATAAATTTCTAAACAATACACCTTTAATTGAATGTTAACCACGATACCTTTTAGTTGCAAAAAGTAAATGGAGAGTCCCTAATCGAATGGCAGAATCAAATGCACAAACACATCAAATGAATGGATAACAACTCTCATATTCCTGACTTGGTACAGGCAGTTTCTTATGTAAAGGTTATCAAAGGTAACTTGGTTTTATAGCTACCTAAACCACTCACTTTTATATCAACTTGTGTTGGACGTAAAGATTACACACGTATTTTGACGATGAAAAACTAGCGTGTTTAAATTGGCGGTAACAAATGATTTGTTTGAAATAACATTCAAAATTAAAGTGATATGAGGATAACGTTATGGATTAGACAAAGTTTTAGTATAAGTTTATGTCTAAGGATTAGCTTAAGTTTAGGTTGATGTTAATGTTAAGGTTGATGATAGAGATAATGTAAAAATACATTACGAATTGATAGTGAATGTGCTTCCGATTATTGTTGCTGAAAACTTTGTCAATACGACAACCAAATGTTGGGTTGTTTTGTTTTCGTGTGCATTTTGCAGATGCAAGACACATTTGTAATAAATACATTTGATTTAATTTTGCTATAGTGTGTTGGGGATTGATCTTTGAATGCTTTTTACATAATCATTGTCGTAAGATAAGATGATGTACGACCTTTATGTATGTTTTCATCTGGTCAATACTGTATATATATAGTTTAATGTTTGGAAAAGAATATATCCATACTGTGTGTTTGACAAGAATTAAGGTATGAAAAAAATACTCAGCTTCAATAGTTCGGTCAAGACAAGCATAAGTATAAATAAAGTAGTATTTTAAAAGTGAGGTTAACAATAGATCTTATAGTGCAGATTATGTATTATCGTTGAGGATAAGTAACGTTTGTAATATAATTAAAAAGAAAAAAACTCAGTTTTGAGTTTCTCTTCTGATAAGTTTATGTCCTAACATATCCTTATAAGAAGAGAAAATCAGATCTGAGTCTGTTTTTTTCTTCTTATATTACAAACTTGTGGTTAGAATTAGTATTCATCTAAGAATTTTTAGAAAACGCATGCACATTTTTTGATGTTATTAAAATTTAGTGTGTAATGAATTGATATTTGTATGTATGAAATACAGTTTATTTTTTTAAACCAATACTGTCGTACTGGAACATACGATTTTTGATCATTTTATTTTGATATTGAATGTTTATCATTTTATTTGCTGTTTGCTTACAGATAAGTATTTCTGATTGTATAATGGGCGATGAAAATGTTTTAGGCTATAGGATCAGATAAGCAAAAAGAGGAGGTCACTTTCAATTTGGATGAGATCTTGTTTTTAATTTCCAAACAAGACACCTTTAATTGTTTGTTAAAAGAAATTCATGTCAACCACGATACCTTATACTTGCAATTTATATCAACTTGTTTTGGACGAAAAGATTACATACGTATTTTGACGTGGAAAAAAGATCATGTTTAAATTAATATTAATTATAAGATTTGTTTAGATACCGCAATACACCTTTTTGATTTTAATAAAACTAGTAGGTATTAACACACATTTCTCACTTGGTGTGGCATGAATTGTTATTTGTATGTTTAAAATACAGCATGATATTTTAGATCAATACTGACGTACTGGACCATACGCTTTTTTTTATAATTTTATTTTGATATTGCATGATATTTGCTTTTTGTTTAATAAAGAATAAAAGAAATATAAAACGACTTTTCCTGCAGATAGTGTTTATTAGTAGAATTAGCCTGTGGGTTAGAGTTAGGGTTAGGGTGGGTTAGGGTTAGGGTTAGGGTTAGGGTTAGGGTTAGGGTTAGGGTTAGGGTTAGGGTTAGGGTTAGGGTTAGGGTTAGGGTTAGGGTTAGGGTTAGGGTTAGGGTTAGGGTTAGGGTTAGGGTTAGGGTTAGGGTTAGGGTTAGGGTTAGGGTTAGGGTTAGGGTTAGGGTTAGGGTTAGGGTTAGGGTTAGGGTTAGGGTTAGGGTTAGGGTTAGGGTTAGGGTTAGGGTTAGGGTTAGGGTTAGGGTTAGGGTTAGTGGTACTTTGACGAGGGTTAGTGAGGTGCCCATTGTCACTTCTGCGCATGTCTGCCCTTTTTTGTGACTGCGCATGCGTCAGAAATTTCCAACAATATTTCTAAGTACAGAGTATGAAAAGTGCCTTTGACCTCAATCTTCAAACAGATGTAGAATGGATTTGAATAGAGATATTTTCATAAAGTTAACTGTTCCTAAAAGATGGAAAGGCGATCTAAAGGATGAAAACTTATTGGTATCACTGAAGTGTACGACCGCACTTTCCGACCTCACTGAAGAAACGTTTGTGCGAGAGTAAAGCCTAACCCCAAAATTAACACCAACTCCCAAACTACAAAAGATAAAGACTTGCGGTCTTCACCAGGGCTTAATTGTCAAAAAGTACTACCCCTAACGGGGCCGATTTTTTAACATCAAGCCGAACGAAGCATAGAATCATGTTGAAATATTGAAAAGATCGACTATGAAAAGTACCAAAAACCATAACCTGACCCCCCATCCCTCCAAAACTTTGATTTTTGAGAAGTTCGTGAAAAAACTTAATACGAAAATCCAATCGGTTACCCTCCTAGACTTATCCTTTCCGAGATAAAGCTAGGCCTCCAAAACAACAATTTTAACACATTTGGGGTTTGGGTTAGGGTTAGTGTTTGGGTTAAGGTCAGGGTTAGGGTTAGGGTTAGGGTTAGGGTTAGGGTTAGGGTTAGGGTTAGGGTCATGGTTAGTGTTTGGGTTAGGGTCAGGGTTAGGGTTAGGGTAAGGGTCAGGGTTTGGGTCAGGGTTAGGGTCAGGGTTAGGGTTAGGGTACGGATTAGGGTCATGATTGGGACAGGGTAGTGTACTTTGACGAGGGTTAGTGAGGTGCCCATTGTCACTTCTGCGCATGTCTGCCCTTTTTTGTGACTGCGCATGCGTCAGAAATTTCCAACAATATTTCTAAGTACAGAGTATGAAAAGTGCCTTTGACCTCAATCTTCAAACAGATGTAGAATGGATTTGAATAGAGATATTTTCATAAAGTTAACTGTTCCTAAAAGATGGAAAGGCGATCTAAAGGATGAAAACTTATTGGTATCACTGAAGTGTACGACCGCACTTTCCGACCTCACTGAAGAAACGTTTGTGCGAGAGTAAAGCCTAACCCCAAAATTAACACCAACTCCCAAACTACAAAAGATAAAGACTTGCGGTCTTCACCAGGGGCTTAATTGTCAAAAAGTACTACCCCTAACGGGGCCGATTTTTTAACATCAAGCCGAACGAAGCATAGAATCATGTTGAAATATTGAAAAGATCGACTATGAAAGTACCAAAAACCATAACCTGACCCCCCATCCCTCCAAAACTTTGATTTTTGAGAAGTTCGTGAAAAAACTTAATACGAAAATCCAATCGGTTACCCTCCTAGACTTATCCTTTCCGAGATAAAGCTAGGCCTCCAAAACAACAATTTTAACACATTTGGGGTTTGGGTTAGGGTTAGTGTTTGGGTTAAGGTCAGGGTTAGGGTTAGGGTTAGGGTTAGGGTTAGGGTTAGGGTTAGGGTTAGGGTCATGGTTAGTGTTTGGGTTAGGGTCAGGGTTAGGGTTAGGGTAAGGGTCAGGGTTTGGGTCAGGGTTAGGGTCAGGGTTAGGGTTAGGGTACGGATTAGGGTCATGATTGGGACAGGGTAGTGTACTTTGACGAGGGTTAGTGAGGTGCCC